>JBCEWE010000473.1:1120000-1727500 GCA_039877035.1 Silurus lanzhouensis
GACAAGATTAACTTGGTGATCCTGGAGCAGTGCTACCTTCTGCATCACTTTTCTGCCCTAGATAACTTTTACTGTTCTTATAATTATTGTTGGTTCAAGGTTTACAGAATTCACCATCATTATGCTGCTGGCAACCTGTAATTAGATTATACACTTTAGATACTGCTTTATTCTTCAAACAAATGCACTGATAACATTACCCCTGGCGAAAAAAAAAAAAAAAAAAAAAAATTGAAATAAAGATATATGCCTGATGAGCAGATTTACAAAGCCAAACAGAGAGCACTTAAGAAATAAATGTACACAGCATGTCTACAGAAAATGCTATTTCAGTGTGACTGTATTTTAGAGACAGACTATATGTCAATATATTTACATTCTATATGCAAGCAAATCTTCAAACTTCTTTGCCTAGTGTGTTACAGTATAAACAAAAAGAACATGCATGTGTTGTCTGATCTAAAAACAGTCATGTGAACAGACATATGCTTATCTACTGAAATCTCTCTGAACTATTTCAACCACCATATCTTTTGATCAGTGGTAGACAGTAACAAAGTTAATGTATTTTGTTACTGTACTTGAGTAGTTTTTTTTTTTCGTGTATCTGTACTTTACTCAAGGATATCTGTTTGGGGAGACTTTTATTTTAATTTCACCACACGTAAAAGTCAAATATCTTTTTACTCAACTACATTTCGTGAAATGAGTCATTCCTTTTTATTAATGAGTGTTTAAAAACATAAAAAAGTCAAGCACACAGCAAGCCACTTATCAGTGTAAAGCACACACTTTGTTTTGAACTTGTTTTGATTGCCAATTGGCAGTGGCGGATTTAGACATAGGTGACATGGGCAGCCACCCAGGCTGGCATCCTGCTAGGGGCGGCACGGGGCGTCAGTGAAAAATAATAATAAATAATTGATCGTTTGCACGGTCAATTAACCTGGTTGGGATTTGAAGAAGTTCCCTCACTCATACACTCAGAAAGGAGAGGTGGGGGTTGGGTAAAAGTAAGGAGAGCTGAATCCAAATTATGAATGACAAAAAAAAAAGGCCTAAACCCTCACGGACCCAATTTAGAAAAAAGAGGAAAGAAGTAGGGATAAACGTGCAAAAGATAAAAGTGTGTAAGCAGCTTTATCACTCATCTCATTATGAGGATAGTATAAGTTAATGCAGTTAATGAAACAGGCTAATAATTGTATATCATTTGGGTTATGCTGTGTTGCCTGCTATGCTTTTACGCTTAGATCAACAATATTTTTATTTTATTTTGCATAACATTATAATTTATAATATGTAGTTTATCATAATGTGTGTAGCAGCAAAACAATTCCAACCTAACTAGTTCAGTTGGATTGTAGTTAAACTGGCACTTATTGATTTGGTGACCTTTAATTAAGGTGATGTCATAAAGGTTTTCTGTGATTGTACTGAATAGGAAAGAAGTGGGAAGACCAGAGGATTTATAACCAGAGGAAATCTCATCCACTATCCATTTGCTGAGATTTGCTTATTGTCTGGAAACCTTTCCTATGAGGGCCATAGGAGACAAACAGCTTCTCCGACTTCCTCCAAGGACTCGTCCTGTGGAGGTACATATCCAGTGCTCGCACTGGACACAGTCGATTCTGCTTCTCTTGCTTGAGCTAGGATGGGAGGAGGGCAGAATGCCTGCAACACGACAGGTCGTGAGGAAGCCGTAGAGATCTTTGGTACATACCCAGCTCTAGGGTAGAGGAAAGCACTGGCCATTCATTCTGGATCGTATCCTGGGCCTCAGCCTTCGGGTGCTGCGCAGGAAATGTGTCACAAGAGGGTGTTTCCCTAGCGACTGCCCCACGTGCGGGGCAATTTCGGGCAGGAATGGAGAGAGACATCTGCTGGAGGGAGGCTGCACCCTAAAGCACATCCTTGGCAGGCTCATCCAGCCTGCTGGGAATGCATTGCTTCCGCTACTCATTGGGCCAAGCTATCTCTAGCTTAGCGACGGCTCGTGTCACTCCCTCCAGGAGCTCCTTGAACAGCACATGCTGTGAAGTGTCCGTGGGCTAACTAGCATCCGAAAAATTTCCCTCCTCGGAGGAAGAGATCAGGAGCACAGAGGGACACCGCCCACCTTGGAGAGCGTTGTCTGGAAGCGCATAGCCACATGGCTAAAAATGCTAACAGTTGACTCTCTCTCAAACCAACAAAGCATGCTCCTAAGCTAAGCAAACAACACATTGGCTGTGTGTATCCCCCCGAATTAAGCGGGGCAAGATGGAACACACAGTCGGAATTCTGCTTGCATTTAAAGCTTATGGCTGCACAGATTCACACACAAAGCGCTTACCTGAACAACAGAAACTAATGTCGCTACCATCGCCCAGCCGTTTTGTAGCTACCTGGTTTATGCGACGTCGCTTGCCGATGACGTCACGACTTGCCTATTGGCCAGATTTTATACGTGATTTAGAGCGTAGACAAGGCGGGGAGTTCCCAAAGTGTTTTGATGCAGGTTCAGTTCCTGAAAGGGAACTCCAGTGCAGCTTAAAGGCTTATTTAAAAGACATATAAGGATATAGATGTTGTGTGTATTTTATGGCTACAATTAGCAAGGAGATTTTGATAAATTGTGCACAATGACGTGAATTTAATTGTGCAATAAATGCATTTAGGTAGATTTTTTTACATAAAATTAAGCTCTCAGAAATGTATCCAAATATGTGGACTGCTCTGAGAATATGTCTTACTCATTAAGTGATGGTAGCTGAATCAAATTGGAGCTTTTAAAGCTGAAACTTATCAAAGGGGGAGACGTTGGGTCATGGTATGGTTCACCCTGGGCATCATTCAAGCTAGAACCGCCATTGCTAGTTGGTGGTATCTACTTAACACGAACATACAGTTCGGCATCAGTCCAGCAGCAAGCAGAACATTTTGAGGGAAATAAATGATGGAAGAATCTCCTGACTCTAACTCGCAACAGCAACCGTGGCCTTATTTGCGTGATTTTTTTGAGGTTGTTGTTTTTGGACTCATGATAATTGTAACAGATATAACTCAGTCTTTGACTCCTTAATATTTTTTAAGATATATATTATTATAGATAGGTGTGCTAAGAGTAGCATTAGAGTCTTTTCACATAAACTGAGTTGATTATTATACATTATAGGCATAATAAATCATAGTACTTGTATACTTAAGTACATTTAAAGGCAAAGTGAAAGTTAAAAGGGAGCCCTTTTACTTTTTTTTTAATTGTATTTTAACCTACTGTATCTCTACTTTTACTCAAGTACATGGTTTGTGTACTTTGTCCACCACTGCTTGTGATATCCTCAGAATTAAAAAAAAAAAAAAAAAAAAAAAAAAAATATATATATATATATATATATATATATATATATATATATATAGAGAGAGAGAGAGAGAGAGAGAGAGAGAGAGAGAGAGAGAGAGAGAGAAAGAGAGATAGAGAGAGAGAGAGAGAGAGAGAGAGAGAGAGAATTAAAATTTGCAATAACATTTTGCCGGTAAAATATTTTTTTTCCCCTGTGCAGCCAATGTTTTCCAAATTGCTTTCTCTCTATAACCGTGAAAGCATTCTCTATTCAAACTCGCAAGAGCATTGGCCTGGAGCATTGGCATGGAGGAGATCTTGTAGAAGAGTGCTAACTGCTGTCTTCTTTGTACATCAAATCACTGACTCTTATGTGGTGCACTGTTTGATGTAGGGCAGAGGAACGCAATCTTTTTTTTACCAGAGGACATGGCAAATATCTGCTGCTATCTTATTTTCCCAGCATGTCTGGAGTCTAACATGCAAACATTCACAATATTGGGTTTCTTAAACTAAAACTATTTCTATGTTTCATGCACATAAAAAGAGTAACAGCTTAAGAAATTTCTTTAGTGTAGTCAATGTAATCTAGTTTTTCCTTAGATTTGACAAAATATACAGCAAAAATACGATTATAAAACCTATTTTTAGCCATGTTTACTAGTTTAAAGATTTCTATTGTTTAATGGCAGACAGTTTTGCTTGTTTCTAGAAAACAGAATTAGGAAATATTTCTCATTTTCAGCTTCTCATCTAATTTTTTAGTATTTTCAAGGAACAGGTTTATTACTCTTACATGCTTATAACAATTTGATACTTAACTATACTAAATAGATTGTTACTTTGACTTTTTTGCAATAAATTTTATATATATATATATATATATATATATATATATATATATATATATATATATATATATATATATATATATATATATATAAAACACTTATCAATTTTTGTAGGAGGCAGATATTTGTAATATTTCATGAAGAGGTTAACTGTGCACATCTCCACCATAACAGAAGAGAATCATAGTTATACATGCCATTATAAAACATGAATAGAGGTATTCTAGTTGTATGCTTGCCAGAAACATTTCAAACCTATGATTTCCATCATCCATCACAACACTACTGTGAGGTTTGTTTAGCTGTGCATGGTAGGGAGGTGGAGCCCAGAGTCAGTGCCAGTGGTATACAAGTGTGATGCTAGCACAGATGAAAAATATGATAGCTCCACAGGAGAAGGTGTATTATTTGGTGGTGAAAATAAGCTGTTTATAAGCAACAAAATGTTCTTAAGCTGAGACTACTCTTCTTAGTTTGGCCCAGATCGCAAAGAAAGAGTTTTGGTGTTTTAGAATATATATTATTTATAAAGGATGCTACATACATGCAAATTATAAAATTGCAAGAATAAATAATTTTTGTAAAACAATACACTGAAGTTATTGATAAAGTATATGAATAGAAAACACTTTCTGTAAATGCCATTAAAGCTGTGAAACGGCAACAACTATCATTGCACTGCCCTGCTACCTGGACAAAAGCATGTAAATACAATAATGTTTCCTATTCACAGCCTCATTTCCCCACATGAGTACTTAATTTGTAAATCATAAAGTACAGGAACACCTGTGATCCAGCAAATAGACAAGGAGGTAAAAGGCTTTGAGAATAACCACATACAGTGCTTTAAGTTCTTTATATAATACAGAAGTGTTGAATGTCCCTATACAGAGATAATAATGTAGGCATGATGACCATGGGACAATGAGGGATTACAGTAATTGCATTTTAGTGGTGCAGAAGGAGGACTGGAGGTGTAAACAATGCTGGGTCTTACAAACTACATGGTAAATTTTAATGCACACAAAACTACAAAAATAGATAACATATTTAAATTAATAAAAACTTTTCTTACCTTTCCAAATAGTCAAATTTACTTCAGAATGCAGTCCCGTAATTTACAGTATTATAATATCTGATATAATATGTGACAGTTCGTTTCCTTTAGAAACCCAAAAGATTATACATGCAGCAGAAAGTTTAATTTTATCTATTATTAAAAAAAACGTAAGGCCTGTCTTGCTTTTTAGCATCTTCTTCTACACCATGATTTTTGCTTACTTCTTTAAGAAACAACATAAATTATTTTTATTCAATTTTATTTTATTTGTATTTGACTTAACAATTTTTTTTGTCAGCTTTACAGAAATAAATAGATTAATAAATTTTTTTTATTCAAATGTGATTTAAATTTATTTAAGTATCTCCAGTAAGGCAAGCTAGAGGCAATGGTTGTGAGGAAACACTCCCTGAGACAAAATGACTCAAAAGGGAAACTAATATTTATTCATTATAGTTTCATTATTGTAGTAGGTATGAAATGTTAACTGTTGAAGACTTGAATCCAAAATTTTTATTGGCAATTGGAGTAGTAACCCACTATAGCAGCACTGTTGCTATTAATTCCATTCCAAAGCCATCTTCACAGCTTCATGGTGATATCTTTCACAGCAATCTCAAGTGTTAAAAATATAATCATTTCTATTTGAAATGATTTAAAAGAGATATTAAACTGCTACAAAGGGACATCTGAAAAAGACACGTTTAGTTCTGAGATATGTTGAATGCAGCCCTGGTATGACCTTGCACACTTTCAAGTGCAGCACCAGACCAGTATTAAGGACCTCTTTAGAATGCATTGTTCAATGTTTCTGAGAATTTTGCAAATAATGGTGATGCAACACAGTTTACTGCTTTGCTTTGTTAAAAGTGTATATGTAGAATTCTACAATTATTGGCACTCTTTATGACTGGATTTATTACGATTTAAAATACTGTCTTACTTTTATTTTTACTGGAAATAAAATGTTCCAGTCACAAGCATCAAACTGCTTACATTTTGCTCACTTAAACAAACAAACAAATAAATAACGTCTGATAATATATAAATACATAATTTTTTAAATTTTTTTATTATAACTTATAGCAGGCCTCAGTTTGAAGAAATTAAAGCTTGTGAAGTATACTGGCTGGAATAAGTTAATTTTGTTCTCTGCAGGAGTGTGAAAGATTTACAGTCTAGCATAGCGTTGACAGATCCATGTTAAGATTCTGGAATTATTTCTGCTTAAAAGAAACAAATCACTTTTTTGGATCTTTTATTTGGAACAACTAATCCTGATTTCTCCCAGGAACATTGTGATTTATGAATAGATCTGAGGCAACATCATAGAATAATGGTCCCTTGAAAAGGTAATATATAACCTTTAAGAACAAGTGTAAAACTCACCAATTTCTCATTTATTTTTGTTCTGCTTTCATTACAGTAAGTAATACAATGTACTCTTGGTTTAGCTAGCAAATTGTGCAGACAATAAGGTATTTACAGCAAAACGCCAAGGGTAAAAACAATCTACATTGATGTAGCATATAGAGATGAAATGTGTTATGCTTTTCTTTGAAATCATTGTCTTCAGACTGCGCTAAATTTAGAAAGCGACTCTTTCACCCCAAACCATGTTTTCAACCCAGTCCATATACACACTGAAATAAAACTGCTTTTGAATTTAAATTAAGTTTATATTTTTTTCAGTCTGGTTATACATGCAGTATATCACAACATGCAGAAAATAGTAAGCTATGAGTTATTAAAAGGTAAAACTATGAAAACTATGGCTCTTTCATCATGCCTTGTCAGTGTTTATAACAACAGTTTAAAAAAAATATATAAAAATGTACATTTTAAACTTTTTTGTTTTGTTTAATATTTTTCTGTAGAATTCAGTACTGCATAAGTTCAGATTCTATGACACTTTGTACAGTGTGAATAATGTATGAACAAAGGAATAAGGTGCCTCATTCCTCAAGAGGATCTTTAAATCTGGTTCATATCCCAAGAGATGCACAATAGTCTGTGTGTGACTGCCAAAGGGTCACTATTTATACATTCACAGACAAACAGCATGCACAAGTGCCTCCAAAGCAAGGCTGAAATAAAATGTAGAATTTCAACTTTTTTAAATTGGCTTCCTCTGTGATTAAAAGTGAAGGGAAAAAATCAGTATTGAAACAGGCTGAGTTCATAGTCGATGATGGTCAAATCCTTGAGGTCATGAAGGTCCTTTACTCCAATATGAATGCATACAACCTTTCTCTTTATAACCTTATATACATATTTAATTATAGATTATTATTAGATTATACTACATAATAATTTGTATCTCAAATGCTGTTAAAATAAATGACACTTACTAAACACATACATACGCTAAATACATTCATAGACAATGAAAAAAGTGTAATAAAGATAAAACGAGATTAAACAGAACAAACCACAAGCATTAATTTATCTGTACTAAGTTTGAACTCTCTGACAACAACCAGCATGTACTAGTTCAATTACCAAACAAAGACTTTATGTTTAGAATCACTAGAAGTATAACAAAAAAAACAGACACAACTATTAGAATTCCAGTTTTCTTGTTGACAGTATGCTTAAAGAAATGTATATAGTGGAATAATAATTCAATGTATAACCAACTTACAAAGTCTGCTAGAAAAATCACAGCTACAACATTTTCATATTTGAAGTTTATAGTTAAAATAGAATAAAACATTTTTATTTTTGTTATATAATTTTTATATTCATTATTTATTTAGTAGTTCTAAACATACCAGCCTCAAACCTTGATCCATTTTTGTCCTGAATTTTCTCATGATTTCTCATGATTTTTTTTTTTTAACCACATTACTCACTGCTACTCTAGGTTTGCGATGTGGCAAAAGTAAAGGAAAAGGTATATAAGGAGCTGTATGAGAAGTTGGACACTAAGGAAGGAGAAACGGATTTATACCGATTGGCCAGGCAGAGGGACCGAGCTGGAAAGGATGTACTGCAAGTTAGAGCAGTAAAGGATGGAGAGGGAAATGTGTTGACTAGTGAGGAGAGTGTGTTGAGAAGGTGGAGGGAGTATTTTGAGCAGCTGATGAATGAGGAAAATCAGAGAGAGAGAGAAGGTTGGGTGATGTGGAGTTGGTGAAGCAGGATGTAGATAGGATTAGTATGGAGGAAGTAAGAGCAGCGATTAAGAGGATGAAGAGTGGAAAGTCGGTTGGACCAGATGGCATACCGGTAGAAGCGTGGAGATGTTTAGGAGAGATGGCAGTGGAGTTTTTGACCAGATTGTTTAACAGGATTTTGGAAGGTGAGAAGATGCCTGAGGAATGGAGAAGAAGTGTGCTGGTACCGATCTTTAAGCATAAAGGAGATGTGCAGACCTGCAGTAACTACAGGGGTATTAAGTTGATCAGTCACACCATGAAGTTATGGGAAAGAGTAGTGGAAGCCAGGCTGAGAGAAGAGGTGACCATCTGTGAGCAACAGTATATTTTCATGCCGTGGAAGAGCACCACAGATGCCTTATTTGCTTTAAAAATGTTGATGGAGAAGTATAGAGAAGGACAGAAGGAATTGCATTGTGTATTTGTGGATTTAGAGAAGGCGTACGACAGGGTGCCAAGAGAGGAGTTGTGGTATTGTATGAGGAAGTCAGGTGTGTCAGAGAAGTATGTGAGGGTGGTGCAGGACATGTATGAGGACAGTGTGACGGCAGTGAAGTGTGCAGTAGGTACGACAGACTGGTTTAGAGTAAAGGTTGGACTGCATCAAGGATCGGCCCTGAGCCCTTTCCTGTTTGCAGTGGTGATGGACAGGTTGACGGACGAGGTCAGACAGGAGTCTCCCTGGACTATGATGTTTGCGGATGATATTGTGATTTGTTGTGAGAGTAGGGAGCAGGTTAAGAAGAGCCTGGAGAGGTGGAGATATGCGCTGGAGAGAAGGGGAATGAAACTCAGTAGGAGTAAGACAGAATACATGTGTGTGAATGAGAGGGAGGGCAGTGGAGTGGTGCGGTTGCAGGGAGAAGAGCTTCAGAAGGTGGAGGAATTCAGGTACCTGGGGTCAACAGTGCAAAGTAATGGAGAGTGTGTTAGAGAAGTGAAGAAAAGAGTGCAGGCAGGGTGGAGTGGGTGGAGAAGAGTGACAGGAGTGATTTGTGATAGTAGGGTATCTGCAAAATTGAAAGGAAAAGTTTATAGGACTGTGGTGAGACCTGCGATGTTGTATGGTTTAGAGACAGTGGCATTGAGTAAAAGACAGGAGGTGGAGCTGGAGGTAGCAGAGCTGAAGATGTTGAGGTTTTCGTTGGGAGTGACGAGGATGGATAAGATTAGAAATGAGTTTATTAGAGGGACAGCGCATGTAGGATGTTTTGGTGACAAGGTGAGGGAGGCGAGATTGAGATGGTTTGGACATGTGCAGAGGAGGGACATGAATTATATTGGTAGTAGAATGCTGAGGATGGAGCCACCAGGTAGGAGGAAAAGAGGAAGGCCAAGAAGGAGGTTCGTGGATGTGGTGAGGGAAGACATGCAGGTAGGTGGTGTAAAAGAGGCAGATGTAGAGGACAGGGTGGTATGGAGACGGATGATCCGCTGTGGCGACCCCTAATGGGAGCAGCCGAAAGAAGAAGAAGAAGAAGAAGAAGACTCACTGCTACTCTAGGGGTTCTAGACTATAAACCATTTGTTCGAAGCTGATGTCTTCCAAAGCTGAACTGACCTGCTTCCACCCATGAGTCCTCAAAAATTGTGTGCATGTGTGTATGTGGCTTCACAACGCAGGGAAGTCACAAAGGGAATTCTGCAGCAGCTCTTCTTTCCACACGCTGTCAGTAGGAATACCCTAGTGTAGTCACTTGCCTATTTATTTAAGCGGCATCAATATTTCATTTGCGTACGTGTTTCTGGAGATCACACAAGGGACCCTCCGCTGCATATGCAAGGCTATAATAAATATTTCAAGCACTCCATTTCGCCAAACACTAGCACCAGTCTGCTGAGTGCCTGCAAGCTGATCTATGCAAGAATTAAACATGTTTGCTTGCAGTATTTATTCTGTTAAAAAGTAGACAGGACACTGAATGGGTGTGAGATAGCAGCATGCCAAAGGGCTGAATCAGGATTTTACACCCTGTCTTTGAAATAATGGTAATGTTATTAAGACACACACACACACACACACACACACACACACACACACACACACACACACACACACATATGCACCCACAGAGACACACAGTGATATTTAGTGCTTTTATCACAGTTAATGCATGTAATCCTTATACGTTATCTCCATCATCTTTTCTTCAAAATGTCAATCAGAATCAGAATTTTCCAAATCATGCAGAATTATTCATAGACTACAATTAAGCATGTTTATGTGCTCTCAAATTCTTTTAAAACAGTCATAGACATATGGTAAAATAGTTTCAAGTAAATTAATAATAAATCTATACATAAATATTTATCTATCTATCTTATATTTATTAAACATTTTCACAGACAGAATACAATTTACACTTTAATATTTTGTTTTGCTGACTTTTACATTCATTACCAACTTATTGACCGTAGTATCTTATCGTTAACCTTGTGCAAATTTCACAACAGTTATTTCCGTCCTGACTTGCATTCATCTCTACCCAAGATCTTATATAGTGAGGATGGAAAAGTCAGAGGGGTTTCTCATTGGGGTTAAAGTCTGGACCGCATGTATGGTACTATTTTTTATTTCTTGTTTGGCCAGGCAGTGAACATCAGACTTATACAAATAAATCAGATAAATGCAAAAATTTAGTATACATTATTTGCTTAAAAAAAAATATATATATATATTTCTTAAAACAAGAAAATATGTCCCATGTTACAACTGTACCCAAAAAGCCACACAATTGTAACATTGCCTGGGTCAATTGTTCCACCAACTCAATACAATTTTAAATGATTTAGAACAGCAGTAATCAAAGTTAAACCATCATACATTTATTGCTCAGTTTTATATGTAAAATATTGCATGACTACAAAAGATCAGTGGATGACCATGTAATATATTGATAGGATATATAAATATCTTTTAGAGAGGAGCAAGCAAAATCACCCGTTGTTGGATGTTTTTTAATTAATTACGTCAATAAATGATGTAGATCTCATAAATCATTTTTGTTTTGTTTTTGCCCCCCCCCCCCCCCATTCTTTTTTTAAATAAATGAGCTGTGCATCAAATGGATTTCATCCTTTCGAGCGTTAACAATAATGGGTGCACGTCTTTTCTGTCTCAGTGCTACTCACGGTACTCTTACAAATGACGAAGAATGGAATGCCTTAAAAAAGTAAAAAAAATTGTGCTAAAAGTGAGAATATAGTAGATGTAGACAACTGAATAATTATTCTTCAGTTTAAAAAAAATTATAATTATTTAGAAAAAAAACCTTTTGATTCAATTTTTTTATTGTATATTTACTTATCTTGAGCAAAAAGGTTATGGAGAAGTCATAGATGTATTTGGATATGGGTATATCCATGAGCCCACAACTGACTGACCAGTGTTGCAGAGATTGACAGGGAAAAGAGAATGTGACCTCCATCCCACTTAGAAAGCGTGGCCGACTTTACATTATGATCAGGATTCAATCTTGTGATTCCCTGACAATAGAGTGAATGCTTATTGCTTTATTTAATGCTTTTTGCTGCTTTTCCTACACAGACAGAGGGATAATTGTGAAATTTCATATGCTATAACAGGCACACAGGATTAAACTGATGATTAGATTAGATTAGATTCAACTTAATTAGATTAGATTCAACTCAACTGTCATTGTACAAGTTACGGTACAAGGCAACAAAATGCAGTTAGCATTTAACCAGAAGTGCATTGGTATCAGTGTTAAATATTTACACATGTACAGTTTGGTAAGGCTATGGTATATGATATATAATAATGACATGAATAAACAATATGAAATGAATCTGAATATAAATAAACAGTCTATGGAGAGGTGATTATATACAATAAAGGAAATATTGTATACATTGTTTATTAAGGTTATATACATGTGCAAATTTATATTGAGAGTGCAAAAAGAAATATATTATATTACAGCATGCGCAACACATGTGGTTATTATAGTGCATTTTTTAATATTACAGTGTACAATGTGTATTATGAGCAGTGTATGCTGCTCGGTGTATGTACAGTAAGGTGATTTGATATTGATATGGCTGGGTGTGTGTGTGTGTTTCTCCTTCCTCCTTTACCTCTTCCCTGTAGACTGACTCATTGTTTGTTGATTAATCTAATCACTGCCGTTTCGTCTACAAATCTGATGATGATGTTGGAACAATATACAGGATTGCAGTCGTGGGTGAAGAGGGAGTAGAGGAAGGGACCCAGCACCCAGCCTTGTGGTACTCCAGTGCTAAGGATGAGGGTGGAAGAGCAGTGTTGGTCTGCCTGAACATGCTGGTGCCTGTTGGTCAGAAAGTCCAGTAGACATTTGCAGAGGGATGTGCTAATGCCCAAGTTAGTGATTAACTTGGGGGGGGATGACAGTGTTGAACGCTAACTACAGTCAAGGAACAGCATTCTGGCATGTGTCTTCATTTTCCAGGTGAGAGAGGGTGCGGCTCTGTGAAACTCCATCCTCCGTGCTCCTGTTCTTATGGAAGGCAAATTAATGTGGGTCCACGGTGATGGGAAGGTTTTGAGGTGTTTTGGCACTGACACGATAGGCTGAATCGCTTGGACTAGGGACAGGTTGAATAAATCCGACCCCCCGCCAGCTCTTCACCACATGCTCGGAGGACGCGTCCTGGAATGCAATCAGGCCCTGCTGCTTTCTGCGGATTTATCCTGCTCAGCACCAGGCGGACTTTACTTGGGGAGAGTGTAAGAGGCTGGTGGTCCACCGAGAGCTCGGCTTTGGTTGCTGGCTCCTGGTTATCCCTTTTCAAAGCCAACATAGAAGTTTTTTAGCTCATTAAGAAAGGAGCTATTGGTGGATGGGGGAATGGGTTGATGGGCTTGCAGTCACTAATGGCCCAGATGCCCTGCCACGTATGCTGGGGGTTGGAGTTGGAGACGTGTTCCTCAATCCTCAACTTGTAGCGGTGCTTGGCCCTCTTAATGTCAAGGACTTTAAGGCAGGGAGGCTACCTGCTGTGCAAATTGTTTTTAATAATGATAAAAATACATAATATTTGTACTATGTCTAGAAAAAGAGACATTGAATAGTATATTCTTAACAGAAAATTAGAAGAAAGGGCAATACAGTGGTCCCCCGGTTATCGAACGGCTCGGCTTTCGAACATTCCGGTTAGCGAACGGTTTTCCGAACGAAATTTCGGTCCGGTGAACGAACAAAGTTCCAGTTACCGAACGCCACCCACGCTGCCCAACCCAGCGCGAGGGGCAGAAACTGCTTCCGCTTCACCCATCGCTGAGTAAGCATTTATCGCAACTTCTGTTTGTGAACAATATTAGTGATATTTAGCGGTAAGAACAGTAATAATTTTGTTTCTTACTCTTGTAAAGTTGTTAATTTATACTTTTACCGAGCCAACACAAAATACCCGCAGAGATCGGGATAATCCGGCAAAAGGCAGTCCATAAATAATATCCACGGTGCTTTACGGAGGAAGCCCGATTGCGATGAGCTCAATGTGGGCGGGGCACGCATGAGCGAAGGAACAGGGCATTCCCTGAAGCACCATGACAGCCACCGTAGGGGGCGTGGCAGGGGGATTCCTGACTATTAATACGGCTAAAAACAGGAAAAAATGGTTAAATATTGGGTATTGGTGGAGTTCGGGAACGGATTAGTTGGTTTTCCATTATTTCTTATGGGATAATTAGGTCCGGTTTTCGAACATATCGGATTTCGAACGGTTTTAAGGGACGAATTAAGTTCGATAACCGGGGGACTACTGTACTTACTTTTAAAAATATAACATAGTCATTACTCTTCCTGTTTGTTTCTGAATTGCTTTTTTTTAATATTTTTTTTCTGGTTATTTCCATGCACTGCAATACACTTTTGCTGGAGGGAGTTCTTGCTTGGAGATACTTTTATTTGCAGGTACTGTATAATTGGATCGATGCGTTTGTTAATATTTCACAAGGCTATTTACCAAACCTGGGCACATTTAAATTCCAGTCTTTAATCTAGGTACTGTGCTGACAGATAAGGCATGCAGTTTATTGACTGGCATGGATAGTGTAATGGTCATAAAACAACTTTTAAAAGTAAAAGCCACTTAATATCCATGTATTTTATTAGTTAAAATGTCAAGTTTAAAAAATCTATCTAGTGTTGAGAATGGGGGGCTGGGTCACAGACACTACATTTCTATAGAATGTCGTTTCACAACACACCCATTACATACTTACACCTTTAGGATTAATCCAATTTATAAATTGATTTATACTCAATGTCAGGTGCAGGATCAGCCATAATGTCAGTGACTCTTGTCTCTGGGTTAAAATATCCTGTCTGATAGGTTGTAGGAATAGAACACCTGTATATTACAGCAATAATAGATGAAGCCATTGTCTGTTTCAGTCCACTGATGACCATGTAATATATTTTTCTACCGTTGTTTTAATTTAAGTGTGCATTGATAGTTTCAATGTGCTTTGTGGTATGTCATGACTAACTCTTTCCATTTACCATTGCTGATTTGAAATGCTCTCCTTTAGAAACAGAGTGAGAATGGACACTTTCTAACCTGCTGTTCTCTTGCATGCTAAGCTCATGTTTTAAGTGTGGTGATCATCAGGCTTACTATGGTTTTAAAGATTGTAGATTTCTGTAGCCTTCATATTACTGTAGATAAAACCACACTGTGTCCCACACTGTTTCTTTGCTTTGTTTGATTTAAACCCTTCTATATAAACTCAAAAAACTGGTGTAAACTAAAATTCCCAAACAAAATCAGAATAAGTTTTGTAAAAATCAAATGAAAAGTGAAAATCCCAGGAAATTGATTTTGTTGAGCGCTAAGACCCCTCAACATCTGTTTGTACTACACAATGAGATGAATATAAGTAATTTTAAAATAATTGCCAAAATTATTACTTCAAATATTATCCATAGATATACTATGCTAAAAAAATTAATACTTGAAGATTTTCGAATGCAGATACTAATCTCATTGGGTGCATTATAGCACATCAAAAATGAATGCATTCAATAGTGTAGTTTTCATCTGGCAGTGTAGCACTGTGTTGAATATTTTAAGCACCTTTTATCAAATGGCCATATAAATCAAGGTGTTTTAATCATCTCTCAGAGCGCTACGATCATGCACAAGCTTTGTGTGCATTTACTGCCTCTGTGGGCTAACTAGCAATTTAACATTAGTGCACTAGTCTTCTAGACCTTAAACCAACTAAATTTTTCTGTAGGAAGCCATTTTTTACATATTACTTACTATAAAAATGAGTCAAAATGTACATTAATTTGACATATTATCTTATATACTATTTTTAAGCATATCGCTCCTGTAACAAAGTTTAAAAACATCAGTCTTTTATCGTTATTGAGACACATGCATGTTTCTTCTTGTGCAACAAACTAGATAAAAGGCAACAACACACAATAATTAAACAGCGAATGATCGAAAGAATGTTTCTCTAGACAGTCAAAATTGTAAATTTTTGGATCTAACAGAAGAACATAGGAGAGAACAGGAGAAAAAATGTTAGCAGACTGCCTCTTACACACAGACTTAATAGAATCTTAATAGTTTGTGGTTGTTTGTGAGCAGGGAAGGTTGGTGATTTACAGTATTCTGGGTTAAGGTAATACTAAACTAACCATTCTATAATTCAATGCCATTCAATTCCCTCTGAACTGAGAGTCAATTGGACTTTACCATATAACAAGACAATGATCTGAAGCATAGATCCAAGCTCTGTAAGCATTATTTAGAGAGCTAACAGTCAGATGAAGAAACACGTGTCTCCCAAAAACTTTTACAGGCATTGTGAGAAAAAAAAGATTTGGATTTCTATTAAACTGTTTCGAGACTATATCTGTTTTTAAAAGCAGTATACGAACAAAATGTACCGTGTCAAACCTTTTAATTAAATAGAGCTTTTGGCCATTTCTTTTCAGCCTTTAATTTTTAACTATTATAAAGCATGAAAACCTAGAACTGAAATACCAAACACCTACCAACTGCACACCATAAAAGCAAACTATAAAATGTTCATGTTCAAAAGCACATTTGCATCTCTTTTTCTTAACCTTGTCTTATTTTGGGGAAGAAAAATGATAGAAGATATGAACGTGTATGCTATACATTTAGAGTTTGAGATTTTTTTTCCTGCACTTCTTTACTTATTTTAATGTATCCAAGAGTACTCTTAATAGTTTGCTCTAAAATCTGAATTAAAAGACTGAGATAAGTTTAGACCTTAAACATGTTTATTTATTTACTTAAGCACTTACTCTAACAGGGGGAAAACAGATTGGAATCACAGTATGCCCATTAATCCTTGTCATGTGCACGTAGCACACAGTGAGTAGCTGCACTGATTGAAAATAAGCAACAAACTATTTTTAGATGGAAACTTTTATCTCTTTGTATCAAGGCAGATCAAGTATAATAATAAATCCGCACATTTATTCCTTTCACAAAATTCTGTGCCTCACAAAAATTACAGTTTCACAACTGAATTTATTGTACTTTGAAAAGATAACAGAATCTTCTATAATGCAAATGTTGGGCATAACTCTATATTGTATGTAATGTTTCCAATGTTCTTGTTGTTATGAATATTCCTAATTGGCTTCCCACAGTGGAATAGCTAGTTGTAGAGGCTCATATAAAATGCCATTATCATGTATTTATAACAATATTCCATTCTAGCAATGTTTCCTCTACACTTTGCTGTGTGTACCTAATAAATCATATAACAATTCTATGGAAT
Source organism: Silurus lanzhouensis (assembly GCA_039877035.1). Classification (NCBI taxonomy): domain Eukaryota; kingdom Metazoa; phylum Chordata; class Actinopteri; order Siluriformes; family Siluridae; genus Silurus; species Silurus lanzhouensis. Next base: position 1,137,177 of record JBCEWE010000473.1, read on the forward strand.
TAAACCATTCCAAGTGATTTTCTTTTGCTAGAATATTAGAAATATGTACACACTATTTAATATATGTAAATATGTGAGTGTTATTTTGATACTTAACACTTAACTGAACGTTGTCATTCATGATTAGTAGGAGAATGGTTTCAGGAAACCCATTCCTGAAAAAAGAGTTTGGGATAATGACTTGGCCTCCAAATTTCCCAAATTTTAATTTGATTGAGCATCTGTGCGATGGACAATATCAGTCAGTAGGTTTTAAGGCTATTGATGGTCTAGCTAGCTAGATAGATAGATAGATAGATAGATAGATAGATAGATAGATAGATAGATAGATAGATAGATAGATAGATAGATAGATAGATAGATAGACAGACAGACAGACAGACAGACAGACATCTTTTTCCAATTCTGCCACTTATACACATTATATACTCTCATTTCATAACATTATTCTCTACTGAAACCTCATTGCAAAGGAAAGGTTATCTATGCCCCTTGTTCTTAAAAACATTTGGCAGAACAAAATCCAAAAATATGTGGAATAAAATCAGTTGTGACAGATTTTCTATTTTCCCAAACAGAAAATATGTAAATGAATATCAGCACTAAAGTAATTCCTATATGTATCCCATATGTTCAGCAGTGGTGCTTATTTTTCCTCACTTGTAAGCATCCATCAATAAAAGAAATCTAAGTTCCCAGCAGAACCCAGATCTTTCTGCACAGTTTATGGGAAAAAAAAATGAACAGTTGAGTGGATGGATGAATAGAGAGAAAGAGAGGGAGAGAGAGAGAGTGAGAGTGAGAGAGAGAGAGAGAGAGAGAGAGAGAGAGAGAGAGAGAGAGAGAGAGGTGGAGAAAGAGTCCTTCAAGCAGGTGGAACGAGAGTCCTCAGCAATAACAATGCAATCAATCAGATCTCGCTCCCATCAGGCTCAGCGTCTGCATGACTCCTCTGCTCCTCCCCACCTCCTCTATGTTCGCTAGCGCACTGTGGGGAGAGGAAAATGCATATGAGTGTTAAGACACAAGCTATTCATCTTATTTGAATATTGCAGAGAATGTAAATTTGTATTTTATCAACGTCCATGGAAAAGCTTTTTAAGACTGTTTCAGAGTATTTTATAGGTCATAGCATTGATCTGCAAAAAAAATACAAAATCCTGTCTCTCACTTGGTGCCAAGGGTCTTAGTTGGAAAAATGAAGATGGCTTGAAACACACAATACAGTAAAAATCTTCTGACCCAGTGTTGGCTAGAGGTACTTTAGTTGATAACACATTGAAATGTAAATGACAAGCATGAATATTGGTTTTGGATCCTTCGTTTTCATAGAAAACATCTAAACCCGAAAACGCCTTGCACCCTGACCTTTAACATCTGCAAACTTCATTCAAGTTTGTTCCGGTTCCTGCACATTTTTTCACTCGTGCAACCCTGTTGCCTAAAACAGCTGTCCCTGCAGAGAAATTTCCATTTTCCAGTTCTGGTGCAAATTTCAGTATTTACAGTGTGCAAAAATATTTTAATCTGAGCAAAAAATCCACTAGTGCTCACTTTAAATAGAGATGTGGAACTATCTGTTTTGCATAAATTATGCTTACTAACTGGTAAGGTCCTTCTGTGCTAATCAGCTGGGTGTGAGGGTCTTTCCCTTGGCACTGCGTTCATGCATGGAAGACCTTGTGTTGAGCTACAGTATGTATCCTCTATCATGCTAACGGCATTGGAGCCGTCATTTTTTTTCACGCTTGTTATGCCGCCTACATGATCCCAGTGGTCAGGCAGAAGATGAGTTTAATTCCAACCTAATTTACTAACTGCTGAGGCAAGGAAGGGTTTTCATAACTGCAAAAGAGATGACTTATCATGCCTAACAAGATACAGAAGAAGCTTATATGCATTGTGAGCCATTTTTTCAGACAAATATTCTGCACTAAAACATTGTACAATATACACAATATATTTAACTGGCAAAAATTTAAGTGACCTGATCATCTCTATATAAATAAAAGCACAAACCGAATTGGTCATAAAATTATGGATTTATTTGGGAAAAGCTGCATTTAGTGAAAAGAAAATGCACACAGACTGCTATTCCTATGCCCCTGTTTTTCTAACGTTTGCATGCTTAGTATTCAGCTCTCACTATGCAATGCATCTGTAAAGGGAATGGAGCTGGAGTCTCTCTCCTATTCTGTAAGCGGGTAAAGAGCAGCTTATTTGGAGGGGAAGACTGAAAAATTTTTTTGCTCCAATCGACCCTCACAGCACAGAGCGCAGGGACCTCATTATGATCCAGACTTTTGGATCATCACGAAGAACTTGTTTAGTCATATACTTTTGTTTTTTTTTATCACTTTCTCTCAGTCCCTTAAGTGTAACTACTTTTTTAAATCTCTTTCTATCTGTCTCTCATTTTTGCACTTACTCTCACACACACACACATACCCTTCTCTTTTTCGTCTTAGTCTGCCATTAGACAGCCACTATTATGCATGAGGATGATAACAAAGCGTGTTGACTTTAATTTGGAGAAATGCACACATGTACTCACAAGATTTAGAAAACAAACACTCCTGTGACATAGCAAGTGCAATAAGAATCATTGCTACCGAAAATGAAAGATTGCACCTTAGGTCTGTTACTGTCAGGGATCCACCAGCCACACCTTCACTTATCACTCCAAGCCACTCTCCCACTTACTAATCAGCTACACCTGGCCCTCATCAGCTCACATACCATATAACCCCTGTTCCTCCACCAGCTCATTGTCCGTTCTACAGCTTAGGCTATAGAACTCTGTCGGACTACTGAACATTGTTTATATGTTTTGCTTCTGCCTGATCACCGCTCTTTCCTGGTTAAGCAAACCTGGGGTTTCCTTTGTTGTTTTTGTGCTTTGCCCTGTGCTTTTCTCATTAAAAGCCTTGTGGAATCTACTTAGGTTTCCGGCACGTTCTTTGCCTGACAGAAGAACGGACCATTCACAAACCGAGGGGCACCTAACACGGAAGAAAAGAAACCGCGTTACCTCAGCATGGAGGACCAGCTCGCTGCCGCGTGCGGGTCAGCGGAGGACCAGCCCGTTGCCACGTCCGAGTTTGTGAGGGAGCTCACCACCGCGCTTCGAGAGGCTTTCCGGCCGGAAGCCGCGCACCAAACCCCTCCGTCATCTGGCAGCCCGATGGCTCTCCCAGCGTCTTTTTCCGGAAACGCGGCGGAATGTCAGGGATTCCTGCTCCAGGCGGCCATCTACATCGAGATGCGACCACAATGTTTTTCTAGCGAACGAGCAAAGGTCGCGTTTCTGATTTCGCTGCTCACCGGAAGAGCGCTAGCGTGGGCAAGAGCGCTCTGGAGCGCAGCGAGCCCGGCCCTGACGTCATACGCCGCGTTCACGAGTCATTTCGCCGAGGTATTTAGCACCGCCCCCGGGGATACCTCAACCGCTGAGCAGCTGCTCAATCTCCACCAGGGGACAGACAGCGTTTCGAGTTACAGCCTCCGCTTCCGCACTCTGGCGGCATCTGCTGGTTGGGATGAGAAAGCGCTGTTGGCTGTATACCGCAGAGGCCTAAATCAGGAGCTCCGGCTGGCGATGGCCACTTATGATGACTCTCTGGGGCTTGAGGCTTTTATTCAGAGATCCATCCGAGTCTCTCAACACCTGGCAGCCTGCAAATCCCCCGAGGTCGAACCAGCACAGGCTATGGCAGTACAAACAACTCCAGAACCAGAACCCATGCAACTCGGATCACAGCGGCTGTCTCGGCAAGAAAGGGAGCGCCGGTGGGCGGCTGGAGCTTGCCTCTACTGTGGAGAGAGAGGACATCGCGTGGCCCAATGCCCAGTGAGGCCTCCTCGTCGGACGGTGAGTACTGTCACCCTTTCTTCTGACATTACTCACCTGTCTACGCTCAGGGTCACCTTAGTAACCCTGCTCTCTCTCTATCGGCTTCTGCCCTAGTCGACTCAGGATCCGCGGGGAACTTCATCTCCCAGGCGTGTCTAGAACGCCTCCAGCTACGCCGGCAGAGGGGATCCCAGGAACTGGCCGTCCAGACCATCCAGGGACGACCATTAGGGAAGGGCAAGGTGAAGTACTGTGCTCCCCCTATTGTCCTCCAAGTCGGAGTGCTACATCAAGAAGAGATTCAACTGCTCGTACTGGAGGATTCGACAGTGGACGTGATCCTGGGTCGTCCCTGGTTAGCCAAGCACTCCCCCACTTGTTCCTGGGACCCGTGCGACATCCTGGAGTGGAGCCCCGCCTGCCGGCATAAGTGCTTACTTCCACTCCCGACTCCCCTCCGGACCGTCTTAACCCTGGCAGCTACTCAAGTGGAAGGAGCTCCCAAACCCGCTCAGGTAGAGATCCCGCATGAATACCGGTCCTTTTCTGACGTCTTTAGTGAGGAGGCCGCCACTCAGTTACCCCCACACCGGCCGTGGGACTGTGCCATTGATCTAAAGCCGGGGGCTAAGCTACCAAAGGGGCGGGTCTACCCCTTGTCAGCCCCGGAACACCAAGCCATGGAGGGCTACATCCAACAGGCCCTCCGACAGGGCTTCATCACCCAGTCTTCCTCCCCGGCGGCCTCTAGCTTCTTCTTCGTGGCTAAGAAGGACGGGGGTCTGCGCCCTTGTATCGACTACAGGGGCCTGAATGCACAGATCGCCCCGCTTCCATACCCGCTCCCCCTGGTCCCAGCGGCCTTGGAAGAACTACGTGAGGCTCGCGTCTTTACCAAGCTGGACCTCCGAAGCGCGTACAACCTGGTGCGCATCCGCGAAGGGGACGAGTGGAAGACGGCGTTCATCACTCCCTCTGGTCATTATGAGTATCGGGTCATGCCGTATGGCCTTTCCATTGCTCCGGCGGTCTTTCAGAACTGTATGAACGAGGTTTTCCGTCCCTTCCTCCATCGGTTTGTAATTGTTTACATCGACGACATCCTGATCTACTCCAGGACGCTGCAAGAACACCACAAGCACGTCACCCAGGTCCTAGACCAACTGCGAGAACACCGACTGTTTCTCAACCTTCCCAAGTGTGAATTCCATCGCTCGGAGATACAGTTCCTGGGTTACAACATCAACGCAGCAGGCATCAGGATGGATGAAAGGAAGGTGATGGCCGTACGGGATTGGCCCGTTCCCACCTCAATCAAAGAACTCCAGAGGTTTCTGGGCTTCGCCAACTTCTACCGCCGGTTCATTGGAGGTTTCAGCCTGGTTTCCGCCTCACTCACGTCTCTCCTGCAAGGAAAAGCCAAGACACTCTCCTGGACCCCGGAAGCACAAAGGGCCTTCGAGGAGCTACGCACGAGGTTCTGTACCGCTCCGCTTCTCCATCATCCTGACCCCCAGCTCCCGTTTGTTGTCGAGGTGGACGCATCTTCCACGGGTGTAGGGGCCACCCTCTCCCAGCATTCAGGGAATCCCCCTCGACTCCATCCCTGCGCCTACTTCTCAAAGAAGCTGTCTCCAGCGGAACAGAATTACGACATCGGCAACCGGGAACTCCTAGCCATCAAACTAGCCCTGGAGGAGTGGAGACACTGGCTGGAGGGGGCTGTCCATCCTTTTATAGTCATCACGGATCACAAGAACCTTCAGTACCTCCGTGAGGCCAAGCGCCTAAATCCTCGCCAAGCACGGTGGGCTCTCTTTTTTACCCGGTTCAATTTCAGCATCACCTATCGGCCAGGATCAAAGAACGGCAAGGCCGATGCTCTCTCCAGGGTGTATGGACCTGAGGAACCCACCGAGCCTGGGCCTATCTTGCCTCCGACGATCATTCTGAGCCCGATCATATGGGAACTAGACGAGAACATCCGCAGGGCCACACGAGGAGAACAGACGCCCCCTGGTTGTCCCGAGGACCGGACCTTTGTTCCTCCAGAGTGTCGACAGGCCTTACTTAGAGCAGTCCACGAAGTCCCCGGTTCAGGGCACCCAGGCAGGAGGCAGACCCTGCGTCTGGTTCAGGGACGATACTGGTGGCCAGGTATGAGCAACACAGTGGCCGAGTTTGTCCGAGGCTGCAACATCTGTGCCATCTCAAAAACTCCCCGACATCTACCAATAGGCAAACTCGTCCCCTGCCTACTCCACAAAGGCCATGGTCTCATATCGGCATAGACTTTGTCACAGACCTGCCACGGTCGGAGGGCTTCACCTGCGTTCTCGTGGTCGTTGACCGGTTCTCCAAGGCCTGCCGCTTTGTCCCTCTCCGAGGCCTCCCCACAGCTCTGGAAACCGCGGAGGCACTCTTCCATCACGTCTTCCGCAACTACGGCCTCCCTGAGGAGATAGTCTCTGACCGGGGCTCTCAGTTCACCTCACATGTCTGGAGGGCGTTTTTCCGGCTACTGGGAGTCACCGTCAACCTGTCGTCCGGTTACCACCCCCAGTCGAACGGCCAGACCGAGCGGAAGATCCAAGAGCTGGGGAGATACCTGAGGTCATATTGTCATCAGGACCAGGAGGAGTGGAGCCGGTTCCTGCCCTGGGCGGAGTACGCCCAAAACTCGTTGCGCCAAGACACCACAGGTCTCACGCCTTTTCAATGCGTGTTGGGGTTCCAACCCCCACTGTTTCCCTGGTCCGACGAGCCCTCCAACGTGCCCGCTGTGGACCACTGATTTCGGGAGAGCGTCCGGACATGGGAGGCTGCACACACTCAGCTGCGCAGGGCAGTGAGGGAAACCCGGCGACATGCGGATGCGCGAAGGTCGGAAGCCCCCGCTTACAGGCCCGGAGACTGGGTCTGGCTATCCACCAGAGATCTCCGACTGCGGCTTCCCTGTCGGAAGTTGAGCCCCCGGTACATCGGGCCGTTCAGGATTGAAAGGCAGGTCAACGAGGTGGCATACCGTCTGGAACTCCCGCCACGGTACCGGATACACCCACCTTCCACGTGTCACTGCTCAAGCCACACCATCCACCGACTGCCCAACGCCCCAGCGAGGTCAGGCCCCCTCCGCCTGAAGTATTGGAACAACCCTCGGTCTACACGGTACGGGAGGTGCTGGACTCCCGTCGTCGAGGCAGGGTGCTGGAATACCTCGTGGACTGGGAGGGCTATGGCCCTGAGGAACGTTCATGGGTGGCGAGGCAGAACATACTGGATCCAGCACTCCTGGAGGAGTTCCACGCCGCCCATCCGCATCGGCCTGCGCCCCGGGGTCGGGGTCGACCCAGGCGCAGGGTTAGGGCGTCGGGAGCCGCCCCTGGGGGAGGGGGTACTGTCAGGGATCCACCAGCCACACCTTCACTTATCACTCCAAGCCACTCTCCCACTTACTAATCAGCTACACCTGGCCCTCATCAGCTCACATACCATATAACCCCTGTTCCTCCACCAGCTCATTGTCCGTTCTACAGCTTAGGCTATAGAACTCTGTCGGACTACTGAACATTGTTTATATGTTTTGCTTCTGCCTGATCACCGCTCTTTCCTGGTTAAGCAAACCTGGGGTTTCCTTTGTTGTTTTTGTGCTTTGCCCTGTGCTTTTCTCATTAAAAGCCTTGTGGAATCTACTTAGGTTTCCGGCACGTTCTTTGCCTGACAGTTACAAGGCATTTGCTAAGTAAATCTCATAGTCATATGGCAGCAGTTAACTGCCCATATCAAGTGTCCAAGTATGCAGGTGTGAAAGAATGGAAAAGCTGTCTTCTGTTTATGACAGTAAATATGGTGTTTATTTTTTGAGCATGATAGGATGCATTGTTTTATGAGAACAGCATGTGGCCTTAAGGTGTGTAATGATATCATTTCTCTCATCTGTACACGCATACCCTTCCATAAGATCCACCTACACTGCACTCTTGTGAGTTGCTATCTAGATTGGCTTAGCCAGTCTTTGGGGCAAAATTTCTTTTCTTTTTTTTTTTACACAAAACACAAGTGTATAAAATGTGTGAATATGGATCTTAATCCGAATATTTGTTTTAAAGCCTTATGTCTTAGCTTACAGAAAATGTCTTACTGTAAGCTAGAAATGTTCCACAGAGGATAACACAATATTGTAAAAACCGAGGGGAAATAAAAGAAAAGTTGAAAGAAAAAAAAAAAGTCATACAATACGTTAAATAAAAAGAGAATTTTAAATAATACATTAGATGAAAAATCTATGTGATGAAGAAACACTATTTAATGAGTGTCTAACTAAAAATGTCTTACTCAAACATTAAAGTGTAGCAAGCTATAAAGTGCAGTAAAGGACAGTAAAGGAGCTTTTACCTAAAATGTATCTAAAAACACCCACTCACATTGCTCAGAAAAGCTTGCACATAGAGCTTTAACCTGCAACTGAAGATAATAAGAAAGGCTAAAGCATTTGTGTTCCAACTTCAGTGACTTTGTGCTTTCAAACACACAAAGAGCGTTGCACAAAGGTATACAATATTGATCACCCTTGGGATATAAGCTTTTTAAAATCCAAAAACTATGAAAAAGAATATGTGCATATTTGCGGATAGATGCATAACTGACAGTAATTCAATTAGACACTGAAATGCTGTTATAGTTGAATGCCCTGTTCTGTATTAAGAATAGGAAATTCAATGTGAAGTGCTATATATTTTTTCATGTCCTACCAAGCCTTTAATGATCTTTGTGTAAATTCAAAACCAATGGAGAAGAGTCAAATATGCCTACATGAGCGTTAATCATTGTTTAGAAATAAAAAAAAAAAGACCTTCTCTTATCTAGGACAAAGAGAAGTTAGATTTTCTATGCTTTCATAGTCAGTCCAATCATCTTAAAAATCTAATTCTATTAGTCACACAAGTATATTCTATTTGTCACACAGTATAAAGTGCAGTAAAATGTTAATTTTGCATCAACCAGAACTTTAGAATAGAAGCATGCAAAGAAACGTAAATAATAATATATAATAAATATAAAAGCCCTATGGCAGAAAAAAGTATGGCATATGTGAAATAAAGCACAGATATGTGTAGTACAATGTTGTGCAACACAGGTCTGAATTAGTTGTGAAATATGTATAACAAGTATTTATAATTTACATTTATAATAAAAATGTGTAAGTACTGGGTAATACATGTCTATTAACATGCTTGTAGCGGGTGTGGGTGTAAATAAAAAATAAATAAATGCAAAGTGTTGTCTTGGGTGCTGTTCTGGTTCAAGGTACAATAGACCTGTAGAAAATAAGCTTCTCGTAATTCTATCTATGTAGACCTTCAGTGAGTGGAAGTGAAATCCTTCACTATCGTCCTGGCCTTTTTCCAACACTGCTTGCTGATAGACTATAGGTCAAGAAGCTCAGTGTGGATAGTGCAACTGTAACAATTGAGAGGCCAGATATTGGTTATCTAAGAATTATGGTCATGGTTCATAAATCATATACAAATCTACACTTGAGTAGGTGGAGAATACCCAAACAACCCTAAAGTAAACACAACAATATAAACAAATAACAGGTGCTGCAGTTGAGGTGAAAGTGTAGAGGAACTAAGGAACAAGGGGGAGAAAAGGTTGATGGGAAGTTTTCATGACAGCATTAGAATCTCACTTGGCTCATAGCAAGAGTAAAATAGTTTCATAAAAGTTTTTTTTTTTCTTTCACACACAACTGCCGCTAAACCCCTTTAATGACAGAGATTGAGTAATGCCCACTGTGATGCTTGCGCTTTCTATTTATGAGTGTTTCATCCTAATGACTACTACAGAAGTGGGAAGACTTTGTTTAATGTGCTATAAATTTTTATAGCCAGCCTGCAGGAATTGCTTGGTGTATTCATAAAATTTTCAATGCACCAAAATGATTCAAATGATTCATTTCACAATCCTCTCAATGTGTCAACCCTTTGGGGGGGCAAAAAAATCAAGAAATCTACTGCATCCATAAAAACCTTTAAATCACAATCCCACATTATGAAGCATAAATTTGTACAAAAAAAGTTGTTCTGTTTATAAAGCCCATGAAAATACAACCACTGGTTCCAAAAGGAATAAGCTTTTTCAGTTGTACAGAGGCAGAGATCACTGGTTTGTGTAATCCTGTACATAGACAAAGGCGTTGTGTTCAGTGCATCGGTGATGGGTGGCTCACCATAAGCTCCTTGTAAAGTACAATTTCAGTATAAAACAGAGAAATTTTGCCAAGCACTTGGAACAAGAGTTTTTCCTGTCATTACAGGGCCTGAGTAGGGCTGCGGATTACTCTGCTCTACTGGGTAAATAACGGAACTGTGAAATATCCCTGATTGGGTTTGCATAATAGCAGGTTCATATCTAGCATCCGAAGAAGGTTGAAAGCTGGGACACGGTGTAATCTCAACAGAGTGGGCTTGTGATTTTCAGCATCTGGGCTGATTGAGGAAGTTTCAAAGTCATTTGAAGGAGAAATTAGGTCTTGGGGGGATAAAAAAAAAGTTTTCTCTGTAATTTAGAATAGTATTTCTTTGTGAGCATGAGAAATGCTGCAAAAATAACACAGACATATAGTATTCAATGTATCTTTATCTACACTTGTTTAGCCTTGGAGGATACAGACATGATCCTTTTGGATTGTACTTTTGCTTTAATAATACTGATGGCCAAACTCTTAAAATTTTTGTATTGAAATATTCTATCAAGCTCATAATATTAAAATATACAATGCTGTTTTAATTAATTGTTGCCGCATAGTGGTGAGGAGAGAGAATGTGCAGATACTGTATTGTTCAAAAAATTGCAAAAGTACAAAATAATTTAGGAATGCTGCTCATTCTTAAGCTATTAGAAGCACTCTGCCTGAAGTGATCTCCTTAGTGAAGCTGCTGGGCAGCACGACATCCTTGGTGGACCATGAATGTGGAGTGACAGCCCATGTGTTTACATCACACAGGACCTGTCTTGGTCCTGTCACACCAACACCCTGGTGAAGAAGGCCCGGCAGCATCTGTACCATATGAGACGCTTAAGGGACTTTTTACACTTGTACAATTGAGAGCGTTCTGACGGGTAACATCACTTCCTGGTTCGGGAACAGCACCATGAAGGACAGGCGAGCCCTCCAGAGGGTTGTGCATTCAGCTGAACGTACCATCCACACCGAGCTTCCTAACCTGCAGGACATCTGCAGCATGCGGTGCCGGACCAGAGCCAGGAAGATTATGAAGGACCTCAGCCATCCCAACAATAGATTTTTTTCTTTGTTGTGTGCAGGGAAATGCTTTCGCTCCCTGAAAGTGAACACAGAGAGAATGAGGAGGAGCTTCTTCCTGCAGGCCATTCGGAGTTTGAACCAGGAAACACCCAGGATCTAAAACCTGGTTCACTCTCTCCATCATCACACTTTTTCTGCAAATATTTCTCTTTTTGCACTACTTTAAACTCTGGACTGTCACTTTAACTGTGGACTTGCACAGCACAGTGCACTTTATTCCACACCACACCACACAGTCACTTTAAGGACAATCACATCAACCACCTTATGTAATTACTGTTTACTGTACATAAGCATACCTTGTATCCATAAGCATACCTTGTATATACACTTTTCCTCATATATATCTTTATACCTTTATATATTTTATATTTTACATAGTTTATACTCTTTATTTATCTGCCTTCTTTTTTCTTTGTTTTATTTTTCTCCCCATCCTATTCCCTCATGCCGGACAATCGTATAAAGCATTTCACTGCATGTTGTACTTTGTATGTATGTGTATGTGACAAATAAATTTTTTTTATGTAAAGGTCATGAGAAAACAAAGTTCAATACAGATCCAGAGGAGGAAGCAGTGCTCTCTGCAAGGTCAGAGGGGGAAGCAACTGTCTAGGCTAAAGAGTGGAGTGATGTATTCTATGAAGCAGGTGAGTGATGCCCACAGCCAAGCAGGGAGGAGGAGAGATACCCTTAGTCATGCAGGGAGACAGAGTGACACTCTAAGCCATGTAAGGAGGCAAAACGATGCCCTCAGCCATGCAGGGAGGCAGAGCAAGGCCCTTAGCTATGCAGGGAGGCAGACCAATGCCCTCAGCTATGTAGGGAGGCTGAGCAATGCCCTCAGTCATGCAGAGAGGCAGGGCAAGGCCCTTAGCCAAGCTTGGTGCCAGAGTTGTCCTCTCATCCAAGCAGAGAGGCAGAGGGACAATCTTAACAGAGCATGGAGCGTGTTAGATGGTTAGTTCTGCAGCCCCTTCTCAAAAAGCCCTCTAAAAGGATGCATGGCATCAAGCCTCCCACACTTCCATAGTCTGTTAAAAAGATAATGCTGCATCTATTTAGTCGATCTCACATTCTGTAATAAAATAATGAGGAGAATAGATGCATTTGTTGTTTAACAACAAGCTAAATAATTTTAATGAAACCAAACACAAAACAAAAAGACAAACAAAAAAGACCATGGTTTAAATCATGGGGACAAGAATCAGCAACCATAGAATCAAACATAAGGGACAAACATGAGAAAATTAATGCTGTGAAGGGTAAAGCAGCATACAAGTGCTCATCTAGGAAGAGGTGTGAGTGATCCATGACATCTGACAAAGCAAGAAGTGGAGTGGCTTTTGTATAATGTAGACCGTAAGCATAATCCTAACGAATATCATCACATTTTAAAATTACAAGCTTTAAATGACACTACAATTGTGATATATGGTCTGCACAACCCATAATAAGTCTCAGTCTCTAACAACAGAGTATTGATGAGACCCTGATTCAGTGACTCCTTGTGTTTTTTTGTCACTACTGCTGGCAGGAATAGGAGGACTTGCTAGAGCTGAAGTCAGCACGGGGAAAAAACAAGCACCTGCTTCTCTTACATAATCATACAATAATAACAATTTGGCATGATTTACTGGAAAATTTATAATGCCATAATGAATCTCCATTTTTTTTACACTACTCTTATTGTTGCCCAGAAAAATATTTATACAGCTATTTGTTCATAATCACTGTATATTTTAATTATTTTATAGTCAGCTTTAATGCTATGATTTAGTATTTGATTAGCTATAGGATTTTGTAATCCCATCAAATTCAGGAGGGGCTTTAAATGCTGTTTAGAGTAACAGAGATTAGCCAGCCTGATCAGCAGGTTAAGTGATTGCATTGTGGGTACTGTTCCTGGCTTTGTATAAGAGGATTATTAGGCCTTTAGTTTGATTAATGGATAAGAGCTTATTGATCGCTGTTGCTTCAAGTGCTAAATCAGAACAGTTTCACTACATCTGCAGGACAATTCCCAGTGTGTGAATTTGCATGAAGTGTCCAGATGTAAGAGTTAATTTGTTCAAATGAACACTGAAGAAATTGCTGTGTAGGCATTCTTTAAATATATCTTGAGAGCCTAGATAATTACTGCACCAGTGAATGTCTAATTTAGAATAATTCATTAATTTTGTATATAATATTCAAGGTAGTGTGTGTGTGTGTGTGTGTGTGTGTGTGTGTGTGTGTGTGTGTGTGTGTGTGTGTGTGTGTGTGTGTGGATAATTGTGTTGTAAACAAGAAACAAAGGAAAGGTCCTGCTGAACTCTTTGATATTATAATTTGAAAGAGATTTGGATGAAATATTTGTTCTTAACTATATTTGTGCATTGCAGGTTAGGTTAACCCTGATAAATGAACTAGAGCACAGTTTGCTCTAGTTTACAGAAACTGTATATACAACTGTATATACAACCTTTACAATGCTCCATGGCACATTTTTCCCTTTTATTTTATACACTGGTCAAAAGATGACAAAATGCCAGAAAAAAAGCTCAGTGTCAGAACTTAGTGTTAGAATTATATCAGCTAGAGTGAAAGTCACAAGTTCGGCTTTCCAGTAATCCTACATCGAAAGTGACTACTATAATCAACACATCAAATTGCTTCAGGTCTGCTGAAATCACACCACTGCTTCACACAAAAGCTGTATTTGAGGCAAAGTTTTCACATTCAGGTTTTAGCACCTGTGTTTTATAAAACTGCAGACAGGCAACATGACACAACATTGTTAAACAGGATTTATAGTAATTTTTGTATTTGTAATTAAGATATAGATTAATCTAGTGCTGGACTTATCTGCTGGCCTGAACTATATAAAAATCACTGTCTTATGTTTTAATATATTTTTGGCCATGAATATGTATTAAATTATTCACAGCAGTCTATTATCTTCATTTCATAGCTTTTCTCCTGGGTGTGCTGTGCACCAGAGTGTAAGTTTAGGTTCTTTACAGTCAGCCTAAAATCCATGTTGATCCATGTAGGCTGTTAGTTTAACGAATCAGACTGTGATTTGGCCACTCTTAGACCCTCTGGCCGGCACCCAATCAGGTAGGCTTTTTCATGTCCTTTGATTGAATGATCAGATTGTACACTAGTTAGAGCTTGCAACCCGCATCTGTAGGAATTTGCATAAGCTTAAATATATTAATGCGGATTTAACAGCTGTTTTTTTTCATTCCACAATGGGTGACAGAGGAGAAGAAATTGATTTGAATTCATTTTTTATATCTGTTAGAGATGATGTATGTGGGTGATTGCAGCTGTGGCTGCAGTGAAATGAGAGTTGTTTAATGGTGTTCATTGAGTTTCTTGCCTTAGTAATACCATTTATTATTGCTGCATGAGATACCTGTCTGTGATGCTGCAATATGTTATACTGCATTTCTCTATAATAGTGATGGTTTCATAATGATGGCTTTATAATGATTGTATTTAGAAATGGATTGACTTAGGTAGGACACCACTGAATGACTAGGTGTGAAATGCATAGCCCACCACTATTAATCAAACCAATAATAATATTCTGATACATATAAAGTGTCTTTCACTAATACTGGAACACTGGTAAATGAGCAAATAATGCTTGTCTTTACTTTGTTTAAAAAAAAATCTCTAATGGATATCAAAATAAAAAAAACATACAGTAGCTTCCTCTCAAAGGTTAGCTCATTTACAATTTTTAATGCTTAAATTTATATTCTCTATTTTTTTGTTTCTGTAAAGCTGCTTTGGACAATGTCTATTCTTTACACTTATAATTATATTCAACATGTCACGCGGTGATCGAGGGACAGAAACCGAAGTACCATAAACAAGTTATAATAGTCTTTCAGGGAACAAACACAAGCCAGGAAGTACCAGTACTGGAAAACAGGTATAGTCCTTAGTAGTACCAGAGAACGGGTATAGTCCTTTGTATGAGTAGTCTAGGAATGATCTCCAGAGTGAACTGTAGAACGGACGGTGAGTGAGTGTGAACTGGGGCTTCAAGTAGGGGGAGAGATGATGGGAAACAGGTGAAGGTGGTTAGTATGTGGGCGAGGTGCTGCGATCCCTGACAGAACAACAAAGTTTTTTCTTATTATAAAGGATCACTTTAGTCTTGCTGCACATGACAGCTACTGTATATTTCTTGTTCTAACCTATTGTGATAAATGACTACTGAAATTTAGCCAGTATGTTACTATGTACTATGTTACTGTTAGTATGTACTGAAAAGTGAACCAAAAAATCACAATCATAATGTACTTTAAATAATTTTTTTACTTACCTAGTTTACTAATAAAGTCAGGATTATGAGAAATAAAGTCAGATTTGGCGAGAAAAAAGGCAGAATTACGAGAAATAACCTTGGAATTTAGAGAAAAAAAGCCGGAATCAGGCAAACTATTCTCTTTATGTGGTAAAAACAGGTTTCCATAGGATTCAGGCCAAAGAAAATGCTGAAAAGTTTCCAAAGTTTGGATTAATTTTAAATAAAAACATTAAAAAAAAAATGTACAGTGCATTTACTTTTTTTGAGTAATCTAAAATGTATTTTTATATTTTTATTTATAAATTTGTAATTGCATTTTGATGTAATATGGCAATTAAATCCACTTAATGAGTTTAGCTTTCAAATATATTCTTGTATGCAATTTTAGCAATCAAATGTAAATTTTTCTAAAAAGGAAGCAAACTTTCTCATTTTAAAAGACTGGTCTTATTTTCTCTTGTATATTTAGTATTTGTCACTGATACACCAGAAACTGGAAGCAAAACAAGGGGTCATTTATTGATCTTTAACAGAATAAACACAGGAGAATAAGAAGTGGGAGTGCAGAAAATAATAGACTTAGCTGTAGCATGCTTCACAAGAAGCATAGCGAGGAGCATAGGAAACTCAGGGGATTGCAGGAGCAGTTGGTAGTCCGGATGATCTAGGGTAGGTATACGTAGATCGGATGGCATGTGAAGAGGAATGGGAAAACAGGTGCAGGTGATTAATAGCTGGGAGAGGCTGAGCAAGAGTGTTGAGCGTTGAAGGAGGGCGTGACTGGTGGTTCTCTGACAGTATTTCTCTTCAATAAAGAAAAAGTACTTCTTATCCGATTATTAGATTGATCGTTAGAATAATCGGTAGAACAATTGATTTCTTAAAAAATGGATTATAGGAAATGCTAAATTGTCTTTAGCTGTTATAACCAAGAGCAAAGGCAATATGAACAACAACAATAAAAAAATTAATTAATTAATTAAAAATAATAACAATAATTATAATAATAACCATACTACACTCACCGGCCACTTTATTAGGTACACCTTACTAGTACCGGGCTGGACCCCCTTTTGCCTTCAGAACTGCCTAATTCCTTCGTGGCATAGATACAACACGGTACTGGAAACATTCCTCAGAGATTTTGGTCCATATTGACATGAAAGCATCACGCAGTTGCTGCAGATTTGTCGGCTGCACATCCATGATGCAAATCTCCCGTTCCACCACATCCCAAAGGTGTTCTATTGGATTGAGATCTGGTGACTGTAGAGGCCATTTGAGTACAGTGAACTCATTTTCATGTTCAAGAAACCAGTCTGAGATGATTCGCACTTTATGACATGGCACGTTATCCTGCTGGAAGTAGCCATCAGAAGATGGGTACACTGTGATCATAAAGGGATGGACATGGTCAGCAACAATACTCAGGTAGGCTGTGGCATTGACACGATGCTCAATTGGTACTAATGGGCCCAAAGTGTGTCAAGAAAATATCCCCCACACCATTACACTACGAACACCAGCCTGAACCGTTGATACAAGGCAGGATGGATCTATGCTTTCATGTTGTTGATGCCAAATTTTGACCCTACCATCCGAATGTCGCAGCAGAAATTGGGACTCATCAGACAAGGCAACATTTTCCAATCTTCTATTGTCCAATTTTGGTGAGCCTGTGCGAATTGTAGCCTCAGTTTCCTGTTCTTACCTGTCAGGAGTGGCACCCAGTGTGGTCTTCTGCTGCTGTAGCCCATCCGCCTCAAGGTTTGACATGTTGTGCGTTCAGAGATGCTCTTCTGCATACCTCAGTTGTAACGAGTGGTTATTTGAGTTACTGTTGCCTTTCTATCAGCTTGCACCAGTCTGGCCATTCTCCTCTGACCTCTGGCATCAACAAGGCATTTGCGCTCACAGAACTGCTGCTCACTGGATATTTTCTCTTTTTCGGACCATTCTTTGTAAACTCTAGAGATGGTTGCGTGTGAAAATCCAGTAGATCAGCAGTTTCTGAAATACTCAGACCAGCCCGTCTGGCACCAACAACCATGCCACATTTAAAGTCACTTAAATCACCTTTCTTCCCCATTCTGACACTCGGTTTGAACTGCAGCAGATCGTCTTGACCATGTCTACATTCCTAAATGCATTAAGTTGCTGCCATGTGATTGGCTAATTAGAAATTTGCATTAACGAGCAGTTGGACAGGTGTACCTAATAAAGTGGCCGGTGAGTGTATGTATGTTATTGTGACAAAAAAAAATTAATTATTTGTCATGAATCATATAACTAATAAAAAATAAAAAAAAAATTAATTTAAAAAGCCTAAAAACATCTAAAGTTCTGAAATAAAAAAAAACCCTTCTCTAGTTCTGGCTTCATTAAATATCACAATATTATTTACATAATGTGCTTTTTATTTGTTTGTAAAAGTTTATAAAATCAAAGTTGTCTTTAATGTAATTTTAAGCACACTCGATATGCTATGATATATTTTAATTACATATTTTAATTATATTACGTAATTTGCTGTTGCTTATGTTTTTCACATGTAGCACTGCCACCTCAGAGCTGTACTGTTCCCAGTTCAATTTTGGTTTTCTTTGGTGTACTCCAGTTTCCAGCTTATCTAGAGTGCTCCCCAAGCTCCATGCAAAAGACTCCAGGCTTAGGCGTAGAGGTATGAAAAAAAAGAGGTATTAAAAAATGGATGAATGGATGGATATTATTATCACAAAAAAGCAGGGCTATTGGGATCAGGGTAAGAGGTTCAACAGCCTCTAATGAGGTGAGAAAAATAACAATGAAGACCTCATCTTTTGACTGAAATGATCGTGAAGAGCCATGCATAATGCAGTGCTGAGTGGAGTCCTGCAGCTGTTGAACATCACCTCGGACACAGCAAAGTGGCACCAAATTAATATGAAATATGGCTTTTATTATAAATGAGGACCAGGTGTGTCTCGTTAAAACCGGGCCCACTTTCAGAGCCACACACATGCTCACGCACACACACACTCACACCACATAAGTGGATCCGAAGAGTGCTATCACACAAGTTGGCAGTGACAGGCATTGCATCTGCCTAGTACATAGTGAATGTCTTGTACTATTGTACATTCAAATTTGGAGCAGACTGTGTGTGCCCCATAATTTCTGAGTCTAAACAGTCAATCAGAAAGGAAGATCCACTGCTCTCCATCTGCTGTCCTGAAGAGACCAAAGCTTGATTGGAGGTGCCAATTTGACCTGCTTCTGGCTCTGATCCATGTGTTTCAGCTGGAAGCCAAGGCTGAAAATATCCTTCCAATTCATCATGGAGATTGCCAGCTGGGAATAAATGTGTTGTGTGTGTTTGTGAAGTGACTTGTTGCTAGCTATTTCTCACAGACCTAATGGGAGGCCCTTGTGAAGGTGGAGATGGATTATTTAGATCTTGCTCTCTTGACACACCGAAAGTGACATTTCTAACAAGAGCACAGCATGAGTAGAATATGCATATTCTTCCTCTTCTCAAGACACACATAAATATTTCTCTATTCGTGTCAGTATGTGTGCCCAGTCTCTCTTATGGCAGTTTAAATTGTAGATATTTGCTTGACTTGCTTTTGAAAAATGTATAATATAATTTTCACTTCAAAAGCAATGAGAAATGATGCTGGCTTCTGATCCATCTTCCTAGGATACACTACCCCATCTCTTTAAATCGTAGAAAACACTCACCTAGAAAAAAAATTGCTTGATTTGTTTACATGAGATAATTCTTTGGTGACTGAGAACAAGCTGTTTTTTATTCTCTGCTGAAGAGTTGAAAGACTTAACAGCTGCTAGATCATTTCCTGTAAAGGTAGGAAGGAAAAAAGAAACAAGGGAGATAAAAAAAAAACTGCCTGAAGCAGAGGCACAGACAAGAGTGTGCTATATGAACAAAATAAGATAATAAGATTGCAAGTTTTTTTGTTAAAAGGTAAAAGTAGCATGATGTGTAACAGTATGATTGCGGTTATAATAAATCTTAAGCAGGGGTTCTCAACTTCAGTTCACGGCACCCACGGCACCCAGACCTGATTCAAGTCACTTAGGGCTTCATAATTAGCTTATGAGTTATATCTAATATCAGGTGTGCTGGAGGAGGTAAAATATGAAGCTATGTACAGCCGTGGGTCGCTAGAACTCCAGCTGAGAACCCGTGTGCCACACTGATAAACGTATTGAGCCCAAGAGTACTTTCATCCCAGACAGATTCAGAAAGGAATGATGGAGGAAAATATGTTTTCAGTCTTTTCTGTCTATCAAGACAGCTGGGGAAAAGAATTCATACTCATGCTTTTTTCTACCAGTGATGGTTTAAATGATAGGTTAGTTTGTAGCATTACCAATGACAAAATGTATATATATATATAAAAAATTTTTTTTTTTTTTTTTTTGTATCAAATGTTGAAAAATAAAAGCTGAAAACAACTAGCACAAACAAAGAATATTATCAGCTATGATAAAAGCCATTAACAATTATACCTGACAGATAGAATCAAAGCATCAAGTCACATTTCTACATAAGAACCCACCCTAAATTCAACTAATACAAACCAGAGTGCAAAACTATACATATATTTGATTGAAACAGCCTTAAAAACCTTGTATGCCTTTGGTCCTCATTCTACTCAACCTGTCCTTTAACAGCTTCAACAAAGATACTTATTTGTATTCTTTTGTGGCTCAGGACCTATACTCAGAGCTGATTCTCCTGATATTTAAAAACCAATTCTTTTCTACAGAAAGAATCTACTCTACATGTAGGTTTTCATCGAAGCTTTGGTTTTTATCACAAAAACTAATAGAAGCTATGACTGAAGACCAAATAACATGAATAAAATGCGACTGGTGTTAGATTGGAATAAAAATATGCATGCTGGCAGACTCGTTGTATTTTCTGTAGATGTTCATCTTAATCAAATCACACCTTCACACCATGTTCCCCAAAGGTCAGCTTTTGATTCACTTATTTTATTGAAGCCTTGATTTATTGAATGTTTGCATGTGTAAAATTGCATCGCAACTTATTAATCCCCACAATCAATCAATCAATCAATCAATCAAGTAATCAATCAATCATATGGTCAGTGTATGTAATGAAATTACAGGTAGATGCAAAAAATCCAATTCATGGATAGCAACAGAGAACAACAACAATTGCGAGGCAGTGTGTTGCAAAGTGTGACTTAAATATTAGCGCTCATTAACGGAAAATGTTAAACAGGTGCAAACAGTAATACGACAAAAATAAGTGCAGTGGGAATCATACTGCACAAGGAGAACTGCATCAGTGACTTGCTGCCTTTCATTGTCTTTGTATTTGTAACCGAAGCAAACAGAAAAATAAGCAATACAGAATGCAGTCCTTACTAAATATAAAAGTGTAAACAAACATACATTTAAAAGCAGAAATAAGATTTCACCAGTTAAGGACTTAATTAAATGATTATATACTATTATTCTATGGCATAAACCTTTTTGTTCATATAAGCTGGAAATTAACATTTTGCTTTTGTGTAAACATCACAACTTTAGCATATGAATCTTTTAAACCTGATGTAGATGATGCGGATAAATCAAAGGGATCGCTTATTTCCCTCTGTGAACTTATCATTTTTTAAAATTTGGAGTAATGTTTGCCCATAAGTAGATTAGGCTAGAAATGTAGAGGTAGGCAGGGTGTCTGTCAGTGGGACAGAAAAGGAAATGTCTAATTTTATTTTCTTTCTTTTCACTTTTGGGAGTAAGCAGAATTTAAAATGCAAGAACTTTTGTTTCTGGTTTGGATACATATAAAAGAAAATGCATTTAGGAAACTATATAATAAACCTATAAATATATGCTGTATATTAGAATGTGTCAAAATTGACTATGTTTTCGACTAAGCTTTTACACACACACACACACACACACACACACACACACACACACACACACACACACACACACACACACACACACACACACACCATGGTTCATAAGGTTTCTTTTCTTTCCTATTTTGTGGACGCATGTAGTCTAGATATTGATGGAGTAAATGTGGAAATGTAGGTTCAGGGTAAAAAAGAAATAAAAAAAAGAAATCACAACCAAAGACAGGAAAAAAGGGAAAGAAAAGAATGGGTCTGCAGATGTTAAAAATATATTTTTTTTACAGAGCTTTAAAGGCAAAGAGGTGCCAGGTTTCAGCAAAAAAGTTCATGCATTGGACATGTGAGACACATTTTTGTTTTTGGCATTTCTTAGCACGAGAGAAACAAGGTAACGGTGGTGTGCATTGCTTTTTTATTTATAAAGCTGCCATCTTATACAGCCCACACAGGCTACATGCTGTGCACATGGTAGCGTATCTCAGCTAGTGTCTCCAAAATTAATGATTTAATTAATTTAAATAATTAATAACTTTTACATTCATTTCACAATTTTCACAAATTGTAAATTATTGTTCTCTTTCTTTAATAAAATAAAACCTTCCTGAGAAAATATTATAATTAAATTAGTTATTAATATGTTATTAATGCATTGGAGACAAAGTGAGGGAGGCATGATTGAGATGGTTTGGTAATGTGCAGAGGAGGGACATATCAGTAGGAGAATGCTGAGGATGGAGACCCCAGGAAGGAGCAAAAGAGGAAGACCATGGAAGTTAAAAAGGTAGTTGGTTTGAAAGAGGCAGATGTAGAGGACTGGGGGTATGGAGACAGATGATCCACTGTGGCGACCCCTACTGGGAGCAGCCGAAAGAAGAAGAATATGTTATTATTAACATAATAAATAATCTAACTATTTGAAGGACCACATTTTGACTTTAAGAAAAACTGTTTCATAGCATCATCTCAGATTTTTATAGCATGTGCAACAGTTTCTGGTGCTGTCAATGATAAACTGCAGTTTGGTGATTTGCTGCTTTAAAACTTTAAAACTGGCTTACTAGTTACATTGGATATAAGATAAGAAAGCTTTTTATCTTGAAAGTGATTTTTGCTGTTTGTTTACAACAGAACTGTGTTGTTTTGTTTTGTTTTCTTTTGTTTTTTCAGCATGTTTCCAGGGCATAGTGCTAAGGTTTATAAAAGAAAATGACTTTTCTTTGAAATCATACAACAAAAATAAATATTTTAAGTTTTAAACAAATACAGATAAATATATCTTCTATCTGTATTCACAGACACAGTATTTAGTATTTCACCACTGATGTGTACTATAGTATATCTTGTTCATATTGTACCCAGTCTGCTTTTCATGTGCTGGCATTTTGTGGATATTGGAAAGAAATCAGAGAGCCAGATGAAAACCATGCAGACATGTGCAAAACATATAAAAGACTCTACACAGACATTAAACAAAAGAAATGATTACAAATAATTTGCTTATAATTATTATTTTAACATTTCTATAAAACTTTTTTATACAAATTTGGGGTTTTTTATTCAGCTGATAGTGACCCAGTTCCTTATGACTTTTACTGATGTATCTGCTAAAAGACTGAGGCCAGAGGCTTCTACCTCTACCATCTGTTCCACAAGATAGATCTCATTTTTTCCCATGTCTCAGCACCTGTGCCAAAATTTTATTGTTGTGACAATTTGCCCTTTTGATTACCTTAGTTATGGGATGGTGATGTGTCAGATTTTGCCTGCGTGGGTAGAAAGACTGGCATAGACATCCGATGCATCTGCTCAGGTACTGCAGTGCTGCTAATCACCCCATCCAACCTTCATCCATCTGTTCTTCTTTCTCTTCGCCCTCGCGCACACTTCCTTACACACCTCTCTTCCTTTTTAACTATCAGCAAATACAAATTAGGAACAAATACATTTCCTCACTCACCCTTACTGTATGTGCTTTCTGAGTCATCTTCTATTCCAGTGTTATATTTCATCAATGTTCCATACCCTTCCATTCCCTAAATTATGTCAACTTTTGGATTATCTTTAATGTGAAAGAAAGGGCAACATGCGTAACAACACTCTATCTAGTGTCCATATTTTCCTATTTACAGGGACTTAGGTGGCAGCTACTCCACATTATCTAATTCTAATAATAAACATTTTAAATATGGTGTACACTCGTTGGTAAGGTACAGTTTAGCATTATGACATTATATGACATTTCATATGACATTTATGGAAGGAGTGGCATTATGTGACATTTTTGTAAGGATTATTATTTTTTCTTCTTACTGTAAGTGTTTAGGTAATAGCTTACTATTACAATTATGTTACATAAACAACACTGAGGATATTTTACATTTTTTATGGGTTTTAGCTAAGTAAAGCTATCCTCTAGCATAGGAAATACACTATTATTTGTAATGGACATTTTATTTGTGTTGGTTTTTAACATTTTTAGAAATACAGTGCCTGTCAAAAGTTTGGAAACAGATTTTTTTTTGGCGAATTTGAGACAACTGTATGTTCCATTTGTATATAAACAACATTAGGTACAGTAAAAGGCAAAAACACTCAGGAATTGGACAGTGAATGACTGGAAGAAAGTTCTGTGGACAGATTTGACATTTTTGGCTCAAACAGAAGAAGTTGTATAAGATGGAGAACGGGAGAGAAGAGGTTAGCAAACTGCCTCACACCCACTCAAACATAAAGGGAAAAGCTTAATGGTTTAGGGTTGTTTTAGAGCAGGGAAGGTTGGAGACTTTTTCCGCATTAAAGAAATACTGAACCAACATGGCTACCATTCTACACTTTAATGCCATGCAATTCCATCTGAACTGGATCTAGTTGGAGCCAACTTCACCGTACAAGACAATAACCCAAAGTATAAGACTAAGCTTTGTAAGCATGCTTTTTTTTTATATCATGGAACAGCTTGTCATGGCCAGTAAAAAACCCTAATCATATTTAATTTCTCTGGGATGAACTGGATCACAAGGTCAGAAAGAAATACCCAACTAGCAAATAACACATTTGGCAAGTTTTATAAGTGGCATTGCAAAGTATTTCTAGTTTATTTCTAGTTTAAACTAACTGTCTGAATGCCAAGAGTGTGCAATGCTGTTATTCAATGCTAAGGGAGGATTTTTTAATAAAAATAAAGTTTGACATCTCTACATGTATATATTTTATGGACAAAGTACAAAGTTCACATGATCAAATTACTTGTTTGTTTTTTTTGCATCTAAACAAAAGGAACATGCATGTGTCTCTAAAAAATAAAAAACTAGGCATTTTCACACTTTCGACAGGCACTGTATAATACAAAGAATTATTTAAAAAGGTTTTTTTTTTTTTTTTTTTTGCTACAGGGACTAGTATGGCACCTATATGCAGACAGGCTCATACACCTAGATGGTGACTTGTCGCTGTCTAAGTATCTTGGGAATCAGTCAGTGCACCCGTTCAAGCAAATGAGCTGCTAAAACATTATACAAAAAACAGTTCAACTCAAAGGCGTAAAATGCTTATGTTCTAGCCTGACTTGTATTCAGAAATGGTTTTTAAATTGATAGATTGCACAAATAATATAGCAATGTACACAAGTAGGCCACATTCACAGATACAGCTGACATGAATTAAGGTGCCAAATCTTTCCATCCATTTGGACAGAACATTGACACTATAAGTAGTGGAGCCCAAGATATTGCCAACCATCTCAGTTGAGTTTGTGGCTTAGTTGCTGAAATATCTATGTAACATAGTAAGAAAAGACACATGCTTTGTTCCTTTCCAGATTGTTGTATGCTTCCACGCTATCAAGCTTTTTCTATATATTGTATATTTGTTTACATATATTGTGTCTTTGCACACATCTTGCACGTATACTAAATGTTTATTTTCACGTATAGATCTCCTATCCGTCTGTCGGTCAGTCGGTTGGTCAGTCCGTCGGTCTGTCTGTTTGTCTGTCTATCTATCTATGCTGTACTTGCTTCTGCATTTCCCAATGCTGTAGCTTTTATATTTATTTGTTGCACTTATATTTGCATATAAGTACATCTATTTGCACTTCTGGTAGATGCTAAACTACATTTCGATCTTGTGTACCTGTACTATCTATCTGTCTGTCTGTCCGTCCGTCCATCCATCCATCCAAAAATCTATTTATCGGTTAATTGTCTAGACATTACAAATGTCTGCTGTTGGTTTTCTCGGCTTTTCAACCCTGGTTTGTATCATATTGTTTCAAGCATTCATTGCCCTTTGTAATTAGTGGTTGTGATTATCTGATCCATGTTGCTCTTGCCAATGTACAAAAATTTACCACATAATTTAATTATACCTTTATCTTATACATGTATCAGAAATAAATGTTTACCATGTAGTACTAGTAGTAACAGTAGTACTATAGCAGTAGTAGTAGTAATTATAGTTGTTGTTGTAATAGTAGTACTACTGTTATGCTTGATATTGAAAATATTTTTGCTAGCTCTCACTGTGCAAAATCATATCTAAGAGGCACAGTGTGCACAGGAGATGATCTAGATTATCCCAGTGGAAAGAATTCCAGGTTGAGGATTAAGAGCTATTTAACTTCCGAAACTGCCTGCCAGTTTCTGGCTCCCTTCCAAGGACAGCCACAAAAGGTTGGCCCCAGACATCTACAAAGTTCACAAGGCATGCTGGTGGTTGGACAATCAGGAATAAACTATATTTTTAAATAATGGATTAAGCTTTTTTTTTTTTATTCTATTTGCAGTAAAGCAAGTTGGCAATACGACTTCATGGAGATGGCAGACTAGTTCACATGAAGTTTGGCATCACTGAAGAGTCCTTCATCCAATCACAATATCACAAAGTATAAGTCACAAATATCATTATATCCCTCGCCGTAGTGTACTTGCTCATCCTGTCACTAGAACCTTGTTTAATGGTATTGCCAATCCACTGCTCATAACTCATTTTATGTGCTTTGTGTTATGACCCAGTCTAGGGTTAGACCGCACAGCATCAGTAAAGGAAAGGGGTTGTGTATCTAA
Source organism: Silurus lanzhouensis (assembly GCA_039877035.1). Taxonomy (NCBI): domain Eukaryota; kingdom Metazoa; phylum Chordata; class Actinopteri; order Siluriformes; family Siluridae; genus Silurus; species Silurus lanzhouensis. Next base: position 1,163,638 of record JBCEWE010000473.1, read on the forward strand.
GGTAGGGTGAGTGAGTATATGGTGCCCCAGGAGATTGCCAGTAATGACACACACAGGAGTACCTCAAAAACTGATATATATTGGAATACAATAAAAAAGAAAAAGAATCAAGCTTTGTGAGCTGCTATACACTACAAGGAACTACTACTGTTTGAAGTAGGTTGCACTCAATGCACTTTATGTAGCTTTATGTTGTGTGTTGTAGCTCTATGTTGTTTAATGTAGCACCAGGTCTGGAGGAACGTGTCTCATTGTGTACTGCATTTTTGAAAATGAAAAAAACTGACCAGACTTGAAAATGAGGGTAAGCCAAGAAACAAATAAGAAACACTGAGAGGACCCAAATTCAATAAGGAATGTCTCCAGGTTACGTATGTAACCGTGGTTCCCCTGAGGGAACAAGACGCTGCATCAAAAACACTTTGAGAAAGCTTCCGCATTGTCCATGCTCTGAATCACGTGTATAATCAGTCCAATGAAATTACCGGCGAGGTGACATTAAGACCAGAAAGCCATAAAAGCACATGGAGTGAAACCAGCGCTAGTTTATGAAAAGGGAAGGAAGTGCTGCAGGCATGCAGGCAGTGTGGCATAGAGATGCAGCATCTCATTCCCTTGGGGAACCATGGTTATATATGTAACCTGGAGACGTTCACCTTCAGGAACTCAAGCTGCATCAAAAACACTTTGGGAATGAGAGTCCAATCAAGCCAGACTGACCAATCCCTGCCTTGTGTGGATGGGCACAGCTAGGGCAAAGGACAGAGACATAAGCCTTACCCACCAGCGCCAAGGTGGTTCTCAGAGGCTTGGTGGGCAATGCTGGGGCTTTGAGAGAGAACTCCCAGGGAGGGATAGCTAGCCAACGTCTCTTCAATTTCGAGGCATCACCCCATAACCACACTTTCTTACTCCAACTATATTTGAATATAGTGACACTCGAGGACTAAAGAGATGGGCAGAATAAGGCCTACATGAAGAAAGGCAAGCCCTAGTGCAGAGGCAGTGATGCGGGTTGCAAGAAGTGGTCGACAAGCTTACTATGTGGACGAGCCTTCTGCCGATTGGCCAGCCAGTCAATCTCCTCCACAAAGCAAGAGAGGCAGAGGTAATCACTCTCCTCACAAAGGGAAGAAAGCACCGAACGGCGTGCTTCCAAACCTTGCGATCGGGCGATGGACCCGGAAGGTGAGGGAGGAAAAAGGGGTGAGCCCGTCTCCAACCCCTCTGCAAGGTCCACTTGTGAGCCCTAAGTCCTTAAACAAGGCCAGAACCACGAGAAGCGGGAGCACCCTCCTTAAAGAGATCTCTTCAGGGAGCGGAGCATTCGCATTGACATGCAAGCACAATCTAGTTTTACGTATTAGGAAATAATAAAAATCATCAGGTTTTAAAATTATTCAAATTGACATATTACACTGTCATTGTTTTTTACAAAATAAAGCTCACAAAACAATGTAAAAAAAAAAAAAAAGTACATCTTTATTGCTTCCAAAGGATTAAAGAGGCTGAGTAGCAGCCAGGTGCTGGTTAATTAAATGCCTTTGATTAATTGGTTAGCAAGTGTGACCACCTCTATAAAAGCCCAAGGTTTAACAGTTTGCTGGTCTGAAGCATTCAGTTATGTGTTGTGTTAGCAAGCCGGAGAGAAAAGACATTAGCAATCATTTTCAAGATTTTCAAGATTAATTGCTGGTGCCCATTAATCTGGGAAGAGATATAAGGCTATTTTTAAACTATTTAAAGCATACATATGATTTTACAAGTGAGAAGGATTATTTACAAGTGGAAAACATTCAGAACAGTTCAAATGTTTCAAAAAGGTTAATTCTCAGCCACAGTTACATTTTAGACACTACAATCAGACAAAACTAAACAAGTACAGTTTGTTTTAAAGGGTTGGCATGAGAAAGCCCCTTCTCTGTAAAAAGAGCATGGCAGCATGGCTTAGTTTTGAGACCACAGTGGAAATTGTTGGCCAAAATACAGAGTGCCACATTTGGTGAAAACAAAGCAAGCATATCAGCACGATAACCTCACAATAACTTTCAAGCACAGTGTTTGAGAGGTGGTAATATTGGCTTGTTTTGCAGCCACAGGACATGGGCACCTTGCACAATTTTAGTTAGCCATAAATTCCTCTGTATACCAAATTATTCTAGAGTCAACTGTTAGGCCATCTGTCTGTCAGCTACACTTTTGCATTTTGGAAAATTGGGTCATGCAACATGAAAATAATGGGATCACACTAGCAAATATACAACAGAATGGCTGAAAAAAGAACAGAATCAAGTGTTGCAGTAAAGTAACTGTTGCAGTAGCCCAGTTAAAGGCCAGTCTTTATCACAATTGAAATGTTGTGTTAGGTACGGTGGCCAAGAAGTGCAAAACACATTAACAAATCAGAAAACAAATTAACAAATGCAAAAACAAATGAACAAGGTAGGTATAGTTTTTGAATGGAACACTTGCCGATCATTGGACGAGACACCTGTCATTTAAGATATACAGGAAGTACAACAGTTTGTCCTTGCTTGCCAATGTTTACTTCTGTTATTTTCTTATATTTAAAGGTTTACTAATCGAAATAAAAAAAAAATAGTTTAAAGTAATCTGAGAACTTTACACATGTACAAGAAACAAAGCTATAATATTTCATACTTCCTATATATTTAGTTTTTGCATCTGTTATTTTGTTTTCGGATTTGATAGTGTTTTCTAATTTGTTAATTTGTTTTCTAATTTGTTAATGTGCTTTGCACTTCTCGGCCACCATAGTTGAGAGATATGGGCAAAAACAAAAGCCCACAAATCTCAATGAACTGAAGCAACACTGTATAGAAAAATACTCCACAGTTCCACCACAATGATGTGAGAGACTGATATAAGCATACAGAATACGATTACTGTAGGTTAATGATGCTAAAGGTGGTTCTATAAGCTATTGAATAATAACTTTGTTTTTCACAAATGGTTTCTCAATTTTGGCTAGAATTTTGTAAAAAATAATATTCAATATATTGTATTGTTGTTCATTTGTCGCTGTATTTATCTAATTCTAAGACCTATGAAGGACCATATGATTTTTTGCCACCTAATGATTTTCTATTATATCCTTATGTAAAACCATAGAATTGGTCTCATATGGCCTCATATGGTTTTCCAATTTTTACATTATTATGCACACAGTAGCCTTAGAGACTGTTAGGCTTAACAAACAAAAACTGTGTGGATGACTCAATGCTTAGTAAATATAAAGTTCAGCACAGGCTACATGGAGCCAAACTCCACACATACTGGGTCACATAATGTGGGAGAATTTGCTGCAGGCGGCGGAAAGTCAAGAGCACCTTTATAATCAGTACTTCTACCTTAGACAGTATGTCCTGGGAGATAGAGTCCTCGTTAGTTCCTATCTCACCTTAGCAAATATCAAGTACAGTTCAAGGCTACATATAAACTATAAGGTATTGTGAATATTTCTGCAAAACACATGATACTTTCATAATTGCAGTAGAATGAAAATTGAACTTTTGACTAAGCTGATCCCTGTTGCAGTAGAAGTCAATACAATCTCAGTAGAAGATTTGGGACCATATCATTCTCAAACATTAAATCCTACTTTGTGTTTTTTGCTCTGCATGGGTTAATACATGCCCTTAGCACATTGTATTAGACGTCATGCTATGATAGGGTCTACTAAGGTACCCCTATGGAAGGTGGTAGCATAATGTCAAGTCACTGGACTTTGGATCCAAAGGTTGTGAACTCAAATCCCAGCCACACCAAGCTGCCACTCTTGCTCCACTGAGCAAGGCCCTTAACTCCATAGCTGCTCAGTTGTATGAATGCAGTAAATGTAAGTCACTCTAGAAAAAAGTGTCTGCCAAATGCCATAAATGTACTTTCCTGTTTAAGAGACTGTGGTGTGCATTAAGAGGTGTTAGATTTACACTTATGTTATTGGTTTTTAATCAGATGTTGACAAGTACAGCACAAGCTGTTTAATCGGCTGATCTTGATTTTTTTAATAGACTGTCATAGTGGCTTTCCTGGCTTTTTTTCTGGATAGTAAATTTATGCTTCTATGCAAATAATTGTACAATAAATTTTTATTTTAAAGCATTTTATTTTAAAGTTTCTTCAGTCATAATTTTAATATCATGCTCAATGACAAAAGTCATGTTCCTACATCAAAAATAGATAATCTCTTGTTGTTGAAGAGGCAAATGGCAAACCGAAAACAACAAAGTCAAATCCAGCTGATCTAGTGAGCAAGGTGAGTAACTCCAAATAACATGAGCTGGCTTCAAACATAGAAGAACAAAGGTCTAACCAATCTTTCATTCCCACAGGTGGGGTTAAATAGGAATCTAAACCTGTTATGGAGGGTAAAGCTACAGCAGCCTGGCGGCAATCAACTTGGGCTTATAGTACGTGACTTTTCAAGGTTTCAGCATATTGATATGCTACACCTCATTCTTAGATCTGTGATCAGGCATGCTAAAAATGTAGAGGATTTTGCTCAGTTTGTCCTTTATTACATAGTGCTCAAAATTACATTGCAGAGTGAGATGTACGCAAACACACCACATGTAACATTTTAATATCACATGCTTTTTTTCATTTGGGACTTGCAGAGTGTTCCCTTTGTTAAATCACATGAACTTTGCCACTGTTAATGGAAAGAAGATCTATAATCCAAAATAATTTACAAATTATTCACTATTTTGAATTATTTATTTGTAAAGTCCCTTTGTATAATTTAAGGGTCCATGCACTGAGTGTTAAAAAAATATGTTCTGCTGACAGAAAAGCTAAAGACAGTACTACCCATACACCTTTACCTCTGTCTCTCCTAATATATAAACAGTGTGTCTTCAATATTGATTGTGAAGGCTGGTGGAACCACTCTAATGCTCCCTGGGACTCTAGGTAATAAGGTCTTGACATTTCAGGATTCACACCTAAAAGTTGCATATCCTCAGCAAAACCTCTTTAGTTTGGAAGAATTTTAAAGAACAAAAGTAACCAGAGTTAGAAATGGCCTGTATGGTGATTTCACATGAAGGTATGACTTGTAAAATGTAAAATGGTAAACAATAGATGTTGGCTAGTCATAGTTTTAGGCAAAGGCACCACATAATCAAATGTACTTTTTCAAATGTGACACTAATCAATCAATAAAAATGCAGGTGGGTATGCTTAATCTATTTCTTTAACACTATGATACATTTCACATGAGTGTTGAAAGAAAATTTAATTTTTCATACAACACAGGCAAAATAAATATTTTACATGTGAACTTGTGCCTGTATGTTATGGCAATTCTTAACTAGCCTAACAAAAGTTATACTCAAATATCAAAAGGTGTAAGGAATCACAATCTGGTTGACAAAAATATCCTGGCCATCTTTTGCATTATTTAGCATTAACATACCTTCAACTGTTGCTTGAAAAGCATCACTATCACACTGACAGGGAAAACATCAGAAATCAACTGACTGGAATCCTCTGGTGGGTCTGATACAGGCATAATTCCACCTACAAGCCAAATAATTTCCAAGCAGGAAGTCCACTCTCATTAGAGGAAAATCTGACATTGCTCCAACTCTCAAAGTATCATTTCCTTTTGAGACAAAGTGCTAATGAACCCAATAGTTTTTGTCAGTGCACTAGTTGTCTTTTTAAAATTTTCTGTGGATATAAAAAGCTTTTCTGAAACAGAACTACTTTTAGTGCAAGCAGAAGAACTTGAACTAAAACAGTTTAAGATGAACCTGTTTAAAGCTTTATTTACTTAGCAAACTTGGCTTAAAAGTAAAACATTGTTTTGTAAGTAAACACTCACTTTAGATAGAGGTCACATGGTCAGTTAGACCATTTTTAAGTGGTTAAATAAAAGATGATTCCACTTTGCTGTGACCAAAACAGTACAGTAGTTATCAAACAAAATAATATTCTGTTTGATAAGAAGAATATTATTTTCACCTAGTAAATTCCGCATATGACTGCAGGAATGCCATTTAAAAACATATCATTCTCTGCTGTTAAGCCTATTTCACCTATGGGTTTCACAATATTATATTTCACACTATCAATTGGTAATTAAGAAAATAATACCTTTTAGGTTTTGCCAAAGCTTACACTGGAGCACTTCAGGCCATTTAAATTTTAAAGGAAGGTCCAGGAGCAGCAAGCCTGGCAAGCCTATCCTCAGTATCCTTGAGGCAAAGGTGCAAGTAAGTTTGAGGCTAGAGGCACCGACACGTAAGCACTCGAAACTCAAAGAGGCACACAGTGGATGCTGTTTGGTAATGGCTTGAATCAACATCAAAATTAAAAGCATGTTTTTGACACTCATTTTTATGATGACTTTCTTCCCTCTAAATTAAGAGTACTGAAAATATCTGGGGCTCACACTGAGCAATGATGTCTACTCTCTGCAGAAGAGCATTTTCATAGAACTTCTATATCCTGGACAATCTACAATCTGATAATAGCATATTGTAGACTCAGCAAACATAGAAACATTATATATTGCTATTTGGTTTTGAAAAAAAGGACTGTATTTTGTGGAAACAAACGTTTGCCATCTTTCTATTTTGTTATAAAGTTATAAAAATAGTAATAATCAGCAAGACACTGAATTATAATCAGTGAGACCAGAAGCAGTACAAAAGCTGTTTCAGTTTGCAATTGATTGTGATTGATGAATGCTGTTCATTGACTTCAGCTCAGCATTCAACACAATCATTCCTCAGCACCTGATCGAGAAGTTGAACCTTCTGGGCCTGAACACCTCCCTCTGTAACTGGATCCTGGACTTCCTGACTGGGAGACCTCAGTCAGTCAGGATCGGGAACAGCATCTCCAGCACCACCACACTGAGCACTGGGGCCCCCCAGGGCTGTGTGCTCAGCCCACTGCTGTTCACTCTGCTGACTCACGACTGTGTAGCAATGCACAGCTCGAACCACATCATCAAGTTCGCTGATGACACGACCGTGGTGGGTCTAATCAGCAAGAACGACGAGTCAGCATATAGAGAAGAGGTGCAACGGCTAACTGCCTGGTGTGGAGCAAACAACCTGTCTCTGAACGTGGACAAAACGAAAGAGATGGTTGTGGACTTCAGGAGAGCACAGAGCGACCAATCTCCACTGATTATTGATGGATCCTCAGTGGAGATCGTCAAGAGCACCAAATTCCTTGGTGTTCATCTGGCAGACAACCTCACCTGGTCACTTAACACCAGCTCCATCACCAAGAAAGCCCAGCAGCGTCTATACTTTCTGAGAAGGCTGAGGAAAACCCACCTCCCTCCCCCCATCCTGTCCATGTTCTACAGAGGGACCATTGAGAGCATCTTGAGCAGCTGCATCACTGCCTGGTTTGGGAACTGCACCGTCTCGGACCGCAAGTCCCTACAGAGGATAGTGAAGACAGCTGAGAAGATCATCGGAATCTCTCTCCCCTCTATCATGGACATTTACACTACACGCTGCATCCGCAAAGCACACAGCATTGTGGACGATCACACACACCCCTCACACACACTTTTTACACTTCTACCTTCAGGAAAACGGTTCCGAAGCATTCGGACCGCCACAACAAGACTGTGCAACAGTTTCTTCCACAAGCCATCAGGCTTCTCAACACACAGAACTGAAACGGAACTCTCCCACACACACACACACACACTCACTCAAATGTGTGTAACGAACTAAAAACATTTTTCCTGGACTTAACACCTAACACACACTCATCTCAATTCATTCCACCACCATTCATTTATTTATTATTTATTATCCTTAACTGTACCATACTCTCAACTGTTGTTTTTGCACATTTATCACTTTCACTGTATTCACTGTATTATACTGTTTACATACTGTTTACATGCTGTTTTTGCACCTTCGACTGCTGCTGTATTTTTTGCACTACACTGTTTACACTCACAACCCTAGTTTATATTTTGTATAGTTTTTACAGTTTTCTTGTACAGTACCGTATAATCTAGTATACAGTAGGTTTACTGGTCGGCGCTATATAGGGTTTTGTGTCTTGTCTTGTGTCGTCTGTCTGCACTGTCTGTCTGCACTGTTTGCACCAGGTTGCACTCGATGCACTTTATGTAACTTGTGTTTTAGCTTAATGTTGTTTTGTTTGTTTATTGTTTAGTGTAGCACCAGGGTTCTGGAGAAACGTTGTCTCATTTTTACTGTGTACTGTGTACCACTGTGTATAGTAGAAATGACAATAAAAGCCTCTTGACTCTTGATTTCATACTGGCCATGGGAATGTCCATAAACACAGATATAAACACTAAAGCAGGTTTAAATGTATCAAAATAGCCCAGTCAATAATAAGAATTTGTGACAAGAGTTAACATTGCTGTTCACAAATTTTCTGCATCCAGGCAAAATCAGCAAAAATCAGGATCCACATAAGTAAATTTGAGAGACATATCCAAGAAGACTTGCAGCTGTAATAACAACCAAAAGTACTTGTAACACAAATTAAACCAGAGAGTAAATGCATACATATCTGTTAGGGTCCTGTTGGACCCTACCCTTGTTTGCCCCCTGGTGTCTCTCTTTCCCCATTTTTGTTCTTTTCCTCTCCCCCCTCTCACTCCCCCCCTCATTCACCTATTTCCCATTATCATGTCCTCATTTAAACCTCTTCTGTCCTGCGTGCACTGTTTGGTCTTTAGTTTACCTAACCATATAGCATGCGTTCCTGTACGATAGGTTTATCCCTCTCATGCCATTAGAGCCTTTACGAATTCCCCCTTTTCCCCAATGAAGGTTTCTCTCCGTTTCCCAGCACCCAAAACTTTTTACAGAGGCTTTCCCCAGTTTGTGCTTTGTCCCGAGTTTCCCGCACCTGCTCATGTCCTGCAGTTCCTTCTCACAAGTCTTTTTTCTTTCGTGTCTTTCCATGAGTCCTATTCCTCCTGTCGGAGCTCAGGGATCACAAGTGTTCTTTTCCAGAGTTCTTCTCTCCCTTAAATTTTTTTCAGTCATTTTGTTGTCTAGTTCCCTTTTAGGAACTTAAGCTGCGTCAAAGCGCTTTGGGAATATGCCCGAGTGTTCACACTCTGAAATATTGTGTAATCAGTAAAAAAATTTGATGCTGGCTATCACCATCGGGGTGACGTCACGACCAGGAAGTCACGCATATGGAGTGAGGCAGCGCCAGCTTCTGTTCATGAAGCGCTTTTTGTGTTGTGTTGTCTGTCATATAGTTTGTCAAAAAAGAAAATTAAATAAAAAAATCAAAGCAAGCAAAAAAGGGGGGGGGGGGGTGTTTATGCACAGCTTGTGTGTCGCTTGCTTGGGAGCGGAGCATGCTAAGTCGGTTCTCGAGGGAGCCGACTGTAATCACTGTGCCCGCATGTCTTTGCGCTTGCTCCGCTACAGCTGGGCACTCTTCGAGGAGGGTGCCCTAGCTCCTTGCGGGTCTGGCCCCGCTTTTGCCAAGGCAGAGCTCTGTGCCAGCTCCTGGGGTTCGCAGCTAGACCTTGAGAGGGTTTCGAGATGGGCTTGTCCCTATTTTCATCGTCACCTGCTCGGCCCAGCGCTCGCTCGCAGGCTTTGGAAGCATGGCTTTTGGCCAATTCTTCCCCCTGTGACAAGCGCTTTCAGCTCCGTCTCACTTTCTCCAAAGAGGTTGGCACTCTCTTTGATTTGGAAGGCGAGAAGCTTATGGAGGTTGTGACACGTGCCGTTGCCAAGCTTTATATAACTTGGCTGGCTCATGAGCAGAAAGTGCTTTCATCTAGTAAATTAAATGAGTGCTTTCTGACACCCGTGTCACAACCTCCGCGTCAGGGTCACACCGAGGTGTCCAGGTCAAGGGTTAAGCCTTTTTTCGGCCCACCCCTTTACCCACCAGTTCTACAGTGTATTCCCATTATGGGTTGCAAAGAACATGGTTATGAGGCGATGCCATGTGGTGAAATGACACTTGCCATCTATCTCTCTCCCGGGGTTGCCTCCTCCCTTATGACCCCGACACTACCCATGAAGCCCCTATGCAATACATCAGCACTTGTGGGTAAAGCCTATGCTTAGGCAGGTCAAGCTGCTGCATCCTTGCACACAATGGAGGCGTTGCAGGCATATCAGGCTGACCTGCTGCATGAGTTGTATGTGGGAGGTGCCCCGGGCAGCCATTTTGATGAGCTTTACCATACGGTGGATCTGGCTCTTAAAACCACTAAAGAGACCGCTAGGGCCATTGGCCGGTCTATGGCTGCCCTGGTGTCCACAGAAAGGCACCTGTGGCTTGCTCTGTCAGAAATGTCTGATAGAGACAGGACTGTACTGCTAGATGCTCTGCTAACCTTTTCTGGCCTCTTTGGAGACTCCAGAAGTTCGGTGGTTGAAAGGTTTCAGGAGAATAAGGAACAGGCGGTGGCGTTTCAGTGGTACCTCCCACACCGCTCACATGGGACTCACATGCGCAGTCCCAACCGCAACCATCCACATCCCAACCGCAAGAGATCTAGCCGCCTCCCTTTGAGGCCCTTAGAGCCGTCTCAGGGCACTGCCCTGGCTCTACGCTCACCGGAGGTCAGTCTCGAGAGACTGATATCCCGAAGGCATATTCTGGCAGCTTGGAAAGCTCTTCCAGATGTGTCTCAGTGGGTCCTGCACACTGTAGAGAGAGGCTCACGAGGCTACTTTTGGTCTCCTCTGCCCCATTTTCATAGGATCCTTCCCACCCTGGTGGGAAGCCAGCAGGCTCTGTTCATGGAACAGGAAGTAAACCTAAGGAAGGAAACCACTTTGCATCCTTCACCGCTCTGCGAACACTGTAAGATGCAGCCTTGTACTCGTCCATGTCCCGAGGTAGATAAAAGGGCCGACATTTGATGGTCAGTAGTTCCAGGTTTGGTGTGCAGGAGCGTGAAAGGGGAACGATGCTCGCGCTGTCGCACCAGTGGTTGTTCACCATCAGACACACTCCACCTCCTCCTGACTTCCCCGACTCCATTGTTCTGTCCATGCGGTAAACCGAGATAAATTTTGCTGGCTGGATGGCGTGGTCCGGTACCGCTGGGTTCAGCCATGTCTCGGTGAAGCAGAGAAGGTTGCAGTCCCGAATGTCCCTCTGAAACTTGACCCTTGCCCTGAGGTCATCGATCTTGTTCTCCAGTGACTGGACGTTGGCTAACAGGATACTAGGTAAGGGAGGGCGGTGTGCACGTGCCCTCAGCCTGTTCCTGACACTGGCTCGTTTCCCTCGCGGATGCCGGTACAGGTTGCGTCCTTTGTTCTCCCTCAGGATTTCGCTAGGCCAGCATGGGTCCGGGTTTAAAAATGGCGAAAGGTGAGTGGATTGTACACCAATAGATATAAGAGTGTCTCTGTCATATCTAATGATGTCCATCTTGTGTAGATCTACTAAGTAAATAAAAGTATAAAATAAACAAAAAAAGAGAAAACGTAGCCAGAGCAGTCATGACGATAGAGACTTCTGTCTGACCTCGTCCGTCAACCTGTCCATCACCACTGCAAACAGAAAAGGGCTCAGATCCGAACCTTGATGCAGTCCAACCTTCACCTTGAACCAGTCTGTCGTTCCTACTGCACACTTAACTGCTCTCACACTGTCCTCATACATGTCCTGCACCACCCTCACATACTTCTATGACACACCTGACCTCCTCATACAATACCACAACTCCTCTCTCGGCACCCTGTTGTACGCTTTGTTTAAATCCACAAACACACACTGCAACTCCTTTTAACCTTCTTTATACTTCTTCATCAACATTCTCAAAGCAAAAAAATGTTTCTGTGGTGCTCTTCCTCAGCAATGAACCACACTGCTGCTCACAGATGGTCACCTCATCACTCAGGTTGACTTCAACTACTCTTTCCCATAACTTCATGGTGTAACTGATCAACTTCATTCCCCAGTAGTTCCACTTCCACTACTCTTTCCCATAACTTCATGGTGTGACTGATCAACTTTATTCCCCAGTAGTTACTGCAGGTCTGCACATCTCCCTTATTCTTAAAGATCGGTACCAGCACACTCCTTCTCCATTCCTCAAGCATCCTCTTACCTTCCAAAATCTTGTTGAACAACCTCGGTAAAAAACTCCACTGCCATCTCTCGTAAACATCTTCATGCTTGTATTTATGTTATCTGGTCCAACCGACTTCTCACTCTACATCCTTTAAATCGCTGCTCTCACTTCCTCCTTACTAATCCTATCCACTTCCTGCTTCACCATCTCCACACCATCCAACCTTCTCTCTCTCCTATTTTCATCATTTATCAGCTGCTTAAAATACTCCATTTATCTTCTCAACACACTCTCCTCACTAGTCAACACATTTCAATCTACATCCTTTATTGCTCTAACTTGCAGCATATCCTTCCCATACTATATTTTCCTGACAATAAGCCGCTACTTTTTCCCCACGCTTTGAACGGCTTAAACCATAAAGCAGCTAATTTATGGATTTTCCTGGGTTTTTACCGGTTTCACAAGCTTCAAACCAAAAAACTGAGCCCCATAACATTAGACCAATGAAATTGCCGAACGGGTTAAGGTGAAACAATGAAATTTTTTATATCAAATCGGGTGCGCTCCCATTGAATCGGACCGCACCACATCATAAATATGGATGAGGTTCCTCTGACGTTTGACCTGCCTCTCACTCAGACTGGCAACAGGAAATGTAAATCATTCGTCATGCTAAAAACAACCAGGCATGAAAAAATGCACTTCACATGTGTTCTGAGCTGCACGGCATCGGGAGAAAAGCTTCCACCGATGGTGATTTTTAAACGCACGACGATGCCAAAAGATAAACTTCCGAGAGAAATTGTTGTAAAAGGAAGGAGGAAGACAGTGAACAATGACTTTCTTGATAGGCTACTGTTTAGATACAAGCCGTGTAACAGGCACTGTCTTTCTTTAAGGCCTGTGTAAAGTTCATTAGTTTCAATGTAGGCACTTGCGACTTATAGACAGGTGCGGTGTATTTATGTTCAAAATTTAAATCTTTTTTAAAGTCAGTGGGTGCGCTTAATAGTCCAGAAATTACGGTACTTTTCTCCTTCCCCTTCCTTAGTGTCTAACTACACATACAACTGTGTATGTATATATAAAATCACTGACAAGCAAAAAAATATCATTAATATTTGCTTACCTGTAGAAACACAGAGTGTGAGTGTTTTTTTGGGGAGGTGGGAGGGGGCATATGCCACAGGTCATGCAGTGGCTGATGTCTTGCAATTAAAAAAGCTGATATTAATTTTAAAAAATGAAAGAAAAAAAGATATAACAAAGTTGCACTGGAAAGTTTTGGCAGTGCTGGACTGTGCAGATAATTAATGTCAAAACACTATGTAGGAATGGCAGGACTGTGGTTTTGGAGGGCTTCAAGTGCTGCAGAAGAGACACATTCCAACAGAATGCACCAGTGGGTCCCTGCCACTGGCCCTCTAATGAGGAGAGGGACTGTCAACAGCAACCTTCCTCATCTCTCTCTCTCTCTCTCTCTCTCTCTCTCTCTCTCTCTCTCTCTCTCTCTTACACACACACACACACACACACACACACACACACACACACACACACACACATTCTCCACAGTCTTCACTGTTCTTCCCTAAGGGCTTGCCTCGGTCTTTCACACTTACTGACTGTGCAGATTAATCAAACAGGGCCTTCTGCCACAATAGACTTCTTTCAACTTAAAACAAACATCATTGCCCCATCACATTCAAACACTCAAATTCATTTGTAGCGACTAGATGTAGAGACTAATATTTTAGAAAAATCACGTGTTTTTATATATAATTAGTGTCTTGTGGAAGAGCATACTAAATACTAAAAAGACATCAAAGAAACTTCATGTAAGAAATGTTGTTGAAATTGGTGCAATTTTAAGATATACCTTTATTTTTCTCCCAGTGGGGAAATTTTCTTTATATATTGTCTACATGTTGGCTTTTATTTATTTATACTTATTGTTAAGCTGTGGGTGTAATAACCCAGTCATTAGGGTCGCACAAGCCAGTGCACTCTTAGTGCTAGTCCAAAGCCCGGGTAAATGGGGAGGGTTGCGTTAGGAAGGACATTCAGCGTAAAACATGCGCCAAATCAAATATGCGGACCACGAAAGAGAAATTAATACCGGATTGGTTGAGGCCAACAGCAGGGTACCGGTAGAAATTGGGCTACTGTTGGCCGAAGGAGGAGAAGGAGAGGAGGAAGACGTCTACAGAGACGGCAGGTAAAGGAGAAGTGTAGGAGAGTGGAGGTTTGGGTGGGCACTTTAAATGTTGGTACTATGACTGGTAAAGGGAGTGAGGTAGCTAATATAATGCAGAGGAGGAAGGTACATATATTTTGTGTTCAGGAGACCAAGTGGAAAGGGAGTAAGGCCAGGAACATTGGTGGTGGGTTTAAACTGTTCTATTATGGTGTGGATGGAAAGAGGAATGGTGTAGGGGTGATTCTGAATGAAGAGTAGAGTAAGTGTGTAGTGGAGGTGAAGAGAGTTTCTGATAGGGTGATGTGAAGCTGGAAGTTGAATGGGTGATGATAAATGTCATCAGTGCTTATGCTCCACAAGTGGGTTGTGAGATGGAGGAGAAGGAAAAATTATGTAGTGAGTTGGATGAAGTGGTAGACGGTGCACCTAGGGATGAAAGATTGGTGATTGGGGCAGATTTCAATGGGCATGTAGGTGAAGGGAATAGAGGTGATGATGAGGTGATGGGTAGGTATGGCTTTAAGGAGAGGAATGTGGAAGGGCAGATGGTGGTGGATTTTGCTAAAGGGATGGAAATGGCAGTGGTGAACACTTATTTTAAGAAGAAGGAGGATCATAGGGTGACGTATAAGAGTGGAGGAAGGTGCACACAGGTGGACTATGGTCTATGTAGGAGATGCAACCTGAAGATGATTTGAGACTGTAAGGTGTTGGCAAGGGACAGTGTAGCTAGACAGCATCGGATGGTGGTCTGTAGGATGGTTTTTGAGGTGAGGAAAAAGAGGAGGAGTGCGAGGACTGAAGGAAGAATAAGATGGTGGAAACTGAAGGAGGATGACTGTAGTGTGAGATTCAGGGAAGAGGTCAGATAGGGGCTCGGTGATGGTAAAAGGTGCTGGATGATTGGGCAACTACTGCAGAAGTGATAAATGAGACATCTAGAAAGGTACTTGGTGTGACATCTGGAAATAGAAAGGAAGACAAAGAGACATGGTGGTGGAATGAGGAAGTGCAGGAAAGCATAAGGTGAAAGAAGTTGGCAAAACAGAATTGGGATCGACAGAGTGATGAGAAAAGTAGACAGGAGTACAAGGAGATGTGGCAGCAGGTAAAGAAGGGTGTGGCGAAAGCCAAGGAAAAGGCATATGGGGAGCTGTATGAGAAGTTGGACACTAAGGAAGGAGAAAAGGATTTGTACTGGTTGGCCAGGCAGAGAGTCCGTGCTGGGAAGGATGTGCTGCAAGTTAAAGCAATAAAGGATGAAGATGAAAATGTGTTGATTAGTGAGGAGTGTGTGTTGAGAAGATGGAGGGAGTATTTTGAGCAGCTGATGAATGAGGAAAATGAGAGGAAGTGAAGGTTGGGTGGTGTGGAGTTGGTGAAGCAGGAAGTGAATAGGATTAGTAAGGAGGAAGTGAGAGCAGAAATTAAGAGGATGAAGAGTAGAAAGTCGGTTGGGCCAGATGACATACCGGTAGAAGCATGGAGATGTTTAGGTGAGATGGCAGTGGACTTTTTAACAAGATTGTTTAACAGGATTTTGGAAGGTGAGATGATGCCTGAGGAATGGAGAAAAAGTGAGCTGGTACCGATCTTTAAGAATAAGGGCAGACCTGCAGTAACTACAGGAGAATTAAGCTGATCAGTCACACAATGAAGTTATGGGAAAGAGTAGTGAAAGCCAGGCTGAGAGAAGAGGTGACCATCTGTAAACAACAGTATGGTTTTATGCTGAGGAAGGTCACCAAAGACACAAAAGACACCAAAGACATATATATTATAATGTTGATGGATAAATATAGAGATGGTCAGAAGGAGTTGCATTGTGTGTCTGTGGATTTATAGAAAGCGTATGACTGTGTTGTGGTATTGTATGAGAAAGTCAGGTGTGTCAGAGAAGTATGTCAGGGTGGTGCAGGACATGTATGAGGACAGTGTGACAGCAGTCAAGTGTGCAGTAGGAACAACAAATTGTTTCAAGGTGGATGTTGGACTGCACCAAGGATCGGCTCTGAGCCCTTCCATTTTTGTGGTGATGGACAGTTTGACGGACAAGGTCAGACAGGAGTCTCCATGGACTATAATCTTTGCGGATGATATTTTATTTGTGGTGAGAGTAGTGTGCAGGTTGAGAAGAGCCTGGAAAGGTGGAGGTACGCGGTGGAGAGAAGGGGAATGAAAGTGAGTAGGAGTAAGACAGAGTACATGTGTGTGAATGAGAAAGAGAGGGAGGGAAGTGGTGCGGTTGCAGGAAGAAGAGGTGGTGAAAGTGGAGGAGTTCAGGTACCTGGGGACAACAGTGCAAAATAATAGAGAGTGTGTTAGAGAAGTGAAGAAAAGAGTGCATGCAAGGTGTAGTGGGTGGAGAAGAGTGGCAGGAGTGATTTGTGATAGAAGGGTATCTGCAAGAGTGAAAGGAAAAGTTTATAGGGCTGTGGTGAGACCTGCTATGTTGTATCGTTTAGAGACAGTGGCATTGAATTAAAGACAGGACGTGGAGCTGGAGGTAGCAGAGCTGAAGATGTTGAGGTTTTCGTTGGGAGTGATGAGGTTGGGCAGGATTAGAAACTAGTTTATTAGAGGGACATGTAGGACGTTTTGGAGACAAAGTGACGGAGGCGAGATTGAGACGGTTTGGACATGTTCAGAGGAGGGACATGGGGTATATCGGTAGAAGAATGCTGAGGATGGAGCCGCCAGGAAGGAGGAAAAGAGGAAGGCCAAGAAGGAGGTTTACGGATGTGGTGAGGAAAGACATGCAGGTAGTTAGGTTGAAAGAGGCAGATGTAGAGGACAGGGGGTATGGAGATGGATGATCCACTGTGGCGACCTCTAATGGGAGAAGCCAGAAGAAGAAGAAGGTATGCTGTGGGTGAAATCAAAAGAGGTTCTTTTTATCCATCATGAATCCAATATTATTTTGTTTTTTAATTCTAATAATTTTTTATTTCTACCTGGCATTATGTCACACAATTTTATCTTGGTTTTAGTTATATCATAAAAGACAACTTTTTTGTTTTGTTTGGTTTGTAAGCACTTCTGACCTCTTAGGAGAATGAAAATTGTATTATTGTCACTCGGCGGTTATTTTCTTACCCAATTAATATATTTACTCTCAGATCAACATAATAATACAATGGGGAAAAAAATAATATGGTGAGTGACGTAGCCTGGCAGATATGCACATTGGAAACACCTCCCTTGTGCAAGGTTGCAGCCAAATTTTGCACATTAGCAGATGGTGCCTGGCATGAGATGGAGTTGGCAGTGTTGCATGTCTTCACATCACACTTGTCTGAGTCACTATGCAATCCAACATGGCTTCATCTTTATTCCAAACATGCATTGAAATAGTGTCGCCTGATTCAGTTCTGGGATCAAAGTGGGAGAACACATGCAACTTAAGTCTAATAACTAAGTCTTGATAACTAGTTATCAAGTTTTTCTTTTTTTCAAAAGCAACACTTCCAACACTGGAAACAGAAGTGTCAGGGTTGTTTGAATCACACAAGAAACTGGAAAAATTTACTGTTTTATTATTTTTTTAATATATTATAAGGGTTTTTATTTATGAAATTTGAGAGAAATACCACTACAAACAACATAATTCTTTGATCTATATTTTATGGCATCATGTTAGCACCAAAGGGCACAGAAACACACTATACCGCAACCCCAGTATGTTGCTCGCCTCTCACTTTTGACTTATTAGGCTTCATTAACACCAGTTGACTATGGACTATGATGTTTGCAGATGATATAGTTATTTGTGGTGAGAGTAGTGTGCAGGTTGAGAAGAGCCTGGAGAGGTGGAGGTATGCGCTGGAGAAAAGGGGAATGAAAGTGAGTAGGAGTAAGACAGAGTACATGTGTGTGAATGAGAAGGAGGGCAGTGGAGTGGTGCGGTTGCAGGGAGAAGAGGTGGTGAAGGTGGAGGAGTTCAGGTACCTGGGGTCAACAGTGCAAAGTAATGAAGAGTGTGTTAGAGAAGTGAAGAAAAGAGTGCAGGCAGGGTGTGGTGGGCAGAGAAGAGTGGCAGGAGTGACAGCACATGTAGGACGTTTTGGAGACAAGGTGAGGGAGGCAAGATTGAGATGTTTTGGACATGTGCAGAGGAGTGACATGGGGTATATCGGTAGGAGAATGCGGAGGATGAAGCCACCAGGAAGGAGGAAAAGAGGAAGGCCAAGGAGGCGGTTTATGGATGTGGTAAGGGAAGACATGCAGGTAGTTGGGTTCAAAGAGGTAGATGGAGATGGATGATCCACTGGGGGGAACCCTGATGGGAGAAGCCGAAAGATAAAGAAAAAGTTCCATGAGTGCCCTACCTACTGTATGACATACTTTGAGTTAAGTCTTTTACTTTAGTTAAGTATGTTAATTATCTTTTCAGTGATTGGCAGTTGGTTACACTGTTTAGTTACTTTGAGATATCTCAATTGAAGAACTTGAAGAACACACTTTAATATTATTTTTTCTTATGCAAAACCCACATGACACCCAGTGGAGCTTTTTACTCCTATGAGTTTTACATTTTTCTCCCATCAAAAAACTGGTTTTCTTAAATATTACATCAAATATCTTACCCAAACTGTACATCATTAAAATGGAATTAGCAGGCATTCAAAGGCTTCAAAATATGTTTTCATGCCCACCTCTAAAAGTTTGCTTAAATGAATAGACACCATGATACCACAGCCTGAAATATGTTGTGTTTAACCTATGTTTAATGTATAGAAAAAATAAAATAAAATGAGTTTTCACTACAATATGCTTTTTTCACAGATGACATGAATGAGAGACTGACCATAGTTGTGTAAGTGTCAAACTTATTAACTGCTACTCCCTGAAAAATGCACATTTGTATGCAAAATAGATTTAAAAAATTGCCAAAAGAATTGACAAAAAAAATGTCTTTTAGTGGGATTACACATTGTTCTATGGTTGGCAGATTTTAGCTTGAGGTCCCATAACTATAAAAAAAAGTCTAAATCAGTGTGTGAATTCATTCACCATAGGATTTTAATAGTCAAATGACTCTGTTCTACTAAGAAGGATTTTGTTAAGTACACAGTATACTTCGGTACACAACAATAAAAACAATATTGTGGAGGACAACAAAAATAATCAAAGATTTTTACTCACTAGAAATATCAACAGTATATTGCAGGAAGGTTTTCATGTCAAAATTTAAAGTAATTAGTCAGAATATGGCAGATTAGATCGTTCAGTTAGATACCTAATTAGTAGAGACCAATACACCCACATTAGCTTAGTTTGTGGAGTGGAGTCTTTTACCCTAATACTTTAGACTGAATAATTTGCAGTTATATGCAAGAAGATACATTGATCTTCTGTTATGGTCTATAAATAGTTAAAACAAAATAAAATAAAATGCATAGTACAGAATATTAATACATTTATAATATTTCATTAAGGTTTTACAGTTACTGTATGTATTCATTTATGATCTCTGTTTCTCCCTCTCAGGTTTAACTTGACTGAGTGTTATCAGTTTGTTGATGTAAATGTGGAGTTCCCTACACTCTCTGAGGTAAAGTGTTCTGCAAGGATCTGTCTTAGGCCCACTGATTTTTTTCTTTATATTTGCTACCTCTGGGTGAAATATTTAATTAACATGGTATTTCTGTAGCTTCCATTGCTATGCTGATGATATACAGTTGTACATCTCAGCAAAGCCAGATGAAAGACAACAACTTTACAATGTTGAGGAGTGTGTAAAAGACATTAGATAATGGATGCTTCTTAACTTCCTTATGCTTAATTCTAGATAGAAAAAGATAGTACTTTTACTAGGACCACATGCAGCTAGAAATGAACTTTTCTATTACTTAGCATTTTTGGATGGTCTTTTTTTTTCTCAGTGTGTACAGCAGTCAAAGACCTTGGTATGATTATTGACTTTAGTCTGTCCTTTGAGACTTGTGAATAACATTACCAGGATAGCCAACTTAGAAATATCGGTAAAATCAGAAAAATTATGTGACAGGTTGCAGAATAAAAATTCATGCTTTTGTTACAATTAGATTATACTTTTGTAAAGTTTTATTGTCTTGATGTTTTGGTAAGTGAATAAATATGCTTTAGTTAGGCATCGAGATGCAGCGTCTCATTCCCTCAGGGAACTAGGGTTACATACGTAACCCACTCTCACGCATTCGTTTAGGTTTGTTGATGGTGGTGTGGTGGGACTTTTCTTATCCCAGAGATTACTCATGTCTGTATTATCTTTCAGCTCTCCCTTTTAGTTATGTTGCCATAGCTAGTCTTGCCAAATTCCCTACCCGCATCCTTATCATACTGTACAGTGTCTTTAAACATTTATCAAACAATGAAAATACTTACTTAAAAATACTTTTTTCTCTCTCCCTGTCACCCCTCTTGTCTCTCTTTTTTTCTCTCTCTCTGTTGAGATAAACATGATCCTGTGTTGCCCATGACCAGTATTCCTGTCCCTTTATTGTCTTAGAATCTGTCTGACTCATTCCGACACCCTTCTTCTAGATAAAGTCCTCTTCAATTGGAGACTGCTTTGTGAATCTTAGGATTCCACATCAACAGCCCAAAGATCCATGAAGTTACTGAGCAACTCAAGAACTTAGGTGATTGACTTGGAATGTAATTAATATCAACAAGTCTACTACAATGGCTCATTGGCACAGGTTGCATGAACAGTTCTACATTTAAACACCTATCACCAGAGGTGGCAAAAGTACACACATCCTTGACTTACAGTGGGGCAAAGTATTTAGTTAGCCAACAATTGTGCAATTTCTCCCACTTAAAAAGATGAGAAAGGCCTGCAAATTTCATCATAGTTACACTTCAACTATGAGAGACAAAATGAAAAAAAAAAAAAAATATCCTGAAAATCACATTGTCTAATTTTTACACTGCAACTCCTTCTAACCTTCTCTATACTTCTCCATCAACATTCTCAAAGCAAATAACGCGTCTGTGGTGCTCTTCCTCGAAACCATACTGTTGCTTACAGACCTCTTCTCTCAGCCTGTATTCCATTACTCTTTCTCATAACTTAATGGTGTGCCTGATCAACTGTATTCCTCAGTAGTTACTGAAGGTCTGCACATCTCCCTTTTTTTTAAAGATAGGTACCAGCACACTCATTCTTCATTCCTTAGGCATCGTTCCAAAATCTTGTTGAACAACCTGGTTAAAAGCTCCACTGCCATCTCTCCTAAATATCCCCATGCTTCTATCAGTATGTCATCTGGTCCAACTGACTTCCACTTTACATCCTTTTAATTGCTGCTCTCACTTCCTCCTTACTAATCCTATCCACTTCCTGCTTCATCACCTCCATGCCATCCAACCTTCTCTCTCTCCCATTTTCCTCGTTCATCAGCTGCTCAAAATACTCCCTCCATCTTCTCAACACACTCTCCTCACTAGTCAACACATTTCCATCTCTATCCTTTATTTCTCTAACTTGCAGCACATCCTTCCCAGCTCGGTCCCTCTGCCTGGCCATTTGATACAAATCCTTTTCTCTATCCTTATTGTCCAACTTCTCATAAAGCTCCTCATATGCCTTTTCCTTGGCTTTCCCCACATCCCTCTTTACCTGCTGCCGCATCTCCTTGTACTCCTTGTACTCCTGCTTGAGTTTCTAATTACTCTGTCGATCCCATTTCTGTTTTGCCAAACTCTTTTTCCTCATTCTTCCTTGCACTTCCTCATCCCACCACCACGTCTGTTTGTCTTTCTTTTTATTTTCAGATCACACCAAGTAACTTTCTAGCTGTCTCTCTTATCACTTCTGTAGTGGTTGCCCAATCATCCAGCACCCCTTCACCACCACGAAACCCCTGTCTGACTTCTTCTGTGAACCCTACACACTACAGTCTTCTTTCTTCAGTTTCCACCATCTTATTCTTCTTTCAGTCCTCACTCTCCTCCTCTTCTTCTTCACCTCCAAAACCATCCTACAGACCACCATCCGAATGCTGTCTAGCCAACACCTTACAGTCTCCAATCTCCTTCAGGTTGCATTTTCTACATAGAACATGGTCCACATGTGTGCACCTTCCTCCACTTCGTCACCCACTGCTTCTCCTTCTTTTTAAAATAAGTATTACCACTGCCATTTCCATTCTTTTTGCAAATTCTACCACCATCTGCCCTTCCACATTCCTCTTCCTCATCACCCCTTCAACTTCCAGCTTCACATTCATAACCCTATCAAAAACTCTCTTCACCTCCACTACACTCTTACTAAACTCTTCCTTCAGGACACCATTTCTCTTTTAATCCACACCATGATAGAACAGTTTAAACCCCCCTCCAATGTTCCTGGCCTTACTCCCTTTCCACTTGGTCTCCTGAATACACGTTTACCTTTTTCATTTCCATCATATTAGCTAACTTTCTACCTTTACCAGTCATAATACTCATATTTAAAGTACCAACCAGAACCTCTACTCTCCTACACTTCTCCTTTTCCTGGCATCTCTGTAGACGTCTTCCCCCTCTCCTTCTCCTCCTTCGGCCAACATTAGCCCAATTTTCACCGCTATCCTATAACGATACAACAATACTAACGATATTCAGGCTGTTTTATTGGTGTGTCTGTGAGGAGTTTGTTTTATTTGTTGTTATTATAAGTATTAAAAATATGAATATTACAAATAAAAGTCGACCCTTTAAGAATTTGAGTTTGTTTCGGCGTTATGCGGAAAAAATGCTACAAACTGCGTCAGCATGTTTTTCGACCCCTGAAGGTTTATTGCTGTTTTGTATTTGCTGTTGTGCTGATTTGAGACTTGCCACATTAGTAAAACAAATGTTTGGCGATTAAAAAATATTTTTCGGTGGAGGACGTTGTGAATAAACATATGTTTATATGTTTATACGGTTTTAATAGGCCTCTTTAATATTTATTTATTTGTATTTTTAATAAAAATTGAAACAGAAATGTGAGCTGCATTAATGGCGCGTTAATAAAATTTGTGCCATTAAAATCAATTTGTGATAACACGCTATTAACAATTCAATATGTGACAACCCTAATAAATATATTAATACAAAATTAATTGTACATTTTGTTACCTAATGAATGTATCCTGGCTGTACATCCAAAATATAAAACACAAGAAGACAAAAGATAATGATGGTTAGGTGATCAGAAATGTTTCTGTTTTCAGTCATGTTTACATTGCTTACTTCCTCTTTATCATCCACATTAAACCCATACGTCTTCTGCTTTGCTCATTATTAGCTTTTATAAACTAGTCTACATCTGTGGTGTGTGAAAGCCTGGAAATAATACACCAGTGGTAGATTGAAAAAGCCGTGTAATTACAAAAAATATCTTGATGAGCTTGATGTGCAGTGAAGAAATATTGACATTTCACCAAATAGATTAAAACTGAAGTATGAAGTTTGTATTTCATTACTTTCCCACCTTCTGCTTATCACAGAACAGCACACCTCAACAAAGATAAAACTATAATTAATGGATATTTGGTGTGTCAGAAAACCACCAGCCATACCTCCCTCCTTCACTCAACACTCTCGCCTAGCCTCTCCCTCCTACTTATCCCCTACACCTGCCCTCCATTTATCCGTCCCCTTTATGAGGTCCCTATTCCGCTTTACTCACTGCCCGATCTACTAGTTACACCGTAGATCACAGCCTGCCTACCACTCTTGTTCCCTGTGCGTCCATGCTCCTGGCTACGCTTCAAAGGAACCACTCAGTTAAGTTTACCATTTGCTAGTCTCATCTCAAACTCCCTTGTGTTTGCATGTTTAGACCAATAAAAAACAATCTGTTTTATTCTGTTTTCTGATGCCTGGTCAGAAGATCGGACCATAAAAACTTACCTTATGGTAAGTTACCATAAACTTACCTTATGGTAACTTAAACTTATGGTCACTATTGGCGCTCCATATCACTATGAAGCGCCAATAGTGACCATACCACCTTATATGCGCTCTTCACCAGCCACATTGCGGAGGTATTCCGCATAGCCACGGGGGCTCTGACCACATCAGACCAACTCTTCTGTCTGCGCCAAGGGTCCTCCTAACTCACGGAATATAGCCTCTACTTTCGCACCCTGGCCGCCACTAGTGGTTAGAATGAAACCGCCCTCCTCAGTGCATATCGTCAGGGGCTGAATCAAGAAATCAAATGGCCATGGCGATATATGACGATGCGCTGGGTCTTAAGGCGTCATCCAAAGATCCATACGCATCTCCCAGCAGCTGACTGCCTGTCAATCCCAGGAGGCTGAACCGTCACCTCGCCCCACTGTCCAATTTCATCTCCCAAGCATGTTTAGAGCACCATCAGCTGTACTTTGGAGATCAACGTCAAGATGATCCAGGGGAAATTATTTGGGTGTGGTTGGGGGAAATATTTTGCTCTGGCTAGTCCTCCTCCAAGTGGGATTGTTCCATCGTGAAGAGATCAGGTTCTTGGTCCTTAAAGACTCCAAAAACAAAACAACAAATCCAAAAACAAATTAACAAATCCAAAAACAAATTAACAAATTCAAAAACAAATTAACAAATCCAAAAACACATTAACAAATTCAAAAACAAATTAACAAATCCAAAAACAAATTAACAAATCCAAAAACACATTAAAAAATCCGAAAACAAATTAAAAAACAAATTAACAAATCCAAAAACAAATTAACAAATTTGAAAACAAATTAACAAATCCAAAAACAAATTAACAAATTTGAAAACAAATTAACAAATCCAAAACAAATGAACAAATCCGAAAACAAATTAACAAATCCAAAAACACATTACCAAATCCGAAAACAAATTAACAAATTCAAAAACACACTAACAAATCCAAAAAACACAACGACAAGTAGGACAAACCGGAAAAGGTAGGTATAGTTTGTGAATGTAAACTTACAGATCATTGGACAAGACACCTGTCAGTCAAGATATACAGGTGAGGGACAGGTGTCTCGTTCAATTATCTGTAAGTTTCTATTCACAAACTATACCTACCTTTTCCGGTTTGTCTGACTTGTTGTTGTGTTTTTTGGACTTGTTAATGTGTTTTTCGTGAATGTAAACTTACCGATGATTGGACGAGACACCTGTCATCCAAAATATACAGGAAGTATAAAATCTTATAACTTTGTTTCTTGTACATGTGTAAAATTGTCCGTTTACTTTAAACTATTTTATATTATTTGGATTAGTGCACCTTTAAATACAAAAAATAACAGAAATAAACATTGGCAAGCAAGGAGACACTGGAATTAATTAAACGACACTTTGAGGAAAGAAATTCATATGCAGTGATGTTGGAGATGCTGCAGTATATCATGACATAAAGATCTAAGAAATTGTACGATTTGGCACATGTTTTACCCTGGATGACCTTCCTAACGCAACCCTACCCATTTATCCGGGCTTGGGACTGGCACTGTTTGTGCAACCCTAATGGCTGGGTTTGGTGTTCTGACCGGGAATCGAACCCGGGCCGTGGCGGTGAGAGCACCAAATCCTAACCACTAGACCACCAAGGAACTCAAACTGTAATAAACAATAACAGAGACGACTTTCTTGTTAATAATATACTTCTGATGGGAAAATGTTATATACAAAATCGAAATACTTGAAACCATTGGGTTTTTTTTGCATTTTATAATGAGTTTATTTCTTTCACAAAAGCCCTAAAAGTGATTAGAAAGAAAAATGCAATAAATCTTTTGTCCTTCATAGAAAAATATGATTTACAGAATAAACCATAGCCCTGTTTATTTTTATCTTTTTTTTACTTAAATTTTATTATTATTATTATAAATTGTATTTATGTATGTGTATATATTTGTATTTTCATGCACCTGTTCTGTGTATTGTAATGTAAATTGTACATGTTATTGCCATGTTGTTTGTATATGGTTAATTGCTTAATAAAAACATAAATAAATAAATAAATAAATAAATAAATAAATAAATAAATAAATAAAAGGGGGAAAAAAATTTTGTACTTCCTGTATATTTTGGATGACAGGTGTCTCGTCCAATGATTGATAAGTTTCCATTCACAAACTATACCTACCTTTTCCGGTTTGTCTGACTTGTCGTTGTGTTTTTTGGATTTGTTAATTTGTTTTGTGCAACGATTCAGACAAACCGGAAAAGGTAGGTATAGTTTGTAAACGTAAACTTACAGATCATTGGACAAGACATCTGTCAGTCAAGATATACAGGTGAATGACAAGTGTCTCGTCCAATGATCTTTAAGTTTCCATTCACAAACTACCTAACTTTTCCGGTTTGTCTGACTTGTCGTTGTGTTTTTTGGATTTGTTAATGTGTTTTTGAATTTGTTAATTTGTTTTCGGATTTGGTAATTTGTTTTCGGATTTGTTAAATTGTTTTTGAATTTGTTATTTTGTTTTTGAATTTGTTATTTTGTTTTTGGATTTGTTAGTGTTTTCTAATTTGCTGTTTTTTTTTCGGATTTGTTCATTTGTTTTTAAAATTGTTTATTTGTTTTTGGATTTGTTTAATTGTTTTTGGATTTGTTGTTTTGTTTTTGGATTTGTTAATTTGTTTTCGGATTTGTTAATGTGTTTTGCACTTCTCAGCCACCGTACTCTATCCTCTTTTCCAGCGGCCTCCAGCTTCTTCTTCGTGGAAAAGGATGGCGGTCTCCGCCCTTGTATCGATTACCGCAATCTGAACTCAAAAATCGCACAACTCCCTTACCCGCTCCCTCTGGTCCCTGGCCGTCCTAGAAGATCTCCATGGAGCATGGTTCTTCACCAAATTAGACCTCTGAAGTGCCTACAACTTGGTGCGTATACTCAAGGGAGACGAGTGGAAGACAGCCTTCATCACCCCCTCAGGGCATTATAAGTACCGGGTCATGCCATATGGACTGTCCATTTCTCCAGCGGTGTTCCAGACTTTTATGAACGATGTGTTCCGACCGTTCCTCCATAGGTTTGTCATTGTCTACATCGATGACATCCTTATCTACTCCCGAGACCTAACGAGACATTGAGGTCACCCAGGTCCTAGGACGATTACGGGATCACCACCTCTACCTAAAGCTGGAGAAGTGTGAGTTTCAAGGTACAGGTCAGTCCAAGGTACAATTCCTGGGGTATGACATCAGTCCGTCGGTGGTACAAATAGACCAGGGGAAGGTTATGGCAGTTCTGGACTGGCCTCGTCTGGGGTCCCTAAAGGAACTCCAAAGCTTCCGAGGGTTCTCCAATTTCTATCGACGGTTCATTTGTAGCTTCAGCTTGGTCACCGCCCAGCTTACCTCACTCCTAAGGGGAACAACCAAAACCATTGCGTGGAACCAGGAGTCTAAGGAAGCCTTCCTTGAGCTTAAAAAGGAAGTTCAATACCGCCCCTCTACTATGCAACCCGGATCCCCAGCTCCCTATCATAGTGGAGGTGGAAGAGACGATCACCGATCAAAAGAACCTCCAATACCTTCAAGAAGCTAAACGCCTTAACCCCCCAGCAGGCCAGATGGGCTTTATTCTTCACCCGCTTTCACTACACAATCACGTATCATCCAGGTTCCAAGAATGGGAAAGCAGAAGCCCTGTCCAGAATTTCTGGCCCCGATGAACTCAACGACCCGAACCTATCATTCTATCTAACCTAATCCTCAGCCCTATTTTGTGGAATGAGGAGATCCGAACGGTCGATCCACGAGGCCCCAGGTTTCAGCCCCAGGTAGAAGACAGACCTTCCTTATGATCCGATCTCGATACTGGTGGCCGGGGATGATCGGAGATGTAGCTAGATATGTCTGAGGCTGCTCTGTCCACACCACTTATCAGCGGAAAAACTGGTTCCCCTACCAACCACACAACAGCCTTGCACCTGCATCCTAGTAGCTGTAGATTGCTTCTCCAAAGCCTGCAGATTGGTCCCCCTCCGAGGTCTGCCCACAGCTCTAGAGACCTTGGAGGTACTCTTTCACCACATGTTCCGGAATTTTGGCCTGATGGAAGAAATAGTGTCAGACCGAGGTCCTCAGGTTACGTCCCACGTATGAAAGGCGTTTTTCAAGCACCTCTGTCTTACCGTTAACCTCTTATCCGGCTATCACCTACAGACTAATGGCCAGATAGACAGGAAGATACAAGAGCTGCATTGCCATGGGCCGAGTATGCACAGAACTCCCTGCCCCAAGAAGCCACCAGCTTGACCCCAGTCCAGTGCGTGCTCGGCTTTCAACCTCTACTATTTCCATGGACTTTAAACGTCCCAGTGGTGGATCACTGGTCCAGAAGAGCGTAAAAGTGTGGGAGTTGGCACATACCCAGCTCCAAAGAGCCCGCAGAACCACAAGGAGGTTTGCAGATCCATGCTCCTGGCTATGCTCAGTTAAGCTTACTACTTGCTACAGTCTAATCTCATGCTCCCTTGTGTTTGCATGTTTAGACCAATAAAAGACAATCTGTTTTACGCCTGGTTTCTGACACCTGGTTTTACGCCTGGTCTATCCGTGACATGTGGCTTGCTCATCAGGGATAAACTAAAAATTATATTGAACAAACTTAAAAGCACTTTTACATTTGTTTATTCAACTTTATACCTATTTATCTCTGCCATCTCTTTTAAGACACTGCCCATTGTTAAAAGTGCTATACAAATAAAAATAAATTTAATTGAATTGAATTAAGTTTAAGTTAATCCCTATGCAGCTTTGAATTTATTTATATTAATATATTTTAGATAATAGTATTTATATTTATTTTTTACTGATGCATTTTATAAAGAGTCTATACATATAAAGTTTTGGTTCAAAAACATTTGAGCTACAAAATATTCTTATACATTTTCAGATAAAAACATTGCTGTAATTTCTCTAGAATCGATCACTTTAATGTCTTGATGTCTGGGTTCCTATAAATGTATAAACAGGCTCCAGTTAGTGCAGAGTGCCTGCATCTAAACTACATGAATATGAAAAAAAAAATTATAGACATGTTTCTGCATTGATTGTAAAGTAGCACTGATGATCTAAAGGTCTCCTCCCCAGAGTGGCAATGCTTTGCTCTATTATGTTCATGCCTGAGTTGATCAAAGGGGGCAGTAGAAGTACTTAGAATAATAGATTTAAAAAATGCTTGCAAATCCCTACTAATATGGAATAAACTTGTTACTTGTGGGAGGCTCTGACCCAATCTTAATCTGTAGTCAAAGTTGGAAACTTATTTGTGTAATTAGACATTTTGCTAAACACTTTATATGTTTTATAAGTGAATGTAAATACCAGACCATCATGCCCACATGTGCTTGTAGCAGTGGTGGGCCATTAGGGCCAGCAAGGCCTTCTTTGCTGTCTTAAACACTATCAGAAGCACTGACCTACATTTACAATCTAAATTCAAATATTTATTCCATACAATTTTATTAATTTATTCCCAACAGTTTATTCTCTTCATTTTGTAGCGTTTCTCTTGGCTGCACTGCTTCCAGCACGTGTATGTGGGTGGATTTCTTTTGTATGTGCTGCCATGTCAATCTAATCTGCCCAGGGCCTTCACACTTAGTAGTGCTGGCCGTTGTACATTAGACTATATTATCAATGGGTCTTTTTTTTTAACCAATCAGATTTAAAATTTGCCTTACAGGGCCAGCTAGCTGGCCCAGAATAGCATCAGCATTTTTCAGTCCTCTGATTGGCCAGAGGGAAACTGTTACAGTCAAGTTCGACTAGCAAAACACGTGTAGTGCTCTTCACAAATTAATACATTTAAGTTAGACTTTTTTTTATGTCCACAATGGCTGACGGAGCAATGGCTGACGGACATTCTTAAAAAAAAAATTTTAAGAAAGCTAGACATCGCAAGGAGAGGTTGGCCAACCCCGACGCTAGCTAGCTTGTCTTAGCTCAGAAAATGGTTTGTTTGCCACTTCCAGACTAGTGAATATGAGGTGTACCACTGGCTTACAGCCTCTGAGTAGCGGTGCAAATTATGACTATGCATCTCTGCCTCTCTCTCTGTAATGCCACACGTTGTTATATTGCGTTTTTTCATAGTACTGATGGTTTCTATAATTGCGAAGTGATAGTGGTGGTATTAAGAGGTGGATTAAGTCAGGTAAGTACCCACTGAAGGCCCAGGAACCAAATGCACGGCCCGCCACTGGCTTTTAGTACATCCGATTTCAGTTATCCCCCTTCATTCTTTGCTGCTCCTTAACAGCATCCAATTCTTTTGCACCTGTCCCTCTTTGCTGTCCCCCCTCACATGATCATTCTAATAACGATGTAGTACTAAGATCCTGATGCCCAAGCATACCCTCATGTATGTTACCTTCTGCCTCTTGCATTTAATCATGCTGTCATAGCTAGAATTGTCTCTTCAGCCAGATGTGGCATCAATTAAAAAATACAGGGTGGTAAAGGGAAACGAGAACTTTAAGTTCTAGGTGTTGATGAACCCAGGGTGTTGGCAATTGTTTGGAACCAGTGTGATCTCGTTTAGAACCCCTTGCCATTAGTTATTATTAGTTAATAGAGCAGTGGAGTGGTGCGGAACAAGCATTTGCTGTAAAACCTTTTGAAAGAAGCATGGTGATAGTGTGAGGGCAGAGCAAAGGGAAGTATGGCATCATTAGCAGATGGGATGTCATGACTGTGTCCTGTCTGCTCATGCGATTACAACATAGGTGCGTAATTTCAAGAAAACAGCTCAACACAGCGATTATGCATGAAGTGGCGAGGGCTCCTCATGATGGCAGCATGAACAGCCTCAATATTCTCTGTTGTGTGGGCCATTCGAACACCACCTGGGGACTTTTTAAGGCTGTTTTTTTCAAGCAGACAGAATGCAATCATGACATCCTAACTGGTAATGATGCCGAAATTCCCTTTGCACAGCACTCACACTATCACCATTCTTATAAAAGGCTTTTACAGCGAACGCTCATTGCACACCACTCCACTGCTCCATTATAACTAATGGCAACGTGTTCTAAACAAGGTCGCACTGGTTCCAAACAATTGCTGATGTCCCAGAGTCGCCAACTCCTAGTTCCAAAATTTTTAAGTTTTTAATGATAATAATACCAATACTGAATATGTGCATAATGGATTTCCTAAATAGTTAAACTTGTAAAAGGGAAAATGGATACAATTTCAAGTTCAAGGTATGCCAAGTTGGTAAACAATTACACCAAATGCCTGTGTGTAATATTTTGTCATATACAATTATTGTTTTGGTTTAATTTTTTGCATCCAAAAAAATAGCAATTTTTACTTGAATGTGTAGACCTTTTATGTCCTAATACCCTTTCTACTTTGGAATTGACTTAGAAGTTGACATCAGGGACTTTGACTTTACTTGGGCTCTGTCCCTTCAACTTTCAAAGGCTTGAGACAATTTTTAGACAAACAAAAAGAATTGTGTGAGAAAATGCAGCCTTACATCATTCTCTCTTACAAAATATCCAGGAAATTATACACAAGTGGTCGGTTGAAAACGGCACATAATGAGAAGAAAAAATATTGATCATGTCACCAAATAAATTTAAACTAAAGTAACAAGCCTGGTTTAAAAATATTGAAGGTCTAAGGTATAGATATTTGTGTAAAAAATGTAATGAGTAAAAGTAAAAGGTTGTCTGAAAAATAAATAGTGAAGAAAAATACTGATACCAGAAATATCTACTTAAGTACATTAACAAAGTATTTGTACTTCATTACTTCCATCTCTGCAAGAGCCATGCAATAAAATAAGTTCTAATATTAGGTTATTAGGTACCAATAGCTTGGGGTTTGTTATACTATCTGTGGACAGACCTAGTCCTGTCAAATAAAGTGTTTTGTGTGGCTTTGACAATGAACACAGGTTGTAGTGAGTTGTTGGGTGAAATGTTCAAACAAGTGAGTGAAATACTAAACTGCTCAAATGACATTTTTCTATTACCTGAAGGAATGTATATTGATCATCTTTGCAAACAGCATCTAAGCATGACTGTCCACCTTCTAAATGAATGGGCAGTAAAAATGGAGTGGAAGCTGATTAGATTGTTGAAAATCCAACAATCTACTCTCGTTTTTGGTCCCTTTTACATATTAAAGTGAAAGTGGTGTTCCTTTTATTCAGATGCTCTCAATATAATGAAATTTCCATGTATAAATAGCAGAGACAAACAAAACACTGTATCCAAAAAATAAAGATGAGTCCATTCTGTGCTCATTAAAATACGAAACTGCTTTTTTTTCTTTGATATAAATACAGTTTAGAGACTTACATCAAACTATAATTGAATTGCTAATTACATTTCTAAAGATGTCTTACTGTGTTTTTGCTTTCTGTCTAGTGCTGTCCAATTACTGATTGCTTGTGTTGTTTTTTAATTATTAATAGATTGTTTACCTGATTTTTAATAAAACATCATTCTGCACTTGCATCTGTCTCTGTCACCTATTTGTCAGAAGACTTCAATACCCATGGATGTAGCAGGCCTGCCTGAGCTATAGCAAGCACATATAGCTCCACAATGCTTTGTCAGGAGACAACAGCAGCTAGCAACATTTAGCATTATACTGTTACATGACAAATTCTAGCTAATGTTAATTCCACACCCATTGACCAGGCTCCATTTCCAGTAGCCTGGCTAGAGATGATCTCTCACACGTTAAGGGCTTAATTCTGCACATTGTATTTCTCTACACGAAGTAACATTTCCAAGGGGCAAAAGGTACTTTCTTTGATTAACCTGCCGCCTGCATTTTTTTACTTTAAGACATGATGTGATCACAGATCCAGTATACTGCAAAAACCAGTCATACACTGACCTACTTATTTGTCTGGATAACTTTCCTTAAAACCAGAGAGAAAAGCTGGGTGAGACAGCTATTTTCTAAGTTGTTCTTGATCAATAGTCCATGCAAATCGGCCAAGCACAACACACCACTTAGAATTTGTCATATGGACTGTACTTTTTACATAGCAGCTCAACACATCATTTTTTTTTTACTCAAAGCAAGAATCATCTTACTTGTTCATGTGATGGAACTGTTCATAACCATCACTCAATCATAGTGAATCCAATTCAGATAATAAATATTTAATTCAATTTTGCACACATTGTACTAGAGTGGGGAATCAAACATCTTTGGTTCTTTAACCACTACAAGTGCTAGTGCTTCACAGGATCACATAAGAGAGAAAACAGAAAACAAAGTTGACTTCACAAATTCAGAGCATTGCATTTAAAGCAAATCTAATTTTTGGTCACATCCTTTGTGAAGTTTTTCATTGTTAGATGTCTTATATGATTAGAAGAGCAAAGAGTAATGATAGACCAAGTCACCTTCTTTAGTGTTCTAACAGCCCAGATGACACAAAACTTTAAACATTCATTTTTATAAGAATGAGAATCTGCCTAGTGGTCAGTCGCTTATGTATTTAAGTACTTAATATGATCAATGTAGGTAACTGTGATGCCACTCTGCTGGCACCAGCTTCACTGGTAATAGCTCTCTATTACCTACTGTATATAATACAACTTTGATTAACTCGGGTTAGATGAAGCACTGGACTTTTTAACAGGCTTCCCACCATACTGTCAGTCCAATTTTCTAAAATAATTTTATTGTAATAATATCAGAGACACCCAGGTATGGACCAGGGGAGAGTGTGGATGTCTTCCAAAGGATCTCAAATTAGGCTGTAGGAAATGTTCCTATTCAAAGCATCACTATGTTTCCAATTTACATTTATATTTATGCCATTTTGCAGATGCATCCAGAGCAATTTACAAAGTGCTTTAAAGTTTCTACCAATAAATGCATTTTGATACTGGGTTATTAGGTCACAGACTAAGAATACCATCAGTCTAAAACTCTCTCAGGGGCACGCACAGCTGTTGATCATTAAACATGCTTTAAAAATAACCAGGACATTCAATAATGATTTGCAAAGTCATTCTCCTAATGTTTATAATGACAAGCATCACAAAATCATATTACTGGTGCTGGAGTTACCTAGTTTAACAGATTTGCTGATCACCTAGGTTTTGCCTTTTTTACTTGATTTCTTAGATTTTTGTCTCATATTGTTTGCCTGATTTTTTAATAAAACACCAAATCACATCTGCATCCATCTATGCTATCTGCTTGATAGTTTTCAAATAAATGTTAAGTCCTTTTATTTTTGGCTGTTTGACAAATACTCTCACTCTTGAAATACCATAAATTCTCAGGGATTTCAAAGCTTATGGCTTAATTCCTCCATCTCAGCATCAGAAATTATCCAGGTTCCTTTCCATTTGATTGTTTCTCAAATCCACCAATTAACCCACTTCAGTATTCAAAGTTATCATAATCTTAGTATTTACTGAAAAATATTTTTTATATACATTATATAGACAAAAGTTTGTGGACACCTGAGCAGAAGATTTGTATGTGCTTTTTGAGCATTCCATTCTACATGGAGTCCTCATTTGCTGTTATAATAACCTCCTGAAAGATGTTCCACTAGGGTTTGAAGTGTGGTTGTGGAGATTTGTGTTAATTTAGCTAAATGTCTGTTAGTAAAGTCAAGTACTGATGTAGGGTGCAGAGGCTTGGGGTGCAGTTAGCATTCCAATCCTTCCCAAATGTGTTAATTTGGATTGAGATAAGACATCAATTTCAAGATTTTCCCCTTTAGACCATGTAAACCATGTCTTCATGGAGTTAACTTTGTGCACAGGGTTATTGTCATGCTGGAACAGGCTTAGGTCTCCTAATTTTAGGTGAAAGGAACATTTTATTTTACCGCATTCAAAGACATCCTATACAGTTGTTTTCCCCCAATTTAAGGCTTAAACAGTCAAGTGCCCCAATATTTTTTTCCATATAAAATACTGTACAAGTTAAAAAGTCAAAAAGTTTGAGACTAATTAAGCTCTTCTGACCATGTGCATTTCCACGTCCGCGATTTCATCATGGACAGCACATTAGAAGAAAGAGCAAACATGAAATTCTGCATGATACGGGCAAATCTGCAACAGAGACATTTGGCATGACATACCTTTGACATACGATGATGCTACAATGAGCCTTTCAAGGTGTTTTGAGTAGCACATGAGTTTCAAGAACAGAACAGCATCACTGAAAGACGAAAAGAGATCAGTAAGCCCTTCAACGAGCTCAACCACCAGAGATTACAAAACCATTTGGCAACTTGTGCATGATGATGATCGGAAAACAGTACACATGATCTCAATTCTGCCCCCACCCTACTTGCCAGATTTTGCACCTATGGACTTTGCCCTCTTCCCAAAGATGAAGACCCAGCTATAAGGTCAGCATTTTGACACTGCTACAGAAGATCCAGCGCGAATCGCAGAAGGTTCGCTTTGAAAAGAACACTTTCAGGATATATTCCAGAAGTAGCAGGAACACTGAATTGCTGTGCAAGAGGAGTATTTTGAAGCTTATAATGTGTAAACATAGATAAATAAAGTACTTTCTTGTAAACAGAGCTAGTCTCGAAACTTTCAGATACCACCTCGTATATAACTGATTAATTAACTGAATAAATTCTCCAAAACTCAAGCCTGCATCACAAGTGGTGATGGCTAATATCCTGTTCTCAGGGCTTTAATTGTTAGAATTACATGAAAAACTATTAGTCAGTATACCAAATGGTCAAAGAATCTAGATGCAACCCACAAATTATGGCATTACAGATCCAAGCATAGCCAAGAAATATAGACAAAGTAGGACAGTTCAACATAGATAATGCACTACAGAATTCAGTGATTCAACACAGAATTATATTTTCCACATGGTGTTTGCTATTTATCAACAACTAATTTGTGTAAAACAGCTATGAAATGTATTATTAATAAGCTATTTTGATATATTTTCCAACCCTGGGCCTGGAATACCAATTATCCTGCACATTGCAGCATTTTTATTTAATCTAACAAACCCATTTTAGAAGAAATAATAATTAAAACCAAATGTGTGTTAGAAAAGGAAAACTCATGTACAACAGTGCTCCAAATTAGGGAACCTGTAGAATAAAGTTAAAAACAAACAAAGAAACAAAATACTAAAATAAAAGCGCCTGTATACTGTAAAAATGCCCCAATACTTTTGTCAATATAGTCTATGTATTTTCAATATCTGATTGCTGATAGATTAGAATTTGGTTCTATACAGCATGATTTTGCACTGAAATGCCAGTAATATTTCTCTAAAAGCCATATGTGTAGATGACGTGTAAGAAACACATAGAGTAAAATACAATATGCAGTGTGTGTAAAAGTCCTTTTCCTCCTCACGCAATACAATGAGATTGTACAGTTTACAGGATTCATTTGTGTTCTTTTTTTTTTTTTCTGGCATTGCTTGCCCTTAAGACAGAACCTTAACAATCAACTGCTAAGTTTAAGTCCCTCTAGATAAGGGCATCTGCCAAATGGCATAAATGTAAATTACGTGTAAATACTGCAGGAGTTTAAATCAGCCAGCAGAGGGCATCCAACCACTATTTTCGAAATCCTTTTTCTTAAACAAGCAAAGAAAATTAAAATAAATACAATAAATACAAGGTACTAAGAATGTTTAGGTTTATATATATATATATATATATATATATATATATATATATATATATATATATATATATATATATATATATATACCCATCATTTAGTGACATCAGGTTATCACCTTTTCAGTTAATGACCAAGTTGAGACCAAGTGAGGCATGTTATCATACCTTACTTTTTTCAAACTCCATTTGCCACACTCCCAATAAAGACCATTTCATTGCATGCATATATTACACACTATTCTCCCAAAGAATACTACTTTTAGTGATGCACGTAATATCTGTTTTCAGAATAGCAAGGGGTATTGGGGTTGTGGAACCAATAGACGTATCATATCTATCAATATACATATCAATACCGCAAAGAATTTGCAGACTAACATTGTTCTGAGACTCCTTCATATGAACCCAAAGATATAGCATAGATATCAACCAGTGATTTTCATCTATTTCGAGGAGGGTAAAAACTTTTGCTTACACACAGGATAACATTATTCTGCACAACAAGGTATCAAACAAACTATTTTGACAGGGTATTTGCCCTGTCAATGTCACATCTCATTGGGTTTCCTCATCTCTCTTCTCAAACCCATCATTTCTGGTGCACTGCACAATGACTTGACATAAAAGGTATTCCTACATACTCAATGACTATTACAACCTCAATTAACTCCAACTCTAATGAACCTCAATGACACATGACTCACCATCATAGGAAGTGTACAAGTACACTTGTGTCACTTACTGAGAGCTTGCTCTTACATGTGCTCTAACTCCCAAAAAAAGAAAGGAGCATTAAAATGTTGAGTATAGTCAGTAAGAGAACATGAATCAGATTGAGAACATTTCATGTATAACAAAACGTATATAGCAATTCTTAAACTTAATAATGAACACTGTCAACAGCTGATTACTTTCGAAATTGTCATTTACAATATTAGGACCCTAAACAGTTCTTATCAGACATATTGGGAGATATAAACATTTGATTCTTATCCTCAACACAGAACAGAACATCATGAGATTTTTATCAATAATAGGAAGCAGTATCAATATAATTTTTGATTCCTATTTTCAATCAACTGCACTGTATGTTCTGTCTGGTTAGGTTTACTATCAGCAACAAAGTTGGACTTCTGATCAGAAATTTTTTTTATATTCCAGTTCCAACAAGCACCAAGGCTGGTCCCTTGAGAAAGCCCCTTACATTTTAAGGTTAAAATATTAGAGATACTTGTTAGTCATCCTGAATAAAATCATTTGCCAAATGCTGTAATTGAAATGTGTTACATTCACTTGGAATGATTTGTATATATGGCTTCTACTGCTTTTTATATATGGCTTCTTTAGTGTTTTTAGAATGAAACTACCCTGGGGGGTTCACAGTCCCAACTTTGCCACTGGTACATAAAAATATTACCAGCTAATGATAATATGCCACTAATTCTGAAGGAAACTGTCCTGGCAGTCATTAAACCATGGTACATGCATAGCCTTCTGTTTTCATTAAGCTGGCAGATGCAAAATAATTGCACTGTTTAACTCGTTCTCTATCTTTCTTACTTTCTGTAACCATATGTCAGCAAAGCCAAAATTTGGTGGGATCAGAACAATGAAGCTATTAATATTTGTCTAATAAGTGTTGGCCAGCAATTTTTATACTGGTACATCAGCAGACAGAAAAAACTGCTGGAAAAAACTGCCTAGTATTGTTTTAATATGAATCATTGGTCCCCAAGAACATATTTCCTCATTAAGTATAAGTATAAGTATTAAGTATATTGATATTAGCTATTTCAAAACCCTATAATGACAATAAAACATTTTTAATGATACATTCTGTTGTAACATATAGAGGCAAACCATGCTGTGGTACAGACAGTTTAAGCTTGCAATGCCAGTATTGAGACAGGGCGCAATGCAGATTTTACGCAACACTGGACGCCTTTGTGCACACAAGCAGACGTTTTCAAGCATCAGAAGCAGAGCCACTTTGTCTGGCATGACAGATTTATCAGACCCTCTTTTGTGAGGCTATTTCCTGACCCTGCTTTGCCTCCCATGTCCAGGCTGGTAACAAATAGATGTGGCCCACCAAGTTTATTCATTTAAGATGGACAATAGCTGTATTTCAATGCATAAAAGGAGCAATGCATCTAACAAACAGCTTTGTTCCATTAGGCCACATACGCAGAGCATTTGGGTACGATTGTCCATCGAGCTAATAAAAAATATCTAACTAAATCTACGATTTAATTAAAGAAAAAGTTCAGACCAAAATATAAATGAACAAAAGATGTCATTCAGTCTCTTGGGCCTGCATGTGAGACAATATGTAATGATATGCCATTTGATAGTTAATGAACTTCCTGCATACCCCATAGCTTCTGTCACCATAGCAACCACTACACGCTGCAAAGCAGTTGCAGCAGTAGGTGGGGGAGGAAAACAAAATGAACATTAAGAAAACCTTTGCATTTTAGTTCCTCTTTCTAAATATCCACAGATTAACATTTTGCTATTTGTATTGCCTATGACAAGTCACTAAGCCTTCACTAAGCCCTTACTAAGCTTCAGGCATGGCTTGATTTTTATTTAGCATATTTAATTTAAAAGCAGTAGCATATAGTATTATAGCAAAAAAATATTATAACTCATTCTTGCTAATAAAACCTTTTTTTAAACATTACAATCTTTGTAAAAATATATTTCTAATTACATCATTAGCATGTGTGGCACTAATCACTCTGTAAAATGCTCAGACGCATTTTTTTACAATTTCCAAAAATACAAGTGACTCTAAAGTCTTCTGTCCGAATAACAACACACAATAGTGAGGTCTGCTGTCTTCAAATAACACGAGAACAGTGGACAGATGGAGACAGTAATGGAGAATAGGCAAATGTGCAAGAATGTCTGAATCATACAGCGGTGTTTGTCAGTCTAATCCAGCCTGATGGTTGTCATTATGAGATCATCTGTATGAATTATACTGCTCAGTGAGTCATGCAATGATCATCAAAAAAATCTACTATATATGGGCTCTTGATCAAGCCATTAAGATCTGCAATCATTATATACTTCAATAACTTATAAATACAATTAAGCCAAATGTCAATTTGTTATTTCTGTACACTAGACACAATGTCTCTGAGAAACTCTGGTATTATATAAAAGACATAAAAATGATTTTAGTTCAACTTGTCACTTTAGAAATATTATAGCAGCGGGAGCCAGAGGCCATGTCTGATGGCTGTCACCCACAGCAGTGCAGGAACTAAGATGTCTGATGACTACGATGTCTGATGACACTGGAGTGGAGTGAAAGTCTAGTCAAATGATGGCTTGTCACTCATCTCAGAATTGTAATGTGAAAGCAGTTTTTTTGTTGTTTTTTATTCCTCACTCTTTCACACTTTTGACTGCTAATTAAATAGAATGAAACAACCAAGAGCAAATATACACAACATCATTTTTTATTGATTTCCAAGCTTATTTTCATTTATTTAGCAAGCGGCTTAAGTTGTAGCCAAGGCCTTAAGATAGCCTGTATTGATTATCTCTACAAGTCTATCCTATGAATGCACAGAACCTTCTTTCCCCTGAGGCCTTTAGCTTGCTAATAA
Source organism: Silurus lanzhouensis (assembly GCA_039877035.1). NCBI lineage: Eukaryota > Metazoa > Chordata > Actinopteri > Siluriformes > Siluridae > Silurus > Silurus lanzhouensis. The sequence continues at coordinate 1,204,078 of JBCEWE010000473.1, forward strand.
TTACACTGAAATTGTCTGACAAGTCAAGTAGGCTTAGAACACATCCCATCATCACTGTAATTGTAATCTTAAGGGACAGTGCTTCCAGGACAATGACTGCAAACCTATGAGAACAGAAATCTTTGTTGTATCTTCTGTGATCAACAGCACAGTCCTCCAATGTCTAAGAGACTATTTGAATGTTTTTTAATTTTTTTTATTTTTAGAATTCTTAATTATAGAACCACAATTTCTTACCAGCTGTAGGAACCATAAAGAGCAGAAATCTGGTTAAATAAATGCAACATCTAATTAAAAACTCAAATGGTCTCACCCCAGTCTCCCTGATGGTGGCACTATAGTGTATAATTTTAGAATTTGGTCTATATCAATCAAACCATTAATAAAATGAGATTTTTTCATGTAATTTAATCCAATTTAAAAATAAAAAAAAATGTCTATTCAATTAAATTTTGAATTTGAAACCTTTGAAAGTGACTAGACTGCAAATAACTATAGCAGTTTTTATCCGTGACATTTTTACGAACATTAGTTATTAACAGTTGCTTAAAAAGTCAAGTTCTGCACAGCTTTTGTGTGTAAATGGTTTATAATAATGAAAAAGGATTGAAAAACAGGGCTGCTATTCAAATTTTAGCAAGTACTTACTGTAATCATGCCCAAATATCCTTCTGCATTTTGTTTTATGAAATTCAAACGATGTAAGGACAGATGTTCAAAACAAACGTGAAGCTGAATATCATAGAGTACACTCACCTGCCACTTTAATAGGAACATCTGTGCCTCTGCAATTATCCTGTCAGATACACATACAGATTAAGGCTTTATATGCAGTTAATGTGTATATTAAACATCAGAATGGGTGGCAAAATAGGATCTTTAATCACTTTGTTTGTGGGTGCCAGACAGGTTGTTTTTATTATTTTAGCTGATGTCCTCTCTCTAGAGTTTACAAAACAACAACAATAATGTGCAAAACAACAACAATAACAACAAAAACATTCAGCTACTGGTATAAGACAGATCTGAGAAGAGAAAAGCTGAGATAAAAGCTACAAACTGTCATTTTTAAACCTTTTGGAAAACATCTCATAAAGCAATACTTGCAGATTTTTGAGATGAATGGAACACTGCATGTATTATATTATTAGACAAGAGTAGGAATCTGAGGCTACAACGGACATCACCAAAAGGAAACAGCTGAAGATTGGACAAAGCCCAGAAACAATTTAGTTGTTATGTAGATTCCCAATTTTGGTCAGTGTATTAATTGTTGTATATTAATAAAGTTAATTCTGTTAACAGCATTTCAGCATATGTAAGATGAATCTATAAATTCTGTGAATTAAGTTTGGCTTTAATAAATGCAAAGGTGTAAAGAGTACCGTCTCTAGGTTACGTATGTAACCTTAGTTCCCTAAGGGAACGAAAAGCTGCGTCACAACACTTTGGGAACGCCTCCGCATTGCTCACGCTCTGAATCACGTGTGAAATCCAGCCAACGGCAAGGCGCGGGGCCACTGGCAGGGTGACGTCACAACCAGGAATTTACAAAATGCGCATGCAGTGGAGCCGACATTAGCTTCTGAAAAATTATAAGGGAAGTACGGCAGGGATGCAGGGAGTGTGGCTTGGAGATGCAGTGTCTCGTTCCCTCAAGGAACTAAGGTTACATACGTAACCTAGAGACATTCCCTTTCGGAAAGTCAAACTGCATCTCAACGCTTTGGGAACGAGTGTCCAATCACACCACACTGACCAGTCCTTGCCTAGTTTGTGTGAGCACAACCAGAATGCAGGACAGAGGAGCCGGGAGTGGCTCTAAGGTCAAGGCCATAGAATCTTAAGAAGGTCAGTGGGGTGCACCAGACTGCAGCGTTGCAAATGTCCTGCAGTGGGAGTCCAGCGAATCAGGCAGTATAGGCTGCCACACTCTGAATGGAGTGAGCCTTGACACAGAAAGGAGTGGGGAGACCAGAAAACTCATATGAGGATGAGATGTCATCCACAATCCCACTACTGAGAGTCTGCTTGTTGGCAGGAAACCCTTTCCTATAGGGGCCATAGCAGACAAACAGCTGCTCCGACTTCTTCCATGGACTTGTTCTGTGGACGTATATGTCCAGTGCTCGCACTGGACACAGTCGGGTTTGGGGAAAGGTGTAGAGGCGTAGCCTCAGCCATGTCTGTACCATGGCGTCCAGCCCCATGGGGGCTTGGTGAGAAAGAGAGAGAACCAGAAGGGACAGTGCGAAGTCTCCCGAGTAGCAATCAGATCCACCTGGGCTCTGTAAAATACCTGCCATATCTGCTCCACCACCTCAGGGTTGAGCAGTTCTGGAAGTTCTGGAGAGATGCCGAGAAGAAGCCCATCTCCTCCTGGTGGCACCTCGGTGGCCGGGCAGACCATGGTTCATGTACTTGGTGTCCCTACTTAAAGGGATCTCCTTGGGAAATTCATCCCAGAGGGGGATCTCCTCTCCCAGGCAGGGGCAACCCTGGTTCACCCCACCCAGAGTTATGGAGGCTATGGCTTTGGCCCCTGAGGGGTCACAGTTTCTCATCCTAAAAGGGTGTCTACTCTCCAATTCAGGTGACCCAGGATATAGACAGTCCCTGGGACCACAGAAGGATCTGCCGTGCCAGCCTGTGCAGGGGGCGAGATCAGAGACCCCCCTGGTGATTGATGTACTAGACCACCAATGTGTTGTCCATACAGACCAGCACATGGTGATCCCTCAGGTCTTGAAGGAAGTGTTTCAATGCCTGAAACACAGCCAGCATCTTCAGGCAGTTTATGTGCCATGAGTGTTGTAGCTCGTTCCACTGACCCTGGGCAGAGTGGCCACTCATGACTGCTCCCCACCCCATAGGGGATGCATCAATTGTTAGCATTATGCAATGACAAGGAGCTCCCAGGACGGGGCCCTGAGACTAGAATGCAGGTTCCATCCACATATCTAAAGCTTGAAGGTATCTTGATAGTACAGAGTGGATTTCCCTTTCGGGAGAACCCTCTGTCCCTGACCCACCACTGGAGGTGTCTCATGTAGAGAGGGCCAAGTGGAATCGCATTGGACGCTGCTGCCATGAGAACCAGCAGCTTCTGAAACTGCTTCACAGTGACTGACTGGCCTTCTCTTACTCTTCTGACTGTAGCTTCGATCCGAGTGAGAGACATTTTTGCCCGCATCACGGTTGAGTCCCACACTATGCCCAAGAAGGTGGTTCTCTTTACTGGAGAAAGCACACTTTACCTGGCATTTAGTCTTAACCACAGCTCCTTCATGTAGGCAAGAATGACATCTCGATGCCGGACTGCCCAAATCTCTGATCGAGCTAATATCAACCAATCATTGATATAGTTCAGAATGCGGATGCCACGAAGCCTTAGTGGGGCCAAGGCCGCATTCATGCACTTTGTGAAGGTGCAGGGTGAAAGTGCTAGGCCAAACGGGCGGACCTCATATTGGTAAGCTTTGCCCCCGAAAGCAAACCTCAGGAATCCCCTGTGAGCGGGAAAAATAGTACCAAAGTACATCTACTCAAATACTTTGCACTAACAAATTATCTGTTTTTTACCTAAATTTCTATGGGATGACATGTCAATTTTATGGTGCTAAGGCCTGATTGAACAGTTAATTACCAACAGGTTTAGAACACTATTACATGCATTGAATAATATAATTACATTAGGTTAATTAACACAGCGCCTGCACCCTTAGTCCCATCAATACTAGTACAACATCTCTGTTGTATTCTCCAGAGACATTTAAGTATATTAGCACATGCTGTAAAAATATTTTATATATTTTGGTCATTAAGAGAGACCTTTACACCTTTACAATCAATAACTATGTTAAACAATAGTTTTGTTTATTTATCTTTTATCTTCTCTGGCAGTGGAAAAGATATCTACTGATATTAATTGAAGACCAACAACCATTTAAACTCTACATCCTCCTGCTGCCTTCTCGGTGATGAAATCCTTTAGTGGAATTTAGGGTGACATATCAATCTTATGTAAGATTTGCCTTGTATTCCCAGCAATTATTAAAGCATGGTTCACCTGGTAGGAGAGGTTTAAAATGCACTTTATGAAACCGTGATATTTGAATTACATGGGTATCTAGGGGAGTTTCCCAGGCAACAGGCTGTTATACAGAGGTCACCGTATTGAATATGAATGGCGTGACTAAAGATTAAGAAATATGAGGTTCCTTTAGAGAGAATGTGCGATGCCTGTACTGCACAGATAGTGATGTTCCAGTTGATAAAACCAAAAAGGGACATGCCATAAAAGGCAAAGTAAGTACTTATTTTGTTGTTGTTATTTATCTCAGTTTAATATCTAATACATGGATAAAAATTTACTTTGTTTTTACACAAATCGTTGAAAAAGAAGGAGAAACCACCACCACCACCCCCGAACTCAATTTCTTTAGGTTGTTTAAAGCTTTAATCGTGGGTAAGTCTTTAGTTTTAGTTCTGAAATGAATTGTGAACGTACTGTACAGTCACACATACAGCGACTTGCAGCAACAAGGCTACAGGAAAACATTCAAGTTCAACAAGACCTAGCGACACATCCAGTGAGTTTAACTTGGCACACCAACTACAGTTGGGATTAAAGACAGTCTTATTTCCTGATTTGTGAAATGCTAGTTGGGTCACCCACTAATAAAAGTAATAAAGTCTTCTGGTGACTTAATTTTACAGTGTTTGGCAAGCAATAAAATTCCCTCATGTGTGAATGTTCTTTACGTCATTGAACATTGCAACTCAACATCCGAGACACTAAATAAATTCCCCTCTGGTCTATAAGCAAGATTTGATGACCTCTCCTGAGGGACCAGCATGCTCTCATGCTGCAGTTTTATTTTTTGAGCAGTTATGAACCATTTTACAATTTCAATGAATTCTTCATGACAGAGAGTCAAAGATTTTACAAATATGATCAGTCCTCCAAAAGGAAGACAAGATGTTTTTGGAGCATGCTCAAAATTTAGATTCTGCTTCTTTCTAATCTGGCCAGTTGTAGCTGCCTAATAAGGTAATACTATAATACCTGATACCCAGTTGATACCTTAATAATCTTACAAGCATTATCCCCTCCATTTTGAATTCTTGAACTCTCCAAGGAAACATGGAGAGAAGCTGGAGGAGGTTACGCTGGAAGTGTTGATTAATTACTCATTTGCAGGTGTAAGGAGGTAAGTGCTCATGTGGGCCTCCATGTTTGCTGGTACATCATGCCACTGTCAGCTGCCTCTCTAGTTGGTTAGTTATTTCTGTGTTGTTGTTTTTTTTATTATATGCTTTTACCAATGCTTTCACCAATGTTAATAATGGCTCTCTAAAGACTTAATTCTCCTTGCTGTGATTTTAACTGTTCTCGTTCTTCAGTTCTTTTAGGTATTTATTTTTTTCTTGATGATTAAAAACCAGCTTTATTTTGAATTTTTTTTTTCTGGTGTAAAATATTCTTAAATTTGGTATTTTTGTGCATGGCCTTTAAAAAAAATAAAAAAAATGAAAAATAAAACAACCAAGCCAGACAATCCCACGACAGCAACCACTGTTTCAAAAACTTAAAAATCCATGCAAACAAGACGCAACACAACAGTTGCATACGGCAGCATGAAACAAAATGGGGACTACTTCAAAATCAGATTTAGACTAATGACAGTCTGCTTTACTAGAAAATTGAGACTTCACCAACAGATTCCAAATGCTACATTTAAGATCACGAGTTATTTTTAGGTTTTAATACAGCAGTTTAATTCCCTAGAATAACAGGGATGTGTTTCAGAAGTGCTGAAGATTTCAAAACCTCTACAGAGTCAAAGAAATTTGACAAAAGTTTTAATTAATGCCTACAATGAGAAATGTGTACGAAATGCACAGTAGTTACATATATAGTCAATAGTGTAATGGTGACTTCCATCAAAATGTTGTGCACACATTTCTTAGTGTAGCTATACCAGTTTTGTTAAAGCTTGAAATGACCTGTGTAAAGTGTTTACATGGCCACAGTTAAAGCCTTTTATCTACACTCAGCCAGCTGTGACACATCATTCCAAGATGGACATTCCCCTCAGTTCTGCTTTTATCATGTGTCTATCTGATTGCTAGTCTCTCAGTGGGTTTGGGGTTCAGAATATTTCCTTCTGCCTCTGGAGCAGATCAGAGTGTGTGACAGGTGTCCTTTGAGTGACAATAAATCAATTTGGGGTTGAGAGCTTGCTTTGAGGACTGGGTAGCCTCATAAAAAGATCCAATTATGTGCTGTGGCTAGCAAATGTCATCGTGTAAGCCTCTCTCAATGAGATTAAATTGGTCAAAATTAGATTAGTGTTGATTAGCTTGTTTGCTGTTTTAGACACATGAGAAGGACCAAAGCAAAGATTTTGGCTACAGCATGACTCATTTGACTGAGTACTTACATGATGCAATCCTGCTGAATTTCTGTGTTGACTAAAACAGTGTGTGCATATCAGTGAGTATATAATAGAATTAGAAACTGCAATGCAGTCTGTTACCCCAAGCCTTGGAACAAAGTGATTTTTCCTCTGTCAGGAGGTATTGAGAATGCACTCAACATTCAAATCTGTCATCAACATTTTTCTCGACAAAAACACTGCTCAGAATAGCCGGATATCAGATTATAAGTGAGTCCCATAAGTGAGAAATAGAGGACACTGGAGGACTCTTGGAATAAACTGTTGTTTAAATCTTCTGTTTGGAACAACCCCAGCAATGGCTGTGCTTGTCTAGTCCGCTCTCCAGGTTTCAATTACAATGTATGGACCATGCTGTGACACTTCACAGTGAACACAGGAACATATTGAGTAAAGTTCAGTCCTGAGGACCTGTTCCCAACATGTTTCTTATTTAACATTTCCAAATGATTAAGGAAATAGTGAATGCTTATAACAATTCAGTAGAGTGGACCAGGATTTAGGAATCGAATAAATTTTTTATTTATTATATTATATGTTTTTTGCTTTCAAATGAATTCCTTTGGTATTACATAGGCATTTGGTTATTAACTATTTGGCACCAAGTACTATTTTGTATTTGTGCCCTTTTTTGTATACCTGATTGGCTAAACAGCCAGCAGCCAGATTACTACTGTTTTTGTTGGTTAAACTGCTAATTAACAATTTTAAAAGCCTAGTAGGGGAGTTTCACATGTTTTTATGGTCCAAATGAATACTGGCAGGAGGGCTTGCTATATTAAATTGTGCCTAGGTGTGAATGATTGTGTAAATGTGGTGTGTATTGTGTGTATAATCAATTCTCAGCTCTTAATGTTTCCAGAATACGCTCTAGATCCACTGCAAATATGCACAGTGCCCTCTATTAGATTGGTGCTATGGGTATGTTATGTAGTAGTATGTGTTGGGCTGATCTCCTATCTTTGGTGTATCCCGTAACCTATCTCTGTTGTATCAGAGATACAACAGAGGCATACGATCTGAGGCACAAGATCTGGATCTACAAAAATCTTAAGCTGGATAAAATTGGTAACTGTTTAATGGTTATAATGGGAGTTGTATTGGATTTTTTTATAGAAACTGTAATTATCTCTGTGGGACTTTACTAGCAGTTGGTTGCCTTTTGTTAGTGGCATATGTCTAATGGTTACCATTGGAAGACCAATAGATAACCTTGGGCAGCTTGTGCTGTATGTGTCACATGTTAGTGTCTTTAGGGCATTAAGAGTGCCTATTATTGTGATTTAATTATTATCATTATAATGATTTAATGATGTTTCGCAAGTGCACTATTCAATGAAAAACATTGAGTAATTATTTTAATCATAGTAAGGTTTAATGGCTAATGATTTTTAATTGTAGTGGATCCTGAGATCTAAATATTGTCTTGTATGTGGGGAAAATCTACTCATGTGATCACATGGGCTACTTTCCTCCAACTGACCAAATTGATGCTCATAGAATAATTTGATATGTGTCTGAGCGTGCATCTAGAAGGGATTCTCGATCTTATCGCCCAGTGTTACTTAGTCAATTCTGACCCTGAAAAAATGAAGTCCATTATAACTGTCCACTTCCTCAGCTTGGTTCCTTGACCATCTGCCCAAACAGGACAGCAGACAGACTGATTTGAGCAGCGATTAGAAGCTGCTGTCTGAGGTGCTGAACACCCCCCCACACCCCCCATCCTCTTAGCTGCCACTGTACACTGTAAAATCCCTAGAAAGCTTTAAAACAATAACAAACAGTATGATCACAATGTCGAAATGTCAGACCTGCTATGACAAGCCTATATAGCTACAACAAACACAGTTCATAATTTTTTCGTAACATGCAATAACATGCAATAAATTGCCCCGAGTATTGGTTTAGGAAACATTCCAAGTAGACCCCTTCCCCCAAACATCGCGCGTCAAAACCTTGCGCCTAGTTATAATGTTCACGGAAATAATGTCGCTGTCATTGCGTATGTGTAAATGTGTGCGTGTGTGTGTGTGTGTGTGTGTGCGCGCGCGCAGGCGTGTGCGTTAACCCGGTCACAGCGTGCTGAAGTTGTTGAGATTTTTTTCTCGGTTGCCATGGATTTCTAAAAAAAAAAAAAAGCCATTGACTGCAACTGATCTCTCTCAGAACAGAGCAAAGAGCAGAGCAAAGCTGTTGCGTTACTTTCTTTTCTTTAGCAGAGAGAGAGAGAGAGAGAGAGAGAGAGAGAGAGAGAGAGAGAGAGAGCGAATAAGAGAATGAGAGAATGAGAATCTCGCGCGAGAGGCATTTCCACGCCAGATTTCACTCAGCTATCGCTCGCTACACACACACTCCGACTCTCCGAAAGGTAGGCAAAATATTTATACTATTCACAGTTTTATTTGTCATTAATAATTTTTTTTTATTAAATCACGCAAAAAAGCACGTGTTTTTTTTATCCATCCACTCAGTATGTCGTCGTGACAGCGTAATGTGGTGATGGATAAGTCACTGATCCCAATGTGTTAAGTAATGATTTACTTTAAAAATAAAACTGTCCATAGTAAATTTCAAGCATCACGTTCGCTTTCCGTTATTTTGCAGCTTTACTACTGAACAGTATGAAGTTGTACGAGTAGAACGAGTTGCATATATTATTCTCAATTCCTTTTTATACAAATAACACACACACACACACACACACACACACACACACACAATTTTTTTTATTAATTGTTTGATTTTTTAATTGTTTGTTTTTTCTTTCATTCCCTATGGTAATGTAAACTGTAGAGCCATCTCCAGAAAAATCACAGCATCAGAATACTAAAAAGCACACTTCATTCCATGCTGTGTTTCAGAAATTGAACTAATTTGTTATATACGTTCAGATATTTGTTACATTATATTTGGTGTGAGCTTTGCTATGGTACTTACTTTGCTGTATTGTAATTGTCTAATGCTGATGCCGAACACAACAACTATTACTTACAGATACTGTTTTTAAAACTGCTTGTTTGAAATGTAGGGAGTAGAGTAGGGTTTTGAAATTGAGAGTAGAGTAGGTTATTGCTTCTCTCTAACATGCCTGTTGCTATTTCATTATTCTCACCTATTTACAAGCGTCTGAATCCTGAGTGCAATATATATTACAGGATATCTGTAATGCATTGAAATCTCATTATCTTACAAAAACAGCAACCCTTGCACACCATTTTCACCAACACTTCATGAGCTTTCCCGTTTCCGATCTGTTGCGAAACCTGATCACTGCAGCTCGGCTTTAATGATATAAAATTAAATTATATCTCAGAGAGAAAGCGCCTGCGAGATGAGCTACACTGATTTAATGACAACAATTAAATTCGCATTAGAGACAGACAGTGGGCTGCTGTCAGAAGACTCCAGTGGACTGAGACATTGTAATTGAATTGGGTAGTGGATGATTGGTTACTGGTTCAGGAAGTCAAGAGTTGTGAAACAGACTGAACTGACACAGACACTGTAGCGTGCAAAAAAAAGGGCTATATACACAGATCAGCCATAACATTAAAACTACTGATAGGTAAATATCTCATTACAGTGAAGCTATCATGTAGTAGGATATATTAATCAGTGAGTGAACTATAAGTTCTCAAAATTCATGTGCTAAAAGCTGAAATCTACAATGATTACAGTATGTGAGCATCGGAATTGGACCATTAAAAGGTGGTCTGGTATGATATTGGTCTGTTTTTTCTTTTTTTTTTTCTTTTCATAATGTGTATGGCTAAGTGCATGTGCATTGCTTACCTGATGAGGAAATGGCCCCAGGATGCACTTCAGGAAGAAACTAAGCCTAACATTGTTACAGATCAAACACAACCCTTAATAGCAGTAGTCTCTTTACCTGACGCAATGCAAACAATTTTTAAGGAAAAGTTTTAGGAACATGACAAGGTTCATGGTGTCGACTTGGCCTTTAAATTATCTTGATTCTAATTCAGCTGACCGTCATTTTAAAGTATTGGACAAAAAGTTTTGATCCATGGAGGCCCCAGAGTGCAACTTGCAGCACACACACAAAAATCACAGAACACCTCCAGAGGGCTTGTGATGTTCATGTCTAGAGGGATCAGAGCTGTTCTAATGTCACAAGGGGAAGTTACACAGTATATAGCAAGTTGTTTTAATGTTATTGCTGATTGGTGTTCATTATTAAACTGTTGTAAACAAATCAGATGTGTGCCTTTAAATCCCAATTTAATATGCAATGATTAAAAGACTGTGAAGATCTCAATGATATCTCCTTATGTTAATCAGATGATATCTTGGTTGAAATGCTCAAATACCAACCATATAAATGTAAAAATATATATTGCAAAAATTCCCCAAATGTTTTTTTCAGCCAGTTTTCAAGCCTATTATAACAGACTTATTCATTCTAATGAACATTTATGTGCCAAGCCTTTCCTATTGAGGCCATTTGTTCCTCACATAGAAAATTAGGGCAAATTCTTCTCTGCCTCTCCAAACTAATGAAAGGAATTAACTGATTGGATGAGCTACAACTCCACAAAATGCATAGCAGGTGCCAGGCAGTGGATTCAACACACAACACAGTGGGCAAGACTGGATTTTTTTTCTCCACAATTTATAATCATAATTCCACATCATAATTTGGATTGATTATTAAAAAAATCCTTTATGGTACCGTTCTTCTGATTATATTACAGGAAAAGGCTCTACCTACATCTATGGTGGAGAACAATTCTTTTTTTTTTTTTAATGTGGAAGTAAAAATCCACATTGTCCCTGATGATATTCATTGAACACTTTACTATTTATATCTAGCTATCACAGCCAGAGATCAAATCCAAAGCGGTGCTTCCATCTCCATATGCAACTCCCAATTCAGCCATATGAACTCACAACAAAAACACCTGCGCCCTTGCCAAAATATGCGGTACGCCTTTTTGCACTCTTTTTCATGCCAAGTGGCAGTCTTCTGAGGCTATATGACATTTTACTTAGAGTAGAAGAAAAGGGTTGAGTTTAGGGAAAACCGCAGTAGAATGGGGAATATTTAAAAGAAAGAGGGAAGCAAATGTCAGAAAAATAGCATTACTGTGTTTATCATGTAATTCACTAAAGGCATGATGGACAAAAACAATTGTTTTTTACTCAGCCTGTTTGTATGAATTTTCAATTCGCACCTCACACATAAGGAAAAATGGGTCTCTTCAGAAATAGAAAATAACAGCAAAATCTATAACTGTTTTTTCTGGTTAATGAATTTGGTTTACAGTATCTGTATTAAGCAAATGACATAAAGGATGGTGAAAATAAATATAATAAATAATACAGTTTTTTTAGCACATGCCTTTCTTGGTATTTATATACAAGGTGCCTCATAGAGCACCAGTTGAGCTGAGGATAAAATATTCACATGCATTGATTATGTTGGCCCACTATCTTAAGACCTGCATACATATTTAATGTAAATTAGATGTACAAATTGGGGCATTATGCACACACGCACGCACGCACACACACACACACACACACACACACACATATATATATATATATATATATATATATATATATATATATATATATATATATATATATATATATATATATATGCAGCTGAATTTGATTCATTATTTGCACTTAAATCATAAATGTTGTATATCAGTTTCAGGTTGCAATATGTACTGAAAGTAATATTACAGCTCTATACTTAATAAACTGTTTCTGCACTACATACCAAGTCAGAATGGTTGTAAACATACAGGTGGGTCTTATTTTTCAGTAGATAACTCACATCTGGCCATTGGTTCCCCTGTTTTAGGTGAGGGTAAATACAGGAAGTATAAATTAAAGATATAAATAGAAATTAGACATATAATTTTAAACACCTGTTAGGTAATATGAAATAGACTATATTAAAAAAGTATTTTCCACTCTGGAATTATGGGACATTTTGTTCACTATATCTGACAGGTTCTTTAATTGCACAGTGCAGAAAACAGTGATTTCTTCCAATTTATGATACTCTTAGAGTACATTAACTGATAAAAGTTTATAAGTCAGGATGCTTTTGCTTCATTTATAGTTGATTTGTTTTGTCTACAGCTTTATCTTACTTGCACAAACAATACGATCATATGTTAAGAACAATTAATTGAACTAAAAACAAGTACTGTAGTAAAGAAACACCTATATATATATATATATGATATGTGTGTATGCTTTATTACAGTATTTTGCTTCACACTGTATACTGTACTGTAAATATAGGATTGTCACTGTATTCATTTTGACTCTGCAAAGGGATAATGGTATTAATAAATAAGAAGCTATCATATTATGCAATAAGATAGATTTAAAGATTGGGAACTGAATGTGAATTTTTAGCTAAATAAATTCCATTTATTCATAAATAATAACAAAAACAGTTATTATCATGATTAATTGTACAGTCTTAGGTTAAACCCTGTGTTGTAACTCAGGAATTTCCTTGTAATCCAAAATAAGATGACTTTGGGGAGAGGTTGCCTTACAAGCATGAGTGCACATGAATGACACCCTTTGCTGTCCAGTGAGCACTGGGGGGAGGGCAGAAACACTAGGGGCGAGCACAGCAAAGAACATATCTTATTAAACAGGACCCTTGAGCTAGTGGATGGCCACAACCAATTAATCTGCTCAGGCCATTGAAGGACAAACTGGAAAGTGAGGTCAATGTTATCACACATGCTCAGGGACCGCTTTGCTCAGTAGACTTTCGATGGATGAATGGAAGAAAGGAAAGCCGGATGCTCTGGTTGCATGATGATTTCCACCCAGTAAAAAAAAAAAATGCAATGGAAATTACCATACTTTATGTCAATTTTAAATAATGGCATATCAAAAAGAACTCTCGTGTGTTGTATATGAAAGGAAAATGTTTGATGGTGTTATTCAGAAAGACATGGGAAATACTCTACTGGATTTTCATTACACAGATTAGATTAGCAGATTATTAACAATGAGATGTTGCAGAACCGTAACTGGTTTTAAATAAAGTATAAAAAAATGCTAATGTCCTAATAAACATAAACATAACATTTAAATACATGTTAATAAAATGTGTTATGCTATTATAGGTTTACAGATTTTAATCAATACATCACCATATCATGCATTATTATTTTAATGGTCCATTATAACACTCCTGTAAGATTACCCTATATGGTGTAATTTTACTCAAGATTACTAATTTAGTGTATCTTATAGGAGTATTATAATAGACCATGAAAGAAATAATGCATGATACAATGATATGAAATAGATATATTGTGAACATTCTGATGTAGAGGAAAAAATAAGTTTGGAGTGGTGGACATGGGTGTGTGCAAAGCACCCACCAGCTGTTGGTGATTCCTGGTGTATTTCAGAGTAACAGGAGACATGGCCATTGCTGTTCTGTTGCAGCTCGTTTGCTTGCCTTGGTGTCTGTAGTAACAACACAGAAATTTTTTTGAAGACAGCAAACAAAGGGCAAACAGAAATCTACATTAACTGTGGTATATTGCAGAAGCCATAACAATCGTCATGTAATGTATTTTAATATTTAGTTAATAATTGCATTGTTGCAGTGCATTGCAGTTTAATAGAAGTGTTTTATTTTTTTTTACTCATACAGTAGATTTAATATAAAACAGTTACTGTATCTAAATATGTTATCCGATTCACACTAGGTTATCTAAATTTCTATAAACAAACATTTTCAGAAATGTCTTTTGGTGTGTACCTTAAATCTACTCTGTGTGGAGAATATGTGACAAAAACTGGAGCTTAGCCTGTAGGAAGCTGAATATGCGTAAAAGGCAAGAACCATTAAAATGATGAATGTTCTCGTCTAGCAATGGAATAGTAACCTTTGTCCTCTGTACTCACCATTGAAGACAGTTAGGGGTATTCGCAAAGTTGTAGGAACTCCATGATTGCAGAAAGGGCAAATGGATGGGGGAAAGAAAAGATGAAGCAGGATAGATGTGACAGCCATGGGGACTTTAGCAGTGAAAAGGCTCATTGTGTTTATAGGACGTGATATGAAACATGCAGAGGTTTCCCATTCCTTTCAGCTATAGGTCTCTCTCTGTAACAGGAAGACACCATTTTAAATCTTGTATAAACATGGAAATGGGTAGCCTTTGTGTCTCACAGTATCCTTACTCAACATATCCTAACAACTGAGTTCTAAATTGTGTAATAAAAAACTACAGTATTGGCAACAAATCTGTTTTAATCATGTTAATCACAGTTACTAGTTGCCTGCTTTGAGAAAGTCAGAATAGTGCACGTGTCCTATTTTCTACTGCATATTGTCCGCAGACTCTGAATGACTTGGTGTAAAACTGCATATCTCTGTTTAACGAGCCTGCAAAAAAATGGATGCCAGATGCTTGCTTACAACTGCCTGTGTGGGTAAACTGTTTGCTTTCATGCTCTGTCTAATGCATTTCTCCCTTTTTTGTATACCATGAGCTATGTTCTTAATAAACGCTCCAATTTGGCTCAGACCACAAAGCCTATCTGTCACACAGACCGGCAGACCCACACAAACTCTACCTCAATAGCGTTCAGTCCATTTTCTATTGCTGTAATGGACACTGCATTTCAGGTCAGGATGCTTTAGTAACATTTATGGTGGAGACCAAGCTGTATGCAACTTGTGCTTATGTGCTCTGAATTGCAAAATCTTGTTTACAGCCTTGAGCCCAACACTGTTATCCCCTAATTGAGCGTCAGTGTGCTCATCATGAGCTTTCACTACAAACAAAATGAACGCACAGAGCATGCTAAGTAGTTGTGCTGTAGAAACAGTTTATGCAATATCTAGCACTCAGAGTTTAAATTTTTTAATGCTGCATTTGGCAGCAAGACTATAAGAAGAAAAGGATCAAGTTCTCTTGCCAAACCTTGAGTGTAATTTGCTTTATTGTGCCAAAGTGCATTGTGTGAATTACAAAAAAGATATATAGCATACCTACCCATCACCTCCTCGTCACCTCTGTTCCCTTCACCTACATGCCCATTAAAGTCTGCCCCAATCACCAATCGTTCTTTCCTAGGTACACCATCTACCACTTCATCTAATTCACTCCAGAATCTCTCCTTTTCCTCCATCTCACAGCCAACTTGTGGAGCATAGGCACTGATGACATTTATCATCATCCCTTCAACTTCCACCTTCACGATCATCACCCTATCAGAAACTCTCTTCACCTCTACTACACTCTTACTGTACTCATCCTTCAGAATCACCCCTACACCATTTCTCTTTCCATCCACACCATGATAAAACAGTTTAAATCCACCTCCAATGTTCCTGGCCTTACTCCCTTTCCACTTGGTCTCCTAAACACACAGCATATCTACCTTTCTCCTCTCCATCATATCAGCTACCTCTCTCCCTTTACCCGTCATAGTACCAACATTTCAAGTACCAACCCGAACCTCCACTCTCCTACACTTCTCCTTTTCCTGCCGTCTCTGTAGACGTCTTCCTCCTCTCCTTCTCCTCCTTCGGCCAACAGTAGCCCAATTTCCACCGGTACCCTGTCGGCTAACGATACCTGTGGCGGTCGTTGTTAACCCGGGCCTCGACCGATCCGGTATGAAATTCTCCTTTGTGATCCGCATATTTGATTTGGCACATGTT
The DNA here is from genome assembly GCA_039877035.1 of Silurus lanzhouensis. NCBI lineage: Eukaryota > Metazoa > Chordata > Actinopteri > Siluriformes > Siluridae > Silurus > Silurus lanzhouensis. The sequence goes on from JBCEWE010000473.1 coordinate 1,220,236, forward strand.
TTACGCTGGATGCCCTTCCTAACGCAACCCTCCCCATTTACCCGGGCTTGGGACCGGCACTAAGAGTGCACTGGCTTGTGCCCCCCTAATGGCTGGGTTCTCTTTATATAACATAATATTTACCCTAATTCACCTGTCCTATATATTTTGAAAGACTTTATGCCTCACTGTAAAGACTGTTTGGGCATTATATATTAGATAATGCAATGATAACCTGGTAGCCTTCTCTTTGTGACTGTCCTTGTGGAAAAAGGAAAAGATTTGTAATGAGCAACAAAAAAAGCAGTTATAGTGCAGATTTTAATGTTCTTTAATGAACAACTGTTAAAGAAGACAATGCCAAACCATTCAAACTATTTATCAGTTGTGAGTTGTGATTAGGGACCACAATCCCCACATTCATAATTACACATTTGACCTGGTATAACACCTGCAGAGAACCAGTAACCTTTATGATTTTTCTCAATGTGACTTTTTGTGTTTGCCAAATCCTATTTGTTTGACATATGCTTTTTGAAGGGAACTTGCTTTTTCTTTTATATTCTCACCCACATTATTCGTCCTTTCTTCATATACAGTATTACAGAATTTACAAAACTACAAGGGGTTGGGCTTAATGTCTTTTAGGATTTCCAAGTATACAGTGTAGAAAATGTAATCTTATAATATCTCAATATAATTGCGATTGTATGGACCTTTTGCATTTACAGTTCATACTCAGACTCCAGACGTATGCTCCTTATCAGAAGATTAAAACAAATAAATTGTGAGATTTAATTCTTTTTTTTTTTCCTTATTTTTTTTAATGGCAGTTAATGAAATAATAAAGTGTTAATGGGAGTATGCTACATAGTAATTGCTGGAACATGGTTAATATTTAAATGTACCACAATTGAGGAATGCACCTATAGTAGCTAACATAAAGTACACATGAATAACTCATTTTTGTGGATGGCAAAAACATAAACATCAAACAAACAAACAAACAAACAAATAAACAATTTATTTTCTTGTGCATTATGTATGTAACTTGCTACTTTACCCAACCACTAATGTAATAGAGCTGAGTAAAAAAAATTAGTTGTATTAATGAGAACCAGACAACAGTACAAAAAAAACAAACAAAAGATTTGTTAAAAATTCAGGCAGTCAGCCAATGACTGCAATCTACATAGGTCTACATTCTCCCGAATTATTTGGAGTGTTTAGGATCCTAAAAGTGTTTTCCTTAGATGACTTGATGGACTGTGATAGACAGCACAGTGTTCCATTCTAATGATCCCCTGGAAGCATTACCAGTAAGAGTCCTAAACAGTAGTGTTAGTGATATATAACCATATCAGTCCATATGTTTGCACGTTTGATATTTAAGTTATCAAGAACAAGTGCTATGTGCCACATTTTTGTTTGAATCTTCCTTGTTATTCGAAGTTCGAGATCAAAATCTTCTTCTTCTTCTTTTGGGCTAATTTTAAGTAAAACTCAATCTTTCAAACAATCTTTAAAATACTAAATCCCCAACTGCCAGCTAAATATCTGCATCTCTACAATATCATCATGTTGAGATGTGTGAACTATGTGGCTGCCATATGCCAATCAATTCTTATTTAATTTATGAAAACAATTGTAACCAATAACATATTTTGTGCTATTTTGTTAATGGATTTCAAAAATATTGCCTTCTGGAACATTAAGTCCTGCCAGAAATGTCATGCCATTTGCATTGGACTATTTTTAAAATACACTGTTAAACCATAACATTAAGACCAGTGACAGGCGAAATGAATATTATTGGTTATCTTGTTACAGTGTCGTCTGTCAAGGAGTGGAATATATTATGCAGCATTAAGATATATTAGTTCAAAGTGCTGATTTGGCTTCATAGTTCACCCAGATTTTAATCTATTTGAGCATTTGTTAAATATGCTAGACAAATAAGTCAGTTTCATTGACGGCCAACCTCATAATTTTACAGGATGTCTACTAATATCTTAGTTCCAGACACATCAGTGCACTTTTAGAGGTTTTGTGGAGTTCATGACTTTTAATGTTGTTGTTTATTTTTGATGTTTATAATGGCTGATTGATGCACCAATTTCATATATTTCCTGCATTTATTCCAACTGCCTGGGAGATTTCATGGTGAATGTAGCTTGTTTTGTGTTGTGTGTTTGTTAATATTCAGGTCTAGCTCAGACTATTGGAATATGTTATTGTAAAGGTTGTAAGCTTACTGGAACATCACTCACACTAAATTGGTTTCAGTTAAGCATCATTTATTGTACACATTGACATGCAGAGGCGTAATGCAAACAAAACAGGTTCTCAAAGCTTTTATTCCATTTTAGTTTTTTAAAGAACACCAGCAACAGTGACTAGATAAGTAATTATAATTGTGGATAATAAAATCAAGGGTAAGAAAATGTATTGTTTATTCTTCTAATGAGTGATTGACTTACAGCCAGCTTTTCATGTGCATATATATATATATATATATATATATATATATATATATATATATATATATATATATATATATATATGGATTCTCCTTAGGTCTGTAAAATATCTGAGATCTTGAATGTCAGTTTAAATGGCACAATGCCTGTGTTTCTGCCCTGTTAAAAGTGACCCTCACAGAGTGGAGCACCGCATGCTGGTAATTGGACTACAGGGCTGTCAGTCATACTAACAGAGTGGACAAATAAGGTCCGTCCACATTCGAAGATCACCAGCTGCGAATGACAGGCAGCTTACACTTGATTCGTCACAGACAGTAAGTGTATTTTCTTACATCTGGCGTGTTTGAGGTGGCTGTGGCTCTTCTTTGTTTTAGTGTTGACTTGACCATAGCTAACACACTTACAGTAGGTAACTGGTAACACATGGGGCCCTTGGTGACACCTGGTCTTCTTTTACTTCAGCCCTGATATGTGTTACACAATCTCCAACATATGTACACACAGCTATCTCTGACATATCATGATTTTTCCTGTGGTCAAGATGTCCTTGTCCTTTTTATGTGTGTGGCTAGCCACAATGCAGAAATGGAGACAAGGTGGTAAGAGAGAGGAAGAGAGGGAGAGAGCGAGCGAGCGAGAGAGAGAGAGAGAGAGAGAGAGAGAGAGAGAGAGAGAGAGAGAGAGAGAGTGAGTTTGCATTTGTGTGTGTTGAACTGAGAAACAGAGTTCATGGCAAACTCTTCTGTTCCTCTTCTTCTGTTCTGCATCTAATTTCATTATAGATGCTCAGACCAAATAATCTGTAGTTAATATTAAAAAAGAATAAAAAAACACAACCCACTCTTCCTTTCCAGAATTTTTTACTCAGCTGTTTTTTTCAGGCCCTCACAGTTTGAGCTTCACTGTGCCAATCCATCAATTTAACCCTGCATTCCTGTAGTTAATTTTTTGTGCCAGGTGCCATAAGTACTCACACAAACTCTTCTCCATTCATGCCCAAGCAGCCACTCCCAAGCATAAACATTGTCTTTCTATAAAACTCCCTGGTGGTCTAGTGGTTAGGCTGCGGTGCTCTCACTGCTGCGGCCCGGGTTCGATCCCCGGTCAGGGAACCAACCCCAGCCATTAGGGTTGCACAAGCCTTAGTGCCGGTCCCAAGCCCGGATAAATGGGGAGGGTAGCGTTAGGAATGGCATCCAGAGTAAAAACATGTGCCAAATCAAACATGTGGACGATCCGCTGTGGCGACCCCTAATGGGAGAAGCTGAAAGAAAGAAAGTTTACTGTCTTTCTATAAAACTACAGACATGATACAGGTCTTCATGGCTGTTCATGGAGAAAATGACTGCAAGAACTAACACCGCATTCCTTTACTTTGACTGTTAGATTCTGTTCTGTACCCTCATGCTTCAAAACTACTTTTACAAAGATTACTTTAGTTAATTTACAAAGTGTTACAGAAAGTACACAAATGTACAGCAGACAAAGTCACTTTATATATAAAATATAATAGTGTCGTAATCTGGGCCTTCAAACTAACTTATCCACCGAAACTTAATGCAGACATAAGGCTTCATTACTACCGCGCAGAAGCCTTTTGTTGCCATAATGACTTTTTTCCATCCTTACTGCTGTGTAAATAATAGAAAATGGATCGGTAGTAGCGCTGCTGCCAGACGCTGCTGGGAGCATTAGCATTAGCAGTGGAGTCACGCCAGCCCGCTTTCATGCTCTGATGTGCGGATGGCAAAGCACAGCTAGCAGTGATTGCTAACGCAAGCATTTCATCACTCATGCTTAGAGTGAGACGTGTGCTACTAGTGCTTGAATGTAGCAAAAAAGAAAAAACATTTTAGTTTTTCTGTTAAATACAGAAAGCACATTTTCAACTCCCCATTGTGCAAAAAGAAGGGTGAGGAACCCTTACCTGCTATCGGCAATGACTGAAAGGTGGAGTGAGTAGATATGCCAGGAATTCATAAAGGGTTGTGGCTGGGAATGAATGATTGCACTTCACTCTGCCTGTAATGAACAATATGTCGGTTCCTCCCTCTTATTGGCAAGCATGAAAGGGCAAGCTTGAGTTGGAAATGAAAGTTAAGGGTTTTTGGCATTCATCTTAATGGGAAGTATAAATGGTGTACGTACATATGTGTGTGTGTGTGTGTGTGTGTGTGTGTGTGTGTGTGTGTGTGTGTGTGTGTGTGTGTGTGTGTGTGTGCGCACAGATAGATAGAACTAATTTTGCATTCAGTGGAATCAAAGCTGTATCATCCCTCACAATGAGCCAAAGAGTCAATGTCCCAAATGCATTGCACCCCAGCCAAGCAGTCAATATGGAAGCTATCTAACTACAAGCTAAATAAAGGTGTGTGTATGTGTGTGTGTGTGTGTGTGTGTGTGTGTGTGTGTGTATGTGTGTGTGTGTGTGTGTGTGTGTGTGTGTGTGTGTATATATATATATATATATATATATATATATATATATATATATATATATATATATATACAAGTTATATACAAGGTCAGCAATAACACCAACTAAAACACAAAACCATTCTCAAATCCTTAGAGACAAAAGGAGTGTTATAGACATGGGCCATGTTACATGTGTGCTGCTGGGATATTTTCTGATTTAGCCTTTTCCTGCACGCTTGGGGGACGAATGAAGACAGACAGCACAATCAGCAACATTGTAAGCCAATGCGTTGGGGGATGCTACTTCATTAACTGCAGAGAGTAGCAACACCACCCCAACCAGCATTACACCACCATTATGTACCAGAGGCCAGAGACCACAATAACTGCCTCTTTCTGCTATATCTGCACTTTCTACCGGCTCATTTGAGACCGATGAAATATGGGGTGTGGGACATTTGCATGAGCCTTGTAGTTCCTTGTACCAAGGAGCCATTTTGCTTTTTTCCTTCTGCATCTCTGGCAGCAGTCTTTATAATAGAACCTCATTTAAAGGAATCTCATATAGGTTTTGATTAACAATTGCCCCATTAGTTATAAAATAAGGAGGAACAATGATTACTAAAGTGGGTAGGACATATGGTCAGCTTTCTTATAGACCTCTAATTGCACCAAAGCATTCTCACAGCCTCTTACTGGCTCTAAGGATTAAAGATGCACACTTTTGAGAGACAGCCACTGGCAGCATTTACTCAAAGATACACCATGCTGCAGTCTGCATTTATCAATCTGTCACTGCTGGTGCTGAAAATGGCACGAGTCAATACAATAAGACAACAATGGCCATTAATCAACTGTCTACCAAAATGTTTCTGTAATTCTCATCAACAGGGTTCACAATTGCATGTTTGCCAAGCATAGTCTCTGGTGTCTTGCTGAGGATATGGATTTTTCTGCACCAAACTGAGCAGTCCCCATGCGCACCAGCTTTGCTGTGGCTGATTTTGAATAGACCCAGTTCAATCAATAACTATTGGATTGAACTCTCTGAGTTCCAAATATGGCAAGAGAACTTATCTATATCTCCTAGTTAAAAGCATAATCAATCTTGATCCAAAGGGACAATGGGTTTGAGCAGCCTTAGCCATGCATAGACAAATATTAATACACCAACAGGAGGTTTTTTCATTGAAATGCTATCTCAGCGCAGAAAATATGTGATCAGTTGCTACTCTCAGAACAATTACTAAGACGCCAAGGAGATCAACAGGGGTGAACAAGTTGCTTTGAGAATGAGAATAATATTATGCTATAATTAGAGCCATGTCAAATCGAATTAAATAAAATTTTATTTGTCACATACACATACATACAGGGTACGACATGCAGTGAAATGCCATGTGTCCTAATACTGATTGGGATTATTTTTATAGTAGTTACTTTTGCTTTAAAAATTAAGGAACAATCACTTTCTCAGTTTAAAATGATATACTATAGTTGAATCCACTTTCATTCTGGTTCGACTGAATTGTTTTAGTCTGTCTGTTTGAATGCACCAAGAAAAAAAAAAGGAAAAAAGGAATGGCATGGGGTTACCTTTTAAAGGAACACAAAGAAAGCACAGAGAGGAACATCGGTTGATTAGAAAAAGTGAAATTTTATTGAAGATTCATGACACCATGTTTTAATGGAGTTCGCACCCTTTGATTCCACACCAGTGGTTAGATGTAATCTTATTAGCGCTTGATTGTGGTTCTGGGGTTCCTGCCCATCAGGATTCTGATCTTTACTAACAGAAAAAGCAAGGCTCATCTAACTCATCAAGCCTTTTCTTAGTGTTTGCTTTCATTTCTCATTTCATTCTCTATCAGCATATAATTTTTTTTCATCATATCCCCACCCCATAGGCAGTATTTAGAGATATATAGTCAAGTGAATTTGCTCAAATAAATTCTATCCAAATTCTATTCTTTTTCCAAAATATCTCATCTGTACTGTCAGGGAACATATTCAAAACTAAAAGGCACAAGCCCAACATCATTTGGATCAATTTCCCTTCCCCCAGCAACCTTATTTCAAATGTTGTGTTCTCAGCAGAAGAAACGTCCCTTAACACCCCTTATTACTTCTGGAGGAAAAAAAAAAATGGTTGTGACAGTTTTCACAAAAATACAAATCTATACCCTAAATATGCACTCAGCGCATGGAATAAATTGCAAGGTGGACGAGAATGACTGTAAACATATATGTTTTTAATTTAGAAAGCAGATTTGCTGATATGAGCATTTGACACCATAGGGGAGATCGCTAGCTTAGTGTCAGAGTAGGGGGTGGGGATCTGGAAGTGCATAACTGAGCAACTGCCTGGTTGAATCTCCATAGCCTAGGCTAGCAGAAGGGGATTTCTTAAGTACTTATAACAAAACTCTCGAAAGGATTTAGCATTAAATCCATTAAATCCTACTTTTTCTGGTAAAAATACTGAAAGCTTTCAGGGAACAACACAGTGATATACTATACGTGATAGAGTCATTTTAAGGCATATATTTGTATGTTTAATCATTTAGTAATGTATGCGCACAGAAAAGTGTAAAATGGCTCAGATGGCTTTTATTAATATTTGAATGACTTATATATAGCTATTGAATGTTGATAAATTGATGGAAAAATACATCCTTTGAGCAGTGCCAGTTTCAAAAGGAAGCGGTTTAAAGGTATGTCCAAATTTATTACAATAGAACTAAAATAATTTTGTTTGTTTAAAACACTCTTGATCTACACTAGAGTTTTTAAGCGTTTTGAAAAATTTGCTGCAAAGACTGAACAGGCTAAAAAAAACCTTACATCCCTATAAATTTCATGCATAAAAACGTTAAAAGACTTGGCCTGCATCATTTCCATCAGCCTTGTATTTACTTCATGTCTTTCTGAATGAATGCGATTGTGAGTGAACATGCAATCCCCTTTAAAAAAAAAATGCAATTTGAAGGTTGCACAAAGTGACATTAATATTTACTAAACTATTGAGCTTGATAGCAGGCACAACAGCCACAGTGTTACACTTTGGCTGTTGTGCATCACCCGACTAAAAATACATAGTTTCGGAATATCTCAGTGGTTTCAGTTCACACTACCAAGTGAACAATTGTGTTTTTGCTGGGCAGAGACTCTGCCTCAGTGTAGAAGGAAGGCCAAAATGTGTTGCTTTTTTAAATTTATGCTGATTAATATGGACATAGCTTGAATAGCACATAATCACTTGTGTCAGGATCAAACCTGTGACCCTGAATCTGAGTCACAGCACTTTGTGTTATGCATTTTGTTCTGCATCTCATCATTAAAAAAGAAAAGAAAAGAAAATAAAGTAAATATCTTTCTCTTTTGCATATCAGCCTTTTATCATAGGTCTTGCTGTTTACAGTATGTTCATTTGTTCGGGGGGAAACAGAGTTGCCCTGTCTTATATTTCATACAATAAGCCCTAATGAGTCATAATAGACATACCAACAACATTGTAATGATATGAAACTTACAGCAAACTAAAGACCTTTCTGCACTCTGTAGACATATCTCACAGCAGATTATTTTGAGTTCACTGAAAAGAGAAGCTTGTAGAGCACCTTTTTATACAACTAGTCTTAGTCTCCATTTGTCTTAATGGTTTCCTTCTCTTTAGATACGTTTGCTCATACTATGTCCTCTGTACTAAATTAGCAAATGTTGGGTGCAACCGTATTCATCACACATAAATATTAATAGGAATACTTTCGAAATTTGGAAATGGATATAAGGGTGGGGCTGGGAATAAAAGGAAGATGACTTTATTCTGTTGGTAATGATATGGTTTTAAAAATGTTTTAAAAAGTGTGTTTTAAATGTTTTAAAAGTGTGATACATGTGGTACTTCTTTGGCAGATGCTGAAAAAAACCATCATTGCATATAAAGGCATTCTTATCTTTAGCACATTCCCTACTTGCTTTCAGTGGTTTGAAGTACAGTATTTCCACTTTGAAATATCATGGCAGCATTGTGTACATTTATTAGTGTTGTGGGATAGCAGCTTGTCCTTCAGTTGTCTTTAACTTTGATCTCCTTTATTCATATATAAATTATGTATAAAATAATAATTTTGTTAACCTAGTTGTGGATGTATGATGTTGCTGACTTGCTTTACATGCTGTACATTTCTTCAGAAGGAGCTTTACATGTATTGTTAATATATCTTAAACGTTATCATAACTTTATAGTTCTTTATATATATATATATATATATATATATGATTAACGTTACTGACACTCTTTTCCTCTTGCAGAGACAGAACACAAGCATTCTTGTGAACAGTGTTGTGAAAGAACCTGAGCAATTCCTTTTAAAATATTTATGTTTGCACAATGTACAATTCATTGCGAAGGATTTTTTCCTCTTTATGAATTCTCTGTGCTGTAGTGGTCCACATATGGTGGAAATTCATTGATACTGTTGCTGGAGCTGGCTTTAATAAACTTCAGTGCTCTTTATTGGGCTGATTTTAGCCATGGTAGGCTGGAGAAATGTATTGCTAATGCATTTGTTGCTAATACTCAAGGTAGCACTCATGCTGTTAGCTTTAACATGAGTTCCGATTTAATTTTTAGTAACATTCCTAAAAAATGGGCTTGTGGCTACAATTTCCAACAACTGTTAATGAGCTAATGAGCATTTTATACAGCTATTTTTCCAAGACTGTCAGACTAACAGTTTAGGGGAGATAAGTTTACAAAAATGATTTTATTTTTAAGTTGCTTTGAAGCATCCCCCAACACTTTTTTATTATTCCACCCCTAACCCCTGCATTATATACACCCTTATTCAGCTAAATCAATTTTGGATTAGTGGGAATCAATAAATCTTAGAGTTCCACAGCCATTGAGAGTCTTTATTAGCTAAAAACCTGACATTTGCAGTGTGATAAACTTCCAGGCAGTGTGTTTGTGCATGAGTCTTGTGATTCTTCCTCATAATTTCAAGATAAAGCACTTGTTTCCTAGACACCTCCTGAATGCTGCCAAGCAATGCAACTAGCCAATGAACTGAAAGCACAAAAGTAAAACTCCTGAAATGCATAGCTTTTTCACTTCCAGTGAAACAGCCACACAAAAATGTATTAACTGTCAGACTTCCCATTTTCTGTTCCAAAGTTTAATATGAGCAAAACGGGGGGATTTGAAAACCACTCTCTTAATAGAGCCTTTCCCAGAGGCACAGGACGACAAACAAGCGCTTTCATTCAGCGCCATCCAAAATGCAAATGCCCCTGGCCCTTAACACTTTTTTTATTGAGGTTCCCATGTCACAATATGGCATAGAGTGCATCAGTGCCTGCTTTTGCATGTGCGCCATCAGAGCAGTGAAACACATTAAAGTTTTCCAGACCGAAAACAAGATGTGGGGTTTTCCTGTATAAAAACTGACATTTTAGGAATATTTGTTAATCAATCTAGACTTTCGTTAACCTTATATTGCCATTACTGTGAACCTATGCTGTGTAGAATTGTGCAAATGCTGATTAGTGTGATATTAATATCGCTCTATATAACTTTTAACTGTTTTTCGAAATCTTACAATAAATCAATAAATATCATTAATCAATAATTTGCCTATTCAACAGAAGGCACTAAATGCAATAATTGTTTAGTTGTTGTAACACTGTGTCTTTGGAAACATTCAGAAAAAGAAGCTATGCACAGTACAGGATGCAACAGAGGACACTTTTTCTTTGAACCAGTTAAAGTCAGGCATGTCAACAGTTTTTCTAAGGTCACAAAGTTTCCGCCACAGTCCAAACAGAGGTACTTAAACGGAGGCTTTTGTTTTGACTCAAGCCGATTCCTGAAGACGGAACTGAAATGCAGGTAGTCAAAGAGTCTCCTGCTCTCTGCAGTGGGTAGATGCGCTGCCTTGCACACTAATGAGAGCTTTCCTTTCACAATGTAGAAAGCAAAAGCAATTACTTCCTTATCTGGGCTTCGCAAGACCACTTTGCTCTTCCAAGTTGAGGGTAAAAATACATAAACTGATTACTTCAACTTCAGTTGGCCTAAATTTCAGTCTGGCCCTTCGAGCTCTACATAGCAGTGAGCTTTACCTTCAAAGGGAGCAATTTCCCAAATTGAATTTTACACACTTATTGATAGATCAAAGTTCCTGCATGATTGCCAAGTCCTGTTTATACTGTAGAAGCCTGCAAGTGCATGATCATCATATTTCTTAAAAACAGTTCTAATGTGATTTTATGTTTCTTAAAAACATAAAGGCAGAAAAACATAAATCAGATGTTGGACGGTGTACAACACAATTCATATAGTTTCTGTCTATCTACTAAATTCTCCTACATGATATTGTTTATTTCTGAAATAGGAAAAAATTCCATTGACAACTAGCCTTGTATGGTATGTATTTGTGGGTTATTGAAATCTTAGAATTTACTACAAGAGTCTCAACAGCTAAATATTAATAAGTAAAACAATTTGAATGATATTCTAGATAAAGAAAATAAGTCAGTTAAGTAGAAAAGTCTTTAGTTCTATGTGAAAAAGTGCTCAAAGCCGATTCTTTTAACATATATTAATTTTCATGAGCATTATCTAGGGACATAACCTATTTTCGTTCGAATTCTCTGCCTATTTTCGCTTGTTTCCCCACAGTGCCACATTACTCATGAAAGAAAGCTTTTTGACATATTTTCTGTTGATGTCGTATTTACAAAGCTCAACTCAAAGGCAGGGAATGTGAGGTGTGGCTTCCAGAACACCCTGGGCAAAAGTTATTCACTGCAGATTTTGGTGACCTCTGAGATAGACAGTGATTCAGCAAGCTATTACAGTATCCTGTTGTCTCTCTCTCTCTCTCTCTCTCTCTCTCTCTCTCTCTCTCTCTCTCTCTATTTTTCTCTTTCTCTGTCTCCCTCTCTCTCTTTTTGACACATACTGTACATACTGCCTTTTCATCCTGACTGGATGACACTTTTTTTTACTTCCTTTGTATGAAAATGGGTTTCTATCAAGTGAAATATTACTTTATTGTTGTGCAACTTATAAGTGATTGTCCACTACACTCTTTAGCTTGTTTATTTCTTCACATCTTTGAAGTTTTTGTCAGGAGTACACAATGCAAGCATGCTGTTCAAACTAGCCTGATTGCTCAGCTGTACACAGTCAATAGATGAGAGCAGAGTCAAACAAAAGGACTGTCAAAATAAGACTCATTCTTGGCATGCCAATAACAATGTTCAATCAATGTGGATGAATCATGTAATGTAAAAGTGTAATGATAAAATATTATTTAAACAATAATAACAACTTGTTAAAAGAAAACTATTCATATTTTCAGTTGATATATTAAAAAAAAAAAATAATAAATAAATAAAAATTCCTTTACCAAACCCTTCTCTTAAAGGAAAATTCAGTTTCCTCAAACATGAAGCCATTGTTACTGATTACTACTAAAAGGCATGTTGATGCAAACGCAGCAACACTCTATCAGTGAAATTCATCGAGAGGTTTGACAGTCACGCTCAGATCATAGAGCGCAGGATGAATAGAAATGTACAATAAAGGAAAAAGGAACGCTGCTCTCTTTCATCTGAGTCATTACAAGTCTTCAGAGAGTGTTGCAAACATCTGTTAAGTATGCACGCTAACAGTAGCCCTGCTGGCCTCTTTGTTAATTCAATTCACATTTACTTTGGCTGACATCATAGTTCAAAAGGGTAGTAGCAAAATTATGCTGCTGCCCTGAGTAATAATTATCATGTTAGCATATGATTCTATATTCAGAAGTCTGGTTTGATGTGAATATTAAGCAGAGTGGCTGCTATTAGATGTGAAGTGTTTAAACAGATTTTGATCAGGAAATGTATTAGCAATTAAACAGAAACAAGATAATTGTGAATGTTAAGTGGCCGAATGCAGAGAGAACTAATATGAGTTGCAAGTATAAGTAGGTTATTAATAATTTTCTTGAATGCTTATAATATTTAGATGTTTAAATTGAAAAGACTCGTAATAAATCTCAGTTTATAAGCCAAAAAAAAAATTCCGATCCACACTTGTCATTCGCCAAAAAGCAAAACATTCAATAATGAATTGACAACAGAAGCCAAGGAAATAAAAAATAAAAAAAAAATGAAAGAGCTGTCAGTCATTTATATCAAGCATAATAACCCTTTGTCAGATAAATGGCAGCATATGGAATGCATCTTTCAAGAGCAAATCTGACTAACTGAAAACATGCCAAATATAAAATACATGTGATAGACAAACTCAAGTGTGTAAAACATTACTTTTTTTTTTTTACAAATTTAATGACTTGTTTAATGTCACACACTGTATAAGAGAAATTTTGTCGAAAGTGTGAATGATGGAAATGCCCTTATTTTTCAGTGTGAGAGAAGCTTATGGTAAAGCCACTACTTTGAAATCCCTTTTTATTAAGCGATGTAATGTCCTAGCTCCCCTGTGACAAAAAGAATATAGTTTGTTTAAGATGAAAATAATCTGTGATTAATATTTAGTATTTAATATTTAAGTTTCTTCACCAATTATGGTTCCCTATTTTAATGTAAACATGTGTAATATTGATCATATGTACAAAAGGTTTTCCCTATTCATAATTTTTTTTATTGAAACATGACACTGAACTGGATTTGATGTAAAATACATCATAAGGATTTGCACATTCACTGTTATTAAAGCAATAAGGGGACATACCAAATTTAAATGAAATCGGAAATGTGTGTAAATATTTCAAACATCCTTCTTTTTACTTATGTTTTAAAAAAATAAAACTTTTTTAAAAGAAGAAAATATATAATCTGAATAATACTGTCTAGTGACACTTGAATCACACATCAATGGATGCACAACATTTTTTGTAGACACACTGTTAGTGTGTCCATGATATCCAGCCTATCCACATTCTCAAAACAGATATTTGGAGATATTAATTATTCATTTCCACAATTTTAAACAAAATAGCAGCAAATGTTTTCACATTATTATGAGGAGCAAAGCAGAAGGTCCCCTGGTGGTCTAGTGGTTAAGACGCAGCGCCCCCACTGCTGCGACCCGGGTTCGATTCCCGGTCAGGGAACCATCCCCAGCCACTCTCAGTGCCGGTCCCAAGCCCGGATAAATTGGGGAGGGTTGCGTTAGGAAGGGCATCCAGCGTAAAACATGTGCCAAATCAAACGTGCGGAGGATCCGCTGTGGCGACCCCTAACGGGAGAAGCCGAAAGAAAGTTGTAGTATGAGGAGCAAAGCAGCATGTAGATTATAAAAATGCACAACAGAAAAAAAGCAAGACATACTGTAAATATATGCCTACATGATCAGATCACCAGCTTCCATTATGGCTGTAAAGCAGTGTTTCTCGGTGTGCCTCCCCCTGCACAATTTGTGCTTTTCCTTGTTCCTAATTCACCTGATACAACCAAAAGCGAATGAACAACCTTGAAACAGATTGAACTGGGTGTGTTAAAGGAGGCAAAGCATGAAAATGTGCAGGGCAGTGGTTCTCAGAAGACTGTAAGGAAATTGCTCACATTATTGGCCTAGTGGGTTCAAAGCTCCCAGATGTGCACCGCAGGTGTTGCTATACAATAGATTACAAGGCCGTAAGGGTCACTGCAATGTAAAACGAGACCACTTATAGTTCAAAAAAACAGTGTGTAAGAATGCATAGGGTATCCCGGAACTGACTAAACTACAGACTGTAAAGATGATTTGCATCAGAAGTCCCTTGGAATACAGTGAACTATAAATTTCAGAATTTGCCTTCACTGGGAAAAAAAAAAAAAAATATATATATATATATATATATATATATATATACATATATATATATATATATATATATATATATATATATATATATATATATATATATATATATACATATATATATATATATATATATATATATATATATATATATATATATATATATATATATATATATATATATTTCCAACAGAAAGCAACAATGACTGCCAGTAAAGTAATTAGCCAACTCAATCAAACGTGCAAAGCTAGCAGAGACATTTACATAATAATAGAATTTCAGAGCACACCTTGTACAAATTTGCCTACACGCCCCAGGATCTGGGATCTTCTTATAATTTTTTATGTGTCTGAGAATAACAACATGAAGTGTGCAACCTATTTAACTTTTAATTTTCTTGCTTTTTAATTTTTGGGTCAAATTTTACACCCAGCTGTTTCAACCCTTTTTCATTTGTGTGTTATGTGTGTGTGATCCTTTATAAAAGGCTATTTACTTAACTTC
Source organism: Silurus lanzhouensis (assembly GCA_039877035.1). Taxonomy (NCBI): domain Eukaryota; kingdom Metazoa; phylum Chordata; class Actinopteri; order Siluriformes; family Siluridae; genus Silurus; species Silurus lanzhouensis. The sequence goes on from JBCEWE010000473.1 coordinate 1,235,441, forward strand.
AGGAGCACTGTGATAAGAGCTGGGACTGCTTTTTTTCACTTTGGTCTCTTGATGTAAGAAATGAATCATCAGTTATTTAATATTCCTGCATTATCAAAACCATCGAGACAATACTGATTTATTCATGAGCAATCACTCTCATCCAGGAACAAACACACCAACACATACACAAACACATATAGTCATCTTCAATTCAATAGACATTTTACAGTATTCTGTAGCCTTGTTTGATTGCAGTCAGCATGGCAAATAAAATTCCCCCAACCCACCCTCAATAAATTCCATAGGATTTTGCTTTCATTAAGTGGAACCCACAAGCAAAGTTAATCCTTGCTGCAATTTTCCGCTGTTGGATTAGTCTTGTATATTAACATCACATTCCGTCTCTCAACCCTGACCTCAGTCCTCCAGCTCATCTCTCCTTAAAAGGCATCAGCTCAATGTTGAGACCTTATCTTGGCGAGCTAACCAGAAGTTAGCTGGAGCTTATCTCATTAAAGCGGCAGGAGGAGAAGAGGCTCGGATATGGATGCTTCCAAGAAACATTAATCTCACTTGTTGGAAATCTGATTTCGCAGCACAGGAGGCGTTTGTTTGGCGGCACGCTTTCCGCCTGCAGCCCTCTGCAATGAACTTCCTCTCCTGGCAGGTGGGAAGATGATGGTGATGATCCACACAGAGCACTATGCCTGCAGCACTGCTGTATTAAATTATTATCGAACCACTGAACTACTTTCATTTTGAGCAGGGACACATTTATTTTTTTTTTATTCTAGTTCTTTGTAGTATAAGCTCTAAAACCAGTCTGAGCACATTTGTTTAAAGGGTTTAGAGGTAGTATGTTGCTATGCATTTGAAATGACTTGGATGGTTGTTTTAGTGAATTTGTCTCCTTGACTCCATGTTTGTCCAACGTTCTCAATTGTCTTGTGTAAACGCTCAAAATACCCCTGAGCACCAGACCTTTGACTTTGTTAAAGCTGAGTACTCTGGGGGGGTTTGAGCAGCTCATTGATTTCTAGGGTAACATGATTAAAATGGGTTGAACAAGACTCATTTAAAACCTGTCAACATCAACAGTCCATAAGTGTGGTGAAGGGAGCAAGAACCACTAGTTAGCCTGTCTCCTACTGTTTATTTATTTATTTTGTATTTTTCTTGACAGCATGTTTATCCTTAAAGTTAGATTGCAGTAAGTTTAAATGAACCTCACATTTGGTGCTAGGAGTGTTATTATGATATGTGATGTGTGTTTGCCCGAGACCTCTGGTGAGGCTGCTAATCAGGAAAGCTGATCACATAATGGTTCTAGCCATCATTACAGGGAGTGCCATCTGTGAACAAGTCTGCCAATGGAAATTCTGGAAAAGACTTAGGAGACAGAATAAATCATTGAATAGGATTTTAGTCCTGCAAACCATCTCACACACACAGCAACTGTAAATGTCTCATGCAATTGTCACCTTGAGATTTACCATGCTTAACATTTCACTCACCTACATACACTGTAGTTTGGGGGGGGGTTGGCAAGGGAAAAGGTCGGCTCCAGGCATGCAAATGCTATCTGTGTCCATGCCTGACTACACTGTAAAATGAATACCTGATGTGATTCAGTTGTGGTGTATGTTGCTCTCACCTATAAATTAAGGTCTGGAATCAATTTAGAGGCTGTTAATGTGTCAAGGCTAATAGGGAACTGCATATAAACACTGATGGGTACTTCATCTGGAGAGGCATATGGCAGTAGAGTTCATAAAGAGCACCCATCAGATATCCAGACATAATTTTGGGCATGTGTGAGTTCAAAAGCAGCTGCTGAAAAATAAACGTTATGGCTTTGAAACTGAATAAAAACACCTGCCAAATTAAACTTTTTCTAAACAAATGAAAATCAACCAAAACAAAAAAAGTAAAGCATCAAACCGTTTTTTTATGGTGACTAGATGCAGGTAATTTTTGTATCTATATTGACCATACATGTTTTTAATGAATAATACTTTAACTTAGTTTTGGATAGAAATTTTGATAGAGATTTTAAAGTGGAGCACCAGACCTAATAGCTCTATAAAGGAACAAAACTTTAGTAGATGGCTACGACTAAGATTCTGAAAAAGCTTTGCGGATTTTAGTTAGCTCCTTAGTTCAGCAGTCAGGGCACTGATCAGGGAGTCAGACATTTGAAAGGCTGTTTTAAATTTTAAATCATTCCAATTTATTGGAACTTTTGCTTTCTGAAAAATGCCATGAGTCATTTCAAAAACAAGGGTGGATTATTGTTTATTTTATTCCTATATTTAAAACATTTTTAAAAGCCTCTTAGGTAAAAATGTAAATATAAGTTGCTTATTATCACTGTTATAGCTGTCAACTTATTATGTACTTTTTGTGCTCTATACAGTATATATAATGTTTATTGATTTTTTTTTTTATCTACTTGCTAGCCTTTTATCCTGCTAACCTATTATCCCAGTGCATTTGGTACCTGGGCTTTCAGTGGAGACTTACTCGACTTAATCCACCTCTTCATACCACCACTATCACGTCACAATTATAGAAACCATCAATACTATACAAAAACCCAGTAGGACAATGCGTGGCATTACAGAGAGAGAGGCATTTCACATATGGAGGGTGAATACTATTTTACTAAAGCAAGCACCAAACCTCTACACTACAACTGCAACTGTGCCACCTACATCATCTGGAGCAGTTCAGAATCAATATTTGTCTAATAACATGGCAAAAACATAAAACATTTTAACAAAATACAACCTACTCACCAGAGATGCATACTCATAATTTGCACTGCTCCTCAGAAGCTGTATGCCAGTGGTACCGCTCATAGGCACTGCTCTGGAAGTGGCAAACAAATGAAGAGAATAGATTGCTGGGAATAAATTAATACAGTTTCATGAAAAAAATATTGGAATTTAGGTTGTAAATGTAGGTCAGTGTTTTTGATAGTGTTTAGGCCAGCAGAAAAGGCCTTGCTGGCCTTGACGGCCCACCACTGCAGTAACCTATGATTAAATTAGAAATTTCATGATGCTTGCTATTGATAAATACTAATAAGAAATTGGGTCATCGGTGTGCCCAATATGGGGTGAGTTAATATTCTTACCAATGCCTGCATTTACCAGTGCCATTAACATTATATACTGAGTCATGACATAGGGAGTGAGGGAGCTGATTGAGTGGTGGCATATATCTTAGTTAGATTATCTTAGATACCTTTATAAAAATTGACTTTTGGTCTTCAATGCTAATGTGGTGTGGATGCAGCAAAAAGCATTTTTTGTTGGTCTGATACTGATGAGCTTCTCATGGCACTAATCCTTTTATGTTCCATACCCTACTTTTTATACCTCAGACTATACAGATGCTCTAGGGGTTCCTTTGTAAAGCCAAAACATAGAGCAAAAAAGACAGAATGGTGGAGTTGATCAGGACCCAGGTGAGCACATGGTGCAGGTTGTCAGTTTTGCCTGAAGGTTACACTGAGGTTATTTCCCGTAGCGAAGAACACCTGTGCTCCCTGTGTGCCGCATTTGGCTTGGCGATTGATGCGATTTGTGTTTTTTTTTTTGCAGCTAGTGCAGTTTTTTTCATGCAAGTGGTCTGATTGGCTGCTTCTGCATTGCCCTGACTCTCTGCAAATTGCTGTTTTGAGTAGCCAGTAGGTAAGGTTTGTCAAATTATTGTAATTATACATTATCAATGTAAGTCATTATTTAAAAGAACTCTGAAAACTCTGAATAAAACAATTATTACTATTATTGAGGGATTAAAGCTAAAAACAATGGATGCACAAAATGTTTGTCAGAGTTGTTTTGGTTTGTGAATGCCAGATCAGATGACCCTGGAAGAACCCTGTAATGCATGGTGGCTTACTGTGAACCATGGAGAAGGGGGGCACAAAGGCGCAGAGATGGTGAAAGAGAAGGGGAGGGAGGGGAAGTTGTCCTCTCGGCAGTACCAAGAACAATGTCAGGTTTGTTCAGCCTAGCTGACCTCCGGAGAGCTGGCAGCTTTGTCCATCCTTTCTGCAGCTTTATTCTTCCCCTTCGTCCACTGTCCTTCACTGCTTACCTCTGTAAGTGCTTGTGCAAAGTTCATAAGGCTTCCCTCTGTTTATGCAACTCATAATGGCAGTCCCATCCTGCTGGCACTTGACGGGAGTGCCAAGGGACCTGGATTGACATAGCAATGAGTGTTCTCAGAGTCTGGTTTTGGCAATCCATTCTCTTGATTAAATACACCATGGCATTTGTGTTAAACCCCATTCTTTGTTATTTAAAGCACATTGACGTTTTGAAGCGGTGGATGATTTAAGATGAAACTTGTTTGTGTTATTGCTTAAATGAAGATGAATCACAGTGATGACTAATCACATGATTTCATCAATATAAACAACTCAGCTGAGTTATTTTAACTGATGGCAGCACCTTTATTGCCTTTCATTGGCCAGAACATCTGTTGCTCAAGTTCACACAGGACAGATCTTTCCGGTTGATCGGAATAAGGTGTAAGTGATGTATTGCCTTTATTTGAATCTGAACTTGAGGCATTCATTTGAATATTAAACAACACATTGGTGTAACAATATATAGAAAGGATAGTTATGTCTCTCATATAATTAGTTAAGATAATTAGCTTTAGTCAGAGGGGATGAAATTAATACAACCTTTAAAAGGCAAGCTTACAAATACATTAATTATGTTTGATTTCTAATTTTCTGGTGCCTGTAAATTAAATGCTATTCCAACTAATTGATAGCACCTGTTAGGATCATATTTCTTACAGCAAACCCAATAAAAGCATGGAAAATGCTGCACATGCCTGACATGTCAGCTTGATATAGGCTTATGTAGAATCTCCTCTGCATTTTTTTTTTAGATATTTTTTTATTTCAAGAATTTATTTTCTGTGCTTTGAAGCCTTTTCTGTCTCTTAACAACCCGTAACAGTATAATTCAAGCATGACCCCTCTACCTTCCCCCCCGTTTCCAATTTTCCTCTTCCGGCTTTCCTGTTAAACTGTAAGTCGTACACCCCATTCCACATCATATATCATCCTGAATCTCCCCCTCACCCCTCTTCTTTCCAACATAATGGGCGAGGACTGGGTTTTTTTCTCAGTTTGCTGGTTAGGGATTGTTACTAGACCACCTATAGCTATAGTCAAATAAAAATCACATGCTCCTTGGGTTTCTGGTCATGTTTTGGATTATGTTCCCAGTGCAATTGATGCCAATTAGTTGAACATGAGAAGCCATTTGCAGCTGTTTGTAGGTGTCTTAGAGACCTCGAGCAGAGTGTGCTGAATCCATGCTTGCCTCTATGTGTGTATGTGTGTGTTTTCAAAGCGTGTGTTCAATGATGCTATGATGGAAGAAATGCAATTTAATGATAGAAAGTCAGTTATTATGAGTTATACAGTAATGTTATTTAAACAAGAACAAATATTAAATGCAGATAATGCATAGGAATATGCATTATCAGATCTTAGCTTTGATTGCTTTCTTGGAGGTCACTTTTTTTATTGGAAAAATGTATTTCTTAAAGTAGTCATCCCTTTTCTAACATTCCTTTACTGGTGCCCCTCTCTCTCTCTCTCTCTCTCTCTCTCTCTCTCTCTCTCTCTCTCTCTCTCTCTCTCTCTCCTAACCGCTCAGTGCAGTGAATAGCTCTCAGATCAGGCTTTGTGCAGCATGATTGTCACTCACTTAATGAGCTCTTTTGCCAAGGGAGAGGCTCTGGCAGCATATGGTTTCCCTGTGCCTCCCATCTTGTGACCGCCTACAGAGTACTTTCTCAGCTCCTCGTATCACAAATTCTTGTCTGCATTCTGTTTTCAGTCTGTTGTAATGTGTATCAGAGGAAGGGGTTAGCCAGAGGCAGAAGAAAAGAAAAGAATGGACCGAGGACTTGTGAGTAGTGAGATTCCTGTTTTGTGTGCTTTGGCTGAGCTTGTTACAAGTGCGCCAGGTTTGGGATTACAGTAGCAGAGCAAGTGTTTTGGGTCTCGGCACATGTGTTATGGGTGGAGTCTTAGGAAGAAAGGTGAGAATTAAGATTTGAGGATTTTTTTAATTCTGCTTTTTAGTGTCTAGGAAGAAATTAAAATGTTTAGGTTTGGCTTTTTACTCATTTATTGTATTGTATTTCATACCATGTACACCTGTTGTTCTGTTTTTTGAAAAGTGCATCAGTTTAAATCATATGTTTTATTTCCAAAAAAAAACACCCCAAAACATTTATATCCTGCTGTTTTTATGGTGACAGCTGTTAGAAAGTTTCCTGTGAAGCTGGACTTTCTCATACAGTTAATCGTAAAAGAAGAGTTAAAAGAGATACACGTTTATGTAAGCACTGGAATGATGAACAAGCACAGAACATTTTTACTATGACTGCCAAATCTTTAAACAGACTGTCATGAAGAGTTTGTCCAGATCATACCAGGAAGTTCTTATTTGTAGCATTTGGCATCACACGTCCAGAACTTGAAACGAAGTGGTCATGTGTTGAATTGTGGAAGCAGAGTAATACGTAAAATCAAATGGGAGCTATTTACTCACTGCACCACCTCAAAATAACAATTCTCCACAGCACTGGGAAATCAAAATCTCCCTTTGGTGCAGAACACAAATTGGCTTCAGGTTCAGATGCCGCAGATATGGAAGGTAATTTTCATCCATCTTTTCCAACTGTGACCAGTTGCTTTCTGGGAGATTGCCAACATCCGTCAGATGTTGTGAGTGGATGTGGTGAGAGCCTTGGCTATTTCTGTTTCTACGAAATAATCCAGCAGTCTCTCCTGTGAAATTGGTCTCAGCCACACACCCACTTCATGCCACTCAAAACGAATCACAGGCTAACATCATTATTGTCCTGAGAATGGATACTCCATGATTCACAGACTTCAAAGAGACAGAAATAGGAGATAATAATCAGAGAAAGTAAATTCAAGCTCTCATTTACCTGCAGTTTTAATCATGATTTTTTTCTTTACGTTGTTGTACTTTATGTACAAATTTCAATTTCTCTCTCACCTCTTTTTCTTTCCTTCTTTTTCCCCACTTCCCCCTTGACAGCACATCTGTGATCACAGAGCCCTTACAATATGTTCTCTTTCATTCTTTACTGCCTCGCATGTAATCTCAGCTGTACAGACAATATATTATTTTTCCTTTAGCAGTTTGTAGTTAAACTGTTCTTCCTCAAGTTTACTTGAAGAGAACATCCCTATAGTTTACAGTACCATATATGGCACTTAAATAGGTTTCCTGAGTCAAACAAAGGTGAATCACAGTAAACTGTGCTAAATGGAAACAAAGAGGATTTACGTTTTAAGCCAAATTCTTGGAAAAGGTGGATAAGATTAAGTGATTTTTTTATTTTTTATGTTTGTGGATAATGAGATTAATCTGTTACTGATTGAACTCAGGTAAAAGTAAGGGATCTGTGAGCCACAGAAGCATCTTTGTTTGTTCTCCAGGGCCCTAAATACTCTTTTATGGATTTTATTGTTCAGGTCAGCCACAGTTCTTTTTTCATGGCCATGCTAAAATCTTGATTCTGTGTTGTTTATTGAACAACTTTTCAGAATTCTGACATTAGATGAATGATCCTGCTGAATGATCAAACCACAACCCAAATGTAACTCTTCCCATAGGCAGCAAGGTTATGTGAGTGCTATAACAATACTGTATGTGTTTTCCTTTTATTAGAGGTGTTATGCAAGAGGAAAAGCAGGTTTCCAGTTTGTACATAGAAAGTTAGGTAAGATAAGATTTGTATTTGTATTTATACTGTAGGGATTTGCTTGATATTAGGAACATATGTAACGTTAGCAAAATAAAGAGTGAAAATCCCTTGAATATAGTCAAGATAGATAGATACATACATACATACATACATACATACATACATACATACATACATACATACATCCATATCATTTGGTCATTTTACACTACAGTTACACAAAAACAAAAATAGTACAATAGTGCAAAATAATGCAAGTGGCAACATTTACAGTAAATGTAAAACCGGTTTGTGTCAAAATCTTGATTATGTGTTGTTCATTGAATTCTGATGTTTTAGATGAATTCTCCTGCTGAATGTTCAAACCACAACCCAGATGTAACTCTTCCCATATGTAGCCAGATTATCACATTAAGAACTCTTGGTATCTTCATGGATTCCAGGATGTATCATGTGTAATAGTAATCAGTGTACCTTTTGTATAGGAGTTATCCAAAAAGCAACTTCTGCAAATATGTAACCATGACCCTTGAAGTAATTTTTGCCTTTCTAATCAACCTTGTCACTTTGAATGAGGAAAACAAATAGACCTTTACATGGTTCCAGGCCGATTATATGCTCAGTGGATATGAGCATTTCATTTGTAGATTTTCTAATCTTTCCAGCATTGATGCATGACTTATGGATTTTTTTTTTTGTCTTTGTCATTTAATGTTTCTCAATGATACAAGTATTAATAAATGACTAGTTAAGATTCAGGTGAAACAGTAATCTTAAAGAAAAATGTGACAGTTGTATTTTTTATATATTTATATATTATGATATATATTTAGGTTTGTTAACCAAACAAATAAATAATAAAAATATATAATTACAACTTATGGAAGCATTTTTATTTATATTTAAGCATTTTTGGGTTCCAAGAACCCACACTTGGTGAGCTACACATTCACACATGCAGAAGAAATCACTGGAAAACAAGTACATACTTTTAAGCAGATTATACTTTGACGAGTCAGTTGACAGTTATATATAAGCATGTTTAGCATCCTTAGCAGTTACCAGAAGAGAGTCAGGCCACAAAATCTGTTCCATTGCCCCACTTTGTTGTTTATTGTTTTGAAAATGCCTATTAGGTTTTGTTTTAGTCATCGTTAAGTTATAGCAGTTGATAGATTTGCTGACTGACTTGTTGGCCCATTTGAAGGATTAAAAATTATTTTGATAATCTTTATAAGGAAAAATCTTTTGGCAAAAAAATTTTTAGGATTAGTAGTGAAAATGACGTTTTATTTTTACTGAAAATCTTTTGAGAATTCAAAAGTTATGACCATGAATGTGCTTCCAAATTAAAAACAAAATTGATCAAATGGTGGTGCTTCAGTGTTGGCAGCATTTAACTGGTATTTGGTAACAACTTGACATTATCTGCAGTCATTGTACCATTGTGTCGAAGAAGAACTAAAAAACATAGAAAATCAATAGGTTGCCTGTAAAACTGTTTCAACTGTCAAAATGTCTTGAAAAATAAGGATACTTTTGATTTTCCACAATATTGTACGTGTTTGTTTTAAAATACATTACAGATATTAAGTTCCCAGTAACAGAATCGTTTGTTGTGGCAGGTTTCCAGGAGAACAGGTTTTTTTATTATTACAAATAAAATGATAATACATGAAAGATTTTGTTAATTTACAGATTCTTATTGATTACATAGATGAAAAGACCCACCGTGCACACTGTGAGATGAGGTCAAATATCAATTTAGTTGCATCTTTTGCCAGACATACTGTATAATGATCTGTTTATAAACTAGGAAATTGTTTAGACAATTCACCACATGAAAAGCAGTATGCTTTTAATGCAACAGGGTGGTATATGGCCATGGCAATTCATTCAGACTTGATTTATGCTTGACACATGTCACATGCTGGGGGACTTTTCAGATTCACTCCATTGTGCTGAATAGTATTTATAGTATAAACTGAGATTTTCTGCAGAAATGCCAGTGCCTTGAGCAGTTTGCATGAGTCACCAATACTTCAAAAGATAAAGAAAATGAATGACTTTTCACAATATGTGTTTCCCTTGTTTTAGTGGCATTATGCAAGAGAAAAGGCAGGTTTTCAGTTTAAATATATAAAAAATATTGATATATAAAAATAGATAGTCTGATTGCCATTATTTTATTTATACTGTAGATTGTGTTGGTAACTTCTTTGGTATCAGGAACATATATATATGTTGACTATCAATTAGAGGTAAACATGCATTACCACTGACTTTATTGTGCATGTAAGCTATATAGCTATTTAAGGTTAATTAGATAACCCTGGAATTAAACCTAACAGAGGCTAGTGAAGGCTTAAATATTTTCGTGGCATTTTACAGGCAGTGCAAACTTGCATCTGCTGACAAACATCTCCTTTCACTCTTAGATTGAGCATTGAATGATCAATAAGAAAAAGAAATCCACACTGGGGTGGTATGATATAGCCAAGAAAATGCATAGGGTTCTTTTTGATACATGACTTTTGAATGCACACAGAGAAGCAACAGTAACTATTGCTTTTTCATGTGCATTCAAAAGTCATGTAGCAAGCAGATCGTTGTGCATTTTCTTGCCCATATTATCCCAGTGTGGATGCATTTTTTTTTTTTATAAATCGCTCTGAATAAGGGCGTCTGGTAAATTTTTATGTAAATTACTGTCATAAGCTGTGTCTTATATTAAAAACTCCGACCTTTAATATTATATATTTATCAAGTATTTACTAATCTTGAATATCCAGACTGGTATGCAAAACAGACCTTTTAGAGAGAGAGAGGCTTCTAGAATAGTACATAAGTATGCAAACTTAATCAGAGTGGTAATTTTTATATGTATAGTAATGATTTGTAAAATAAATAAAAGATCAAAAATAGGGAATTAGGGGTATCTCTCACAATCTATTTTAAATCAACTAACTCCATTTGGGGTTTTGGGAACCCCTATGTTAATGACAGGTGGAGCTGACTATTGAGCCAAGTTATCTACCAGATGGCAGGTAAATAAGCTTCCTAAATAATAAAGATAAAATCTTGGTCATTGCAGATCATTGATAATTCATAATCCTCTCTGCTCAGCTCACTAACTCAGCGACTGAGCTAATTTAAACCATATTCATTAACGTGTGTACTAAAGATGGAAATGGGGAACTATGGGTAAATTACTCATGAAAAAAACTACAGAAGAAAACTACAGAAAGCACTGTACAATAATAAAAAATACAATCAATGAAATAATCTCATGTAATGAAACCAAGCTTGCAATATAAGACAATACAACAATAGCACACACTCAGACATCTTGTATGTCTGACTGCAGCTATTGCATCAATTTAGAATTGTGTAAATAAATATACAGCAAACACTTTGCTATTGTTTTATTTACACAATTATAAATTGATGCAATAGCTGCAGTCAGACATACAAGATGTCTGAGTTCTATAATAACTGTAGTAGTATTCCAAATAATATTCTCAGTTATTACTGAATATTTCTGTCTGGTAAAAAATATCATGTTGATAATGTTTTTTATTTGTATGGAAGTACTTACAAAAACATGTTTCCTTACTTTAGGAATCCATTTGAAACAGCAGAACTACTATTCTTACTGTTTGCTTTTGCCTGGAGTGCATCTTTGTGTAGTGAAGGCTTGACCTAGACCCTTGGAAAGCCTAATCAATAAAATCAAGGAAAGCATGTAGCAGTTTACTGATTTTAGGAATGTACTGGATTTGATGGGGCTTTTAAATTGTGTTTTTGCTAGAGTCAGGGGGCCTGTCCATCTCTGTCGCCCACAGCACGTTTCACTGTGGTCATGGGGTTATTCGTCATCCTGTCACAGGGGAGCTTAGGTCAGGAACTCCACTGTTCATTTATTGTGGTTGAGGCTGTATCCATCAACTTCATCATCTTTTTACTCTCTTGGTCATGTCTTCACACCCACTCTATCTTTCTGTGCATCTCTATGAAGCCTGCAAAAATCCATACCTTTACTCTATTTCTTTTTTTACTCTCCTTTTTAATGAACATCTTCTACTGCAGCTCCAGTGTTGTTCTTCTTACCATGCAAGCCTGTTCTAAAACCATTGTAGTTCTTGTTAATCTCGTTTAATAACTAATGCATTTATGTGTTTTCCTGCTGTGGCCTGATTTTAAGGTTAGTCATTGAAAATAAAAAATCCTAAAAACTGGTGTTGTGTGTACAATCAGAGATTTCTATAATAACTACACCTGTGTATGATGCTAAAGCTAGCTAGCTAGGTATGGTGTCTTTAATTGACAGATGATGGAGACAATGATTATTTTCTACCATTTTTATTCTCTCACTGTTATCAACATTTGCTTGGCTATAAAACCTTGAGCAGCTACAATATTTAATTAAGTTCAATTCAATTCCATTGTTAACCAATAAAATTAATTAATTAATTTACCATTAGTGTTTAGTGTTAACAAATATAAGATCCTCAAAATGCTTTTCCAAATTCGATGAAGTTAATGCATTCTAAATTAGCAAAGGAAGCACATCATTTTCTAAGAATTTTTGCATATTTAAGCAAACTACAAAACTGTAGTGATGTAAGGCTAAGGTGCACACCTACAGTGGTGACACTACAGTCTTATGGTGTATGGCTTGGATAACTGTAACATTAACTAGATTGTGTAGCATGAGAAGGTCACAGCAGATGACATATTGGCACAATTCTTCATTTATATGGATTGAATTTAAGTCAAATAAGTTGATATATAGAGTGTAGTCTTTGGCCTAATAGGAAAGAAGGGATAAAGCAAAAAAATAAAAAATAAAAAAAACCTTAATGAATTGCATTCAGAGCAACACTCCAACTCTAATTGGTTAATGTTTCATCATTCCCAAATATGTTTTTTTTTCATCATTAATTTTCACCCTCTATTGAAAATTAGCTCATTGGACAATGAAAATTAATAAACGTGTTAAAAGTAATAAAAGTGAATAAACACAACTAAAATAAAATGCTATAATTAGCTGCAAGGAAACAATTATTTGGTGATGTTAGTCACAGTCATGCCTGAACTATGTGGAAGGAGCCCAAATCAGATCCTCCACTGTTAAATGTGTTCGAATGCACTTTAATTCAGCTAGTATGAGTTAATCCAATTACCGGCCAGCATGAAAAACTCCCGCACAATAAGTAATTTAACACAGAACTAGCAAAGAGTAGCAGATGGATTTTTCCTAAAGTAACGAAAACCAGTGCTGGATGACATACTATACAAATTAAGATTGTTCCGAAGCTTTTTATTTACTCATGAGAACAGCTCATTTTTACATATATATTAACAATACAATTCTTAAAGTGTCCCAGGTGCATAAATCTAGGCAAAAAAAGGGTGCAAACACAAGGGTGTGTTAAGTGTGGGTGGCATGGCATGGTTTTTCGACTAAATGATCTTTACAAGGTGCCCCACTCTGTCACTTTAATTTCCCACCTTCCCAGTCCCTTGATTTATGCTTATCCGCAGTGCTAAAGGAATCCTTGCTGTGAGCTAGGGAAGTGGAGGAAAGGGAAAGAGATGCTATCCATCTGAAGAAAGCATGCTCCAGATTTTCCTTGCCCCAGATTCCATCCTCCTCTCCTCCTTTTCTGGCACCTGTCATATACTGATGTGCTTCGGCAGTGCCAGTGCTAGTAAGGGTCAGAGGTCACACTGGGCTTCCCACGCTGGCAGCTTTTAGCCTCCTGCCAACTTCAGCAAGCTCGGGTGTGAGGCTCCGGCACAGAGCGAGGGGATCAGGAAACAGCCTGAGGTCCTTTAACAGGTCTTAGTTCTATGTACATGAGCAATTGCCTGGCAGATTGGATGTTTCTGAATCAGTTGTACTCTAGCATGCTCTGCATATGCTAATGAAGACATTTAATGACAAAGAGGGTGCTAATATCAAAAGATCTTAGAATAAATGTACTCATCTATGAATTGTGTGTTTGCATAGATGCTTTGCGAATAGTCACTTGCCTATATAGCATATGGATGAAGAAGTGCTAAACTACTAATGTCTTTCATGTCCGGTCCCATGGTTTACAAGCTGTCCCCAACCAGATGGCCATACTGCGTTCTGCTAGACACTCAGCAATAATGAACAGCAGCCAAATTCAATTTGATGGAGGGCCCTCCGTTTCAATTAGAGTAAAGATATAGTGTATCTATTTGAGAGGTCTTTGGTTGTTTAAAGTACAGTACAGTATGCTTATATTAATATTAAGAAGACCTTTTTAGAAATGCCTAAAGCACATTGTTTTTAGATAAAAAAAAATATATGGTTTAGTTAAATGGCTTAGTGGTGCAAAAACCAATTTTCTTAGCTTCTAATGACTTTCCTAGGAAATCACAAAAGGTCATAGAGGAGGTCAGAGCAACCAGCATCGACTTGAAAAAAGTAGAGAGACAGGGTTAATCCTATTATCACAATACACAGACTTGTAGTGCAGTATTCATGCCCATCTGGAAAACAAACCCCCTAAAGAGAAACAAAGGAAATCGACTCCTTCTTGCTCATATGTCAATTGTTCAATAAAGTCTCCATGCACTGGTGTTTGATCTATGTTTTCCTGTTGGGTTTGTTAAATTAAACGGCAGATTAAATAGTGCAGAGAAAATGAGAGAGGCTGGATCTTGAACACTTCCTGCTTACCTTTTTACTGGTTTAAAGAAACCATTTGCACACATTGTATGAATGTACACTATATGGACAAAAGTATTAGGACACCTCACTTTCTCAGCCATATCACAAAGCTGAAGACACACAATTGAATAGGATGTCTTTGGATGCAGTACATGAAATTTTCCCTTCATTTGAACTAGGAGCTCCAGACCTGTTCCAGCATGACAACCCTATTGAACACCAACCCTATTTAACACCTTTGGAATGCTAACTGTACCCCAGGCTTTCTCACCTCACCTACGTCAGTACCTGATTTTAATAACACTCTTGTGTATGCATGAGCACAAATCTTTGCAAGCACACTCCAAAATCTAGTGGAACATCTTCCCAGAAGGGTGGAGGGAATTATACGAGCAAATTGGGACTAAATATGGAATGCAAGGCTCAAAAAACAAACACCATACTTATGACCAGGTGTCATAGATGCAAACTTTTGGCAATATATTGTGTCATATTGCTGAGCATTATTAAAGCACAATGTTTTGTGGGGTCACTTATCTGAGCTTGTCTGGGACTCTAAGACTACTTCTCTCTTCAACTTTCACAAATACTCATTATGTTATAATTAGTAGTTCGTTTTGCTGTTGGATATTTGACTAATTAGAGCCAAAGGAAGCAATCTAATGAGCTGGGTCACAGCCTGAATGAGAATGGCTCAGCAGCAGATAAACAATTGACTTGACTGCAAAGTCAGAGCTTAAACACAAACATGAATGCTAAATGATAAAGTCAATTAGAGGCAGTGACTTAAGGATCAGGCAGGAATTGGCATTACAAATGTATTTTTTTTTCTGATGTAGCTATGTAAATTAATATCACAAAATAATGTAATCCGGTGGTAATTGGTACTATAATATCGCATCTCTATTTATTATTTTTATTTAATGAAAATTCATTGATGTGTAAAAAAGATTTATAGTCATGACATATTGTCATATGACTCATTTCCAGTTAATACACTAAGATTAAGGGTAGGCTGGTCATACAATAATTTGTAATATAAATGTTTCCTGAAAGTGATTTGTAAATATTATCTGGAATGCACATACCCCATCAGTTACACTGTAGAAATGTTTGAATACAAGATGGTATAACTCTGAGATTTCAGCATGGATATAAGAATAGTGAAGAGTTTCCTGTTTATCAATTGTTACTGATGTTTACTTCACCATATAAAACTAGGCATACAGATGTGGATAAAGCATATGATTGAAATATGATTGGATGAATTGCCAGATTTTTTCCTTTTCCATTTTTGGGGTGAGCTTTACAGTAAATCTGGCTACTTTCCACCAAAAAGAATTACAATTCAGAAAAGCCAAACTATACTATCTAACTACTCTATATAGAGAAATGTATAATAATGTCAAATCATTGAAAATAAAAATATCATTGTTAAGATTTTTTTTTTCAGTACACTGCACATAAAGTATCATGATATCGAATTAATGTTCAGCAAACTGTATATAATACTAAAATTATGTTAAAAACATATGCAATGCATTTTTGATGCAGTAAAACTGCTAACAAAAGAATTTGGTCATTTGACATTCTATGGTAAACATAAAAATAAAATAGGCAATATTTGGTGTGACAAACCAATTTTTGACTTAGATAAACCTTTTGCATATTTATAGATCTCTTAATGCAGCTTTAGATTCCAAATGTTTTTATCATCCATTTGTACATATCCATGTGGCACTGTGCATTATGGCCGAGCATGTTTGGTCTCATGTGTCCAAAGGACACTGTTCTAGAGGTCTTACTATTCTTGTTCAGTCTGTTGATAACTGTACTCTCATGTATGTTTACATTTGCTTTTTTTTTCAATTTCTCTGAGCACTGCATGACCTGACCTTGGGGTTTTGCTGGGACATCCACTTCAAGGATGATTGGCAGGATGTTTTTCACTTTTGAATAATCTTCCTCACTGTATAATAATAGGCCTTAAATTGTTTGCAAATTACCTTATAACCTTTTCCCAGATTGATGGGCAGCAACAGTTGTCACTCTTGCTGTCACACTTGCTGACGATCAATTTGCTTAATCAAGGGCATTTGTTTAACACTTAGCTTCTTCTCAGACTTGTACATTCCAGGGAAACAGTAAAGGTATATTAGTTTTTAGCACAAAAAAATTCCATTCAGCTTAAATTTTAATAAAGACATAGTGTCATATGTCATGATTTGTTTTATTTCATGAAACTCAGTTTGTATTTCATCATTTTAAGACCTAACCCTAAATCCATAATAATTGAAAGAGGGTATATTTTTCTTTTAACAAGTGTATATACTTTATGGTAAGAATTTTTTTTTTTGTATGCTATGTGTTAACAAAATTTATATGGAATTTTTTATACAAATTCCCTGTGCAAGTTAAACATAGAGACACAGAAAGAGAGAGAGAGAGAGAGAGAGAGAGAGAGAGAGAGAGAGAGAGAGAGAGAGACTCTCAGCACTAAACCGAACCATTGCTAAATATGTACACATTTCCAGAAATTTCAATATCATGAACTGATAAAAGAATTAAAAAGATAAATTATTAGTCTAAAGATTTCGTCAGTGCAATTCCATAATATAAGGTTCCATTGCCAAAATAAATTAATAAATCAATTACCAAGCTTGTATTATCTTTTTATTTACAATAGAACAATATCTTCAAAAAAAGCATGACATGCTGTAATGTAAATTCTGTAAGACAATGTAAGCATATTGCATTTAGTTAATAGAATGGGTATGTTTTAAAAGAAAATATTGTGTACGCTGGAATAACACACACCGCACAGAGCTTTCTGGACTTAAACCGAAACTAAACCTATAACAGAAGTGTTTAATATAATAAATAGGTCATTCATAATGAAATCGTGCCTATGCTGGTTTGTTCTGTCTGTTTAAGAGATGCAATACAATAAAGCAGCATCCAACTAAGTTGTATTTTGCCTCAAGCAAAGAAAGATGTGGGGGCGGGGCTGTTCATTCTCATGTTTGAAGCATTACCGTATCTTGTTTGCTATAGTTGGAGCCTCTTGAACCTGACCCCTCCAACTGAGTCTTCATTATATTGTAGCCCCTGGTGTCTTGTTGGATGTAAAGTGCACTATCATTCTAAAAAAAACATTGCTGGTTATGCTATTATTACCAAATAACTAAAGAAAAGTGGTCTCACAAACAGAACTATACAACCCTACCTTGTTGTACCTAAATGAATATTCACAGCACTTGCTCTCTGAAAGAGAGGGATATCCATTGTCTAGTATTGCTTACACTCTTAAAACCAGTTCATCCGACTCTGTGTCTGTTATTGTGCCATGAATTTATAATTCAGCATAATTTCTGCAACATCTGTTGTGTATCATCATACCCACAGGAGGCCACCCATTTATTTACATTCATTCTTTTTGTATGTTGCATTATGAAGCTGAGGATGGAGGAAAATGCATCTGCCACTCATTCCAACAAATAATAAACAGGGACACAATGTCTGGTTCCTGGGAGTGTGCCGCAGAAACCTTTAATATGGAGATTCTGCTCATTTTGTATAAAGAGACACGTGGGTTGGAAGCATCGTTGCAGGTGTGCTCTTTCAATGATGATGTGTGTGTGTGTGTGTGTGTGTGGGTGGGTGGGGGGGTGGGTGGGGGGGGGTTAAGCATGCATGTTAGTATGAGCATACATGTTTCTGCGCACTTTTTTGTGAGCATATGGTGTTATCGAGTGGGTGTGAACCTTTGGGGGGAAGACTAACAAAACCTTCTAACAAATTCAGTATGCCTGTGTGTATTTGCATGTGTGTTCACACCTTGACATTTGGAAATGTCTAACAATGGCTAATTGTGAGCAGTGTCTGAACTGTGGGTGATAAGTGTATTGTTTTGCGCAGGTCACAACTTTCCTGTACCTACTGGAGTGAGATGTACTGAGATCTGCCCCACACCAGTTTTTGTTTCTTTCTCTGCTCAACTCTGAGTGTGTAGCCAGTGATGCGGTTACCGTGGAGACTGGGTGTTGCCCTGCTGCTGGGGGCATTCCTCAATAACAGCCATTTCAGCAACACTCTGGAAATTCCATTGGAAAGTAAGTTATGATTAATGTCATATAATAATTTTTTCAACACTGATTCTAAATTGTTATATTCCTATTTTTTCTCATTTGGAGGTGATAAATTATGGATGTATTCTTTAATATGCTGCAAAATGTGAACAAGTGAACATTTTTTCCAAATGCTTGAGCACACTAATGAGAGAAATATATTCCAATTATTCTCCTAGTGCCAGTCTAATTTATTGGACAGATTTTAAACAGGTGTCATTTATCATCCTTTTTTATCTTCCTGTTGCCTTAGCAATAGGTATACTATACTATACTATACTATACTATACTATGCCTTGCAAAATTATTCAGACCACTTACCAATTGTCTTATATTACTGCATTACAAATGTTGCATTGATATTTTGTTCAGTATTTTAACACAGGAACTCAAAATCAATTATTGTAAGACAACAATGTTTTTTGTTTTGTTTTTGGAGTGTGGTGAAACATTGCTTGCATAAGTATTTAACTTCTGTGATGTGAAAGTTGCCTTTTCGCATCTGTTAAAGAAATCCCCTCAACAAGAGAACAATTACTTTACCACTGGCATTTACATGTCCTACTGTGGCCTGGTCATAGTACAAATTTCAATCCTATCAAGAACCTGTGGCTCAATTAAAGAAATTGCAGTTCACAACCTGGAGCAAATCTACCAAGAAAAATCAAAATCAAAAGTCAAAATCATTTTGTCAAGTGTAACCATAGTACCCAAAAAGACTTAAAGCTGCAGCAAAAAGTGACTTGACTAACTACTAATATGTGAAGGTTGAATAAAAAGCAAGATTTTTGTTATTTATTTCCTAACCAAAAACAATGCCACCTTAAAATAAATGATTTTGAGTCCCAGATCCAGTATGAAATTCCACTGCACATAATTGAATAATAGACTGTGTGTGTGTGTGTGTGTGTGTGTGTGTGTGTGTGTGTGTGTGTGTGTGTGTGTGTGTGTGTGTGTTTGTGTGTGTGTGTGTGTGTGTGTGTGTGTGTGTAGGGGTCCAAATAATAGTTTGTAGTGGACAATACAATTGAATGTATTTTCCCTCTTAACAAACAACTATAATCAGTGTTTGTCTGTGTTTTTCTGTTGTCATTCTCTCTCATTTTACACTTTTAAAGGTTGAAATATAGTCGCCATATAACACTGCAGAAATTGTCATTAGACTATTCATGTAAATTTTATTAAATTCTACATTTTGATTGACTTATTTTGTTTCTGGTACTTTCCTGGATCTAAAGCAGGGGTGTACATTATTTTAGGGGGCTTATCTTAGACCTGATTAGAATGCACTTTATGTATTCAAGTTGCTTCTGAACACCTGTACAAACGCACAATGAATTTCACATTTCGTCTTGTGACACAGTCTGCAGTCACAGTCACAGTTAACACAGTCTGCCGCCATCAACAGGTAAAAGGACATATTGCAGCGTTTTAGCCATTTATTATATATTCATAGACAGAACCTAATTACCATAGGGCTAATTACCATATGTCCATGGGTCTGATTTGGCTCTGGGGCTGTACTTTGGGCATCACATCCCTAGAGCATGAGTATCAAATCTAGTAACCAATTCCATCAATTTCATGCATTTTTGTAAGTGCTTGAAGGGCCATAAAATAAGGCCTTTTTTGCTTTAAACACATCTATTCTGCAGTTCCTAATAATATTCCTTTAGTCATATATGTGCTTTAAGACAATAAGAAAGACACTTAAAAAAAAGTTCTTTTTTAAAGCATTAAAATGTAGCCCTCTAGTTATTTATTATATTATACTAAAAGGCCAACAACTGACATGTTTTGAATCCTTTTGTAGAAGTAGGTCAGACAACAAATTTTGTCTCTGCTTTTTTTTTTGCAGGTATGTGCAAACAGAATGTGCAAACACTATTGGCCTTGAGCTTGGCACCTATTCTATCTGGACAGAACTTAGCAGACATCTGGCTATATAATTGATTTTCGCTTTTTGAATATCCCATTCCACATTTAGTCCCAATTTGCTATTATAAAACATCCACTCTTCTGGGAAGATGTTCCACTAGATTTCTGGAGTGTGCTTGTTAAGTTTTGTGCTTATTCAGCCTAATTAGTAAAGTCAGGTGCTGATGCAGAGACTAAGATATTCAATAGGGTTGAGGTCAGAGCTCTATAACAGGCCAATTAACAGCTTCCACTCCCCCCCTTGTAAACTATATCTTTATAGAGCATGCTTTGTGCACTGAATTGGGTCTTTCAATTTAAGTAAAGGAAAAATGTAATTCGACAAAACATGTGCTCAACTTTGTGGTAACAGTTTGGGGAACATCCACATACAGCTGAAAATATCAGGTGTACATATACTTTTGTCCATATAGTGTATGGTCCTGAGCAATTGATACATCCATCGTGCGTTTTGTGTTATTTAGCTAATGTTGCTTATGTGTTACATTCTTTGAGAATATGTAGAATTGTACATTATGTACATGCCTGCCATGCCTCACACTGCCTGCAGGGGCATTTTGGTTGTTGAAATATATGTGAATTAAAATTAAAAACACAATAACATTGTATTCTTGGTGAGTGGACTGCTGAGAGAAGCTCTGATTGTAAAGTCTAATGGCAGCAGGGAGAAAATACCTTTTTGACATGATTAGATGATTAGATTGTCAAAAGAAATCACACAATAAGTTGGTTAATTAGTTTTAAAAAATGTTTGCATGAACAGTTTTATGAGAATAGACAAATTATGTACATCTTACAGTAGCTGTATTGATTAGCCAGATTTTTAAGTACACTGTTTAGAATGTAATTATGTTCAGTAATGTGCCTTATTTGGCCTGCAGCAAAGAAAAATTTTTCCTTTACTCTACATGTTCCTGGAGGTCTTCTGCAGGAATGTTACTGCAAGGAATTTATTGTATCTTATACAGAAAAATTAAGGAGTGGAACTGATCCTAACATGGCCTTTGGCTATTGTCAACCAGTCGAGACAAATCTGATAAATGGAGTGTTTGGAGATGACATTTTGCACTTTCACTATGTCCTAAGTCAGATGCAATCATTGTGATAATACAATATATGGTCTGTTTGTTTATACCACACACCACATTTACAAGACATGACTTGTACATCGCTTAAGTATATTGTGTGAGTGAGTGCGGAGTGTGTACCTACTGTAATAAACCAGCAATTCAGTGTCTTTTAAAGAAGTCATCAACTTAATGTTTGCTTGGCCTCAGGCTGTGGTTCATTCATGAAATATAATTAGGGTTCAGCTGATTATTTTTTGTCTACACCATATTATTATGTTTACTATTTCGTGCCTCTTGTTTTAGACCTACACATCATTGTTAATCAAGGCCTTAAGGTCACACTGTCACAGTAGGTCCTTACATGAACACATGCATCATTGGCCATGATTAATGTGAGCACACCAGTGAGTCGCCCCATATGCCTGAGCCTCTCGTGGATTTACTGTGTAGTGTAACTGCCTCTCCTGTGCACTCTTTACACAGTTGAGCAGCCGCCAACGATAACAGAGCAGTCACCATCCACTCTTATCGCTTTGTCCTTTGATGAGAGCTTCGCAATCAAGTGTAATGCCAAAGGCAACCCTGATCCAGAGTAAGCACACAAACATGCACACACATGCACTCATACACTCACACATGTTGTCATTAGCATTGCCAAAAGAGGTGTATCCTAAAATTGGAATGCTGCTTGTTTTTGCAACACAGGGTAATTATAGTTTACGCTGTGTTGCAAAAGCAGACTGTTAGATTGTTACCGGTTTTCTTAGCTATAATTTTCAGATTTCTGCAAGATGTCTTTATTTGTGCACATTATATTATTTGTTGTATCTCAAATATTAACCGTGCCATTATGCACACAAAATGGAACATACAGCATAATAAGTTCATGAATTTTATTCTTTTATAATCTAATGTTTATATTTATTTATTGATTGATTCATTTACACAATTACATCTTTTCTACAATCTGTGGAACACAACTTCTACAGTTCCATGCTATGTCAATGAGTAAACTAAGGGAGTGTCTTTCAAAACAACAGTGTCTTTTCCAGATCAAGAACGTTTTATTTAAAGATGTCATTATTATTATTATTATTATTATTATTATTATTATTATTATTATTATTATTATTATTATAAGATTTTTATTAATATTATTTTTAGGAGCAACATTGCAAAAACAATACACACACACACACATTATTATTATTTTTATTATTATTAGATTTTTATTAATATTATTTTTAGGAGCAACATTGCAAAAACAATACACACACACACACACACACACACACACACACACACACACACACACCAAATTAATTAATCTTTTTAAAAAGATTAAAATTATTGGGTTTTTTTTGCCTTGTGCATGCCTTTTGTGGACTATATGGATCATCCTTTCTATAAGTTAAAATATAATCCATTTCTCAAATTAGATGGCAGTTTTTATAGTAATATAAAACATTTATAACAAACCACTGATTATAGACAAACTGTTTGTGTCTGTTTAGAACATATTAAGTATATATACAATCACTAGCCACTTTATTAGGTGCACATGAACACCTGCGCATTCAAGCAATTGTCCTATTTAAAACAAAATATCTATGTACTATATCTGTTAAAAATGTATGTAGTTTTACAATAGATAAATACATAATGACAGTGGAGAAAAAACGACATATTGCGCAAATTATCTTATTTGCTAGTTTGTTTATGACTCTGCACACAACATGAAAAACTACCAGTCACACTCTGGGGGTGGGGGTTACTTGGCATATGAGTATTTATGACACTCTTCCTTGTGGTGCAGTTTCCATAGCAATGCTTAAAGTGTCTAGTCAGGCAGACAGTTGTTCAAAATTCATGTAGGAAATAAGATCACCAGATTCTTGAGTTAGATATGTTTGATCCAAAGGCTCTGGTGTGTATTATTATCCGATCAACAGTAATATTTTTTTATCACAATAGCATTTACAGAAACATGAGCAAAGCCCGTGCTGGTTATTTCCCTTTTAACCTTCAACTTAACTTTTCCTTCAACAGAAGGCAAGTTAGAAATAATTTTTGTTATTAACTCAACATTCAGAATAGATATATTTTTAATAACAGAAATTCTATATGCTCAGCCATGCAAACATAAAAAACAAACAAAAACTTGATTGACTTTACTTATACACTGTCTAGTAAAATCCACACAAAATTATAAATATAAAAGTTGTATTATAAAGTTTTCTCTCCAATAAAGCTTAATTGTCTTTTATTTGAAAAAAAAAAAGTCTGGTAAACATCTAGTGTTGACCAATGAATAGTTGAATGTAAAATGTTATATAAGTAAAATGTAAAAATATACAGTATAAATTAAATACCTATAAAATATATTTGGAACTTTGGAAGGATTGTTTTTCGCCATCGGCTTTGGTCAGTGTGGTTTTGACCCTAATATTTATGGAGTAAGATTAAAAATATAATTAGACATACAGGTTTATACTGTTCAGATTTTCATTCCAGTTGAGCTGTCAGTCATGTATTAGGCCATGGTAGATGTTGTTAATGATCATAATAAAGACATGATAAATTGGATTGGAATTATGAAAACATTACATACTAATTACATAAATACATAGTCAGTATTTACAGTACATCACAGATTTAAGTAGCATTGCCACTGCACATGTACAGGGTTCCTGGTTTAATCTTAGGTTACTCTGCCCTATTTCGCATCCTTCCAATGTTCATGTGGGTTTGGTTTTTTGATTTTCTATCAAATACGTACATGCTGGTGCATTACAATGCTAATTTTTAAAACGGTAAACACAACACTGACCAGAGTACTAAATATAAAATTATATATATATATATATATATATATATATATATATATATATATATATATATATATATATATATATATATTACTTCCAAAATTTCTAAAATACAATTTCAAAATTGCGTTAGAATAACACTGTAAAAACTGAATGGCTTCACTTCCCTTTTCTTGATGCTGCCTGCACACTTACATTATTACATGCTGTAAATAATTTCATCATTCAGTTTGTTTATCCAAGATTTTTTCCCATCTAGATTCAAATGGACAAAGAATGGGCAAGATTTTGATCCTTATCAGGACCCCATGTTGATCACATATGAAGACTCTGGAACGTTTATTATCCCGAACAATGGGAACCTCACCGAATACCAAGGCGTCTATCGCTGTTACGCCTTCAACAAGTTCGGAACTGCAATGTCAGAGGAAATTGAGTTCATCATTCCCAGTGAGTAAAATATGAGCCTACGATTATGGTTCTTTCGACTAGATTTAGAGGCTGGAGTCTGCTGAAATGGCCACTCTTGCTCTCAGCGGGGGTGTCTGCTGTATTTGCCTGCTACAAGCCCCCTGAACTTTGCCCTCTCCTATTGCTGTGTAAGTGTCTGTATGTGAACTTTGGGGATGGAGTGAAAAATAGACCCACTGCTCTCTTTATCATACTGCTAGATACCTTCCACACAGTGCTCTAAAACCCACCAAATAAATCTCTGGACGATGGAAATAGGCCAAAGGGGGCAGCAGTGACAAAGCATGAGCACTTCTTAGTCACTCATTGAAGTTTGACATGAGGCGGTGATGTAGTAATGGTGTGTTATTACTGTGCTTTGGGACCAAGGTTATAGGGTGCTATAAATCTTCTCTGTTTTATGTTGGCACATTGTTAGATCTAGAGAGAACCAGGCCTCTTACTGCCCTCCTGCTGCCACGTTATATCACTGCACCTGCGCATTCAGCATTTGCCTTGTTTTTGCTGTGCTTACCAGATGTTCCAAAGTTCCCAAAGGAGAAAATTGATCCAATTGAGGTAGAAGAGGGACAGCCATTTATTCTGGAATGCAATCCACCTAAAGGAATTCCTCCACTGGAAATCTACTGGATGACGATCAGTGAGTAACCAGGCATGACATGCATGTAAATATTGCATGATGGGTAACGTCATGCTTTTAGAAAAAAGTCGGTTTTAATATTGTCTTACTTTTAGGGAACATTATTTTTTCATAAAATGATTTGAGTCATTATTATTATTATAATAATAATAATTTAATAAACAAATAATTAATTTCAAACATTTATAAAATGTTTTTTGAGTGCCCTACTTCTGCATCACAGCATGCCACTTATGTAGAGTGAGTAAAAAGCACTCACAAATGCATTCTTGTAATAATTATCCACTTAATGTTTCTTTCACTGATTTAATGTAAAATTACCATTAAAAAAGTCGGTGTAAATATTATGAATATCTATCTGTACTTGCTATGCATTCGTAGGCACAAAACCACACCAAATTATTTTTCTTTACCTTCTCTCATTCACTTATGTAGGCATGAAGCAAATAGAGCAGGATGAAAGAGTGACTGTGGGGCTGAATGGCAACCTCTACTTCTCCAATGCTATTCAGACAGACAGCCGGAGAGACTATTGCTGCTATGCATCCTTCCCAAGAATTCGTACCATCGTCCAGAAAACCGCTATGTCCGTTGTTGTCAGAAACTGTATGTATAACCCTTAAACAACCAGTTCACTGATGTACTGTATTCTCCATTTACTCAGGTCATTGCTTTTGTAATAGAAACAGTATGGAAACTATTAAACATATGGTTTAAGGTTTTGACGCAGGTGTGTAAAAGCAGGTGTGCACATAAGAGATGGAGGAAATGATACAGTAGGCTTATTATCAAGCACCTGCTTTGCAAAACACCTAAAATTGATTAAGCTAATATGTGATTTGAGTTACGAAGGGAAACCTCGAGTTTACATTTCACATCTGATCCACACTGCTTGCTTTCCTTAAGTGCAATCAGTAATAAAAGGGTGTTTTTTAATTTTCTGCAAGGAAACTTATGCATTAAAATATAGCCTGCACACTGTAGATTATGCTTTAAAAGGTTCCATATTGGCTATAATATTGCACCCCTGGAGAAACGATGGTAAAGGACCTGGTTTTTCCACTGTGTGGCTTAAATCAAAACTTTCTGATCAGCATCCCAGAGCCTTAATCACTGATCCAAACTGACCATGAAATTTTCATTAGTAATGTTCTGTTTATGTTCATATTCTTCAGCAGGCCCCCCAGTTTGAGATTTACTATGTAAACTGTGTCCAATTTGGTTTGCTTTGTGTACCCTGGTTTCCCCTTATCTTCCAAAAAACATGCCAGCAGTTGACTGGCTATGCTAAATTGCCCCAGGTATGAATGTGTTTGCAGTGTGCCCTGCAATAGACTGACATACCATTCAGTATGCATTCCTGCCCCATAGCCTTGTGTTCCCAGGATGGGCTCCAGATCCAACTCATCTCAGGCCAGGAAAGCCACCACAGAAGATGGATAAATGGTCCTTGTAGCTATATAGCTTTTCATGTTATCGTTACTGCGGCTACTGAATAAATCATAGTAGTTGCTGAAAATGCTTTAATATAAGAAAAGGCAGTGTTCAGCTGAGAGTCAAAAAGGGTTTTTATCTTGTTCCACCTTTAAACATCAAATGTGTCATTTTGACCTGAGCAGAACATAAGACTTCACTGTGTATGTGTCAGCGAGAGTATGGCGTTTGATCAGTGACATAGCACCAATCCAGCCATAGCAAGCACTGGGTTTCGTATGAGGTCTAGGTCACAGTGATGGATCAAACAGGTTTGAATAATGGTCATTTTTGTTTCAGACATCTGGCACATGTCATCCTTTCGGTGAAAGAGAGCTGTTTAGTCCTTTATGTTCATAAAGCTCATGCTTTTGTTTTTTTTTTTTGTTTTTTTTTTTGCACTAGCCTACATTAAAGTCATGGTCAGGGATTTAAGAGCAGCTGAAGGCATGACTCAGTCTCTTCTAAAAGAAAGACATTTAAAGCATGCACAGCAAACACTGGACCGGGACATTGAGGAAATTATTTAAAAGACAATGTGAAATTTGCTTATAACCTTGAAACAGAAACTTTTGCTGGAAAGACATGCATCCATTTACATTCATGGTTGCTAGATAGAATTTACACCCCTCAGTAATGATCATTACTATTTATTATTTCTCTTTATCAGTATCATTATTGATGTTTTAATGCATACAGTATCAGAATGGTTTGTATTCCTGTCCCTAAAGTGACACGCTACGAAAAATAACACTAAATTATGAATAATTATACATTTTTTAAAATAAAAATACAAAAACTATATATATAAATCAGGCCCAACACACAACCTGATCACACTAATGCTTTTGTGGCTGAATGAGCAATAATTCCCACAGCAATGCTCTGAATTATAGCGAATAGACTTCCCAGAAGAGTGGAGAACTATAATAGCAAAGGGGGACTAAATGTGGAATATTATAAAAAACAAACAAATAAAACATCAACCTGCTTGATCACCGGAATGGTGTTACCTAGATGTTGAGCTGAATTTGGTTTCTGCACTATGGACTAATTTGACATTACAATAAAAAGAAACATAATCCCTGTGGGGTAAATACTTTCTGGAGGTGCTGTACATGTAAATGCAATTTTTAAAGCATTTAATCTTATTATTATATTCTGATCATTATTAAACACAAAATATTTTTATGATAAAATAGTAATGCAAATCCCTGGTTGTCACTTTAATCAACACTGCCAGATGTCAATATTTCATTTTATGGTTTGCTGCATTTATTATTTGTATAAATTATTTGTACCTCCATGTATTTTTTCCATCTTTTTTCCATTTCTCCATTTCAGCAATGTCAATGAGTCAATCTGGTAGTGGAAGGGAAAAAGGTGAGGGTTGTTCACAGCCTGCTTCTCAAGTCTAGCAAAAATACGTAACAGCATAAAGCAGAGATATAAATTTTTTTTTTATGTTTAAGTTGAAACCTAGACATCATACTTTATAATGATTAACCATTATTTTTTCTGTGACATCTGTTGGATGTTACCAGAATTTATATATAGTAGTAGTAGTAGTATTTTTGTATTATTATTATTATTATTATTATTATTATTATTATTATTATTATTGTTGTTGTTATTATTATTATTATTTTTTAATATGTCTTCAGAGGCATGCATATAGAATGAATTATTAGACCAATAAATGACACCATCATGCACATGTGCAAAGAAAATGGCTTTTCATGTAATCATATGTGTCATGTGGCCTCACATATGGATCATATGGTTCCTCATCATAGCCAACGCGATTCTGAAGAGGAAGCCCAGTCTTCTGTCGCCCTCTGGTGGTCAAACATACACTCATATTTTGAAAGGGGAGGAACTGCTATTAGAATGCATTGCTGAAGGCTTGTAAGTAACATCCTCTCATTCAACTAAAAATACAGCATACTTACAAATATGGGATTTATTGCATTGTATGCCATTTACAGACATTAGTGTAATGATAACCAAGCTAAGAGCACTTTGACTATCAGTAAAACATGTTCGACCATTAATATAACATTAAATAATATTCTCATTTAATGTGCTTACGTTCAAGTACCAGTCCAATCCAATCCCATAAAATAACTTTCCTATTTATAAATATCACTTAATTAATAACTCAATTTGTCATTTGTTTTGTTTATGTAAATATTTTTTGCCACCTTTGCTTCATCCAGCCCAACTCCGATGGTCGAGTGGTTCAAGATAGGAGCGAATCTTCCTGACCGAGCCGTAGTGAAGAATTTTGGGAAGCACCTCAGCATAGAGGAAGTGATAGATGATGATATGGGCAAATACATGTGCAAGGCCCATAATGTTTATGGACAAGTTTTGCATTACTTCCATGTAGCAGTGGAGGGTGAGATATTTTTTTATTTTTTTTTATTTTTAAAAATTTGGAATAAAATGTTTTTTGTTTATTGTGGTTTTTTTTTCTGTTACCTAAATAATAATTAGTTTCATATAATAATAATAAACTAATAATACACTTGATTTTACAAAAATGGCATTAAAAGTAGATTTTCAAGGCATGTTGCATAACAAAACACAATCATATAAATGCAGTTCATAAAAAGTAAGTATACATAATAACAATAACATTCAAATAATCTTCAGTCAAGTAAAAGCTAACCTAAAAAGTATGTTTAAAGGTGAGAATATGTGTCTGATGAACAGTTGAATTCCATAGTTTAGGAGCAATTGAAGAGACCTTTAACATGATCTCTTACATAAAGCACAAGGTCACAGTGCCTTCTTAGTATTTTAGTATCCATTGGCAAGTGGTAACAAGGAATCACACTGCAATCCACATTTACAAAAGAATAATTGGATATACTCAAACAAATCACTTGCTTTTATGCGTTAACATTCCAACAATTAAATGCTGATATACTGTCTCACAAATACTGCCTCTATGATAGTGTTTTATGGCAGATAATTCCTCATCTCAAAAAACAAAACAAAATAAACCTTTTGCAAGTCTGACATTAAATTAATTTCATTAGATTTCTTTCTTCATTCTATTACTTATAAGTCCCTCTGTGTAATGACACATCAACTGTCTAATTTACATTTTGTGACTGAATTCTTATCTGTTGAGCACAAAATTGCTCAGCCTGTTCTTTTAAGATAGCAGTAAATGGTGTACATCCAGAAAAAAATTATATTTGGTGTCTGGAGATGGAGTTAACAGATTCACATAACAGTTTTGAATTAAAAAGAACTCCACTCTGCCTACGTCAGTGCACAATGTGTGTCATGTGTGGCCACAAAATAGCAGAAAGTGAAAAGATAAAAAATTAACTTAAATAGCTTGCAATCCAATTGCAGCTGCAAATTAAAGTTTTTTTATTTAATTATGTTTGCCTTTATGCATATTTTTCTTTTTCTAACAGAGCCTCCTAAGTGGGAGATTGAACCCAAAGGCCAGCTGAATGTGATTGGAGCTGATGTTGTCATCAAATGTGCTGCATATGGCAACCCACCACCCTCTGTGTCATGGTTGGTGAATGGACACTCTCTGAGTGGTATGACTCAATTTTTCCTTTGTTTGTTCAAATATGTCAAAAGTGGTACATGTAAAGCTCCCTGCTTTAGGAAATGCCTGTTGAAAGCTTTTGTGAAATTGTCCACTATAACACAAGCTCTCAAATTAGTAAAAGATCTAGTATAATGCAAATTTTAGATAAATACCAATTCCCATGTTCTGAAAAAGTATGCTTTCTGAAGTAGTCAACAAACTTCAACAAAGGAAAATGTCTAATTCAACATTCATCCTGTAGCAAGGTTTATAACAGCTTGAGGTAATAGCATTCCCTTAGTTCTTCAGAAGTGAACACTGTTAAATTCTTAGTAACAACCTACATTGACTCTGTTTTATTAACTAAAGAGAATGTAAAGAATCAACTGGTTTACCTGCTAAATTATAACAGAGTAGATGGGTAGCTCAGTGGTTAAGCCATTGTACTTTGGATCTGAAGGTTACAAGTTTAAATCCCATTACCACCACTGCTGGGCCTTTGAGCAAGGCTCTTAACCTGCTCAGTTGTAAGTCGCTCTGGATAAGGGCGCCTGCCAAATGCCATAAATGTAAATGTAGATGTTCCACATGAATGTAGCTACTGAAGAACTGGATGTTGAAGAGCACATTGGAAATTTGGGGAAGTGTGAATTGGATTTACTGTTACCAGCTTGATGTTGATTATTTACAATATAAAAACAAACGTCTAAGATGTACATAATATACCTTATTTGCTACAGTGCATTTAATTTCCAAGCAAAATTAAGAGTTAAACTATTAAGAAATGTAAGGGAATTGTAAATTTATATAAAGCATTTCTGAGATAGTCAAATCATTAAATAACTAATAGGATTGCTGTAAGTGACTAATTTAGCATCTGTTTCAGAGGTCCCAGCAACAAAAAGAAAAGTGTATGATGACATCATCATGATCCACAACGCCAGCCCCAATGACAGCGCAGTTTATCAGTGTGAAGCCTCCAACAGACACGGAACGCTACTGGCCAATGCTAACATCATGATAATGAGTGAGTAGTGCCTCAGTAATCTTGCTGAAGATCAAACCCTTTACGTTGCTCTGTTTGTTTTTAAAAATGAATATCGATTTTAAAATCCAGTGCACAACACACAATAGAGATATGAGACTATATAAAATGTTAAATAAATAAAATTAAATACACATATCTCGCAGTATGTTGAAGATGGAATGATCAATTACTCAGATTTTTCTCTTCAAAATATTGCAAATATATTGTATTGCTATGGCAACCATTTTTGTTGTCCTGATAAGTGCAATAATTAAAAACGTGCATTGCCACCACAAGTTTAAAATTGTTTTTATGTTGGCACATATGACAGTTTATTGTTACAAAAAGAGGCATAAAGCAGTGCAATTGGAACACAGAAAAAAATAAATACATAGTGACAGTGCAGTGCCCTTATTAATTAAATATTCTTAAATAATTTCTTTCAATTCATATGCATAAAAACACACAACAGGAAAACACCAATGCTGGACAAATAAACATCTGCTTCTTTGTTGGAGTAGATCAGTGCATAAGTAAATCTCTAAGGCCAACAATGTTGTATTGTGTGTGAGGAGACGTGTGTGACACACAGATGCACACAAATGCGCGCACACACACACACACACACACACACACACACACACACACACACACACACACACACACACACACACACACACACACATATAGAGAGACACACACATGCAAGGCTCATATCCTTAAGGGTGGGCCACAGAGAGACTCATTTTCCTTTGCTTCCTCCTGTGAATATGAGCTCCTTTTATATGCTAACAGGTCCCCCTTCCCACTCTCATTCACAAGTGATAAGCAAAGCATCTTTCATCTGGAGAAATAATAATAAAAAAAGAAAGGAATCTCATTTTTTTGAAAAGGAAAGCAAGAAATATATTTGCAATGGGCAAAACATCTATTGTGCATGAGAGATACAGCAGATCACCCCTTTGAAGGAGCAGCATAGGATTTCTGGGTCAATGGGTCAGACATTGGTGTTTGATTGATAATACTGAGCAACAGAAAGTAAATATAAGTGCAGAAAACAGAAGCCTGGTGTTTTTCTTTTTTTTTCCTGTGTGTGTGAGACATCAAATATAGGAAAAAACAATGTCACAAAACCACCAAATAACTTTTGACCTATTAAACAGTTTATATAGTTTATATATATATATATATATATATATATATATATATATATATATATATATATATATATATATATATATATGTGTGTGTGTGTGTGTGTGTGTGTGTGTGTGTGTGTGTGTGTGTGTGTGTGTGTGTGTTTGTGTTAGGACTGTCAGTCGATTCTACCGCTCTTAATCACATGATTGGCATGAGTTAACTTTTCAAGTTTATTATACTTTAATCAACATGGGCTGGACATATATGGATTCTTTATGCAAAGTATGTTTCTTAGTAGGTAAACCATACTAAGGACACCAAACATAACTTTGGACAGTTATAATTGCCAGATGTGTGCTTCAGGTGGATTTTATGGCTTGATATGAGACTCACCGCTTCAGTAAAATGAATTTTCTGTGATTAAAAACAATTTTTCGGTTAAGTTTATATTTTTATATATCTGAGTAAAGAAAGGACATTGTAAATAAATGTGTGTTGCATTCAATTTGTTGTTAATTTCGCCTGTTTAATATTTATTTATTTATATTTGTAATAAAAATGTTCAAACATTAATCACACGTTCATAAAGTGTCATCAAAAAGAATTTGCATTAACGTGTTAACGCATTAATTTTGACAGCCCCAATAAATATATATATATTTATACAACGATAGATAGATAGATAGATAGATAGATAGATAGATAGATAGATAGATAGATAGATAGATAGATAGATAGATAGATAGATAGATAGATAGATATAACTTTATTGTCATTGCATAGTTCAGATGCACAGCAACGGAATGCAGTTTAGCATCTACCAGAAGTGCAAATAGTAGCTTATGTATACATAGTATGTACAGTGAATAAATATAAAGTCTACAGCAGTGCAGAGATATGCAGACACTGTTGAAAAGTACAAGTAAATAGTTATAGGGCTGTGGCAGTGAAAAATGTGCCAACACTGTTGTAGAGGTACAACAAGTATAAGGTTATAAGGCTATGGCATGGAACATTTTTTTGCAAAAGCTGAATCAACGAATACACTATATATATATTCCGTTTGATAGCATTTTAATCCTATTATTGATATACATAAATTAGAATACAATACAATACAATACAATACAATAGATAGATCATGCATTAGACAAAATTTACTGACCTACCTAGGTAGCATAGTGCTTAAGATTGGAAGGTAATGAGTTTATGAGTTGGACTGTTGATTGGAAAGTCATGAGTACTTCCAGACTGCCACTGCTGGGCCCTTGAATAAGGCCCTTGACCCTTATCTTCTCTGTTGTAAGTTGCTCTGGAGGGCATAAATGTAAGTGTTTGTTATTTGCAAGAGCAGAATAAGGCTTTCATACATATAAAGGCATATGAGAGATGAAGGTCATATCACAGGGATACAAATTATTATTGTAAATTTACATTCACAAGGACGTAATTTTACACCATTTGTCAGCTTGTCACTTTTACATTTTTATGTCCATTAGCAAAATTAATCATGATGAATTAATAATTATAAAAATGTTTTTATTTCAATAAGAGAAAAAAAAACAAGTTGGATAAGTACCCACTTTTGGCCCAAGTACAATGTAAGGATTAAAAAAGCAAATGTTTGTTCTTTCACTTGCAGACCTGCGCCCACTGATCCTGACAGAAGATAATCGTCAGTATTCAGCAGTAGAGGGGAAGCAAGTGATCATGCACTGCTGGGTGTTTAGCTCACCGCCATCAGTTATAGTCTGGTGAGCAAATTTCATGATCTAAAAACACTTTCAAGCAGTTAAAAAAACAAGCTAGAGAAGGCTTTATAAGCCAGGTTAATTTGTGCCTCATGATTGGTGACAGCGGTGGTGTAAACAAGCTTATCTTTTGTACTGTGCATGTATGTACAGTATGTTGGCAGTTGGGAATACAGCAATGTTTTAGAAAATGTATTAAAATGGAGTATGCATTTACAGGTAATTATTTTATAATTTCTGGTATGCATAGTAATGAGTTTTTAGGCCCAAGTTATGTTTGTGGTGGCAATCTGTCAAGAATAGTATCTGTATGGTTGTGTGTGTGTGTGTGTGTGTGTGTGTGTGTATGTGTAGTTAGTCAGCAGTCACATGTAGGAGTAGATTGGAGGCACAATCTAATACAGTTGTTTTGTGTTAACGTGAATGTACCTTATGATATTATCTAATTTATTAAATGGAGCATGATCCGAATAATTCAGTAATTGTTAATAAACGTGTAGGTAAAAGTAATAAATGACATAGCTTCTGCTCTGTAAGAAGTTGAAGTTGCTATTTGGAGTTCTTAGTTGCTTATGACAATAAGGATACAAGTGACTAATTAGAAGTGGAAGAATAATACAATAAAAAAAAAGAATCTAATGACTTAAATTAATACATCATTTATTTGTTTATGTGTTTGTTTTTCAGGAGTAAGGATGACAGTGCTAATGCCATAGAGGGAGAGAGGTTTACCTTACATGCAAATGGTTCCCTTGAGATCCACAATGTGACCAGGGAGGATGATGGCGAGTACACATGTGTCACTGAAAATTCTGAGGGCAAATTGGCCATAACTGCAATATTGGAGGTTAAAGGTGAGAGTGAAGTTTTATATATATATATATATATATTTTTTTTTTTTATTTTTTTTTTTTTTTTTTTTTACTTGCAAACGGATAATTAGTTAAATCAAGTCTCTTTCATTATGGAGAGGGCTATTATCTAGCACAGGAAATTAAACTTAGATTAGGACTTATGATTATAGAGTATAGAGTAAGAAAGGAATGGTTAATTTTATTGCTAAACGCAGGGTGTTAATGAGCTCCTTTGTAAATTTGGAAAGAGAAAATAGTCTATAAGGCATTGTTCAGTAGACAGGGTTTTTCTCCCCCACCATGTTAGTGTTGTATAAAATTACTTTTTACTGTAGATACATTTCTGAGCCGTGTAGTTCTGGTCGGTTGCACCAAAGCATGTCAGACAGTCTTGTTCAAAAAACCCCAGGTGATTTTTTTTTTTTTCTCATTATTATTCTGGTAGAAAAAAAGTAAATTGAAGTGTTGCCTGACTGGCAGGAAATCATATAGTCTAATAATATTGTGTGATAATGTAGTCTGTCTGCAACTGACAAAAGAATCAATGCCATAATGGCTGTCTTAAAGGGTTTGATTTAAATTAATTCAACTACATCTACTGATTAAATTGAATGACATTATATGGACAAGCAAAGAGAAAGTAATCATACAGTGGTTAAAGTTTAGTCAATAAATAAACTGAATTTGAATTATCCAAAACTTCAAACAAAATAAAAAATGCTTTTTTTTTTTACTTTTTCAGCTCCCACTATGATAGTGAATGCTCCTCAGGATCAGCGTGTTCTGATAGGCACCACAGTTCAGTTCTCATGTCAGGCTGAAGTAGACCCATCCTTCAATGAGGATTTTGAGATGATGTGGGAAAAAGACGGCATCCCTCTCAACAACAGTGAAAGCACTGGGTAAAAAGCTTGAGAGCTGCACTTCTTGATCATTGTGGTGATTGAATGCCCTGGCAGTCGTCCTGTTGAATGCTTTGGTCTTCTCTTCTTTTTTTTTTTTGACAGCTATTTTGTTGATGGAAAGATGCTGCAAATTGCTAATGTAAGCTTCGGTGATCAGGGTGTGTACGTGTGTGTGGCCAGAAGTCCAGTGGATCAGGACAGGGCCATGGCATTGCTTACAGTACTGGGTAAGTGAGAAGAGTCAAAAGAGAGCTGCTCTGCATGTGCACCTACCATTAACAGGCTTAGGATAAATGCAATGTGTTTTGTGTGTGTGTGTGTGTGTGTGTGTGTGTGTGTGCGTGTCCGTGCGTGTGCCAATATAGTTTCATAATCAATTAACAATTCAGTTCAATGCTAACTAGAAAACAGACCAACAAAATTAGTCAAAACAATCAGTCAAATCAAAGTTTTTTAACTTTTCTTTCAGATGTACCAGATGCCCCACAAGGTGTTGTGCTTGCTGAGCACAAAAACAGAACAGTAAAACTTAAATGGATCCCGGGAGAAGGACATAGCAGCATTACTACAGGTAAAAGTAGCCTGCAATTAACCTGCAATTGTGTATCACTATGCAGACACAGTACACACAACATGGATCTATATTCGGTTCAACCACACATGTTGACTACCTTAGAATTTAGATTTTTAGGACACCAAACTTATTTTAATGAAGGAAAATGAACTGAAGTTCATGTACATATTTTTAATCAGTTTAAGATGGTTACAAAAGCTATATTCTGAACTCTGGATTTCCCACAACCCTAACAGGAGATCAGTAAAAAAAAAAAACAACAACATATGTACTGCATTAACATCGAGTTTAAATAATTTTTTAAAACTTACTAAAACACAATAGATTTTTTTTTATCCCACATAGAAATATGCACTATATGGACAAAAGTATTGTGACACCTGACTTTTCTAGCCATTTGTGGTTCTTCCACAAACTGTTACCACAAAGTTCAAGGCACAAAGATTTTTTTTCTGTACTCGATCTAGGAAACCCAAACCTGTTCCAACACTTCAGTGTCCCAGTGCACAAAGCCAGCTCCATGAAGATATGGTTTACATTAGATATTGATTGGCCACCATAGAGCTCTGACCTCAACCCTATTAAAAATATATTTTACCCTTTTTGTGGCTGAATTAGAACACAGATCTCCACAACACTTAAAAAATGTTTCCAGGAAACTAGAGATTATTATAACAGCAAATGTGAACTGAATGTGACAAACAAATCGCAAGGTCAGGTGTCAACAAACCTTTGCCTTATAGTATATGAATAGTTATTTTTTTTTTTTACTTTATTAAAAACAAATTACATTTAATTTTAAAACTCAAATAAGGCAGTCTATGCAGGATATTTAAATGCCCCTAAATCAATGTTGCTACAGAGCTTTATCAATCTTGTGCATAATTCTACAGCATTCTACAGAACTTCTATTTTTACTTTCCAATCCAGAGTTCATTATCGAATATGAAGAGAGCCAGTGGGAACCAGGCCGGTGGAAAGAGCTGATTAGAGTGCCTGGAAATCACCACTCAGCTCTGCTGAAGCTCCACGGCCACATAGACTACAGCTTCCGCGTCTCAGCAGTGAACGAGGTGGGGAAAGGACGACCCAGTAGAGCCAGTGACAGATACAAAACCCTAGCCTCAGGTTTGCATTATCGCCCTTTTTTTTCCTCCCGTTATCAATAATGAATTATTTTAAAAAATACAAAGCCCATTGCATTCCTCTCACATACAATTTAAACACATTGCTCTCAAATTCATGGAACTTTCAAATATTCAGATCACTGAGATAATTGATTTCCCCTATTTGTTAAACCTCTACTCCTTTTGGACACACATTTCATGGGCCATCGTTCTTTTTCTGTTCCCCTATCTCACTGTATTTTTCTCTCTCTCTCTCTCTCTTTCTTTCTTCCGCACCACAAATTTCGCTGCCAATAAAATCCATATTTCTGCTCTCTCAAAAGCACCTGACAAGAACCCTGACAACATCAAGATAGAAGCTCATTTGCCACACGAAATGAATATCAACTGGAAGGTAGGAGGCCAGGTGTTCTGTTATGAAATTCTTTCAAGAGTTACTACATTTCAAAGTGCTGAAGCACAGTTCTATTCCCTGGGAATAGAAAGATAGAACAAGCAAATGTTATCAGTTTTTTGGCTCCTATTATCCATTTCATCCAGTTTCCCCCAATGATAAAAGGGTTTACATAGATTTCTTTTTTTTTTACTTTTTGACTTTTTTTTTATCATTTTTACAGTAGCAAACAAAGGCCCTTGTGATATTAATCCATCTGTATAGAATTCTCATCCAAGTAAGCAGGGAAGTAAGTCTTTCATTAAAAAGTATAAGGAGTTGACAGGATTGTGTAGTATATTCTACTTAAAAAAAAAAAAAAAAAAAAAAAATAGGTGATTATCTCCCATTCAATGGGTTATTACTTGGCTTCCTGGCTATAGCAAAGCTGGAATTATGTGCTTCTCTTATTATTAATGGCATGCTTTTATAGATAATTCTGTCTCATTCAGTCTTCTGCTGCCAACCCATTGTTAGAAGTGTCAAAGATTCTCGTCACATTTTAACAAAGAGCCAACAGTGAAGTTATTTGATATCTATAATACAAGAAACCTAGACTACAAAAAATACCTTGAAACCTAGACTACAGTCTATAAAGGTGAACTTGCTACAGAAAGTTCTTACTGTTATAGCCAAATGTTATCTAGATAATATCAATAATATCACTGCTTTGATGTGCCCTTTGGACCCTTTCTTCCTATATAAATGAGTGAGCTTACTGACCTTCATGACAATTATGTGTGCCTGGTCTATGTAGGTTTTTTCTTGCATAAACGCACAGCGCGGGTTTTTTTTAGATGCTCTCTTAGATAAACATGTCTTCAAGGGTTTCTAACCTATTGATTCTTGCTGTTTGTGTACATTTTCTGCTAGATGAGGCTTTCACAAGAGCAAGTAGAAAAATGATTAGACTGAACAATCCATCATCTCTCAGTGTATTGGCTAGACAGTTTTTTGCACCTATATTGCACTAATACTATAATACTACGATAATCAAAACTTTAAATTTCTCAGAAATTTTTTTTTTTAATTTATATTTTCATTTTTATATTCTTTGTGTTGTTGCAAAATATATTGAATTCAAACAGTCCAAATGACCACTATGACATTATAGAATTATGGCAATTTACTGAATTACATACAAATACAATTTCCAAAACAGCTTA
Organism: Silurus lanzhouensis; assembly: GCA_039877035.1. Classification (NCBI taxonomy): domain Eukaryota; kingdom Metazoa; phylum Chordata; class Actinopteri; order Siluriformes; family Siluridae; genus Silurus; species Silurus lanzhouensis. The sequence continues at coordinate 1,275,000 of JBCEWE010000473.1, forward strand.
TACAAAAGAATCATAAGCTAATATTAAATAAATTAATCGTTATGATGAAGGTTATGGGGTGTTTAATATTATGTATTAATTATTATCAAAATATGTGTCAAAACAAATAGACAATAAAGAGACAAAAAAATGAATTACCAACATAATTATTTGAATATTAATTAATAAAAACATGTTTAGATTGTTTTTTTTTTTTATCTAAGTTGTATGTCAAACTGTATTTTTTTTCTATATTAGGTTTATGCAAATGTGCATTACTTTTAGTATTACTTATACACACCGATCAGGCATAACATTATGACCACCTGCTTAATATTGTGTTGGTCCCGCTTTTACCAAAACAGCCATGATCTGTTAGGTTAAGACATTAGCATTAACTTCTTCAGTAGTTTGAGCTACAGGAGCTCGTCTGTTGGTTCGGACCACATGGGCCAGCCTTCGCTCTCCACATACATTAATGAGCCACATACATTAACGAGCCTTGGCTGACCATGACCCTGTCGCTGGTCCCCCACTGTTCCTTCCTCAAACCACTTTTGGTAGATGCTGACCACTGCAGCCTGGGAACACCCTGCTGCAGTTTTGGAGATGCTCTGACCCAGTCGTCTATCCAGCACAATTTGGCCCTTGTCAAACTCAAAGGCCAAATTGGGCAAGCTCAAATCCTTGCCCCTTTTTCCTGATTCTAACACATCAAGTTCGAGGACAAAATATTCATTTGCTGCCTATATCACACCCATTAGCAGGTGCTATGATGAACAGATAATCAGTAATATTCACTTCACCAGTCATACTATTATAATGTCATTTCATAATGTTATGCCTGTCTCTCATACTCTCTCTCTATACACACACACACACACACACACACACACACACACACACACACATAATATATATATATATATATATATATATATATATATATATATATATATATATATATATATATGTATATATATATATATAATATCCAGTACAGAGTAGCCACAGTGACACTGCACTAACTTTAGTTTTTTATTTTTATTTATTTTTTTATTCCCTTGGATTGTTGTGTATGTTTTCAAGTTTGATAATAATAATAAAAAATGGACTCAAAGTGCGAGGCGGAGACTAAGCGAACTTCTGGTCCACCACTTAACACGTTCCTGAGGGAACCATGTTCCGCACGTAAACAGGATTGCATTATAGATATATAAATTGTGGACTTGTCTATGTTTTAGATTCTGCTTTGAGAACCATGAACCAAAAAAATCTGAATCATACTTTTATAGATTTATTTGCCAGGTTTATCACTTTCTATGGAATTTGATTTGTCATTTGCTCACACTGACAGACATAAAAAGATTGCTTTATCTTGCAAAAGATTAAACTCGCTTCGCATAATGGAAAAAATAATAATCCGCAGCTTTCTCTATCATTTTCTAGCCCTTGTCCCCTATGGAACACAACGGGCCTGGTTTGGAGTACAAAGTGAGCTACCGGCGACAGGATGTGGAAGAGGAGTGGCAAGAGCACATGGTGAAGAGGCACTCATTCGTGGTGAAGAACACGCCAACATTTGTCCCTTACGAAGTCAAGATCCAAGCCAAGAACCATGTTGGCTGGGCTCCTGAACCTGAAACCATAGTTGCCTATTCAGGAGAAGACTGTAATTACAAAGCACTTATTATTATACACATCGGCAAAAACTCAAACAAGCTGTTAGCATTTAGCCTGCAAAAACATTTTGTACGCTTTACAAAATAGGAAAAGTTTATAAACGAGTGTCGAACTCTATCTTTCTTGTTTTAATAGAAAGCACTTTGTCAACAGTATCCTCACCCTGACCAAAGTATGTGTCAGGAATATCAACAAGTAGAGTAACCTGCTGATAAAATACAGTCTCCGGTTTACATAATCGCCTGCTCTGCCTTATTTCCGATATTAAATACTACACAGGTTATGATTTCCCATGTCAAGGTTTTGTAGTCTTTAGCGGACTGACAAATGAAATGCTCTCATGGCTTTGAGCTATCTGTGTTTTCAGCTCAGATTATTCATCTTGTTTTCAGATTTTTTTTATGTTTACCTCCTAATGATCTTTTTTTTCTTGCCTCTATCTGGCATTCTATAACCCTGCCTCTTAGTTTGTGTTTGCTAAATTTGTTTTGTTGTTGCATTGCAACTCAAAAGGCTGTGTTAAAGTAGTGAAATAGACTCCTTAGGCTTTAAATAGTAAGTAGCATTTTACTGTATAGAAAAAAGCTATTTTCAATCTTTAGAAAATGGAGTGTAGTTATGCCTGTTGGGAAAAAAAAATATGATTCATGACTCCATACAAATATCTATTAATGGCACTGCCACCTATCCCATTTTGAAAATTATGCCATGCTTTTATGACCGTCTATATGGTATATTTGCAGCTGGAGCATTTTCAGTCATTATCATGACACTGAATGGGCTAATGTAGGGTTGAAATACTTATATAGGGCTTTTATTGTTATTGTGTGTGTGTTCGTGTGTGTGTGTGTGTGTGTGTGTGTGTGTGTGTGTGTGTGTGTGTGTGTGTGTGTGTGTGTCTCCACAGTCCCATCAGCAGCACCAGAGAATGTAGCGGTGGAGGCGATGAACAACACAGTGGTGAAGGTCAGCTGGAACCGCCTTCACAAGGACAAATTGCATGGACATCTGGGAGGCTACACGGTAATCGCTCACCCATGGCCTTTCTGATTTCTAGTCCTCACTTAAAGGCCCACTATACTTTGTGCGACCCTGGGTTGCATCTTTATCATGACAACTGGCTCTTCTAAAACCTTATCTAGTGTACTTTCACAGCTACAGTCTCACACCTAAAACTCAAATAAATAGTTTGTCTTTTTTATCTTGTATTCATCATTAGTTTATCCTTCATACTGTTCTATCCTTTAAGGGCAGTGTGAGGAAATAGTTCTTGTCAGACAGTTGAATGGCAATAAATATAGATTCATATAAAATAAAAAACATAAATGTTGCATTTTAATTCTATTATATACAATAACTAACCTCTTTAGTAGAAACAGCATGAAACCTGGTCATATAGTTTGAGCACTGCAGCTTTTTGCACACTACAGTCTCTAGAATGGTGCAGAAACCCATTGATCAGTTTTTTTAAGCAGGACACCTTTTTAGTGAGAGATGCCAGAGACTGGTTTAAGGTGACTGAAAGTCTAAAGCAACTCAAACAATTGCTTTTTACAATCGTGGTGAGCAGAAAACGACATTAGAATGCAAAACATGTTTAAGGTGGTTTGATTAGAACAGCAGAAGTGCACATCAGGTTCCATTCCTGTCAACCAAAACTGAAATTTGCAGTGGGTGTAAAACTGTCACTTTATTTTATTGCGAACAGCTGCAAACTAACCCTTGTTTCAGAGAATTGGAGAGGTCATGTTTTATTAGAGTCTGTGCTTTTCACTTAATGGCACATCTTCCTGTTATGATGACATACAGGAGCACCTAATCAAGCAGCATTGTGGCAGCCTTACATTGTGGCTGACATTTGTATATACATATTGTATACATATTGTATACACTTTTGTCAACATATAAACTTACAAAAATAAAAACACATGGCAATGCAACTTATTGATGGACCACATAGGAGATAAATTAAGTTTAAGCCAGATCGTCTAAAACCTTTTGCAAAAATAACCATAAACATTCTCTGACCCCAAGCTTAGATCATCCTTCTGTTTTTTTAATTATTATTTTTTATATTATAGAACTACTGTAACATTTTAACATTTTATTATATCAATAATATTAATTTATGCCTGACTAAAACAAGAAGTTTTGCTTGCATCAGACATACCGATCTCGTGGGAGGTGTTGTGTTGTTATAGAAAAATTCATGCCAGTGTGGTGTGACACAGCCTGACATAAGGCAGAGGAGCCTGGTTTATAATTAATGCATGATTTTGTGTGCTTATGCAGAAGCTGCAGCAGCGCTAGCAGCGTTGTTCACACACTTGCTGCGTACCTGATGTACAGTCTGATTCAATATTTTAAATGCAAAATTCACTAAATGGCATGACAGAGCCAAAACACCCTCTAGACAATAGGTTTCTGAGTTTCCATCTGTAAAATGTTTAACTATTCTATGCACCACGTTCTTAAAAGCTCAGTTTTTCTTAAAATTGTCAGCTGTTGTCATGATTCTTGTCATGTGCTGCATCTAAAATAAAAATACCGCTTCCTGAGGTTTCACATGTTTATAGGCTACAAAACAGGTTTTTAAAATCCAAACACTAATAAAACTAAAAGCACGGTTAGTGCTAAGAATCAGTTAGAGTTTAGAATAGTGCATATGGATTGTCTAATTAACAGAGTAAGAGAGATAAAGTGATATTTAGGAGCAGCAACACCAACTGTTTTGGCAGTAAAGTTATTAACACAGTGTGTAGTGCGAGAACGAAAAGAGCCAAGCTTTGTTAACATTGCAGTTTTGTGTTTCAGGTTCAGTGGTGGCGTTTGCGCAGTCTCTTGAACTCAAAGAAAATGCATGGTGATAAACACACCCTCATGTTTCCTGGTGACAGAAAACATGCCCTAATCCTTGGGCTCCAACCTTTTTCCGAATACAGTCTCATAGTCACGGCCTACAATGGACGAGGCAATGGACCAGGAAGCCACCCGGTCACTTTTAAGACTCCAGAGGGAGGTAGGAAAAATTCAATTGCTTGACACTAAAAAGAAATGACACTAAAAAATTTCATTTCTTCGTTTTTTATGTATTTACTTAAAACTAAAGGTGGAAATGGGCATGGCCAATTAACTATTTATATGATAAACCATGTATATCCAAATATCTCCTATAGCTGGCATATTTATAAGAAATGTTATCACTAAATAATAGTGCAAGAGGAACAATTCAATTCTATTTTTACTAAAAAAATTTTGTCCTTGTTATAAAGACGGTGTTAGCCTTCAATCATTTATCAGATCCATTGTAGTAGTATTTTAAAAAGAGCTAAATTTAATGGTGTGTGACGCCTTTCTTTATTAGAAAATATTCCTAAATGGAACGATGTATTATTCTTTAAATAATCTCTTTTTTTCTCCTTCCAATAGTTCCGGGTCAAGCTGCACTTTTCAGGGCTACAGATGTTCAGAAGCATGCTCTGACACTTAGCTGGTCTCCTCCGGTAGAGGCTAATGGAATTCTAACCAGCTGTGTCCTGCAATACCAGCTAAGTATGTCAATATAAATGCAACCTGTCTTGAATATCCAGCCAAGCTCTACATCGTTCTTATAAAACTTTACCACTAGGAGGCACTGTTGGGTCACCCACCTAAGACCCTGCATCGGACCTGGTTTGGGTTATTATATGAACCTGTGACTTAACATATGTATGTATATATACACACACAGGTACATATAATGCAAATCTGAATTTTTATGCATATTTTCCTGAATTGCTTTCATTTATTTATAAACATAGATTTTTTTGGAGGGTTCAAGCAAATGTTTTTTTCTTATCTCAAGACCTGCACATCAGTTTGGACCCATAGTACTCAATAAATCTCTAGGCTCCAAGAAGGCAATAAAACACACACAGCCTGGAAGGGTGTGTTGGTTCATGTATTTGACAGTGCAGCTGATCACAGTGGCTAAGTGCCATGCTCCATATTAAAAGGAGGGACATTTTAATCAGAAGAGTGTGCAAGAGCTTCAGTGCCCTTTGAAGTCTCTGCGCAGGAAGCCGTGTGTGAAATGTTTGGGATAATGCATCCAGCTGTCCATGTGGCACACGGCAGACTGGAATTTAAAATGCTAGCACACACATCCCATGGCTAATTCTGGCTTTTATACAGTCGGTATTTCACGCACATTGTTTCATGAAAATATTTGAGATAGTCTTTTAGACAGTCAGAGAATAGACGTGGATGTCTCATTGTGCAACAAATTAACCAGTCTCACTGAAAGAAATTGTCTGATGCCTTTCATGACATGCTCTGACAGTCTGATGATGCATTTAATGAGTAAATGCTGCACAAGTCTACTCTGGTGTAGCTTTCGTGAGGGTGGGACACATCCATGAAATCCTGGCTTTTAATCTAGAGATCTTGAGACCTAAATTTATCAATGGTGTTCTGAAAAGGATTTAAAAATCGGTTCTTTGTAAGAGAATTTTTAATCTTTCAGCCTTATTTATCATTTCTTTTACTAGAGCTGTGTGTAAATGTTATTGTAAGCCAAAGTCTACTTAAGATTTCTGCCAAAAATCCGATTTTTTTTCTTTCCTTGACTGCGTATGTAAGTTAATCACTGTAAATAATTAGACATGTGCACAGCACAGCTAATTTGCATTCAGTGATGCCTACAAAACTCCATAAAAGGCAAAGCTCACACAGCTGACACAAAATAAATGGCAAAAAAAAGCAGACGTTCTCAGAGGTTATTTTGATTCACGTCTATGCCAGTAAAGATGTATATTATTTAATGTTTATAATATCACAAAAATCTAAATATGTGATCTCACTGAGATGAAAACACAATGATTCGACTTCACAGCAGAAGAGAAGAATCTATATCTCCTGTATCCAAGTAATTATTATTATCCATCACTGCTATTTATAGATGTATTTTTATATTAAAAGTGAAGTGTCTCTGTCACACCCCTTAAATCCTCCTTAATGCCATCTTAGAAGAGAAAAAGGGCATGTGTCTGCAGGAAGTAACTGGAACTCAGCACACTTTGGAGAATAGAACACATTGCAGCTCTAGATAGACAAGATCTGTCGCTTATCTGCAAAGCATTGCACATCAATAAAAAAATATTATATGAGAAACAGACCCAACTCATTGTAAACGCTGCCTGAGCCTGTCCTCCTTGTATTCATTAATATTCTTAATTTCAAGTCTTTCAAGTGACCTGGTGTGTGAGCAGAGAAATTATAGCAGAAGTCTGGGTTCACATTTATTTACCCTAAACTTTTCAGTGCATTTTCTGAAACAATAAAAAAAATAAAAATAAAAATAAAAACTGAAAAGGGTCCATCACATGCTCATGGCTTCGCCTTCGTTCAAGTTCATGTTCACGTTCATGTGTGTGTGTGTGTGTGTGTGTGTGTGTGTGTGTGTGTGTGTGTGTGTGTGTGTCTGTACGTGTTGCACACTGTCAGTTTGAGCACTCACTGTCTCTCTAGTTACAGCTGTCACTGAAAGCACAAAAAGACACAAATAAGTAGGCTGGTGGTAATAAGACAGGTGAGAATCATCACCCGTTACCTGCCAATTTAACCCGCCTCTGTCTGCGCTTCGCTCCCAAATGATGGCAGGAGTTTATTTGTATGGGATTCAGTAGTGGGTCAGACTATCAGCCGATAACCTCCATTAAGAGCTTAAAGCAAAGAAATAGGTCCGGTTGCTAAAATATGCCTTCTTCAAACGGCAGAATTGTTAACATCTTCCAAAAAAAGGGAAAATTATCATATTCTTTAATAATTCTGTTATTGGATTTCAGCCTAACCATACAGCTGCATGCATTTAATGTTCAACCAAAAAAACAATAATAGACTTCAGCGTTAGTTTGGTTTTTTAGTGTTCCAGACTCACAGATAAATAAACCCTTATATCAGGATATTTTTAGTCAATGTATTCCACACAACACACACACACACACACACACACACACACACACACACACACACACACACACACACACACATACACACAAGCACTAATATGTATGTTTGTCTTTGTCAAGGATGACCACATACTCATTAATTTGAGGAAGGAGAAAGGATTTAAAAAAGTAAAAAAAAAAAAGGTCACCTTCAGAAAGGGAAATAATATGTTATCAAATATTATTTAGCTGATTGCATAGTGTAATAACGATCATATCACACATTATTTAAATGAATTTAATTTATTATGTTCTTTATCATTTTTCAAATATATCACACATTACTAGGAGATAGGAGCTCTGGTTTCCTCCCACAACACACTATATTCCTCTCAAGTATTCATCATACCCTTCAAGAGCTTAATCAATCAGCCCAGGATCTGAGAGGTCACTACATGGGTCTACAGGGAATGGGGATGGTATTGGAATGAGATGCATTATTTGAGCCTGTCTAGCAGTCAGAGGTCCTTGTCTTGTGACATGAACGGCTGAGTTATTTGTTGTTTGTGGTAATCAATTGCAGTGAATGCAGTGAGATCATTTTTCAACCGCCCATGCCACAGAGTTTTTAGATTTGACCATCTTAGTATGAGGGTAAAAAAATTTAAATTGTGGTTCAGTGGTTAAAGCTTCAGACCAGGAAGTTATGTGTTAAATGTACCTAGCAGTGTATAGCTGTAAAAGTCTGTTCAGATGGGATTATAATAATAATAATAATAATAATAATAATAATAATAATAATAATAATAATAATAATAATAATTAGTTCAGTGGCCTTCAAGGACTAGGAGTAAAAACACAACACAGTTTATTGTATATTGCATTAAATCTATATTTTATTCCATTTCTGTATAGTTAACAACACAGAGGAAGTGGGACCCCTCCAGACTGTGAACATCACCAACCCTGATACAAATAAATGGCACCTTAGGGACCTGGAGCCTGTTAGTCGCTACAGGTTCTACCTGTATTACTGCACACAAACTGGCTGTGGTCCTGCAACCAGTGAGGAGTACATCACAATTCCAGAAGCACGTGAGTACCAGGGCGTAGCCATTATGAGAATGAAACTCTTGCATGGATCCCGGCTCACACGGGAGAGATTTTGGTTCTCTGATATGGATGGCCAAGTCACTCGTTTCTGGTCATCCATCCATGCCAGAGGATGTTCATTTTTACCCTCTCGTTCCATCATGCTTTTCATATGCTCAGCTATGCGTTTCTTTATTGCTAAACAATATCATAGCAGTGTGGAAGCAGGGACATTCATCACTGTCAAGGAAGACCAAGTGCTTATTGATTTGGGGGAAGGGTGAACGCTTTAGAAAAGGAAAATAAATAATGTGTCATATCTAGCATTAGGAAGGGAAATAATATGTAGTTATCATTTCATATATGGTAATTATCTACACTGATCAAGTAAATGTACCAGAACATGTGCAGTGTAGAATACACCATTTTTACATTCTTAATAATGAATTGTGATCAGTAAAAAACTATTTATAATTTGTACTTGGCTGAGAATTCACACAGTTGCAGCAAGGATATCATAAAAGCCTTAATCTTGTAGCTTTGCGTTAATATATGGCATAGTCTTTGAAAAAGGCAGGGAATTTGAATCGCCTATTTCATGTACAGTTTAATATCTTATTTCCTTTATCAACAACAGGCCATTAGACGTACTGTGGGGCTCAGTCTTGTCAGGAGAAGAGAAACGGAGCAGGGATATAAGTCTTACATGCAGTAATGTAAACTCAGTGTTCAGCAGTATTACAGGGAACAATTTGAACATCCCAATTTGTAAGAGCTCAGCATTTCTCCATGCCTGCTGCTAGGGTGCATTTTCTTTACAAGGCCCTGGTAATTTGCATTGCTTTCAAAATAAAATAGATGCGATTTACTTTCAATGTATGCTGTCTTTAACAAGCTGTCTCATTCCTGCTTTTCTGTTGCTTTTATCATTTTCTTTGTTTGTTTGTTTTACTTGCCAGCTTCAACAGATGTGCCCACTTTCACCATCAGTATGAAGTCTTCTTTGTTTCATAGATGTAGCTTTAGTCATAGTACTAATAACATTAGTGGTACTGTAGTTTACGAAAATAGAAATGTTACATAGAGTGGCATGCATTTGGTACCTGGGCCTTCAGTGAGGACGTACCCGACTTATTCCACCTCTTAATACCACCACTATCACGTCGCGATTATAGAAACCATCAATACTATACAAAAACGCAAAATAACAACATGTGGCATTGCAGAGAGAGAGAGAGAGGCATTTCACATATTGAGGGTGAATATCATTTTACTAAAGCAAGAAACCCAGTTAAGACAACTCCAAACCTCTACACTACCACTGCACCTGTGCTACCTACATCATCTGGAGCAGTTCAGAATCAATATTTGTCTAATAACATGACAAAAACACAAATTGTAAAAAAGAAATACAACCTACTCACCAGGGATGCATACTCATAATTTGCACCGCTCCTCAGAGGCTGTAAGCCAGTGGTACCGCTCGTATTCACTGGTCTGGAAGTGGAGAACAAACCCTTTCCCAGGCTGAGACAAGCTAGCTAGCTTCAGGGTTGGCCGACCTCTCCTCACAATGTCTAGCGTTTCTGGATTTTTTTTTTTTAAGTATTTCTGAAACCAAATAAATGTTTTCTTCTCCGTAGGCATAACAAAGTCTAACTCAGATATATTAATGCATGCAGAGCGCTTCACACGTGTTTGCCAGTCGAACTTGGCTGTAACAGTTTCTCTCTGACAATCAATCAGAAAACAGAAAAATGCTGACGCTACTCTGTGCTAGCTGGCCCTGTGAGAAGCTTATGAAATCTGATTTGTTAAAGAAACAGAGCTATTTCTAAAGGAGACAATGGTTAAAAAGGGCCAGCATAACAGACTTTGCAGGCCCTGGGCAGATTAGATTGACATGGCAGCATATAGAAGCTGAAATCTGATTGGACAAAAAAATCTAACATCCGCATACACATACTAGAAGCAGTGCAGCCAAGAGAAACACTACAAAATTAAGAGAATAAACTGTTGGGAATAAATTAATACAATTTCATGTAACAAATATTAGAATTTAGGTTGTAAATGTAGGTCAGTGCTTCTGATTCAGAGAGGGCTTTGCCACTGGTTAAATAAAATGAAAGCATTGCTGTTTAGTAACACAAAGCAGGTTTAATAAAAGTTTTTTGTGTGTTTGCTTAACATGCCTGTCTCAAAAATGAAATATAAACGTGGACATCACAATTGTTTAAAAAAGGAGCAACCAACCTTATCAGATTCAACCTATCTTTTTATAGATGAGATAAAAAACACAATATCACAAAAATAACTAACACTGAATTTAATTTTATATTGCACTTAGTCCTTAGTTTTCATCCAATAACTCTTTGGTTCAAAAGAGTCCATTAGTGCAGCATGCATAGAATAATTAGAATAAAGCCTAGTAGAAACTACTACAAATATTTAGTGGACAAACTCAAGATCTTATTTTTCTTTTCAGGACAGCCCAGAACTCGTATGACTCCAAGAGAACCTTCTGTCTTCTCTGTGGCTAAAGCCACACTTTCTTCTATAGGTATTAAACATGAGCCCATGTTTAAAAATAGGCATGTGCTGTCCAAAAAAGTATGGCCTATACATGAAAAATTAGGTTATAAAAAAAGAGAAAATTGAAAAGAAAAGGAGATTTTCTGTCATTTTGATGTGTGAGTGAAAATATACTATTTTGTGGGCAGTAGACAGTATTTTTTCTCCATGTCTACTCTTTAATGGTAAACCCTTTTGAGACAACAGATTGTTACATTACTGTTGTCCGTAACTGATCAAATGTGAAGCACAGATAGGGTATGCTTTGTTAAGCTGGTGGAAAAGCTTTAGTGGCACAATCCCAAGTAAATAGCCAGCATCTGAACGAGTAAGAACTTCTCATGTGTGACAGTTGGGGATAGCAGCCAGAGAGGTGAAAGACAGAGCTACATAGAGAGTCAGCTGCCACTACTTAAGTGGATAAATGGAAGCAGTTGAAAGCTGTGGATCAGAACGTTTTCTTTACTCCCGTGGCTTTGGTGTTTTTTGGCCCGGCGTGAGGGCTTCTCCTATACTGCTGTGCTAGCAGATGCTTCCTGTTCTATTTAATCCCACTTTCCAGCAGCAAATGACAAAGACCCAGCCTGCAGCACTCGATATTTATAGCCCCCCACTCCAATTTTTTTAACTTGTGACAAGAAAGCATCAGAGTGAACTGCGATTTACGCGAATCGCTGCTGTGACAGGAAGAAAAGAAACACGTCTGAAATTAGCGGGTGACATTTTCGAATAGTGCGATAGGAGAGAATGTGTGCCAGAAGCTATGTAACGCAGAAACACTTGGCCTAAGGGGAAGAGTGTGATGGATGTGATTATCACGTCTGGTCATAAGGGAAGACGTTTCCATGAGTGAGATGTAGATTAAACAAAGCTGACAGCTCAAGACACTTTGCCTAATTGGGATACACAAAAGTGGTGAAAACAATTAGCTGGGATACAGGTGTACAGACATGTGTATTTTGTGTCATAGTAACCATTAAAATATCTTTTGGGGCCTACCTATGAGGTTTGGTTCATATTTTCTGTTTAATATAACTTCATTACTATTTAATATTTATGGTTGGTGTAGATTCCTGAAACTTAGCTCAAGCTTATTGTTAATTAAAATAAAGCCACATTTTTGAGCCAAATAAGCAATTATTCATTTAGTAAAAGGAGGCTGAAACTTTCAGCATATTCAGTGCATAAAAGAGAAACTAAAAAAAAAACATGTCTTAGGAACATGGTTTATCATTTTGATTTAGTTCTATAAAAGCCATTTTTCTCTTAGTGGTGTTACTTCAAATGTGCATCCTGTCTGCTCTTCTTATTTTGCTGTCTTAATGCACTCAGCAATCTTCCTTTGCATAAATAGCACAAATGCTGCTTTTACATTAATAAGAAACATTTTATTCATGTCATTCATGTCATCTTTAAGAGGGCCACGTACAGAAAACAATTCTGCTCTCCCTCCTCAAGCAAGCTAGCAAAACTTTGTCTTCTTAAACTCAGATCTTTTTCTTGACATACACTAACCACTTCTTTGTCTTGCCATGTTTTTTTTTTTTTTTCTTTTCCTCTTGTTCCTGTCAGCACCCTCTGTCTTGAACATTAGCACCTCAGTTAGCGACAACTTTGCAAATATCAGCTGGATTCTGGGGGAAGGAGCAAACGGATTCAGAGTTATATGTTGCATATATGAAAAACCGTAAGCTCATCTTACCATTCTTCCTAGCTAACAAGGCTGATCCTATTAATTTATAAGCTTATACAAGTCATACTGAGTAAAACAAGTTCAATATTTTAATGAATTATTCATATTTGTTTGATTTTGAATTTCTTAGTGCTAACATACACTTTGTTAATCCTAAATGATTGTTTCTGGTTTAGTGGCACCTTATTAACACCTCTATTTAATTAATACTAACTTCATGTTTCTGGCTTACTAACCCCTGTCCTAACCCTTCCATGGTTATTCACCTTCTATAGGTGAAGGTAACTGGAAGATATCTGAGGCCGTTAACTCCTCTAAGACTTTCCTGGTCATTAAGGAGCTGGAGCCGGGGACAGAATATACAGTACGCATTATGGCTAAAAGCTGGCATGATAGTTCTAGCATTTTTGAAGATGTTATCAGGACCAGGGCCAAAGGTGAGGGGAGGGGTTCTCTGCCAACAAGCTTCCCATTGCCATGTCATTGTCCTTGAATGAATCTTCTCATCTTTAGTTTACTACACATTAATCTCTAAATCTTATCAGATTAGTGAAAAGCTGTTTTTTCATTGAAACTTCTCATCTTCAGTTTACTACACATTAATCTCTAAATCTTATCAGATTAGGAAATGCAGAAAAAATGTTGGCTGTTAATTATTAATGAGCTGTTCAATTTGTATTATCCTAGTGTGCACATTGATAAGCCGGCCTTTGTCAATGTAAACAGTCAATAAACAAGAAGGTCCAGCTAAATTTTGTGAACAAATGGTTGTGTTCCTCAGGTTTGGCCAGCATTCACAGTGGAATTTCAAATCAGGGCTGGTTTATTGGACTGATGTGTGCTGTGGCCTTGCTCACGCTCATCGTGCTCATCGCCTGCTTTGTAAACAGGAACAAAGGAGGGAAGTACTCGGGTAAGGACCTGCATCAAATGCACCTCCATCAACCTCTTTGTGTTTATTTACCACTGAGGGCCAATTACCCATGGGCATAGCAGGTTGGGAGAGAGACAGATAGCTGGACAGATGATGGATAGATAGCAAAGAAAGAACCTTTAAACAGAGCTACTACACAAAAAAAAAAGATGTTTGAAAGAGAGAACCTCAGAGAGAAAGCAAGAGAGAAAGTAAAATATAGAGAGTAACCAGTGGAACAAGATTGTGTAAAATGCTAAAAATGATTTTGCTACTAAACAAATCACTGCAGTTGTATTATTTCTTAAAATGAAAAGCCTTTTACGATTCCAAAATAGCAAGCTGAATCTTGAATTTAAAGAGAAACAGAAATAGAGAAAGAGAGAGAGAGAGAGAGAGAGAGAGAGAGAGAGAGAGAGAGAGAGAGAGAGAGAGAGAGAGAGATATGTGGGATAGTTTGAGACAAAACAATAATAGGATATTTAAACATGCAGAATATGTATACTGAAATTAATACGAATATTAAGATTAAAGCTTCATTGTCGATAAACCATGAGGTATGCAAAAGTCTCACATAGGGAAAAATTAACAATTCGGTTTTCTTGATTCAACAATTTACATCTATACAATAAAAAATTTGTAATTAGACAAAAATTGCTTTTAAATTGAAAAAAAACAAAAAAACAATCCTTACTAGTAAAGAACTCCTCTGCATTGTCCACACTCTGAATCACGTGTATAACCAGTCCAATGAAAAGTGTGGCGTCACTGGCAGGGTGATGTCATGACCAGGAAGCTTATAAGCACATGGAGTGAAACCAGTGGCAGCTTCCGAAAAGAGAAACAAGTGTTGCATGGATGCATGCAATGTGGCATAGAGACGCAGCGTTTCATTCCCTCAGGGAGCCATGGTTACATACGTTACCTGGAGACATTTCCCTTCAGGAAATCTTGCTGCGTCAGAAACGCTTTGGGAACGAGAGTTGAATCAAGCCAGACTGACCAATCCCTGACTAGTGTGGACAGGCACAGCTAGGACAAAGGACAGAGGGGCCAGGAGTGGCACTGAGGTTGAGGCTATAGAACCTGATAGTTCAGCGGGGTGAGCTAGCCCACAGTGTTGCAAATGTCCTAAAGGGAAACTCCAGAGGACAAGGCCTTAGAAGCCGCCACACTTCTAGTGGAGTGTGCTCTGACCTCGAAGGGAGAGGGAAGACCAGAGGACTCGTTAAAGAAAGAAATAGCATCTACAATCCATCTGCTGAGCGTCTGCTTATTCTTTCTCCACAGTTCTGATCTGTGGACGTATATGTCCAGTGCTTGCACTGGACACAGTTGGTTAAGCTTCTCCTGGTCTGGGATCTGAAAGGGAGGAGGAGAGAATGCCTGGACCCTGATAAGTTGTGGGATGACTGAGGGTACTTTAGGAACATACCCTGATCTAAGGTAGAGGAAGGCACCGGCCAGAGGGTGTCAGAGAAAGGGCCTGAAGAGCCCCTGCTTTTTAGAGAGAGATGGCCAAGAGGAACACAGCCTTCCTCTAAAGAGTGTTTACTTTGTGTTTCATTACAGAGCATGCTCAGGCCCCAACAGGGTGGGGGACACTCGTTGAACAGGGCAGACGAGACCTGAACTAAATCATGTAGCCTCTGTCTACAGTGCACAGGACTCACCGAGCCAGATAGTCTCTTAAGGAAATTAGTCTCTTGAGACTGACCTCTGGCATACCTAAGACCAGAGCAACGCCCTGGAGCAGCGTTGCAATGCTCTTTTTTTGCACCTTGCAATGCCAGGAGGGCTGGGTTGTGGTGGTGGGGGCTGTGCCTGGCGAACAGCCCTAAGGGGGCACGACATGGAAGGAAAGCCATTAACAGCATTGCCGAACAGCGGGGCGTCCAGGAGGACAGCCCTAGCCAAATATGCCTTTCTATGGAGACGAGGGTGACCATAAACTGGAGGATATAGCGGAGACCACTTAGCGGTCTCCTTAGTAACCTTGCGATCGGGCACTGGACCAAACAGGTCAGGGTGGCAAAAGGGACGAGTTCGTCTCCAACCCCTCTGCGAGGTCCACTTGGGAGCCCCAGGTCCTAGCACGCCGCTTTGTCTCGGCTAAACCGAGACCGGACCCACGAGGTGCAAGAGCACCCTCCTCAAAGAGTGCTCTCCAATATCGGAGCGTTTGCATTGTCATGTAAGCGCAATCTGTGCATTCGGCTCCCTCAAGAACCGACTTAGCATGCAGTTTATGCATATACCCTGTAATATAGCAGGGGCAAGGTGGAACGCAAAGACGGAAGCAATGCTTCGTTTTTCTGGTCGCTTTCATAGCTGAAAAGAAAGAATCTAAACAGCTCCTACCTTTACCAGACAAACACACACAGAGCACTTCCTGAACAACAGAAGCTGCCGCTGGTTTTACATGTTCTTTGAAGCTTCCTGTTCGTGACGTCACCTGACCGTTGACACTTTCCATTGGACTGATTATATACGTGATTCAGAGCGCAAAGGCGTTCCCAAAGCGGTTCTGACGCAGCTCGAGTTCCTGAAGGGTAACTCTAATGATGCATGTCTAAATCATATTGTTATAAATGTTTCCTTTAAGGAAACCAGCCTCAGCAAGCTCAGCCACTGCTCATGTTTGTTACATTCCAAACTGGACAATTGTACTAGGTATTAGACAGACCTTTTTGTTACCAATTTTAGCATTTACATCATAGAGACAGTAATTGACTACCCAGAATGGATCTATCCCCATGAAAGCATTTCCACTTTAATTTATTGGTTCATTTACCTTAATAGTTGTGTTAATGAAATTAAAAAAAAATAAATTTATCCTCCTGTCTGTAGTAAAAGAGAAAGAAGATCTCCATCCAGACTTGGAGTCTCAGGGCATAAATGACGACACGTTCTGTGAATACAGGTAGGCCAAAGTCCAAAATCGCTCCAGAGAAACACTAAAAATGTTTCTTGTGCATGTTATCCATATTTTACAGTGTGCATGTGTGTGTGAGTGAACAAGCCCTGTCCACTGTGTGCTAACAAAATATGTGGATAAAACAAACAAACAAAAATGTCAAATCAATTCTTTTATTTCCGAGTGCTTGGTATGTGGCACAAGTGTCCTGATAGAAATTAGTCATAATGGCATCACTGTTAAATTGAAACATGTTTGTTTTTTTGGAACAAATTGAAATGGAGTATGCCTAGTCCTCAGCAGGAGATAATGTGGGGGACAATCTGGTATAATTGAAAGGCACTTATCTTCAGGGCAGCGATATCTGTGTTTATTTCATTAATCTTTCAGTGATCCATTTCATAACAATCTCTCTAAGGGCTCAGTGTGTGTAGCCAAAACATCCAAAAATATAGTACTAAAAATACAATACAACTTTTCCTTATTTCATTTATTGGAATTGATTTAGAGGTACTCTTCTTTTTCCTAGGGAAGAGTAGAAAGAGTAATAGTAGTAGTAGTGTTGTAAAAAAAAAACCCAACATTGTAGAATCTACTAGTAAGAACATTAGATGGAAAAGTATTAGTATTTGTATCATTAACATTTTTGTAAATAGCAGCAAATACTTAATTCAGTGTATTATATTAGTAAATCATCATATCATTATAGCACTTCTTTACTACTATGCTACCACAAACTGAAACCTTTATACAGAGACAAATATCCTCCTCCATAAATCAAACTAAACAAGGCTACCAACCGTCTTCAGTAAGTGTTGTGTAACCTCTCACACACCTGCAGGTTTTTATTTTCGAAATAAATAGCATTTTTAAAATTAGTTGTATATCAAATCAATCATTCACAGTCTTTCTTTTCCTTCCCCAGCTTTTCTTTATGTATTATATTTGAAAATTATGCATTCCATTTCACTTAGATCTTCATTTTCCCTAAGTTGAAAAAAGAATGTATAAGTAATACATAAAGCAAACTGATGATGAGCTATGAATCATGATTCTGGCTGCTCCAGCTTAAAAAAAATGCAGGAAAATCCAATTTAAGGTATTCTTGCTTTTATAATTGAAAATTCAAGCCGAACATAATAATGTGATTAACATTGCAAACTATTGCCAGTGGGCATTGTCTGATTGCACTATTCCAAATGTTCCCTAGCTAATTGCACTCCTTCTTGTTAACCTTATTGTAAGTCTCTCACATCCATCAGTATATCTGGACTTCAATCCTTACTCTTATAGCTTCATAATTGGGGGTAACTATACACAGAATTTAGACTGAATATTTGTATTTATTTATTTTCGAGACAGCATTGCTTGCTTGAAAATGTGTCTTCGGATTCTGCAATTGATTCAAAATTCAACATTATAATAGAACAACAATTAAATCTTAATAACGACACAGTGCTTGTGATCCAGATTATTAGCAGCATATAATTAAATAAAAGCTGTGCATTAGAATGTAACTAAATTAAGCATGGCTAATTAAACACTGACTCTCTGGCCAGGCTTCCAATAATGTGCAGGGCAAGATCTCAGCAAAATTTCCACCCCAACTACTGCTGTAAAACTGTGTGCCTAAAATGTAGCACAAACAAATCCAGGGATTCAAAAAGAAAGATTTTCTTTCCCTCTTTTTTCTACATTTGTGTGCCTTAACCAATACAATTTGCAGACAAACTATCTGTGTTTGTCTTTAAAAAAAATAATAAACATTTGTTTTCCAATCCTGTTTTCTTCACCACAATAAAATAATTTATAGTTTACTTGGATTTATGAATGGTATTAGCACATACAGTAGTATGTTATTGTATTATGTTACAAAAATGTGCTTAAAAGACACTTACATTTTAGTTTTTCTGTCTCTTTGTAGCTTCGACTAAGCTGAGAAGTTTTGTATTTTATCTTTCAGATTGGGCTTGGTTTATTACTTATTATTTAATATAAGTGATGGATATGGTTTATGATGGATATCCTACTTTATTGTGCAGTCTGTTGAATGTATTGTTCATTATGCAGACATATAGAACAGAGAAATGTACAGTATATAAAATAATGCCATACATTATTTTACCATACAACAAGTTTACTAATAGTTCAACTGTATTTCAGTAAACTTGTTTAATAATAAAAAAATTAGGCATTCTAAAGTATTAAACCTGACCCAGAATAGCAGTCCTATTCACTCATCTTTCTGTCTGTGTGTGTTTTTTTTTAAATCCAGTGATAATGATGAGAAGCCCCTGAAAGGCAGCCAACACTCACTGTCTGGAGACTTGAAGAGAGGGAACAGTGGGGACAGCATAGTGGACTATGGCGATGAGGATGTTCAGTTTAACGAGGATGGATCCTTTATTGGAGAATATGCTGGGCAGAAGGAAAGGGCATCCATGGAAATCAAAGGAACCTCTCAGAGCAAAGCATGAAAGGACTAATCCTATTTCATTTTGCTTACAGATATTTGGCACAGGGACATAAAGGGAAAACAAATGACATAATTCCCTTGATTATGTCATGTAGTTAAAAAAACAATAATCAATGTGTTTATTGTCAATCATGCGCTCATGCTTATGTTCTTTTATAAGGATTAGTTTCACACAAATTGTAACAAACCATTCAGTCGTTTTCAGCTGTATATAGATGTCAGGTATTCTTTTTATATTTTTTAAATGATGTCAAAGCTGCCAGGAGTATGTTTGTTTTTGTTTAGTTTTTTCTTTTCTTTTCATTTTTTTCTTTTTCTTTTATTTTTTTGTATAGACAGTCTTGGTATTCCTAATGTAAAATAAGAAGAAAAAAAGAGACATTCCAGTCTTAATTTGTTATGCACTGTGAAGTCTCTGGAGTCTTTTCCATTGCCTTTATGTAGTCGAGCAAATTGTATGGAATTATTTTATTTTTCCTTTTTTTTTATCTAAGCAAATATTATTGAAGTTTTCTATTCCGATCTGCATTCATTCAGTGTAATTAAATATGTGTACAAAAAGCTGTCCCTTAAATTATTTCCCCAATTTTAAGTATACAGAATGAAAGAAAAAGGACAAAATAAGAATTATAAAAGCAACTACGCATTCCTTTTTACTAAATCTGTAAGCATATCCTGTATCCAACCATAAGCCATATACAGTGCATTGTTATGTTGTGTTTGCTTCTATTAACTCGTTGTAGTTTGAGCAATATGCAGTACCATCATGATATGTGAAATATATATATTATAAAAAAGACGTGCTATCACCATTATAATGTTTTCATCTTGCATTTACAATAGTATCATCATATCACAAGGGATTTACATAGGCAAAAATGCACACATGTGCACTCTTTTAGTAAATACTGTTGCAATTGTGGCTCACTTACACCACCTCTTACTCGTGGATAAAATATGAATTTCAGAGGAGGATTTTTGACCCAGCTGTGTCTCAAGATTTAATAGTTGCAGTTTGGAATTCTATAAACGAAACACACTAATGGTGTTGAGCTGTTTATTTCTATCGTGAACTTTCCAGTTCTAAAAATAATTTATTTTTAACTAGGCAATTGGATACAGACATAGCTGCTTCGACCTATCATAACAGATTGTTGAATGGCTTTTGAAATGCAAAAAAAATTTGCATTTTTTTTAAAGTTACATTTAAATGGCATCAGGCAGCTACTCTTTACGAAAATTTTTATGTTTGCATGTCTATGGATGTTGACGATGTTTCGCACAGATTTGGCATTACATTTTATTACTTGTCTTTTTTTTCAGATTTGGTGACTCGAAGCCATCGCCTTTGTTTTTTCTTTCTCATATCACTATTGTTCCAAAACTAGCAAAGTCAGATCATTGTGGTCTCCTGTGTTAAATAAATTTGCCTAATTGTGATGTTTCATTTATCTGGATATTATGTAATGAATGCACTGAATGCTTGATAGCAGAAATGGATGCCAGCGCAACTAAGGGATAGCTCAGTGGTTAAGATGTTAGCATTCTGACCAGAAGGTTGTAAGTTCACATTCCAGCACCAGTTTAAGCAAGACCATTAACCCTTACCAGCTCAGGTGTATGAATGAGATAAATCACCTTGATAAGGTGCCAAATGCTGTAAATGTAAATTCAGGGTAAGAAAGTTTTTTTAAACAGGCAAACAAATCAAAATAAGCAATCAAAAAGCCAAAATGTGAAACGAATGGTCAGGCGATTAGCAAATTTATACCAGGGCATAAACAAGAATGTAAAATGAGAAGCAGAAACAGGATCCAGAAAGCATGAAAGAAAAGACAAAACAGCAAGGTAATTGCAGTGCAATTAGACAAGTTACTTCATGAAACTACACTAAAATTGGGGGAGACCTGACATGAATGAAACATATACACATGCACTACAGCCTACTTTAAGTGCCGCGAATGGAGTGAGGGGGGGATCTCTGACACTGGTACAAAATCATTAAAAATTTTGACTTAAATGATTCAAGAAACATTATTACTAATTAGGAAAAAATAAAAGATATGTTATTAACCCCCTTGTTTTGAGTGCATTTAGTCATGGAACTCTGACTAAGTGTTTTTGATTTCATTCACTTACCATGGTACAAATATTAAATTGCACATTAAAAATATTTCTCTGTAAACTGTAACCATAAAAATAAAAAAAGGAAAAAAAGATCCTTTTAAAAAGGACAGATCATTGCAGACTTGCACAAGTCAGCGAACAGAGTTAGTCATTAGAAAAGGCTCAGGGCTTTTATTCTCTCTGGGGCAGCCATATATTAAAAAATACAATGTTAAAATAAAATGTCATAAAGTGTCCACATATGTTTTATTTTATCACATTTATTGCATTAGTTATTCCTCTTAGAAAAACCCAGACTGTGTAATAATCTGAAAGCTAGAGCCAAAATACAATGATATAAGTAATTAATTAAATTAATTAAATTACATGTTTTTTTTCTGCAGAGATTTTTACCAAATTATTCCAATTAAATACCTGATGTACTGTTCATATTTGAATCATAAAACTGAATACTCAGTTGACAATCTTTATTTAAATGCATGTTACACATAATCCATTTACATATTACATTTCATAACATTAAACACATTGAATTTTTTAATCCTTTGAAGGTGAGGGCATTTCTAACCTAAACTTATTCATTTATCAGATCTGGAGAGATCATAGATATAAGGTATTCGGTTAACTGGGATATTTGTTTGCTGTCGTCCCCTTACTCACACATGTTCACCCAGGTTACCTTCTGGCTATCCCTTTTAGTCAGTGGAGGACAAGGTACACAAACCATGTACTTGAGTAAAAGTAAAGATACACTCGGTAAAATGATACTCGAGTAAAAGTGCACCCTTTAAACTTCCACTTGAGTAAAAGTACAAAAGTCTTTGCCTTTAAATGTACTTAAGTATCCAAAGTACTATGATTTATTATGGCTGTAATGTTCCTATTATAATTTTTTTCCACAAAGCTTTTGCTTAATCAACTCAGTTTATGTGAAAATATGCTAATGTTACTCTTAGCACAGCAATGATATTAATGACATTGATTGATATTTATTAAATGAGCCCAAACTTAAAAAAATGCACAAATAAAGCCACGGGTGTGGCCAGCCATTTATTACTCAAAAATGTCATGCTTGCTGTTGAACTGACGCTGAACATCTCAATGTTATGTATGTAACCTTGGTTACGTGAAGGAACGAGACACTGCCTCAACAACACTTTTGGAACGCTTCCTCGTATTCAGGCTCTGAACCATGTGTGTAATTGGTCGGAAAAAATGTGACTTCAACGGCAGGGTAACGTCATGACCAGGAAGCTATAAAAAAAACATGCCGTGGAGCAGTGGTGGGCCGTGCATTTGATACCTGGGCCTTCAGTGAGGACCACCATCATGTCGCAATTATAGAAAACCATCAATACTATACAAAAATGCAACATAACAATGCGTGGCATTACAGAGAGAGAGAGGCATTTCGCATATGGAGGGTGAATACCATTTTTACTAAAGCAAGCTCCAAACCTCTACACTACAACCACAACTGTGCCACCTACATCATCTGGAGCAGTTCAGAATCAATATTTGTCTAATAACATGACAAAAACATAATTTTAATAAAATAAAACCTACTCAACAGAGATGCATAATCATAATTTGTACTGCAGCTGTAAGCCAGTGGTACTGCTTGTAGGCTCATGTGCAGGAGTTTCAAGTGACTGGCCTTCTCTCACTCTGCCGTGAGGATAGACTCAATTCAAGCGGTAGACAGTCGTGCCCGCATGATGGTCAAATCCCACACTACGCCTAAGAGGGTGGTTCTCTGTCCTGGAGAAAGCACAATCCTCTTGGCTTTTAGTCTTAACCCCAGCTCATTCATACAGGTGAGAACAACATCTCGATGTCGGACTGCCAGAAGCTCTGATCAAACTAAAATCAACCAATCATTGATATAGTTCAGAATGCAGATGCCCTAGAGTCTAAGCAGGGTCAGAGCCGCAAAGCCGAATGGAAGGACCCGATATTGGTAAGCTTCGGCCCCAAAAGTGGACCTCAGGAACTTTTTATAATAAAGAGAGATGGATACAAGGAAACATGCATCCTTTAGATCTATTGTGACAAACCAGTCCTCAGATCTGATTTGAAACACGACTGAATCTAAAATAGGATGCAACCCCTCACTATGACATACCAGCTGTAGAACGCGTATTTTCAGTCTGATAAAGGGACCACCTTGATGCCCTTCTGTCTTAGTAGAGTGTTTACCTCTTGTTCCATTACCAGAGCCTGCATGGGTCCCAATATGCACTAGAGTGGGACATACTCTGACAAACCAGGGTGGACAAGACCTGAACTGAATCGTATAATCTCTATCTAACATATGCAGGACCCATAAAATCTGGCAGAACTTACCAAGCCGCTTAGCAGCCTTTTAAGGGTATCAGTCTCTCGAGACTGACCTCTGGTAAGCCTCGAGCCAGAGCTATGCCCTGGTCTAGCTCTAGGGGCCTCCTGGGAGGTGGCGGATGCCTCGAGGCCCGCTACAGTCCGTGCCCTGAAGCACTACACATGGCAGGGTTAACGGACAAGCTCCCTGGGGAGGGAGCAGGGTGGCACCATATACTGAGGTGCACCGCGCCCCTTCCCGGCTGAATCCTTTGTCAGAATCTTTTGTCCAAAGCCCTCTTTTTGAGGCTTTGACACTTGTAGGGGTGTAAGTGTTGCGATGCTCTTCTTCTGAACCTCCCGATGTCAGAAGGTCCTGGGTTGTTCTTGGGCCTGGGCCCACTGAGCAGCCTCATGAGAGTGACGTGGGAGGAACCCCTGAAATTCTGCTGACTGCTTCCTCTTTAGGAGCAATGAGTAGCACAGCCCTATCCCTGTCTAAGATCCAACAGGGTGAGCCATAGGTGCCTCTCAGTCTAGCTCCTGCAGCAGATTAGCCTGATAGCGCCGACGTTGTCCGCCATTGCACGGAAGTCTTAAGACTGAAGAGGCGAGCTGAAAAGGGCACCGACGTGGAGACTGGCAGAAAGTGCTCATCAAGCTTACTAGACTTTCTGCTTATCAGCCAGCCAATCTACTGTATCTCTAGCTTGGTTAAAGTGCAGGTCACAACCTCCAGTAGATCCTCATAAGCCAGTTCACAGAGAATAGCCCCTCCAAACCAATGAACCCCCCACCCCCTCATAGAAAGAGAGGCGGAGCCGAATGCTCTCATCGCAAGGGGAAGAAACCGCTGAAAGGCGTGCTTCCGAAGCTTGCGAATGAGAGCTGGACCAGGCAGGTGAGGAAGGAGAAAGGGACAAGCCCTTGTCCAGACCCTCTGCCAGGTCCATCTGTAAACCCCAGGAACTACTGTGCCTCAGGGAGAGCGGGGCCAGAACCACAAGGAGTGAGAGCACCCCCTCGAGGTGTGCTCAACGAGAAAACCCCTACTATCTCACCATGTGTAGACCCCCAGGGCCCTACGTTGATTCTCTTCCAGAGTTTGCTCGTTTTCTTTCAGATCTCTTGGTCAATTTTGATATCAGATTTTAATATTCACATAAATAATGCAAATGATGCGTTACTAAACTCTTTTGTGGTTAAACAAAAAATCACTAGACCAACTCATTGTTTTAATTACACACTAGACTAAATAATATCCCATGGAGCAAACATCACTGTTATAGATATTTTATGACCGATGATGACCGTTATATTGTACACACTACCGGTAGAGCAGATTAGCCGTGTCTCACCACGTTATCGACTTGGTAGGATTATTGTTCCGATCACTAAGGAAAGATTCATAAGTATCATGCCTGATCTGTCTCAACTCCTCACTAAACCCCTGTTAGATTTTCATCATGCCTAAACGAAACTTAATTCTTGGAGAGGTTTTCCATACGACCTGCGATGCCCGTAGGCCTTTCTGAATTCAGTGAAGAATCACACCGCACACAGCAAATGCTTCCTCTTCAGTTTATTGCAGGCAGAAGAATGTATATATACACACACACAGAGAAAAGAAACCTGACCTAAAGTTGTTTCCTGTTTAGACAAGAGGATATAATAGCCGGAGATGTGTGAGCCCAATATATTCTATAGACACTGAACAGAAAAAGAAATGTGTGTGAAACAGTGAAAAAACGCTCTTAACACTAACAACCCCTAAATGCAAATCATCTTGATGAAATAGCTAACAACATGGACACTATCCTTACTAGCACATTAGACACCATTGCTTCATCCGATTAAAAACGTTTAGAGAAAAAAAACAACTGCACCATGGTACAATAGTCATACTTATGCCCTCAAAAAAGCTATCTGTAATCTGGAAAGTAAATGAAGAAAAACTAAATTAGCAGGTTTGAGAACTGTGCGTAAAAACAGTGTACTCAGCTACAGACAGGCGCAAAATGCTGCTAGGGCTGTGCACCTTAGGAAAGTCATAGAAAACAACCA
Organism: Silurus lanzhouensis; assembly: GCA_039877035.1. Classification (NCBI taxonomy): domain Eukaryota; kingdom Metazoa; phylum Chordata; class Actinopteri; order Siluriformes; family Siluridae; genus Silurus; species Silurus lanzhouensis. The sequence goes on from JBCEWE010000473.1 coordinate 1,300,761, forward strand.
AACAATCCCAGGTTTCTATTTTAGTACAGTTGCTTAATTAACTACAAATCAGATATTTGAAAAGAATGTTCCATTAAAGTTTAGTAGTGAAGACTTTTTGAATTTGTTCACTGAAAAAATTTTAAGAATTAAAAACACAATTGTGGAGGTCTAACCTCTGACAGCATCTCATGATCCAGTCTCACCACAAGCGCCACAATTACAATTACACTGCTTTGCATGTACAGGACAGGAAGAGCCATATAATGTTATTACTTAAGCCAAATCAACAACATGTCTGTTAAATCCTAATTCAAGTAAACTACTGAAAGAAGTGTTACATACAGCTGGTGAGCCTCTTCTGTATATTATTAACGCCTCGCTATCTTTAGGTTGGCAATTATTAAGACCCTTATTAAAAAACCTGATTTGGATCCAAACAAACTTAAATTACAGATCAAATTACAGACCTATTTTAAACCTTCCATTTATGTAAAAAAATTTTATAAAATATTGTCTGCCAAGTTATGTTTCTTCTTACAAGAAAATAGTTAAAAACACAAATGACCTGTTTTAGCTTCAGACCAAGGCTACAGCTCTCTGTTGGTTTTACTAGATCTTAATGCTGCATTTGACAATATAGATCATGACTTTCTCTTACAGAATTACATCGGCATTCAGGGACAGGCATTTAACTAGTTTAAATCTTACCTGTCTGATCATTACTATTTTGTAGATTTAAATGGAGAACTATTCAGGTTATCCAAGTTAAATATGGGGTTCCACAAGGTTCAGTTCTAGGACTCCTGCTTTATACATGCTTCCCTTGGGAAATATTATTAAAAGGTATGGGATTAGCTTTCACTGTTATGCCAATGATACCCAACTATATATCTCAAGATATATAGATCAAGCATCCCAATTGACCAGGTTAACCGAGTGTGTTAAAGAATTAAAATATTTATATTGTTATAAGAGAGATATTGCTCATTGGCCCAAAAACCTGTACACAAAATCTCCAGCAATTCAACTTGCATTTAGAAGGATGTACTGTACCTACTAGTACAAAAAAAAAATCCTGGAAGGTATTTTAGACAGCAATTTTTTTTTTCAAAAACATATCAGCTGCATTACAAAAACAGCCTTCTTCCACATTAGAAATATTGCTAAGCTAAGAAACATGTTGTCTATATCTGATTCAGAGAAGCTCATACATGCATTCATGATCTCCAGACTGGACTATTGTAATGCAATACTAGGTGGATGTCCTGCATCATCAATAAACAGTATACAGTTAGTCCAGAATGCAGCAGCCAGAGTTCTCAAAGGGTTGAGAAAATATGACCATATAACCCCAATCTTATCATCCCTACATTGGCTACCTGTTTGAATCGACTACAAACTATTGCTACTTACCTACAAAGCCCTAAATGGTTTGGTTTCCCTGTATCTATCTAGTCTTCCAACACGCTACAATCTGTCAGTCCAGGACACTTGTGCTCCAGGACATCTGATCAAATGCACATTTTCAACTTGTGCTTGTTAATATTATGAACAGAAGCTATGCTAATTCCACTCCACCGCTTTTCTTTCTCTACCCATCGTAAGGCATCCAGAGGTTGCATCAGCTCCAGTTGTATCTTACCTCATGAAGATTATAGACATTCAAAGAAGTGGATGCCAACAATTTTAAAGGCTCTGGCACGGTGGAGTTGGTGTTGGATCCATGATGATCTCAAATGTTGAGCTATTTAATGACTTGCTCAGAAGCTACTGGTTTCACAACGTCAACTGACTGTAGAGGACTGTAGAAAGGACATTACTCAATCACACACACTCTGGTACTCATGTGTGTGTGTGTGTGTGTGTATGTATACACTATACCTTATATATATATATATATATATATATATATATATCTATATATATATATATATATATATATATATATATATATATATATATATATATATATATACAGTGAGGAAAATAAGTATTTAAACACCCTGCTATTTTGCAAGTTCTTCCACTTAGAAATCATGGAGGGGTCTGAAATTGTCATCGCAGGTGCATGGCTACTTAGACATAATCTAAAAAAACCAAGGAGTGGCTCTGTAAGAAGCATATCAAGGTTCCAGCGTGGCCTAGCCAGTCTCCAGACCTAAACCCAATAGAGTATCTTTGGAGGGAGCTCAAACTCCGTGTTTCTCAGTGACAGGCCAGAAACCTGACTGATCTAGAGAAGATCTGTGTGGAGGAGTGGGCCAAAATCCCTCCTGCAGTGTGTGCAAACCTGGTAAAAAACTACAGGAAACATTTGACCTCTGTAATTGCAAACAAAGGCTAATGTACCAAATATTAACATTGACTTTCTCAGGTGTTCAAATACTTATTTGCAGCTGTATCATACAAATAAATAGTTAAAAAATCATATATTGTGATTTCTGGATTTTTTTTTTTTAGAATATGTCTCTCACAGTGGACATGCACCTACGATGACAATTTCAGACCCCTCCATGATTTCTAAGTGGGAGAACTTGCAAAATAGCAGGGTGTTCAAATACTTATTTTCCCTCACTGTATAATATATATATATATATATATATATATATATATATATATATATATATATATATATATATATATATATATATATATAAAGGTATAGTGTATACTCACACACACATGCACACACATCTGTATGTATATGTATTTGTGTGTGCTTATTCAGTCATCAGGTACAACCCACATGCTTTAAAGCACAGTATCCTTTTTTGCAGAGGGAAATATTTTTTGTTTAGTAAAAAAAAAAAAAAAATGTCAAAACAATTAAAAAATGTTCTGTTCAGGAACACAAGCATGTCAAAGTATGTTATCCTTTAGCATACTAACAGCAGGTGTTAATTATTGTAAGAAAAAATACAGTGTTGCATAAATACCCTTAATTACTGCAAACTGCAAACTAAAATTCTACTATTATCCAGGTTGCTACAGTATATGCTTTAAATATTTTTTTATTTGCATATGGATGCACAAAAGCTTTATTTTTCCTTATGGATGCAGAGCATGTGTAATTCTTTTTGAGACAATATGATATGCAAAGACAGCTCAACCATGGCAAGTTGTATGAGCATGCTGACATGCCATAACACAAAACACTCAAGCTGCAGTTCCTGTCTGTATCACCCAGAACTAGATTAATAATGCAAAGCTTGTTTGTCCATTGGTCAGACAGAACCATAAACAAATGATTTTAAATCAACAAACAGAGTAGCTACTATAGCTACTAAAGCACTTTCACAATAAGTGTCACAAGATTTGCTTTACATACCACACATAAAGATCTCAAATTGTAGCTAATTATAACAGAGATTATAAGAGGTTTTCATAGCTTTGATACAAATAATTATATATACATTATTTTCCATTGGCTTCCATATAGAGACACAGAGAGAGAGAGAGAGAGAGAGAGAGAGAGAGAGAGAGAGAGAGAGAGAGAGAGAGAGAGATGGAAAAGAGATGCTTGTTAGGCATGTGGACAAAATCTCTGCCTCCTCCACAGTACTTTGGGATATCTGAGAGAATGATCTCAGCATATCGCAGCTCTGCAGCAAATGAATTGGTCCCCAAGTCTCAGGAGCTGTCAGCTATTCACTTTGTATGAAGGCTTCATTCATCACTAAATTTTTTTTCTCCCATTTTCCATCTGAACAGGAGAGCAAGAGTGAAAGAGAAACTTTTTTGTTGACAGTTAAGAATTTGGGTGAACATTGTGTGAACCAGGGACTATTCCACAAAAGCAAAAGCAAATACAATATATTACAAATACTAAGCAAGGTATATTTCATAAAGGAAATTAGCTTAAGTTTAAATAATTCAACATTATGTTGAACATTTAAGTCTTATTTAAAAATTAGAAAATGTATTATATTGAATAAATCAAACAACCATGTTCACCACCATAACATGATAAACACCACGCTTTTTTTGTATATTTCACAATTAATAAAAAACTCTGCACTTCCATCTGTGAGAGAACACTAGGCCAGACCATAGATGGATTTGGAATTTCCATCCGAATCATGTGAGATCACGCAAATCCAGCAGTCCTATTGGCAGCTCTACCGAATCAAGATAATTATATGCTAGCTTCAGGCAGGGTTTCAAAAGGGGAAAGGCTACAGCCTGTGCACCAGTCAAGCCAAGTCAGCTAAACACAGTCAGTACGGTATGATACCAGCAGGGATCATACCAGAGGTCAACAAACTGGCCTTCCCAGGGAAGCTTAAGATAGAGGCTGAGTGGGTAGCCTCAGTGAACCAGCAAACGGTTGATTCAGCCAAGACAGTATTTCCTGCTCCATCTCCAACTCAAGTCAAGTCAAGGAGCATTAATTGTTTTTTCAACCATATATAGCTGACGCATTACACAGTGAAATGAAACAACGTTCCTTCTGAACCCTGGTGCTACATACAACAGCAATCACAGAAAACACAGGGCCAAGGACTAGTGTCCTTGCCACATAAAGTGTGAGCAATCTACAAGCTCTTAGAAATCTACATGAAGGATCCATCAATGATCAGTGGAGAATGGTCACTCTGTGCTCTCCTGAAGTCAACAACCATCTCTCTCGTTTTGTCGTAATTCAGAGACAGGCTATTAACCATTGCACCTCCTCTCTGTATGCTGACTCATCATTCTAGCAGATGAGACCCAACCATGGTCGTGTCATCTGCAAACTTGATGATGTGATTCGAGCTGTGCATAGCTACACAGTCGTAAGTCAGCAGAGTGAACAGCAGTGGACTGAGTACACAGCCCTGAGGTGCCCCAGTGCTCAGTGTGTTGGTGCTGGAGATGCTTTTCCAGCGTTTCCGATCCAGTCTGACTGAGGTCTCCCAGTCAGGATGTCCAGGATCCAGTTACAAAGGGGGGTGTTCAGGTCCAGTAGGCTCAACTTCTCAATCAGGTGCTGAGGGATAATTGTGATGATTGCTGAGATAAAATCTATGAACAGCATTCGTACATACGAGTCCTTGTTGTTGAGGTGGGTGAGGGCCAGATGAAGGGTCTGATGACACACAGCTGTATATTTCAGCAAAGCCAGATGAGAGAGATCAGCTAAACAGTGTTGAGGAGTGTGTAAAGGACATTAGACAGTGGATGCTTAATAATTTTCTTCAGCTCAACTCAGATAAGACGGAAGTACTTTTACTAGGACCACATGCAGCTAGAAGCAAACTTTCTGATTACGTAGCATCTCTGGATGGTGTTTCTGTTTCAGCATGTACGGCTGTCAAAGACCTTGGTGTGATTATTGACCCGAGTCTTTCCTTTGAGTCTCACGTGAATAATATCACCAGGATCGCCTTCTTCCACCTTAGAAATATTGCTAAAATTAGAAATATGATGTCGTTACAGGATGCAGAAAAACTAGTTCATGCTTTTGTTACTTCTAGATTAGACTACTGTAACGCTTTACTTTCTGGGTGTGCGAGTAAGTGCATAAATAAGCTTCAGTTAGTCCAGAATGCAGCAGCAAGAGTCCTCACCAGATCTAGGAAATACGACCACATCACCCCTGTTTTAATCAGTCTACACTGGCTCCCAATAAAATCTTGCATTGATTATAAGATACTACTACTGACATATAAAGCACTTAACGGTCTCGCACCGCAGTATCTGAGTGAACTTTTGTACCAGTATGATCCTCCACGCCTACTTAGATCAAAAGGTGCTGGCTATCTTTTGGTTCCTCAAATAATGAAGACTACAGCAGGGGGCAGATCTTTCTCTTATAAAGCCCCACAGTTATGGAACAGCCTTCCAATCAGTGTTCGGGACTCAGACACAGTCTCAGTGTTCAAGTCGAGGCTGAAAACTTATTTATTTAGTCAAGTCTTTGATCAGTAGATTTTTCTTAGGTAAAGGTGCAGATCTGGAGGAAACATGGATATAGAGTGTTTGGTGAACTGGTATATTTGTATGCTGTCGTCCCCTCACATTCACACGTTCACTCGGGTTTGTTGACGGTGGTGTGGTGGGTCGTCTCTTATCCCAGAGATCCCTCATGTCTGTGTTACCTTCTGGTTCTCCCTTTTAGTTATGCTGCCATAGCGAGTCTTGCCGGAGTCCAAACTGCACAGTGACATCAACTTTCATACACCAATAGGGACACTTAATAATCCATATCCTTCCCTTCCTGTCACCCTCTCTCTCTCTCTCTGTCTCTCTCTCTCTCTCTCTCTCTCTCTCTCTCTCTCTCTCTCTCTCGGTCGAGTTAAACATGCTCCTGAGGCTCCAGTGACCACTGTTCCTGCCCCTCTCCCCTCCGCGGATCTTCACACTTCTGTGCAGCTTGGGACGGTCTCTCCTCAACACCTTGGGTGGTTCCATGTAATTCCGGAGTAGAACGGGTGCTTTGAGGACGGATTGGACTGTAGTTGGTGTCGGCGGTCTGCTGCACTGACTCGGGAGTGCAGTTTGCTTCTGATCATCATCACTGCACCCTGCAACTTTGTATATATGCTTCAAATGGACATTTGGTGCAACCCAGATGAGGATGGGTTCCCTCTTGAGTCTGGTTCCTCTCAAGGTTTCTTCCTTATGCCATCTCGGGGAGTTTTTCCTTGCCACAGTTGCTCATCAGGGACAAACATACTTACAAAGAACATATTTACATCTGATCACCACATTATCTGTGTAAAGCTGCTTTGAGACAATGTTCATTGTTAAAAGCGCTATACAAATAAAAATGAATTGAATTGAATTGAATGAAGGGTTGTGGACATGGCATAGTCCATGGAGCAGTTTAGAACTGCATGGGGTCCAGTAAAGGTTGGTAGCTGGGTCTTGATGTGCCTCATGATGTGCCTCTCGAAGCACTTCATCACGATAGGTGTGAGTGTGACGGGACGATAGTCATTGAGGCAGGAGACAGTAGACTTTTTCGGCACAGGAACGATGGTCATCGTCTAAGACATCCGCTAGCTGTTGTGCACATTCCCTGAGCACTCTGCCAGGAATGTTGTCTGGTCCAGCAGACTTTCGTGGTTTAACTCTGCATAGAGTTTTCCTCGCCGCCATGTTTTGCACCTCGAACTGGACGTAGAAGTCGTTCAGCGCATCTGGGAGAGAGGCGTCACGGTCACAAGCAGGTGATGTTGTCTTGTAGTTCGTGGTCGCCTGGATGACCTGCCACATCTGCCACAGTCTTCGTTGTCCTGAAGGTGGCCATGGATTCTCTTGGCGTGTGCGCGCTTTACCTCTCTGATGGCACGGGACAGTTTGGCCCTCGCTTTCTTTAAGGCCGTCTTGTCCTCTGCTCTGAAGGCGGATTTTAGCAGCGCACGCACCTTGGCAGTCATCCACGGTTTCTGGTTGGAACATGTAGTGATGGTCTTGGAGATGGTCACATCATCAATGCATTCGCTGATATAACTGGTCACTGCTGACGTGTACTCCTCCAAGTTGATGAAATCATCATTGGTTGCTTCCCTGAACATGTCCCAGTCAGTGCATTCAAAGCAGTTCTGGAGAGCAGACATGGATCCTGCTGGCCAGGTTCTCACCTGGTCTGAGTACCCGAAGTGGGGGCGGGGCTTTTATACAGTAAAACAATCATTGGAAGAAAAACCTAAAATGGGTGACAGAAAACAATTGAAACAAGGCTCCTAGTAGAATATTTAACTACTTTAAGAAAATCCACATGAGATCAGTCTGGTAGGATTGTAGGAATTATTGGATTTTTTCCCTAAAAGGATTTTTGTTAATCAAGCAAGAATGGAAGCTGTCAAGACATGTCTAAGAGCTCCAAGGAAGTTCTACTGACTACACCCATTTTTGTGAAAAATCCATAATTGACCTGTACTAAATATTCCCTCTAAGTACCATTGGTAAACAATAAAATATACTAAAACAAATCAAAGTAATTGAAATACTGTATACAATATTTTGTTTCAAGTAATAACAAATAATTAAAATGAATAATAATAATAATAATAATAATAATAATAATAATAATAATAAAAAAAACATTTGTTTGCCCTAGTCTAGTGCGCATCATGTAGACTTGTTACAGTCGACGATGAGCTAGTGGCGGCTCTCCTCTGGTTTTTTTTTTTTTGGACTTCAAAAAATTTTACTTTGAGGACGTTTGTTCATATTAGCGTATGTTCGTAAAGTGGGGTGCGTCTGTGTTCAGCAAAGCCAAAGCCAGTGGCCTGCTTTTCTATATGACTGAGCAATGCCCTAGATATTCAACATATTTTCTACTAGCCAGAGAGTGAATCAAGCAAGGCAGAAGCATATCTCAGAAGTGATGGACAAGGAGAGAACATGTCATCTACTTCACCTGCCTTGGCCAGCTTTTTATTGAAAGAAACAAGGAGGTATGAGACTATGTATAGATTATCTAGCGCTCAATCAAATCTCTGTCAAGTATCCACTGCCCTTAGTCCCAGCCCAAGGAGACTTGGTAAGTAAGAGAAGCTTAAAATAGAAAAGCTGAAGGCAATGAATTGTACATAAGGTTCACTGAGACCTACATTTGATTAAAAATACAATATATATATATATATATATATATATATATATATATATATATATATATATATATATATATATATATATATATTAAGCGGGTATTTTGATTTGCGACGTGGAGTTAGCCCATTTAATTGTTAAATAAACATATGCATTTCACATTAGATGAGGCTCATCACTCAGATATCATTAACCAGGAATCGAATATTATTGACCAGGGTAAAGTGACAGATTAAATAACCCTAATCAATTAAATACTCCAATGTTTCCTCTGCTTTGCCACTTTATATTGCTTATTATGAACCTTGTCCCCAACGTCAAAGTGAACACCCTGAAAAAACAGACAAACTCACTTGGGACTCTGATTTTAAAAGCCAACAGCCTGAGAACACAAATGTCATGTTCTACAAAGAAAACAAATGTTGCACCTAGAACATGAGAGAAGCTTTCGGGCACACTGGTGTGGAAGTGTCAAACAAACACTTTCCCAGGCTGAAACAAGCTAGCTAACTTTGGGGTTGGGCGACCTCTCCTTACGATATCTAGCATTTCTTAATTTATTTTTTTTTTATTATGTCCAAGACCAAATCAATTTCTCTTTCTCCTTCAGCCATTGTGGGCATAAAAAATTCTAACCCAGATGTATTAATGTGTGCAGCACGCTACAGACGTGTTTTGCTAGTCGAACTTGGCTGTAACAGTTTCCCTCTGACCAACCAATCAGAATATGGAAATTTGCTGACTCTATTCTGGACCAGCTAGCTGGCTCTGTGAGGCAAATTTGAAATCTATTTGTTTGAAAAAATAGACCCATTGCTAATATTCTCTATGGTACAAAGGCCAGCACTACTGACTTTGAAGGCCCTGGGCAGATTAGATTGATATTGGAGCACATAGAGGCTGAAATCTGATTGGACAAAAAATCCAACATTCACATTCAAGTAATGGAAGCAGTGCAGCTAAGAGAAACACTATAAAATGAAGAGAATAGACTGTTGTAAATAAATGTATACAATTTCATGGAACAAATATTAGAATTTAGGTTGTAAATGTAGGTCAGAGCTTCTGATAGTGTTTAAAAAAGTTTAGATGATGAAGTAACTTGAATATAAATTTCCTGCATTGAACATTTTATTTTTTCATATATAATCAGAATCAGAATCAGAATCAGGTTTATTGGCCAAGTGTGTTGACACACACAAGGAATTTGGTTCCAGCTGATTGTTAGTCTCAAAAGTACAGACATAAATAAAAACCTGTACATGACAAAACAGACAAGACAAGACAAAAACAGACTATACAAGACAATATAGACAATACAGACAATGTGAGACAGTATAGACAGTGTGGGTAATAAATAGGGATACAGACCAGTAATGTACATAAAGTGTGGGAGTGCATGGTAGTGCAAATGACAGTATTGTGTGCCAGGTATGATTAGAGAGTTTACTATAAAACTTTGTACAGTATATAGCAGCAATAGTGTGTGCAACATATACAGATAATGTGATGACTGACAGTTCTGTGCACTACTCATAGATGTGAAGCAGGGAATATAATTATGGTCAGTTGTTAGTGAGGGTGATTGCTTGCGGAAATAAACTGTGTCTGGCAGTTTTTGTGAACAAAGTTCTGTAGCGCCTGCCAGAAGGGAGGAGCTGAAAGATGTTGTGTCCAGGGTGTGAAGTGTCATTAATGATTTTCTGGTTCTTGTATGGTACAAGTCCTGGAAGGTGGGCAGGGGGGCACAAATGATTCTTTCTGCTATTTTAACAATTTTCTGCAGTCTGTTTCTGTCCTGTTTTGTTGCTGCTCCAAACCAGATGGTGACTGATGAGCACAGGACAGATTCAATGACTGCAGTGTAGACCTGTATCAACAGCTCCTGTGGCAGACTGTACTTCCTTAATTGACGTAGAAAGTACATCCTCTGCTGGGCCTTTTTCAGAATCGAGTTTATGTTTGATTCCCATTTCAGGTCTTGGGAAATGGTAGTGCCCAGAAACTTGAAGTTCTTCAAAGATGACACAGGGATGTTGAATATTGTGAGGGGGAGTAGTGTTGAAGGGTGTTTCCTAAAGTCCACTATCATCTCCACAGTTTTGAGTGTGTTTAGCTCAAGGCTGTTCTGACTGCACCATAGCACCAGCTGCTTTACCTCCTGCTCATATGCAGACTCGTCACCATCTTGGATTAGTTCGATGAGCGTGGTGTCATCTGCAAATTTCAGGAGTTTGACAGTTGGGTCACTTGATATGCAGTCATTCGTATAAAGGGAGAATAGCAGTGGGGAAAGGACACACCCCTGAGGAGCACCAGTGCTAACTGTCCGAATACCGGAGGTAACACCTCCCAGTCTCACCTGTTGTTCCTTGCCTGTCAGGAAGCTGGTTATCCATTGACAGATGGCAGGGGGTATAGTGAGGTTTAAGAGTTTGGAGTGGAGAATTCCTGGAATTATTGTATTGAAAGCTGAACTAAAGTCCACAAACAGAATCCGGGCATACGTTCCTGGGCAGTCAAGGTGTTGCAGAATGTAGTTTAGCCCCATGTTGACTGCGTCATCCACCGATCTGTTTGCTCGGTATGCAAACTGTAGGGGATCCAGCAGCTGTTCTGTCACCTTCTTTAGATGGGCCAATACCAGCTTTTCAAAGGTCTTCATGACGACAGATGTCAGAGCGACAGGCCTGTAGTCATTCAGTCCAGTAATGGAGGGTTTCTTGGGGACCGGGATGATTGTGGAGAGTTTAAAGCACGAGGGGACCTCACACAACTCCAGTGATCTGTTGAAGATAGAGGTGAAGATGGGAGCCAGTTGGTCAGCACATGCTTTGAGACAGGAGGGGGAGACACCGTCTGGGCCGGGAGCTTTCCTTGTCATCTGTCTCTGAAAGAGCCAATACACATCCTTTTCACAAATCGTGAGCGCAACTTAAGTGCTGGGAAAAAAACCTGCTTTTCAGAGTAGCTTCTTTTGGCTATTCTGATCTCTTTTTTCAGTTGGTTCCTGGCCTGCTTGTACAGTGCTTTGTCCTCCCCTCTGTATGCATCTTCCTTGGCATGTCGAAGTTTTTTCAGTTTGGCTGTGAACCATGGCTTGTTGTTACTGAACTTGCAGAAGGTTTTAGTTGGCACACACGTCTTTACAAAAACTGATGTAGGATGTCACAGTGTCAGTCAGCTCATCCAGGCTGTCAGTTCCAGCCTCAAAGGCACTCCAATCAGTGCAGTCAAAGCAGTCCTGTAGTTCCTGCTTTGCCTCACTGGTCCATCTCTTCACTGTTTTGACTACAGGCTTAACAGATTTTAGTTTCTGCCTGTATGATGGAATAAGATTAACCAAGCAGTGATCAGAGTTCCCTAAAGCTGCCCGGGGTACAGAGCGATACGAGTCCTTAAGAACGGTGTAGCAATAATCCAGTGTGTTTTTCCCTCTTGTCGGACAGTTAATATGTTGCCTGTATTTTGGAAGTTCAAGTGTTAGTTTTGCTCTATTAAAGTCTCCAAGGATAATAAAAAGAGAATCCGGATGTTTTTGCTCCAAGCCGGATATTTGGTTTGCCAGGTTTTGCAGTGCATCATTCACGTTGGCCTGAGGTGGGATGTAAACTCCGGTCAGAATGAATGAGGAAAATTCCCGCAGTGAGTAAAACGGTTTACAGTTTATTACCAGTGATTCCAAGTTTGGGCTGCAGTATTTATCTAGCACTGTGACATCTGTACACCAACGTTCGTTAATGTAGAAGCAGATTCCCCGCCTTTCGTTTTGCCCGATAGCTCCGTTACGCGATACGCTCGGTGTAAGTGGAAGCCCGGAGGTTCGCCAGGTGAATCGACGGGAGCGCAGTTCTAAATCCCCTCTGTCGTAGCTTCACTAGCGTGCCGGCGCGCTTCCCCCACCGGCGTTTCCTTCATGCTTATGTGTGGCTTGCCAATGAGATGACAGATCTGAGGACTGTCATCTTTAACAGGAAGGCTTTAATGAAAAAGTCCTGACACTGGATTTTCTGGGAATCCAGCCGTGAAGGGGCATGTTGCACCACTGTATATGCCCCCCCCCCCACCCCCCCACAGGGACCTGATTAATTAACCCTTCCACCCATGGTGTGTCAGGGCACGACAAGCTCCAGCTCTCTCTCTTCTCGGTTTCCACCAGGAACCACTGTAGACTGAGGTTACTTGATTTAGTTCAGGTCTCCTCCACCCCGTTTTTACAGGATCTTTCCCACCCTGGTGGGAAACCAGCAGGCTCTGGTCATTTGAAATGTGCTTTAGGGCACTGCCAGCTCCAGCAAACATCCTCCTTGGTCTCCACCCAGTCTTGTAGTGGTCCAGGAGAACTCACCGCCTCTTTTGAGGCTCCTAGAGTTGCTTCAGGGCAATGCCTGTGCTCAAGGCACACCAGAGGTCAGTCTTGAGAGACCGATACCCCTAAAAGACTTCCTGGCAGCCTGGAAAACTCTGCCAGATGTGTCTCAGTAGGTCCTGCCCACTGTAGAGTGAGGCTATACGATTCATTTCGAGTCTCGTCCGCCCCCATTTCGAAGGGGTTCTTCACACTCCGAGCAGAAACCGAGCAGACTCTGGTCATGGAATAAGAAGTAAACACTCTCCTGGAGAAGGAGGCCATTGAGGTGGTCCCTCCATCTGTATGAGAGTCCAGGTTCTACATCTGGTACTTTCATAGTTCTTAAAAAGGACGGTGGGTTGTGTCCTATTTTGGATCTACATCAGCTGAACCGCTCACTCATGAGACTCGGGTTCACGATGCTGACCCCCAAGCAGGCATGTTTTAAATCAGATCCGAGGACCGGATTGTCACTGTAGATCTAAAAAATGTGTATTTTTATGTATCCATCCTTCCTTTTCACAAGAAGTTCCTAAGGTTTGCTTTCAGAACTTACCAGTATCAGGTTCTTGCTCAAGGGCCTCAGGGCATCCGCATCCTCAACTATATTGGCCATTGGTTGATATTGGCTCGATCACCGCAGTTAGCGGTCCAGCATTGGAATGACGTTCTCGCTCACATGAAAGTTTTGGGGTTTCGGCTGAACGAAATTATGCTTTCTCCATAACAGAGATCCACCTATCTCGTCGTCTATGGGATTTGACTACTTTGCGCGTGCAGCTTTCCCCTGCCCACATTGTGGCCATCCTTATGGCCACCAGAAAGGTCAGAGTAAGACTCTCACTGTCAAGCAGTTCCAGTAACTGCTATGGCTCATGGCAGCTGTGCCCAGTGTAATCCCACTTGGCCTGTACATGAGACCCCTTCAGTGGTGGTTCAGGACCCATGGGTTCTCATGGAAGGACAATGCCCTCCGTACCATCAAGGTCACGCGATGATGCCTACGTGCCTTAAATATTTGAAGAGATCCCGGGTTCCTGTCTCAGGGCACTGTGTTGAAAGTTCCCGGTTGTAACACCTTTACGGGGTGGGGAGCCGCTCCGCCTCTATGGGAGGGGTCCCCATCTACTATGGCACATTAATTGCCTAGAGATGCTGGCTGTGCTTCAGGCTCTGAAGCGTTTCCTCCTGGACCTCAGAGGCCATCATGTGTTGTTTCGAATAGACAACACCTTGGTGTTCCTGTATATCAACCACCAGAGGGGTCTGTGCTTGCACCCCCTGTACAGGCTGGCGCACCAGATCCTCCTGTGGATCCTCTCCCTAAAAGCAGCTTACATCCCTTCCTCTCCGATGCGCTGACTATGGAAGTTCTGGGAAGAGTTCGCTGGGCAAACCAATCCTGGTCAAACTAAGCAACGGGGGCGATGTGCCTTAGTCAGGAAAGTGACCAAGAACCCAATGGTCACTCTGAAAGAGCTCCAGCATTGCCACTCCTCAGTACAAAGCACAAGACAGCTCATCTGGAGTTTGCCAAAAGACACCTGAAAGACTCTCAGATCGTTAACGAAATAATCGTTGTAATCCATTTTGGAATTAAGCTGTAACATAACAAAATGTGGATAAAGTGAAGCACTGTGAATACTTTCCAGATGCAATGTATCTAAAACTAACAATTCATGGTACATCTCTCCAACCTTAACTCCTAGACATTAAAGTACTGTACAGCAAGTCATAGACTCAAAGCCATTCAAGATTTCCTGCACTGGGAACAAAATCTTCTGTGGTTGATCACTATGACAAACCAGAGGCCATTCAAGCAAGATATCAGAGGTATACTCCTGAATTGATCTCTTCATGGAAGATGGTGGTGATGGTGGCTTCTTTCATATAAACATTGCATATCCAACTTCTAACACCTTGGTCTAAAATGCTCACATGCAACCTTCAGTATAATGTCCATAGTCACTAGATTATTGCACATAACTGAACTCAATCACCACCACACCCTACTTAATCATTAATTCACACAAATTTGTTCAGTTTGCCTTTTCATCTGAAATAGATAAAAAATGTTGTCTTGTTCCTCCATATCTAGTGTGTACCTTACCAGATCTTGTGCCTGTTTAGCACTGTTTAGATTTGGATTTAAATGATGTTGCCAGTGATTTTTGTAGGGTGCCCATGCCGACCCAATGGACCAACGACTGAATCTACTGGTGTGGGTGAAGGAATGCTGGAATTCAAGCTACTTCACTTGCATATTGTAATAATTACATTTTAGGAATGTATACATTTTACCTTCACATGTTTGGTATCATTTTAAAGGTCTCAGTGTGATTGGAAATATAACCTTAGTCCCATATCAGTAGAACAAATCTCAGGTTTGGGGAAATGATGTCCTACTGACATAAGGGTTGCCCCGAGAAGATCCTTCCCAGGTGTTGGTTTTAATCTAGGTGACATTTGGCTTTTAGGTCACCTCCTGTCCCAAGAAAGGGTTTGCAAAGCTTTTATCACTTTGAATTTACAAGTGTTTATGATGGTTTGGGTATTTAACGAAATTTGGCGAAACACTCAGGAAAGCATTCTGTAGTCAGAACTTCCCACACAGTCTCTGTGTGTCTCTATTGCCAAGTATAGTGATTCATTAACCATTCTTTAGTAAACTGCATTGCTAAAATATTTGGTTTTTAATGCTGATCATGTTATGTAACTTTCTTCTATTATTTGTATTAGATGTGACATATGTTTATTGGTTATTGCCTGGCAAATAAATGTAAAATTCTTGATTAACTCTGAAACTACCTGAAATCATTTATATCTAGTTGATTATGTAGCCTAGTGTTACTGCAAATCTATGACCGGGATAGTACAAACTGAAGGCTCATAAACGGATGGAGCATAGAGCACAACGTCTGGGACCTTCTGAATTCTGACTATCACTGACTTAGCAAGTTATAACTAAGTGGCTAAATACATTTATTCTTTATGCATGAGCAAGCATTGAGCAGCCTACTTAAATAATATTAGTTTACTGTTATATCCTCTGACTAAGGTACAGTCTGGTGAGTTTGTGTACGTGAGCATGTGTAGTGGCTATCACTGACTTAACAAGTTAGGACCAAGTAACTAAATCAATAGTTCTTACTGATATATTTAGGATTTTCTGCCAAATGGTGGACTGTTTTGCTAATGCTGGGGCTCATTAATCAATATTGTAGTATAGTTATGTGTAAATGCATAAGTAAGTAAAAATTACTTGAGCATAAAACAGACCATGTAGTGAACTTGCATAGGGATACATTTTGTGATAGACATGCCAAAGCACTTATATTAGTTGCTCTGGATCAGGGAATATCCTTAAAGTTCTAAATTTCATATATGAAAGAGCAGTAATCTTTTATGTTGAATATGAAGTAAAGGACTGAATATTTCTGGGATGTTTATGTTTTTAAGATTATCTAAGTTATTGTGTAAATGGTCTTACAAACAACTGATGGATAAATCTTTTTGCATATGGATTGATAAATGAGGCCCATCATCATTTGTTTGCCAGGTAAATTGTGTTTGCTATTATCTGCAATGTGACAATGAACCATAACCATTCATCTCACTGATGGTTACTAAGTGCTGTTATGTTTTATTCTTCACCTTGTCAACAATCTGCCAGCCTAGTTCTGGATCATTAGCTTGGTGCTGTTATTTCCAATCAGATCAGTCAGTGCCTCAAGTGAGTAAGAACAACTCACCACATACTTTTCTGGAGGGAACACAGTAGTTGTAATTTAAGTAGTTAATTTAATGCATATGTAATGTTTTTAAGATTGTGAATGTCATTGCAAATTAACCTTATGTCTTGTCTTGTGTTGTTCATCAGACATGACTGTGGTTCTGACATAGAGATTCCACTTCAAAAGGTCAGGTGAGTCTGCAAAGTGGGTCACAGATTGGAACATGTGGGCAGGCAGAGGTAGCACAAGTCTCCAGAGATGACTGACAGATGGAGTGTGTGTGAGCATTGGTGTGAGGTTCATTTTAAATTAACATCCAAGATCCCGAAAAGCACACTAAGTGGGATGAATAAAATAATGCTCACAGTGCAACGGTACATCCATTCAGCTGGCCAATTATTAAATATTCACCTGTAAAATCCAATTCATTTAACCTATATGCAAATGTGGAGATGCATTTGTAGAAACCTGGTAAAGCCCTTAACATGTACAAATTTATATTTTCTGCAAACCTAAAGGCTTTCCTGAACTGAGATGTTTCTCTTTGGCATACATTTCAATCACAAATTCTGGTTACAAGAAAATGAATGAAAGGAAAAACATTGTTTTTAAAGTACCTATTTCAATTAAATTAGTGATAATAAGTGTTTAAATGTTTCCAAGGAAACTAAGCAATAAACTAAAGCTCTGTTAAAATAAAGCTGAAATTGTTGATGCATCTATAAAGGTAATGCTGCCATTAGACCCCACACTACAATTTGCCAACCATGACTCCATCTGGGTATCCTGTCCAGGAAAACCAAAAAAATTAAGTGGGGACAAGACTCACCCTTGAATGACATTGACATCCACCATAAACTGCTGATTATTATGACACTACATTAAGTTTCTAGGTTTCGTATAACCCCAGTTCCCTGAGGGAATGAGATGCTAAAATTGGACGTGGGCCATCAGGGTGACGTCATGACTAGGAAGTATAAAACGCACATGGAGTGAAAGTCGGCACCAGATTCTGTAAAAGAGAAGCAAGTGCTGCAGGGACACCAGCAGTGTGGCCTAGATACACAACGTCTTGTTCCCCCAGGAAACTAGGGTTACATATGTAGCCTAGAGACGTTCCCTTTCAGGAACTTAAGCTGTGTCGGAACACTTTGGGAACGAGTGTCCAATAACGCCAGACTGACCAGTCCCTGACTAGTGTGTATGAGCACAGCTAGGTCGAAGGACAGAGGGGCCAGGAGTGGCACTGAGGTCCATGTTGTAAAACCAGACAGGTCAGCGGGGTGAACCAACCTGCAGTGTTGCAGATGTCTTAGAAGTGTATTTCAGAGGACCAAGCCTTAGAGGCTTCCACACTACGGGTTGAGTGAGCTATGATCCCGAATGGAGTGGGGAGACCAGAGGACTCATAAGAGGATGTGATGGCATCAATGATCCATCTTCCATCGTCTGTCTATTAGCAGGGAGGCCTCTTCTCGGAGGGCCATAGCAGATGAGCAGTTGGTCGGACTTCCTCCAGGGACCCGTCCTGTGACGTAGGTGTCTAGTGCACATACTGGGCACAGCCAGTTCAGTTTCTCATGGTCTGGGGCCTGAAATGGATGAGGGAAGAATGCCCGTAACCTCACGGGTCGTGGGACAACCTAGGGCAACTTGGGAATGTAACCTGTTCTTGGATAGAAAAAGGCACTGGCTATACCTGGAGAGACCCCAGAAGGAAGGGGCCACAAAAAGAGCCTGCAGAGTTCCAACTTTATTGAGAGAGCAAATCGCCAACAAGAATGTGGTCTTGATTCACCACGTTACCGTGTTAAGCGTACTTTCACGTCAGCTACAGCAGCGCGTTTTATTAATAATCTTCCCGAAATTACGATATTAGATAGATCTCCGTCAGACCCCGCAGAGCTCGACTGGGCCACTGAACATCTAGAAACAACGTTACGTTACACTCTAGATGATGTAGCTCCCCTTAAGACCAAAATGATCAGGGAAAAAAAATTAGCACAGTGGTATACTGATCATACACGCACCTTAAAACAGACCACTCGAAAATTAGAACGTAAATGGCGTCAAACAAAATTAACAGTATTTCAAATAGCATGGAAGGAGAGCCTCCTAAATTATAGAAAATCTCTTAGTGCTGCTAGATCAGCATATTTCTCCACCCTCATAGAAAATAACAAGCATAATCCTAGATTTTTATTCAGCACGGTAGCAAAATTAACAGGGAATAAAAGCACTGCACTAACATGCACACCACCAATAGGTAGTGATGATTTCATGAACTTTTTTAATAATAAAATTGAAAACATCAGGCAAGAAATCCAGACGGTTAATATAAATTCAAATTATTTTACAAGTAACCCTGTAGACAGCAGTGTAATTATAATGGACAATCAACTACAAAGCTTCACTCCTATTCATGAGAATGACTTAATCTCATTAATTTCCTCATCAAAATCATCAACCTGCATTCTTGATCCCCTGCCCACTAGTTTCTTTAAACAGATAACTCCAGAGGTAATCAAACCAGTTTTAAAAATAATTAACTCTTCCATTAGCACTGGTTATGTACCTAAATCCTTCAAACTGGCAGTTATCCACCCCCTTATTAAGAAACCTGACCTTGACCCATGTCAGTTGTCCAACTACAGACCGATATCAAATCTCCCCTTTATATCCAAAATTTTAGAAAAGGTTGTAGCACAGCAGTTATGCTCACACCTACTTATGAATAACATTTTTGAAATGTATCAGTCAGGATTTCGGCCTCATCATAGCACAGAGACGGCGCTAGTTAAGGTGGTAAATGACCTGTTATTGGCCTCCGATCAGGGTTTTGTCTCCTTACTTGTTTTGCTCGACCTTAGTGCAGCTTTTGACACCATTGATCACACTATACTGCTTGCTAGACTTGAGAACGTTGTAGGAATAAAGGGAACAGCTCTCTCTTGGCTTAGGTCTTATTTGACTGATCGTTATCAGTTTGTGGATGTAAATGGTGAGTTCTCCACACTCTATGAGGTAAAGTTTGGTGTTCCTCAAGGATCTGTCTTAGGCCCACTGCTTTTCTCCTTATATATGCTGCCTCTTGGTGAAATCATTCATAAACATGGGATTCGCTTCCATTGCTATGCTGATGACACACAGCTGTATATTTCAGCAAAGCCAGATGAGAGAGATCAGCTAAACAGTGTTGAGGAGTGTGTAAAGGACATTAGACAGTGGATGCTTAATAATTTTCTTCAGCTCAACTCAGATAAGACGGAAGTACTTTTACTAAGACCACATGCAGCTAGAAGCAAACTTTCTGATTACGTAGCATCTCTGGATGGTGTTTCTGTTTCAGCATGTACGGCTGTCAAAGACCTTGGTGTGATTATTGACCCGAGTCTTTCCTTTGAGTCTCACGTGAATAATATTACCAGGATCGCCTTCTTCCACCTTAGAAATATTGCTAAAATTAGAAATATGATGTCGTTACAGGATGCAGAAAAACTAGTTCATGCTTTTGTTACTTCTAGATTAGACTACTGTAACGCTTTACTGTCTGGGTGTGCGAGTAAGTGCATAAATAAGCTTCAGTTAGTCCAGAATGCAGCAGCAAGAGTCCTCACCAGATCTAGGAAATACGACCACATCACCCCTGTTTTAATCAGTCTACACTGGCTCCCAATCAAATCTCGCATTGATTATAAGATACTACTACTGACATATAAAGCACTTAACGGTCTCGCACCGCAGTATCTGAGTGAACTTTTGTATCAGTATGATCCTCCACGCCTACTTAGATCAAAAGGTGCTGGCTATCTTTTGGTTCCTCAAATAATGAAGACTACAGCAGGGGGCAGATCTTTCTCTTATAAAGCCCCACAGTTATGGAACAGCCTTCCAATCAGTGTTCGGGACTCAGACACAGTCTCAGTGTTCAAGTCGAGGCTGAAAACTTATTTATTTAGTCAAGTCTTTGATCAGTAGATTTTTCTTAGGTAAAGGTGCAGATCTGGAGGAAACATGGATATAGAGTGTTTGGTGAACTGGTATATTTGTATGCTGTCATCCCCTCACATTCACACGTTAACTCGGGTTTGTTGACGGTGGTGTGGTGGGTCGTCTCTTATCCCAGAGATCCCTCATGTCTGTGTTACCTTCTGGTTCTCCCTTTTAGTTATGCTGCCATAGCGAGTCTTGCCGGAGTCCAAACTGCACAGTGACATCAACTTTCATACACCAATAGGGACACTTAATAATCCATATCCTTCCCTTCCTGTCACCCTCTCTCTCTCTCTCTGTTTCTCTCTCTCTCTCTCTCTCTCTCTCTCTCTCTCTCTCTCTCTCTCGGTCGAGTTAAACATGCTCCTGAGGCTCCAGTGACCACTGTTCCTGCCCCTCTCCCCTCCGCGGATCTTCACACTTCTGTGCAGCTTGGGACGGTCTCTCCTCAACACCTTGGGTGGTTCCATGTAATTCCGGAGTAGAACGGGTGCTTTGAGGACGGATTGGACTGTAGTTGGTGTCAGCGGTCTGCTGCACTGACTCGGGAGTGCAGTTTGCTTCTGATCATCATCACTGCACCCTGCAACTTTGTATATATGCTTCAAATGGACATTTGGTGCAACCCAGATGAGGATGGGTTCCCTCTTGAGCCTGGTTCCTCTCAAGGTTTCTTCCTTATGCCATCTCGGGGAGTTTTTCCTTGCCACAGTTGCTCATCAGGGACAAACATACTTACAAAGAACATATTTACATCTGATCACCACATTATCTGTGTAAAGCTGCTTTGAGACAATGTTCATTGTTAAAAGCGCTATACAAATAAAAATGAATTGAATTGAATTGAATTGATTCAGGGGTGCTTGGCCCCCCTTTCAGCCTCTGGCCAAGGCATCTTGGAAGCACCCCTCTAATCCCAACCATGGCAAGCTGACACTCCTTGGACCCTGAGGTTCAGTTGTACAATATAAACTAGCTAGTTCTAGTTTGCTCTGGATAAGGGTGTCTGCTAAATGCTGTAAATCTCAATAGTACACTCACAAATATCATTGTTGTTTTAATGTAAAATCTTTGCAAGGCCTACTGTTAATTAACATAGTTTTAAGCAGATCATACAAGATTTACACTTGTACAAAAAACTCACTCTTCTGAAATACTTAGTAGACTTAGTAAACCATCAATTGTTTAACATGCTATACTATCCAGGATATGCAATTTGTGGATCCATAAGCTTAAATATTTTATGGTAGCTTTTTAAAACAATGCATTACATGCAACTACATATTACATAACACATCATTTGTTTACTGTTCATACCATATATTCATAATGCACAGCATGGTAATTGTTTTACAAAAAGAAAATCTTGCAAATATAAAATAGGTCCAAATCTTTGTTTATTGTATATTTTACTGTTGCCTTTTCTGCAGAACAATTCAACCTTGTTTTGCATTAACCAGTTATGTGTTCCATGGTTCTGTGGTCCGTGATGCATCCTTCATAACTCCCTCTATCCACTGGTCGATGAAATCTAACCTAAATCTAATCTTACTAGGAATAATGTCTCAACATAGTCAAATGCAATGATAATAATCAATTCAAGTCAAGTTTATTTCTTTATTCTTTTCACAACAGACATTGTCTCAAAGCAGCTTTACAGATTTTTAAGAGTTAAAGTGAATGGTGTGCATTTATCCCTAATGAGCAGTAATGGCGACTGTGGCAAGCAAAAACTCCCTTAGGTGTTTTAAGGAAGAAACCTTGAGAGGAATCAGACTCAAAAGGGAAACCCATCCTCATTTGGGTAACATCAAGAGTGTGATTATAAATCTTTAAACTATATAGAACACTGGAGAGTGAGAACTAACATGAGCACTGGAATGTAAGATTATGAGTCAAGTTCTTTCTACAGTCTTTTACAGTCATTTGTGGTTATAAAACTAAGAGCTACTGAGCAACTCATAAAATAGCTCAACATTTGCAAACCTTTTAACACTCAAGGAGGTCTAGTGTCCAAACTCCACATGCAGTGGGATCCAATTGGCACTGGTACATCTCTAGATGGTTTAGGATGTTTGCGGGTCGGCATCTACCGAGCACAATGCGAGGACCAGCGTCTCTCCAGATTTTGCGATTGAGTAGTAATTTCTCCACTAACTGCAAGCTTATTCACTCAGAACAGGCTTGCACACATCTCATACAGCCAACAAGCATTATTAGACATCGGTCACAACTACAGAGAGGGGCTTTCAATGAACTTTGAACTCCCTTGGGAAATCGCTTGAACACCGCGGATCGCTGATCCAGCTCGGCCGACAGCAAGACCACAGCGCCGGCGCTGAGACCATAAACAAAGGGGAGAAAGCGAGGCGGCATCAGGGCTAGGCTAAGGCTAAACCTGCATCAACCATCGATTCCAAGCATCTTCCTTGCCAACGTCAAACAAAATGGATGAACTGCTGCTCCAGATAACATCACACATGCGGATAAAAAAATGTAATGTCATGATTTTTTCAGAAACATGGCTCAACGACAACATTTCCAACAGCGCCATTGAGCTCGGGGGTCGCAGTGTTTTCCGGGTGGACAGGACGGCAGAGGACTCTGGTAAACGCAGAGGTGGAGGTTTGTGCATTTTTGTTAACAAATCATTCGCCATGGACTCTACTGTTACTGAAAGTCATTGTTCTGTTAATTTAGAGTATTTGATGATTAAGTGCAAACCCTTTTATTTACAGAGAGAATTCTCAGCCATTGTTGTGACTGCGGTGTACGTTCTGCTGGATGCTAACGCTAAACTAGCTATAGAGGAACTTCACTTAACTATCAGCAAACAACAGTCTGCACATCCCGAAGGAGCTATCGTTGTTGCTGGAGATTTCAACCACTTCAACTTGATATCTGTTCAACCAAAATTTAATTATAATGTCTCCTGCTCTACCAGAGGGGACAAAACACTGGACCAGGTATACACAAATATACCTGGGGCATACGTGGCAATTCCCCTCCCCCACTTGGGTCAGTCTGATCACCTCTCTTTGTTTATGCTACCCAAATACACACCACTGATCAAACGGGTGAAACCAGCTGTGAGGACAGTAAAGGTATGTCCAGAGGGAGCCATTTCTTTTTTACAGCAACAGTTTCAGGATACTGACTGGAACATGTTTGCCTCACAGGCCACACTGAACTCTCACACAGACATGGACATTTACACATCATCTGTTTTGGACCATATCAACACATGCATTGACAATGTCACTACCATCAAACACGTAAAATGCTTTCCTAATCAGAAGCTGTGGATGAACTCTAAAGTCCGTCTCCTGTTGAAAGCAAGAGATGTTGATTTTAAATCTGCCAGCATAGAGGACTACAACAGAGCCAGGGCCAACCTGAAAAGAGGCATCAGGAGAGCCAAGCTTACATTCAAACTCCACAAAGAAGAGCACTTCCACAACTCTGACCCCAGACTTATGTGGAAAGGCATCCAGACCATCACGGACTACAAACCTACAGCTCGATCTTAACCAACCAGCAGTGCCTTCCAACCTGACAAACTCAATCACTTTTTTGCTTGTTTCGATCAAGGCATTGGACATTTCACCTCAACCATGGACTCTTCTACTGCTTACAGCCATTTCACTCTCAACAACAGACGTCCATATAGCATGGATGCACGTAAGGCAGCTGGCCCAGATGGCATACCGGGGCATGTTCTCAGAGCATGCGCTGGACAACTGGCACAGGTCTTCACCGACACTTTCAACCTGTCACTGGCCCAAGCCATGGTTCCTACATGCCTGAAGACCACAACCATCATACCTGTGCCTAAGCACTCAGCTGCCAAATGCCTGAATGACTTTCTTTCAGTTGCACTTAAACCCCTATCACTATGAAGTGCTTTGAGAAACGGGTCCTGAATCACCTCACTGTGGGCCTACCACCTACACTGGACCCACACCAGTATACCTATCGCCCGCCCAGGTCAACAGATTTCCACAGTTTTCCACAGAAAATTTCCACTTACCACAGCTCTTCATTCAGCCTTCACCCACCTGGAAAAAAGCAACACCTACATCAGAATGCTGTTTATTGACTTTAGCTCTGCATTCAATACAGTCCTCCCCACTGTGCTAATCACTAAGCCTGGGTATCTGCACTCCACTTGCAAATGGATTCTGGACTTTCTCACCAACAGACCTCAATCTGTTAGGTTGGGCAACCAGGTATCCTAACCCTCATTCTAAACACTGGCATCTTGCAGGGCTGTGTTCTGAGCCCACTACTCTACTCCCTGTTCACCCTCGACTGTGCTCCTCTGCATAACTCCATCTTCATCAAGTATGCAGATGACACCACTGTGGTCGGCCAGATTGGCAACAACGACAAATCTGCCTACAGGAAAGAGATCCAAAGCCTGACAGCATGGTGTGCCACCATTCACCTGACTCTCAACGCCTCGAAGACTTAAGAGATCATCGTGGACTTTCGGAAATCCAACAGCAGGAGATATTTGTGTATATCTGTGTATATAATGTGTGTGTGTGTATATATATATATATATATATATATATATAAAGTAGACTTGTTTATTCAGCTTGCACATTTCTTAAAAGCCATAATCTTATAACGTTCATTTATCTGTACTTTTCAAAAATGTCCACACATCTCTGCACTGCTACAGCCTTTATATTTATTAACTGTACATATGCTTACATATATATCACATGCTGTAAATATGCCACATATTTATCTGCACTATTTGCACAATTGCTACTTTTTGCACTTTTGGTAGATGCCAAACTGCATTTCGTTGCTGTGTACCTGTACAATGCAATGACAATAAAGTTGTCTATCTATCTATCTATCTATCTATCTATCTATCTATCTATCTATCTATCTATCTATCTATCTATCTATCTATCTATCTATCTATCTATCTATAAGGTGGGACATGACTGGGGCTGGAGCAACCTCACGATGCCTCGGGATGGGTAGAGATAAAGAAGCAGTGGAAAGGAATTAGCGTAGCTGCTGTTCATGATATTAACAGCACAAGTTGTTATTACTTCTACCTGTTTTAGTGTCATGTTGGTAACTGGACCTCACATCATATTAATATTAGGGCTGTCAATCAAATTAAATATTTAATCGCAACTTAATCACACATTTCTATCTGTTCTAAATGTACCATATATTAATACTTCCTGTTTGTAAAACTTTAAGTAACATGGACATGGAGAAATATGGATGCAACATAGAGCATAGAGCACAAAAATAGAGCACAACATAGAGCATAGAGCACAAAAAATTATTGTAAATGTTTTAAAGTAATAATGGTGGTTTAAATTACGTAAATCATCAGGACACCAAACTGAACCTTTGCTATGTTTCCACACGGACAGTTAATGAGTTAATACAAATCAAGAAGCTTTTGTCATAATCATACCGATTTATGGTATGGTATGGTTTTATGGGATTTATGGTATAATAATACTGATGTTTGTAATCATACCATACATAATCAGAGAATATTTCTATTCGATGTGAATGAGGTTTATGTAAAAGACATTTTGTGCTTTTTATACATATATTTATTATGTCTGTGAGGCAAATATTAACTGATATTCAGGTTGTTTTATTTATGTTTGTGAAGGGAGATGACATGGCAGAGAGCGCCCCCTGTCTGTTTACTTTATTTTACAAAAGCACAGCATTTTGTTGTTATTATAAGTGTATACAAATAAAAGTAGACATTTTACAGATTTGAATGATGTATTGTTCTTATCTGTACTATCTGTAAAGACAGTAATTTAAGTTCGTTTTGCCATTATGAGGGAAAAACCCACAAAACCCCACTGTGTCATTGTGTGAATCATGGGGTATTTGGCGTTTGAGTTGAGACTTGGGGCATGAATAAAACAAATGTTTACTGATTTAAAAAAAATTTTTTCGGTGAAGTTTATTTATTTATTTTATATCTAAGTAAAGAAAGGACGTCGTGAATAAATGTATGTTTTACTGAAGGTTTAATTTCTCCTCTTTTATATTTAGTTATTTATTTATGTATTTATATTTTTTATAAAAAATAGTAAAAACAGAATTGCACGCTGAATTAGCACGTTAATAAAATTTTGTGCCATTTAATAGAATTTGCGTTTGAATTTTGACAGCCTAATATATATATATATATTAATACAAAACAAATTAAAAATGTTGTTATCTAATGAATGTGTCCAGGCTGAACATCCACAAATAGAACACAAGCATAGAAATGATGATGATGATCAGGTGATCAGGAATGTCTCTGTTCTCAGTCATGTTTACATTACTGACTCCCTCTGTCTCATCCACGTTAGCTTTACTTCTTGTTGCTTTCTGCCCTGCTCATTCTTAGCTTCGTAAACTAGTCTACATCTGTGGTGAGTCAGAGCCAGGACATTATACACCAGTGAATTGAAAAAGACGCACAATGACAGGAAATCGGTTGGTGGGCTGAAATCAGCGTGCAGTGAAAATAAATAAAAAAAAATGGACATTTCACCAAATCAATGGATTAAAACTAAAGTAACAAGCTGGTTTTAAAAATGTAAAAAGTAGAAAGTACAGATATTTGTGTAAAAATGTAATGAGTAAAAGTAAAAACTTGTCTGAAAAAATAAATAGTGAAGTAAAGTACCGATACCAAAAAAATCTACTTAAGTACAGTAACGGAGTATTTGTACTTCGTTACTTCCTACCTCTGGTTATGTGTAGGATTTGCTAAAAACATACGTTTTTAATCTGTACTTAGACTGGGAGCGTGTGTCTGAGCCCTGAACACTGTCAGGAAGACTATTCCAAAATCTACAGTTTTACATGTTATACTTTAATCTCAGAATGATACAGGTGATTATTTAATGTATCCCATGATACCTACCCAGGTACCAATGATATTTGAGAATTGTTTTAATAAGGCTTCAACAATGAATATTAAGCTTTGCTTAAGTAGTCCAATGCCAGCCTACAACACACTTGATGCTACTACTGTGCTCCTGCTTTACACAAGCGATCATTAATCTGCTTTGATAAAGGATTAAAGAAAAAAAGAAACACATACACTGATATTTGATTCTACCTCTCTATTTAAGGCAACCTTATATGTAGGCACCATTTCATTCTGCAGCATTTCTATATATCTCCTATAATTTACAATATATTTTTAATCTGCTGTCCTTTATTTTCCTCCTTGTGGCCAAGCAGAATAATTTTTTTTTTTAAAAAGATATTAGGAGCTTTAAGACAAGGGCATTTTCCTATAACTGCAGATCCCATTGTGTTTCATTCCACAGCGCTGTTGAATAAAACTGAATTGAAACAGAAGGCAGCTGCTTTGATGCCTCAGTGGGCTCAGTAAAGCAGTGGTTCAATCTACAAAGGAATCAGTAAGAAAATGGTTCAAAAGACCAAAGGCAGAAACATCATACTGTTCCAAAGACACAGATATATATTAACCCCAAAATCTGTACCAAGAGAAGATTTTTGGCTGACATTTTATTTGAACATGACTGTATACCTCCCTCTGAAGACGCCTAAATACGCATCATTGATTATTTGTGCATTTCATACGTCATGATTACATTATTCCTGTGATTATTGTAGAAACGTTATAAAAATGTTTTTGTTATAACCTACATTCAGGGAAATTTGGGTTCAACATCCAAAATGTCTATAAGCATTTCAGCTTTAATTTTAAGATAGAACAGATGATAAAAGATGCATTTATTTCTTGGAATAATAAACCAAAATCTGTGTATGTGACAAAAAGAAGGTAACATCTCACAACAAAAAACAAACAAACAAACAAATAAACAAACAAACAAACAAACCTCGAAGACACTGTATTACAAGCTTGGAAAAGCTTTTAAAAAAAGATTTAGTGATAGATTGGTGTTATTTCAAGCAAGGGATTTGCAGCCAAATATTAAATATAAAAATAAATATGTTCCAAAATGCTTACACTTTTTTTTAGCTCTGAGTTTTAAGATAAATTAAAGCTAGACCTTATGTCTCAGGGCAAATGCAATTTGGGACATTAACCTTTGTAGCATTTAGCAGATGGCCATGTCCAGAGCGACATACAAGCGGGACTAACGTATTACTGATTAGTTATATTGATCAAGTATTTATTTCCAAAAATCGCAGCTCAAAATCCCAAGTTGTACAACAACAATTTTGACCCCCTAATTGCTGTATGAACATAGGAACAAGGAATCATTGGCATGCAATATTAACTCTCCCCAAAGCACGTGTGTCCTCCTGGATCATATAAAGAATCTCTGCCCTAACCCATGTTGCAGCAGCTACAAATAACATTGTCAACATGCACCCATATGAAGCTTTGACAAATAACTTGGCAACAAAGCTATCCGCTTATTTCATTACTTCCCTCTCACAAATAATCCTGATAATATATGATCTTTATATTTCAGCTTCCATATTTTCATTTATTTCCTCACTGGCTGCTGATTTACAAAAAAATTTATGAAATTGAATACACTGAGAAGTCAAGCTTCAACACAAAATGCATACATCATTGACTCTAGAGAGGAAAGGCAAAGCCAAATGAAATACTATTACTTAGATAAATAGATCTAATTGAGCAAAACAGGTCTGGGCTTTATTGAACAATAAATCAAAAGACTCACCCATCGTGGGCACAGTAGGGAGTTTTAGACATTACTAATACGTTCTGCCTCAGATGTACTGGTGCATGTCCAACACAGGCACTAAGGATTCACTGACTTATTCTGATCCTCAATAATTTTTCATTACTTATTCATCTGCATTCTATTATATATATATATATATATATATATATATATATATATATATATATATATATATATATATATATATATATATATATATAAAATCTATATATATAATCTATATATATTATCTATACATATATATATATATATATATATATATATATATATATATTATATATATATATATATATATATATATATATACAGTGAGGAAAATAAGTATTTGAACACCCTGCTATTTTGCATGTATTCCCACTTAGAAATCATGGAGGGGTCTGAAATTGTCATCGTAGGTGCATGTCCACTGTGAGAGACATAATCTAAAAAAAAAAATCCAGAAATCACAATGTATGATCTTTTTACTATTTATTTGTATGATACAGCTGCAAATAAGTATTTGAACACCTGAGAAAGTCAATGTTAATATTTGGTACAGTAGCCTTTGTTTGCAATTACAGAGGTCAAACGTTTCCTGTAGTTTTTCACCAGGTTTGCACACACTGCAGGAGGGATTTTGGCCCACTCCTCCACACAGATCTTCTCTAGATAAGTCAGTTTTCTGGCCTGTCGCTGAGAAACACAGAGTTTGAGCTCCCTTCAAAGATTCTCTATTGGGTTTCGGTCTGAAAACTGGCTAGGCCACGCCAGAACCTTGATATGCTTCTTACAGAGTCACTCCTTGGTTATCCTGGCTGTGTGCTTCGGGTCATTGTCATGTTGGAAGACCCAGCCACGACCCATCTTCAATGCTCTAACTGAGGAAAGGAGGTTGTTCCCCAAACTCTCGCAATACATGGCCCCGGTCATCCTCTCCTTAATACAGTGCAGTCGCCCTGTCCCATGTGCAGAAAAACACCCCCAAAATATGATGCTACCACCCTCTTGCTTCACAGTAGGGATGGTGTTCTTGGGATGGTACTCAGCATTCTTCTTCCTCCAAACACGTTTAGTGGAATTATGACCCAAAAGTTTTGTTTTGGTCTCATTTGACCACATGACTTTCTCCCGTGACTCCTCTGGATCATCCAAATGGTCATTGGCAAACTTAAGACGTGCCTGGACATGTGCTGGTTTAAGCAGGGGAACCTTCCGTGCCATGCATGATTTCAAACCATGATGTCTTAGTGTATTACCAACAGTAACCTTGGAAGCGGTGGTCCCAGCTCTTTTCAGGTCATTGACCAGCTCCTCCCGTGTAGTTCTGGGCTGATTTCTCACCTTCCTTAGGATCATTGAGACGCCACGAGGTGAGATCTTGCATGGAGCCCCAGTCCGAGGGAGATTGACAGTCATGTTTAGCTTCTTCCATTTTCTAATGATTTCTCCAACAGTGGACCTTTTTTCACCAAACTGCTTGGCAATTTCCCCGTAGCCCTTTCCAGCCTTGTGGAGGTGTACAATTTTGTCTCTAGTGTCTTTGGACAGCTCTTTGGTCTTGGCCATGTTAGTAGTTGGATTCTTACTGATTGTATGGGGTGGACAGGTGTCTTTATGCAGCTAACAACCTCAAACATGAGCATCTAATTTAGGATAATAAAAGTAGTGGAGGTGGACATTTTAAAGGCAGACTAACAAGTCTTTGAGGGTCAAAATTCTAGCTGATAGGCAGGTGTCCAAATACTTATTTGCAGTTGTATCAAACAAATAAATAGTTTAAAAATCATATATTGTGATTTCTGGATTTTTTTTTTAGATTATGTCTCTCACAGTGGACATGCACCTACGATGACAATTTCAGACCCCTCCATGATTTCTAAGTTGGAGAACTTGCAAAATAGCAGGTTGTTCAAATACTTATTTTCCTCACTGTGTATATGTATATATATATATATATATATATATATATATATATATATATATATATATATATATATATATATATAGAGAGAGAGAGAGAGAGAGAGAGAGAGAGAGAGAGAGAGAAAGAAAGAAAGAATTATATATATATATATATATATATATATATATATATATATATATATATATGTGTATATATATGTAATATATAATTATCTGACAAGCAAAATCCCATGGCTTGTTACAACTGGTCCATTTTTTTGTAAGGTAAGAGATTGTCAGCTATCAAGACTTATGCAGACAAGCAAAATCCCATGGCTTGTTACAACTGATCCACTTTATTAAGGTGAGAGATTGTCAGCTATCAAGATTTATGCAGTAGATGTACTTATTCCATGTTGCAATATGCTGTCTGGTTTTCAAACTCCCAGAGGAATTCTTATGGAAATGTCAGAGTTGCCTTCTGTGTCAATATGATAACTAAGAGACAGCCTAAAGACGAAAACATTATTAAACACATTATGTTTCATTTAACCTGTGTAAAAAGTCATAATGCAATAAATGACACCTGTAATATCCACCTCACTTTCAATATATAAAATATTTACTTAAATTTATTTCTTAGAATTGTATAAATTCAGGAGATTTTCTAAATGGTTTTTCATACTCTCCAAGTAATCCCTAATTAAAGAATTTAAAACATGAATATTACTTTCTGGGAGCTGCATGGCAGGAAATATTTTTATACTGGCATTATTAAAGCTCCTAAAATACTAAGTAAACTGAGCCAATAAGATCACAGATCAAGTAAGCTTTTAAAGATCTCTGTATTGTGCTAGGTTTGCTTAAACTGAAAGGGTGCTAATAGCACTTGGTATCATTGCAATTGCAATATGATAATCTGTCTTTAGTCTTTATTAACTAATAGAAATCCAGTGGAATCGTGATACTCGCAACCTTGACACTCTTCACTTTTCATTTGGAACCAAAGTAAGAGGAACTCGCGAAAAATCTGATAGTTCGCGAAAAGCTGTGAGTAGCTCGAAAGTACGGAGTAACGTTTCAAAACAGAGTTTGTACTAATAAATTACATAAAAATGTTTGAAAATCTATTTTATTGTTGTATTATTAATTTATAGTAGTAAATGAAACATTTATTCCATTATATAATGTTTATTACATACATTTCCCCTTGAAAAAGGAACCGTCAAAAGGAGAGTCAAAACCTCGCGAATTTTTGTTATTTGCGAGGGGTCATAGAACGTAACCCCAACGAGTATCAAGGTTGCACCATATTAAGATTACTTTGGTCAAAGAGTTCCACAAAAGAAGCACATTGATGGTCCCTTTTTCCTTTTAGGTCAGTTCTCTTTAAACTGACCCTTTCAACTGGATTCCTTGTGTGTCATAATAACGGTTTCTGTTGATCCCTTTCAGGTTTGTGGGGTCCTTGAATTTTCTGCTAAATGGATTCAAAGGTAAGGGTCAAAAGTTAACTGCTACTGATTTTTCTCAGGGTGTGGGCAGATTATTTCTATGTCGAAAGTGACAGTTCTCATTTTTCAAAGTCAGCTCTTTGGGAGAAATGTGGTCCTTGTCTTGTTTTAGTATCGAAGTGGCACAATAAATAAATCTTGTCTTCATTGTAACTCTCTCTTCCTCTCAAAACAGTGTGTTTAATGCAATATTAACATGGAACAGAAGGAAAACTGTTTTAAATTCAACAAGAATTATAAAGTATAGTTATTTCTATTCCTATGTGACTGGTAAAGGGAAAGAATTAGCTGATATGATGGAGAGGAAAAAGGAAGATATGTTGTAGACTTATGTAGTAAGGCCAGGAACATTGGATGTGGGTTTAAACTGTTCTATCATGGTGTGGATGGAAAGAGAAATAGTGTAGGGGTGATTCTGAAGGAAGAGTACAGTAAGAGTGTAGTGGAGGTGAAGAGAGTTTCTGATAGGGTGATAAACGTGAGGCTGGAAGTGGAAGGGGTGATGATAAATGTCAGCAGTGCTTTTGCTTCACAAGTGGGTTGTGAGATGGAGGAGAAAGAAAAATTCTGCAGTGAGTTAGATGAAGTGGTAGAAGGTGAACCTAGGAATAAATGATTGGTGATCAGGGCAGACTTTAATGGGCATGTAGGTGAAGGAAACAGAGGTGATGAGAAGGTAATGGCCTTAAGGAGAGGAATGTGGAAGGACAGATGTTGGTAGATTTTGCTGAAAGGATGGAAATGGCAGTGGTGAACACTTATTTTAAGAAGAGGGAGGATCATAGGGTGACGTATAAGAGTGGATAAAGTTGCACACAGGTGGACTATGTTCTATGTAGGAGATGCAACCTGAAGGAGATTGGAGACTGTAAGGTGTTGGCAGGGGACAGTGTAGCTATCAGACAGCATTAGATGGTGGTCTTTATGAAGGTTTTGGAGATGAAGAAGAAGAGGAGAGTGAGGACTGAAAGAAGAATAAGATGGTGGAAACTAAAGGACGAAGACACTAGTATGAGATTCAGGGAACAGGTCAGACAGGGGCTCGGTGGTGGTTAAGAGGTGCGGGATGATTGGGCAACTGCTGCAGAAGTGATAAGGGAGACAGCTAGAAAGGTTCTTGGTATGACATCTGGTAATAGAAAGGAAGACAAAGAGATGTGGTGGTGAAATGAGGAAGTACAGGAAAGCTTAAAGAGAAAGAGGTTGACAAAACAGAATTGGGATCGATAGAGTGATGAGAAAAGTAGTCAGGAGTGCAAGGAGATGCAGCAGCAGGTGAAGAGGGATGTGGCGAAAGCCAAGAAAAAGGCATATGAGGAGCTGTATGAGAAGTTGGACACTAAGGAAGGAGAAAAGGATTTATACTGATTGGCCAGGCAGAGGGACCGATCTGGAAGGATGTGCTGCAAGTTAAAGCATAAAGAAAACCAATAAAGGATGGAGATGGAAATGTGTTGACTAGTGAGGAGAGTGTGTTAAGTTGATGAAGGGAGTATTTTGAGCAGCTGATGAATGAGGAAAATAAGAGAGAGCAAAGGTTGGATGGTGTGGAGATGGTGAAGCAGGAAGTGTATAGGATTAGTAAGGAGGAAGTGAGAGCAGCGATTAAAAGGATGAAGAGTAAAAAGCCGGTTGGACCAGATAACATACCAGAGATGTTTAGGAGAGATGGCAGTGGAGTTTTAATCCAGGTTGTTTAACAAGATTTTGGAAGGTGAGAGGATTACTGATGAATGGAGAAGGAGTGTGCTGGTACTGATCTTTAAGAATAAGGGAGATGTGCAGACCTGCATTAGCTACAGGGGAATTAAGTTGATCAGTCACACCATGAAGTCATTGAAAAGCGAGGTGGAAGCCAGGATAAGAGAAGAGGTGACCATTTGTGAGCAACAGTATGATTTTATGCCGAGGAAGAGCACCACAGACACATTATTTACTTTAAGAATGTTGATGGAGAAGTATAAAGAAGGTTAGCAGGAGTTGCATTGTGTGTTTTTGCATTTAGAGAAAGCTTACAACAGAGTGCGGAGAAAAGAGTTGTGGTATTGTATGAGGAAGTCAGGTGTGTCAGAGAAGGTTGTGAGTTTGGTGCAGGACATGTATGAGGACAGTGTGACAGCAGTGAAGTGTGCAGTAGGACAACAGACTGGTTCAAGGTGGAAGTTGGACTGCATCAAGGATCGGCTCTGAGCCTTTTCCTGTTTGCAGTGATGATGGACAGGTTGACTGATGAGGTCAGACAGGAGTCTCCCTGGACTATGATGTTTGCGGATTATATTGTGATTTGTGAGAGTAGGGAGCAGGTTGAGAAGAGCTTGGAGAGATGAAGGTATGCGCTGGAGAGAAGGGGAATGAAAGTCAGTAGGAGTAAGACAGAGTACATGTGGGAAAAAGAGGGAGGGCAGTGGAGTGGTGCGGTTGTATGGAGAAGAGGTGAAGAAGGTGGAGGAGTTCAGGTACCTGGGGTCAACAGTACAAAGTAATGGAGAGTGTGTTAGAGAAGTGAAGAAAAGAGTGCAGGCAGGGTGTGGTGGGCAGAGAAGAGTGGCAGGAGTGATTTGTGATAGAAGGGTATCTGCAAGAGTAAAAGTGAAAGTTTATAGGACTGTGGTGAGACCTACAATGCTCTATGGTGTAGAGACAGTGGCATTGAGTAAAAGACAGGAGGTGGAGCTGAATGTAGTGGAGCTAAAGATGTTAAGGTTTTTGTTGGGAGTGACAGGATTAGAAATGAATTTATTAGAGAAACAGTGCATGTAAGACGTTTTGGAGACATGGTAAGGGAGGCAAGATTGAGATATTTTGGACATGTGCATGGGAGGTACATGGGTTCTTTCGGTAGGAGAATGCTGAGGATGGAGCCACTAGGAAGGAGGAAAAAAAGGAAGGTCAAGGAGGAGGTTTATGCATGTGGTGAGGGAAGACATGCAGGTAATTGGTTTGAAAGAGGCAGATGTAGAGGACAGGGTGGTATGGAGACGGATGGTTCGCTGTGGCGACCCCTAATGGGAGAACCCGAAAGAAGAAGAAGTTATTTTTATTCCTGATCCAATTTCTATTTTTTAGCAAATAAATCACATTAAAGGAAGAAAGTGGTTATTAAATGCCATTCTAATTTTTATTGCATATGTTGCCTACATGCCCTACAATGAAGGCTTACTCCAAATCAATATAAATCTTTTAGTGACTATCTGTATTCTATAATTTTTTTTTTCCTGTTGATGAACAGGACACCCCTGGCAGGATGACTATGCCCCATCCCAAGTGAATGAGGGCTCACTGGGTGTTTAAAAATTATGCAAATGGCATATAATTTTTTTTTTCCCCCAATCTTAAGACAATCTAACTGTCAGGGATCCACCTGCCACGCCCCCTTTTGTGGCCTCTCATGTGTAAAATCGAAAGAGTTGTGGACACATACATTATCCATATACACACCGAGATAGAGTGGTCTCCATCTCAGTTTTAGATGGAGAGGATCTAGGCCCTCCTAAAAGGTTCTTTCTAAGGGAAGCTTCTTTCCACAATGTGGGGGCACTCTCCTCAGTTGACTAGTAAATGCCACCATTGTCTCCATGCCAGGGTATACAAGGGTGAGCAACTGGCAAACTTAACCATTAAGCCATAAACAATAAAAACATACTATAAATACTATTCCATATGATTCACAATATAATATAAATACAGCTTGCACTGCAACAGGAATCTGTTTGGAAGAAATTAAATTCAATCATATGCCACCAGAACAAGGAGTAGGCTACTCAACTAGAAGCTGATAGAATCATACTGTGGCATAGACTGATGATGTGTTGAATCTCAGAGTATTTAGCTTTTTGCATTTTTGTAGTCACAGTTCAAAGCATAAGTCAAATTGACCAGCAGAGAGGGTCACTAAAGGAAAATACATAATTATTAATCAAACAGACAAAGATTATAAAACTAGTAAATCAAATGAGGAGCAAAGCACACATGGAACTTGGAAATTACATGAAAATATAGAATCATAAAAATAAGGCTAAGACTTAACAGACATGAAAGAACAATTAGACACAATGAGGCAAATGTTATTACTGTATGCTGTGCTGCTATTGTTAACTGTGGTGTTGTTTCAGTTTATCTATTCATAAATTACTAAATAGTTATTGAATCTGTTTAAGATGTGAACTTTGGGTAGGTCTTATGCTGTAATGCGTGTCCACTAGTGAGTAATGCAAAACTTAAGTTACCTCTTATATTTTAAACCTACCTGCTCTGGAATTGCTTTAGTTCAGACTGGATTTCTATTCTGTTAATATATTAAACTCACAATTCAATTTAAAATCTTTATATATATATATATATATATATATATATATATATATATATATATATATATATATATATATATATATATATATTTTTTTTTTTTTTTTTTTTTTTACTTTTAGAGATAATTCTTTTACACAAGGTGTTCATTACCAAAGGGTAGAGCATAAAAAAGCATTAATAATATTGGGATGTATGATTTACAGTGTATTTTTACAATATTCCTTGGTGGGTTTTTTTTCATGGTTTTGTAATTCATTAAACTGAATTATTATGTTATAGAACTGATAAGAAAATATTACACTAAGGGATTTTAAAACATGTGTACCTCATTTTAAAGAGATTTTTATATTATATTTAATTTATTACTTTTAAATCATAGTTCATACCATAAACTAGCAATGAACAATTATAAACTGAATATTACTGCTTTTTCATACTTAAAATATATTTTATGTTAGAAAAATATGTTAATCAATAATAACTTAATATGTTA
This sequence comes from Silurus lanzhouensis, assembly GCA_039877035.1. Taxonomy (NCBI): domain Eukaryota; kingdom Metazoa; phylum Chordata; class Actinopteri; order Siluriformes; family Siluridae; genus Silurus; species Silurus lanzhouensis. The sequence continues at coordinate 1,338,272 of JBCEWE010000473.1, forward strand.
ATACTTATTATTAACTTAACTTATTAGCTAATTATTAACTTACCTATTTATCTCCAGACCTCCAGTAGACTGGCATCCAATCTAAGGTGAAATCTCCAACCCTACACTCATCTCCAGTGCAAGCCTGATTAGAATAAAGGGTGATGAAACATGAAATAATTAATTTACTCCCAGTTACTGTTATTTTTTTCCCCAACATGTGCCTCACTCACAAGTCCTGACGGTATTCTCTACAATGCAGGGGCTGTACTACAGGAAACCTCTACTAGCCTCCATTCATGTCTTATCAAAATCAGTAGTGGTAGGTGAGCACTGAATCTGCCAGTCTGCCTGTCCCAAATTCTAACTTTATCTGGGCTTTGACTTCCCTTCGTTCTCTTTCCACATTCTGTCACTCACTGAGACCTGGATCATGGAAAAAGAATTCTGCTACACGGACTGTTTTGTTTTCTGTCTGCTTTCCTCTCACTCTCCAGAAGAAATTGGCAGGGGCAGTTACACATACCTGTTTTCATTTCAGATATTGCCTCTTGCATCATCTCATCTTAACAGCTCATACTTTGAATCCATAGCTGTTAGAGTTATCTCTGCCATTAATCTTCAATATATATCAATCATCTGGAATTGCAATCTGATTAAAATATTTGATAATTAATTTTGGAATGTATTTGGGCTATTATACTTATGGTTACACACTATTCGCTTTAACTCAGTTTGCAGAACTGGGTGTGTTAAACAGGTTACTGAGCCAAAGGCTCTGCCCATCTTGACTTCTGAGAGACACTGCCACTCTGAGAGGCTCTTTTTATACCCAATCATTTTGCCAATTGACCTAATAAGTTGCAAATTGGTCCTCCAGCTGTTCCTTATATGTACATTTAACTTAACCGGCCTCTTATTGCTACCTATTCTAACTTTTTTGGAATGTGTAGCTCTCATGAAATCCAAAATGAGCCAATATTTGGCATGACATTTCAAAATGTCTCACTTTCAACATTTGTTATTTTATCTATATTCTATTGTGAATGAAATATTAGTTTATGAGTTTTGTAAATTATTGCATTCCTTTTTTATTTACAATTTGTAGAGTGTCCTAACTTTTTTGGAATCAGGTTTGTATTTTTTTGTGCCTGCATTACTAGATCTGCAGTTAACCCAGCCATTTGGGTTGCACAAGCCAGTGCACTCTTAGTGCCAGTCCCAAGCCCGGATAAATGGGAAGGGTTGCATTGGGAAGGGCATCCAGCGTAAAACATGCGTCAAATCAAATATGTGGATCACGAAAGAGAAATTCATTCGGTCGAGGCCCGGATTACCAACAACCGCCACAGCTATCGTTAGTCAACAGGGTACTGGTGGAAATTGGGCTACTGTTGGCCGAAGGAGGAGAAGGAGAGGAGGAAGACATCTACAGAGATGGCAGGGATAGGAGAAGTGTAGGAGAGTGAAGGTTAGGGTGGGCACTTTGAATGTTGGTACTATGACTGGTAAAGGGAGAGAGGTAGCTGATACGATGGAGAGGAGAAAGGTAGATATGTTGGGTGTTCAGGAGACCAAGTGAAAAGGGAGTAAGGACAGGAACATTAGAGGTGGGTTTAAACTGTTCTATTATGGTGTGGATGGAAAGAGAAATGGTGTAGGGGTGATTCTGAAGGAAGAGTAGAGTAAGTGTGTAGTGGAGGTGAAGAGAGTTTCTGATAGGGTGATGAATGTGAAGCTGGGAGTTGAAGGGGTGATAATAAATGTCATCAGTGCTTATGCTCCACAAGTAGGTTGTGAGATGGAGAAGAAGTAAAAATTCTGGAGTGAGTTGGATGAAGTGGTAGAAGGTGTACCTAGGAATGAAAAATTGGTGATTGGGCGGTGATGAGAAGGTGATGGGTAGGATGGCTTTAAGGAGAGGAATGTGGAAGGAAAGATGGTGGTAGATTTTGCTAAAAGGATGGAAATGGCAGTGGTGAAAACTTATTTTAAGAAGGAGGATCATAGGGTGACGTATAAGAGTGGGGGAAGGTGCACACAGGTGGACTATGTTCTATGTAGGAGATGCAACCTGAAGGAGATTGGATACTGTAAGGTGTTGGCAGGGGCACTGTCCCTAAAAAAAGCTAGACAGAATTAGATGGTGGTCTGTAGGATGGTTTTGGAGGTGAAGAAGAAAAGGAGGAGAGCGAGGACTGAAAGAAGAATAAGATGGTGGAAACTGAGGGAGGAAGACTGTAGGGTGAGTTTCAGGGAAGAGGTCAGACAGGGGCTTGGTGGTCGTGAAGAGGTGCTGGATGATTGGGCAAATACTGCAGAAGTAATATGGGAAACAGCTAGAAAGGTACTTTGTGTGGCATCTGGAAATAGAAGACAAAGGAAGACAAAAAGATGTGGTGGTGGAATGAGGAAGTGCAGGAAAAGATAAGGAGAAAGAGGTTGGCAAAACAGAATAGGGATCGATAGAGTGATGAGAAAAGTAGGCAGGAGTACAAGGAGATGCATCATCAGGTGAAGAGGGATATGGCGAAAGCCAAGGAAAAGGCATATTAGGAGCTGTATGAGAAGTTAGACACTAAGGAAGGAGAAAAGGATTTGTACCGATTGGCCAGGCAGAGGGACCGAGCTGGGACGGATGTGCTGCAAGTTAGAGCAATAAAGGATGGAGATGGAAATGTGTTGATTAGTGAAGAGAGTGTGTTGAGAAGATGGAGGGAGTATTTTAAGCAGCTGATGAACGAGGGAAATGAGAGAGAGAGAAGGTTGGGTGGTGTGAAGTTGGTGAAGCAGGGAGTGGATAGGATTAGTAAAGTGGAAGTGAGAGCGGCAATTAAGAGGATGAAGAATGGAAAGTCGGTTGGACCAGATGACATGCCGGTATAAGCATGGAGATGTTTAGGTGAGATGGCAGTGGAGTTTTTAACAAGATTGTTTAACAGGATTTTGGAAAATGAGAGGATGCCTGAGGAATGGAGAAGGAGTTTGCTGGTACTGATCTTTAAGAACAAGGGAGATGTGCAGACCTGCAGTAACTACATGGGAATTAGGTTGACCAGTCACACCATAAAGTTATGGGAAAGAGTAGTGGAAGCCAGGCTGAGAGAAGAGGTGACCATCTGTGAGTAACAGTATGGTTTTATGGCGAGGAAGAGCACCACATACACATTATTTACTTTGAGAATGTTGATGGAGAAGTATAGAGACGGTCAGAAGGAGTTGCATTGTATGTTTGTGGATTTAGAGCAGGGGTGGCCATCCAGTCAGAGACTGAGAGCCACATTTTTTACTGTGTTACCGCAAAGAGCCACATCATACACATGGGCACACATGAACATCACCCATCCCTTCCTCTTACACACACACACACACACACACACACACACACACACACACACACACACACACACACACACACACACACACACACCTCTGCTCAGCCAGATTTATTGTAAATGTCACACACCAACATAATGACAGAAATTGACTCCTACAGTTCTAAGAACACAGGATAGTCATTTTCAACAATGAACACTGCACTGCCTCACACACACAAACTCTTAGTTAAACCAAGTCTACAAACAAAAATATAATAATTTACAATGGCGTTTTTCTTTTACTATGCATGTTACTTAGTGGGACTTTTGGCATTCCTTGCCTTGAACAATCCTCTTCAAATCTGCCTCGTATTCCGTTGTTGCCACTCGAAGCAATTCTTTCACATGGGTGTCAGTCAGAACAGATTGATGCTTTGATTTCACGTGTTTCAGGGTAGAAAACAAGGACTTTGTTTGTGTTTTTTTATCTTCACTTCGCTTGGGTTCAATATGGTATTTTTGTCAAATGCGCATGTGCGTGAGATGAATATAACGCAGGGGTGGGCAATTAATTTTTACAAGGGGCCACATGAGAAACCTGAATTGTGTCAGAGGGCCAGACCAACGATAATATTTTAGGGATGCACTGAAATGAAAATTCAATTCAAAAGTAAATTAAATCCATACTTTTTTTGTGTTATGCCTTTTGCCTTGGCACAATCACTGGAAAACTTTCCTGCCTTTTCAAAAACGTCCTCTACAGACGGAGTGCGCATGCTCGGATTGACTTTACTTTTCTGCACCGCGTTTTTCTCATATTTATAATGGCAATCGGGATGTTTGGATTTCAGGTGATAAATTAAACCCGACTTGGAGAAACTCTTTGCAGATACACCCCCTCTTGAAATTTCAGCATTGCATGAGTGGAGGTATATGCTGGAGAGTAGAGGAATGAAAGTCAGTGGGAGAAAGACACAAGAGTACATGTGTGTGAATGAGAGGGAGTGCAGTGGAGTAGTGCGGTTTCAGGAAGAAGAGTTGGAGAAGGTGGACGAGTTCAGGTACCTGGGGTCAACAGTGCAAAGTGATGGAGAGTGTGTTAGGGAAGTGATTAAAAGAGTGAAGGCAGGGTGGAGTGGGTGGAGAAGAGTGGCAGGGGTGATTTGTGATAGAAGGGTGTCTGTGAGAGTGAAAGGGAAAATTTATAGGACTGTGGTGAGACCTGCGATGTTGTGTGGTTTAGAGACAGTGGCATTGGGTCAAAGACAGGAGGTGGAGCTGGAGGTAGTGGAGCTGAAGGTGTTAAAGTTTTTGTTGGGAGTGACAAGGATGGACAAGATTAGAAACGAGTTTATCAGAGGGACAGTGCATGTAGGACATTTTGAAGACAAGGTGAGGGAGGCGAGATTGAGATAGTTTAAGCCTGTTTAGTCAAGTAAAGTCAAGAAGCTTTTATTGTCATTTCTACTATACACAGTGGTACACAGTACACAGTAAAAATGAGACAACAGTCCTCCGGAACCCTGGTGCTACACTAAACAACAACATAAAGCTACAACACAACACAAACTACATAAAGCGCATCGAGTGCAAACAGTGCAGACCAAAAACAGTACAGAAAGACAACACAAGACAAGACACAAAACCAAGATAGCGCCGACCAGTAAACCTACTGTATACTTGGTTATACAGTACTGTGAACTGTAGAAACTATATCCAGGAGTGAATATAAGAAACACAATGTAGTGCAAAAATACAGCAGCAGTCAAGAGGTGCAAAAGAGAGCATGTAAACAGTGTAGTATAATATAATAAAGTCGAAGGTGCAAAAAAAGCATGTAAACAATATAGTAGTCGAAGGTGCAAAAGACCGCATGTAACAGTCAAGTATAAATAATAATAATAAATGATGATGGTGGAATGGATTGAGATGAATGATGAGTGTGTGTTATCAAATCAAATCAAATCAAATCAAATTTTATTTGTCACATACACATACATACAGGGTACGACATGCAGTGAAATGCTTTAAACGACGGTCCGGCATGAGGGAATAAAATAGGGTAAAAAGGAGAATAAAAATATAAATATAATAACAAAATTTAAAAGAAAAATATAATAACAAGAAAAAGAAGGCAGATAAATAAAGATATAAAGATATATAAATATATATGTATATATATATACATACATATATACATATATAAATATATATGTATATATATATACATACATATACATATATACATATATATATATATATACACATACACAGAAAATGTTTATGGCAGTGTGCAGTTAAACAGTAAACAACAGTAAACAAGTTAGGCATGGTTTTTGATTGTCCATGAGTGTCCGTGTGCAGTAAGGTGTGGTGTAAAGTGTCCTTGTGCGGAATGGTGTGGTATAAAAATAAGAATATAAAAATATGAAATAAATATGAAAAAGAAAATATGAAATGTAAAGTGCACTGTGCTGTGCAAGTCCAGTGTATAATGTGCCGTAGCACGAAAAGTGTGATTGTGCAGGGGAAAAAGGGTGATGATGGAGAGAGTGGGCCAGTTTTTAGATCCTGGGTGTTTCCTGATTTAAACACCGAATGGCCTGCGGGAAGAAGCTCCTCCTCATTCTCTCTGTGTTCGCCTTCAGGGAGCGGAAGCGTTTCCCCGAACGCAACAGAGAAAAGAGTCCATTGTTGGGATGGCTGAGGTCCTTCACAATCTTCCTGGCTCTGGTCCTGCACCGCGTGCCGTAGATGTCCTGCAGGTCAGGGAGCTCGGTGTGGAAGTCCACGATGAACTCCTTAGTCTTGCTGACGTTCAGGAGAAGGTTGTTCTCCTGGCACCATCTCTCCAGGTTTTTAACCTCCTGTAGGTAGGCCGTCTCGTCGTTGTTGGAGATCCGACCCACCACAACGGTGTCGTCAGCAAACTTGATGATGGTTGTGGAGTTGGAAGTGGCCACACAGTCATATGTGTACAGTGAGTACAGCGGGGGGCTCAGAACACAACCCTGGGGAGCTCCAGTGCTGAGGGTGAGGGTGGATGAGGTGTGTTTTCCCACCCCTACAGCTTGTGGTCTGTCCGTCAGGAAGTTTGAGATCCATTGACACAGCGGCAGGCTGAGTCCCAGGACCTCCAACTTAGAGGTGAGTGTGGAGGGAATTATGGTGTTAAACGCTGAACTGTAGTCCACGAACAACATCTTTGTGTAATTCCCGTTTCTTTAGTCCAGGTGGCTGATTGTAGTGTGGAGAAGATGTGCAATTGCGTCCTCAGTCGAACGGTTCTGACGGTACGCAAACTGTAGTGGGTCCAGTTAACTGTTAAGTCCAGGTTGTACAGTTTGATAACACACATTTGAGTGTGTGTGTGTGTGTGTGTGTGTGTGTGTGTGAAAGAGAGTTCCCTTTCAGTTCTGTGCATTAAGTAGCCTGATGGCTTGCGGGAAAAAGCTGTTGCACAGTCTGTATGTGACGGCCCGAATGCTTCGGAACCGTTTTCCTGATGGCAGGAGGGTGAAAAGTGTGTGTGACGGGTGTGTGTGGTCATCCACAATGCTGTTTGCTTTGCGGATGCAGCGTGTGGTGTAAATGTGCATAATAGAGGGGAAAAAGACTCCAATGATCTTCTCAGCTGTCCTCACTATCCTCTGTAGGGTCTTGCGGTCCGTGCAGTTCCCAATCCAGGCAGTGATGCAGCTGCTCAAGATGCTCTCAATGGTCCCTCTGTAGAACATGGTCAGGATGGGGGGAGGGAGATGGGCTTTGCCAAGCCTTTTCAGGAAGTAGAGACGCTGCTGTACTTTCTTGGTAATTGAGCTGGTGTTGAGTGACCAGGTGAGGTTGTCCGCCAGATGAACACCAAGGAATTTGGTGCTCTTGATGATCTCCACTAAGGATCCATCAATAATCAGTGGAGATTGGTCGCTCTGTGCTCTCTTGAATTCCACAACCATCTCTTTTGTTTTGTCGATGTTCAGAGACAGGTTGTTTGCTCCACACCAGGCAGTTAACCGTTGCACCTCCTCTCTGTATGCTAACTCGTCGTTCTTGCTAATTAGACCCACCACAGTCGTGTCATCAGCAAACTTGATGATATGATTTGAGCTGTGCATTGCTACACAGTCGTGAGTCAGCAGAGTGAACAGCAGTGGGCTGAGCACACAGCCGTGGGGGGCCCCAGTGCTCAGTGTGGTGGTGCTGGAGATGCTGTTCCCGATCCGTACTGACTGAGGTCTCTCAGTCCGGAAGTCCAGAATCCAGTTACAAAGGGAGGTGTTCAGGCCCAGTAGGCTCAACTTCTCAATCAGGTGCTGAGGAATGATTGTGTTGAATGCTGGGAGTAAGCGCGACACGCGATAGTCATTGAGGCAGGATATGGTAAACTTCTTCGGCACGGAAACAATGGTCGTTGTCTTGAAGCAAGTGGAAACAACGTTATTGCTCAGGGAGATGTTGAAGATGTCAGTAAAGACATCCGCTAGCTGTTCTGCACATTACCTGAGCACTCTGCCAGGAATGTTGTCAAGTCCAGCAGACTTCCATGGGTTAACTCTGCATAGAGTTTTCCTCACTTAAGCTGTTTTTAGACAGAGCACCTGGTCAGTGGGAGGAGGGGTGGTCTTACTCGCCTTCAAGTTGTTCTGTACCTCAAACCGGGCGTAGAAGTTGTTCAGCGCATCTGGAAGGGAGGCATCACGGTCACAAGCAGGTGATGTTGTCTTGTAGTTTGTGATTGCCTGGATGCCCTGCCACATGCACCGGGTGTCTCCGCTTTCCTGGAAGTGGTCGTGGATTTTCTTTGCTTGTGTGCGCTTCGCCTCTCTGATGGCACGAGACAGTTCGGCCCTTGCTGTTCTTAAGGCTGCCTTGTCCCCAGTTCTGAAAGCAGAGTCTCTTTGTTTCAGCAGCACACGTAGCTGTTCACTGTTGATGTGTACTCCTCCAAGTTGATGAATTCGCCATTGGTTCCATCAACTTGGAGGAGTACACATCAACAGTGACCAGCTACATCAGCAAGTGCGTTGATGATGTGACCATCTCCAAGACAATCACTACACGCTCCAACCAGAAGCCGTGGATGATTGCAAGTAGGGACATGACTGCAGAGGAGGGACATGAGGTATATCGGTAGAAGAATGCTAAGGATGGAGCCCCCAGGAAGAAGGAAAAGAGGAAGACCAAGGAGGAGGTTTATGGATGTGGTAAGGGAAGACATGCAGGTAGTTGGGTTAAAAGAGGCAGATGTAGAGGACAAGGGGGTATGGAGACGGATGATCCGCTGTGGCGACCCCTAATGGGAGAAGCCAGAAGAAGAAGAAGAAAAGGATTACTTGATCTGCAACTAAAATACTAGCCGAAATATAGCTTATTATCCTCTTTAAGTATATTCGCAAATGCTAGCAGGTGAAATTACTGTAGTATGCTTCTCCTTAAGTACAACCCTCCATATATACATTAGAAAGCTTCTAGTCAACTTGAATGATTTTGAATGAATTATTAACTTGGCAGATCTGAGGAGAGTGTACAGTATAAATGTTGAAATTTTTACTAAAGAGAGACTTTCGCTGTGGGGTCCTTTGTCTCAGATGAAAACACAGATACAGCAGACATCTCCCTTTTATTTCCATCTGATCTCAGTGCTATGTAGGAGAAAGTATAAAATAATACGAATAAATCTTTTCAATGTTTTTATTATTTATTCTACTGATTATGTTTTTATAAAGAATAATATTTTTCTATGCTTTTTAATAATATGCATGTGAGTAGGTAACATAGGCACATTTCTAGGCAAGAGGTGAGTTGGGGATAATTAAGCCATTTTGAATAAGACAATTTTCTTTTTAAGAACTATACAATAGTAATCACAATCATATCTAGTAAGTTCAAATCTTCCTCAGTGCTTAGAAGCCTAATAGTATAATGAGAATTTTAATATACTGTAAAGGAGTATTCAGGGGTTTCATTAGAATGAAAGTATTGTTAGAGAAAACAACAAAATAGAAAATGTATAAATAAAAACATTTAAATGTTTCTCCTCATTCAAGATAATGGAATATCAATTCTATTCTTTCCTGCATATAAAATAATAAGATTGATTTATACATTTTATAATTATATATGTACATTGTTCCTTAAGGCTCACAAAATGTTCGTACATGGCCCTCAGGAAATTTTTTTTTTGCTGTATGCTTAGCAAATTAGGGTTCGTCTGCTTCCCACCAAAAGTGGGGAGCTAATTACTTTTTTCCTGGTTTGCAATTAGATATTCACTTAAAGCAAAGACACAGAAAGTGACCTGTCCAACCAAATTAATTAAATGGGTTTTGTGAAAATGAAATGGAAAAAAATATTCTTCGAAAGGAGTTTGAGTTACATCTCATTGGTAAGGTAATGATGTATGGCTTGGGTCAAGTGGATACGGACTGCAGTGTTGACAGTCATTTACTGCTTCTGCTGAAGTAGACTGGGCCACCATCTGCAATTTTACGCTTGATTTAGAATCCTTTTATCCTCTCTTTATTGCTGTGCACATCACTATCAAATGCGCATCAAACCCAGCTTGATCACAGCTTCTGCAGCAGTGGAAAGGCTGATTTAATTGCCAAGGTGCTTAGTATTCAGAAGCAGCCAAGCCAGATTGTATCGAAATTTGGTAATAGGTTTTTGGTTTACTATAAGATAATCACATGACCCATTACCACATTTTGTTGCCTCAGAAGATCAGTGTATTTTTTTATAAAGATGACTGTAAAAGTTGCAAGTTTGATTGTTTTGTTATAGCAGCTAATAAGCACTAATCAGCAATGTTCACTCAAACTTCAGTAGTTTACTTATAATTCACTTTACATTTACATTGCCTAGCAAGAGACCTGTAACACCTGAAAATATGTATCTGGTACATCAGTTTTAGATTTTTTTTTTATTTGTAGTTTTTGCTAGGAGATTTTATAAGAAAGATTTTGAATTCCTGTTTATGTAATCTCTCTTGTAAATGTGAAGACAGGATGTGTGTGCTGCACATGGTGAGTGCAAATTAAAGAAGATCATTAGCTTCATTGCATTTAATTATATTAATTAAATAGATATTATTGCCTTTTCAATATTTGTAAACAGTTTTTGTTTGACAGTAGAAACTAAAGTTATACTCCAAATGTCTGCATTTGAGCAGCTATTTAATGGCGGTTTTGACAGTGTTCATATGCTATATTTATGTATCTTTAAATATCATATTTTTAATGCAATATATGAAGTTCTGTCTGCACTTTGCTTTTCTAATTATAGACAAGCACAAGGGCAATTTAAAACAAGGTGTTTGCTGTAAAATATGCATTTTAAATAAAAAATCCAAATCTATTGTGAAGGCAACCCTTTTTTAAAATGACAATATTATCAGGAAAGATTAGAGTGGCCAAAGCAATGCCGAGGGAATCAAATACGCTCAAGGACTGGAAGACAGATAGCAAGACAGAAGAGAAGTGAAAAACAATCTAATAATAATTATATATATATATATATATATATATATATATATATATATATATATATATATATATATATATATATATATATATATATAATGTTATTATTATTATTATTATTATTATTTTATTTATCAGGTCTGCACCCTTACACCAAGCAATGCCAATATAATAAAATATTATATTATATTATATTATATTATTATATTATATTATAATATAATATAATATAATATATTATATTATATTATAATATAATATAATATAATATAATATAATATAATATAATATAATATAATATAATAAAATATTTCAGTGTCTTAAATTATTTGCAGCATCACAAGTAGTGATCATTTCTCATTTAAAAACCAGACACTGTAAAAGGAATGTAAAAGGATTGTAAAAGAAAATTAAACTGAGAGAAAATTAAATTTAAGGACTAAATTGATGCAGGTAAATGTGACATGGCTCTAGTCTTTCTAAAGACACTAATTATTTTCCTGAATGAATAGGCCACACTCTATACCATTTTTACATTTGGAATCTGAAAAGAGTAGACGGCCTTGCCCTGAAATGTTCTAATTGGTACAGACAATGGCAATCTTCTTGTGTAGAGCTGGCTGAGAAAGAAAGGAGAAGCATACATTGATATGGCATGTTCAGTTGCCCTGGCAATAAAATATGACATTTGGACAAAATTAGATCCTGCAGTTGCCTGTAAAGATGCTGAAAGGCATAGGAAGAGATCAAGGGGAAGTCTCCCAATGATGTCAATCTTCTTACAATTGTTCTGTGATCTTTTGTACATCAGAAACACAATGCACCATATTTCTGCTTTTACTGAGTCATTAATGTGCTATATAATACTTTATCAAGACAGTTGCATCACAAATTGAGGCTGAAAATATCCAGAATCTGCAATCTACACCAGTGTGGCATTGCAGCAAGGTCAAATGACACAGTCTGTCTGTTCAAATGCACCTCTATCAAGTTGTACACAGACGTTTCTACAGCAGTTTTCTCTATTTCAAGGATTGCCAGGGTACAGGTGTTACCTAAGCCAGACCTATTTTACCATTAATGACAGTAATCTATTTTTAAAAGACAAATGCTTCTTTCCAGTTAAATGGTTTGAATGACAGTGGTCTATTATTCAATTCATTCTTCCACTCATATTTAGACATTCTTCACTGAAGTTACTTTACAAGACATGGCTGGTTTTGAAAGATATGGAACACTGATTGAGCAGCCCACTGTTTGTGTGCAGTCTCTTGCAGCAGTTTGACAGATATCTCGAGGAATAGTGTGCTATCCTTCACAGATATTGTGAACTTGAACAGGGAGTTTTTTATGCACAAAGATATGTACACATACTGTACAAATATAGATAGATATAGATATATAGATAGATAAAGATAGATATATAGATAGATATAGGAGTGGTAGCTTAGTGGTTAAGGCTCTGGTTCACTGGTCGGGGATTCCAGCCCCGGTATCGCCAAGCTGCCACTCTTGGGCCCTTTCGCAAGGCCCTTAACCCGCTGTGTGCTCCAGGGGCACCGTATCAAGGCTGACCATGCGCTCTGACCACAGCTTCTGAGCAAGCTGGGATATGCGAAGAATGAATTTTACTGTGCTTTAATGTATATGTGACAAATAAAGGCTATTCTATTGTATATATGCCTGTCTGACTGTCTGTCTCTCTCTCTCTCTCTCTCTCTCTCTCTCTCTCTCTCTCTCTCTCTCTCTCTCTCATTATATATATGTATATATATATATATATATATATATATATATATATATATATATATATATATATATACATATATATATATATATATATATATATATATATATGTATATATATATACATATTTATACAATTACTTTATACATTCACTTTATTAGGTACACCTAGTACCGGGTTGGACCCCATTTTGCCTTAAGTACTGCCTTAATCCTTCGTGGCATAGATTAAACAAGGTACTGGAAACATTCCTCAGATATTTTGGTCCATAATTACATGATAGCATCACGCAGTTGCTGCAGATTTGTCGGCTGCACATCCATGATGCGAATCTCCCGTTCCACCACATCCCAAAGGTGCTCTATTGGATTGAGATCCGGTGACTGTGGAGGCCATTTGAGTACAGTGAACTCACTGTCATGTTCAAGAAACCAGTCTGAGATGATTCACGCTTTATGACATGGCGCGTTATCCTGCTAAAAGTAGCCAACAGAAGACGGGTACACTGTGGTCATAAAGGGATGGACATGGTCAGCAACAATACTCAGGTAGGCTGTGGCGTTGACACGATGCTCAATTGGTACTAATGGGCCCAAAGTGTCCCAAGAAAATATCCCCACACCATTACACCACCACCACCAGCCTGAACCATTGATACAAGGCAGGTTGGATTCATGTTTTCATGTTGTTGATGCCAAATTCTGACCCTACCATCCGAATGTCGCAGCAGAAATCAAGACTCATCAGACCAGGCAATGTTTTTCCAATCATCTATTGTCCAATTTTGGTGAGCCTGTGCGAATTGTAGCCTCAGTTTCCTGTTCTTACCTGTCAGGAGTGGCACCCGGTGTGGTCCTCTGCTGCTGTAGCCCATCGGCCTCAAGGTTCGACGTGTTGTGTGTTCAGAGATGCTCTTCTCCATACCTCAGTTGTAACGAGTGGTTATTTGAGTTACTGTTGTCTTTCTATCAGCTCGAACCAGTCTGGACATTCGCCTCTGACCTTTGGCATCAACAAGGCATTTGCGCCCACAGAACTGCTGTTTACTGGATATTTTCTCTTTTTCAGACCATTCTCTGTAAACCCTAGAGATGGTTGTGCGTGAAAATCCAAGTAGTTCAGCAGTTTCTGAAATACTCAGACCAGCTTGTCCGGCACAAACAACAATTCCACGTTCAAAGTCACTTAAATCACCTTTCTTCCCCATTCTGACGCTCGGTTTGAACTGCAGCAGATCGTCTTGACCATGTCTACATGCGTGAATGCATTGAGTTGCTGCCATGTGATTGGCTGATTAGAAATTTGCATTAGCAAATTGCGTTACCTAATAAAGTGGCCGGTGAGAGTGTGTGTGTGTGTGTGTGTGTGTATATATATATATATAACATAAACCACACACGCATTTTATATATATATATATATATATATATATATATATATATATATATATATATATATATATATATATATACATACACAACTGCTTCTCTGACTTAATGCTGTCAACTGCATGTACATAACCTCCATGTGATTCTGTTGAAACATCCAATATATTTCAGACATGTTTGTAGATATGGCACCATGCATTCATCTGTATTTGAATAGGTTAGACCCTTGCTATCACATAGTGTCAATTCCAGCTTCTTTGACTTTCAAGGACAGTTAGCTAGTCTATAATTTAAGAGTGCAATTGTATTTGAATCATACCTAGAACATTGGCTAAAATGAGATGTCTGATTGCAGTTCACTGGTTTAAATGTCTATTGTTGCAAAGGTTTGGAAACCTGGGGCAAAAGCTATTATAAAACTGTCAGTTTTTTTATTTTTTGCTTTGCATTAACACAGAGTATGTTGTTATAGTACATGAATGGAAAACACTATTTAATTTAAATTTTTAGATAAATGTTAAACCTGAAAATGTTCATTTGTTCTGGTCATTGTTGTAAATACCAGAACATGTAAAATAATAAAACATGAATATATTATATTATATAAGCAGAAATGTTTAGTGAAAAACATATGTTGCCATTAAATTCATTGCTTCTCAAACGGCATTTGAATATACATTTGTGTATACACATTAAGCATAGGTGGGTTTAAGCTATGTGGGTTGAAAAGTGCTTTCACCTCAAAGGTAAAGGTTTTTGAATAGATGACACTTGGGTGATACAGGGCACTAATCCTTATGTTGTGCAGATTAGGGCTTTATTTTGTGTAAATGGATTTTTCTGTGGCAACAGAAATAGTTTAAAATGATCTTGAATGACACTTTTGTCAATTTAAACCAGGATAATTCCACATTAAAAAGTGTCAGTGTTTTTGGTGAGCTAGCAACATTATTTTTCAACTATAATCTTTCGGCGCAGATTCTTTGCATACTGTGCATGATTTGTGCATATGGCGCTGCGGTCATTGTGCAACGCACACTCTGCTCGCATTTCTATGCAATCACTGCAAGCTCGGGAAATGCTCTCACTACTCATGGTAAAACAATTTAAATAATAATAATAATAATAATAATAATAATAATAATAATAATAATAATAAAATAAATAATTATAATATTAATATTATTGATAATAAGCAGTAAGCCGGCTCATGAGCAGAAAGTTCCTTCGTCCAGTATGCCGGACGAGTGCTCTCTGACACCAGGTCACAACCTCCTCTTTGGGGTCTCACGTTCTTTCCAGACCTTGCACACTGAGGTGTCATGGTCATAGGCAAAGCCCCTTCAGCCCCTTTTCGGCAATGTATTCACACATCATGGGGCGGAAAGTACACGGGTAGGGAGCAAGGTAGGGAGCTGCGTGGTGCTCTGCTCGTGAGACCACAAGCAGGTTGTGTCTCAAATCAGATCCAAGGACTAGTTTGTCATTGTAGAGCTAAAGGATGCATACTTTCATGTTTACATCCTTCCTTCACACAGGAAGTTTCTGGGGTTTGCTTTTGGGGCGTAATGCTAACAACAGATATGCGTCCCTCATGGAGTGGGGAGCAATCATAAGTGGTCGCTCTGCCCAAGGTCTATGGGAAGGGCCCCATCTACTTTGACATATCAATTGCCTGGAGATGCTGGCCGTGCTTCTAGAGTTGAGGCATTTTCTCCTGGACCTCAGAGATTACCACGAGCTGATCCGTACAGACAACACTTCAGTGGTTTCTTACATAAACCATCAAGGGGGTCTGCGCTCGTGCCCCCTGTACAGGCTGGTGCATCAGATCCTCCTGTGGGCCCTGGGGAAACTCCTCTCAGTGAGAGCAGCTCACATCCCGGGTCAGTTAAACGAAGCAGCAGCCACCCTTTCAAGGCAGGGGTTGAGACTCGGGGAATGGAGGCTCCACCCTCTTGTGGTGGAGCAGATTTGGGAGAGATTCGGCCAAGCCCAGTGGGATTTGTTCGCGTCTTAAAAGACGTTGCACTGTCCCCTCTGGTTCTCCCTTATGCCGTGGCTAAGGCGTGGCCGAGGCATATGCTAAGTCCTCTGAGGTACCCCTTCAAGACATTTGCAACACTGCGGGCTGGTTCACCAAGCTGACCTTAGTCCGGTTCTTCTACCTGGACCACAGTGCCACTCCTGTCTCCTCTGTCCTTTGACTTAACTGTGCTTGTACACACTAGTCAGGGACTGGTCAGTCTAGCGTGATTGGACGTTTTGATGCAGCTTAAGTGTAACACCTGTGTGACACAGCTATACTATTAAGGTAAGTAACAGATAGTAATGTTAGATTTCACCAATTCACAGAACCTTCAGAAGATTTAGGTGTCACAGGAGGCAGGAAACACACACACACAACAATTTGGAAAAATGTGAATTTATGCAATTTTATGGCAGCAGAAATTAAATAGAACTTTCTATGTACCGAGGGAAAAAGGAAGAAAGAAGAAAATAAAATAGACAGTTTCAATGTCAATATAAATCAAGAAAAACTAAATTAGTACACTGATAATATACCAAGGATTTCGTAAAAAGCTTATTTCCCTGATTTAGTTAGATTTTTCCTTTTCTTAGTGAACAAGTTGCATCAAAATGCCTGATACTTAACTCTTTCACCATGCAAAAAGTAACTCAGGTAAATATCATACATAAAACAAAAGTTCAATCAGTTAAATCAATCCGAATGATTAAATCCAAATACCATTTACTGAACAATAACTACAATCTTCGATGTCTATACCCCATCAACGAAATCTCAGTCCTGGTGGAAGCGGAAAAATCCGTAATCGTTTCCTTAACCTCTCGATCCGCACAATGAGCAACTGCTCCAATGCTCCGTTCACTTTTTTTTACTCAAAAAAAGTTTTTGCAAAAAAAACTCAAAAAGGTATATACAATGTAAATCCAAAGTAACTTTAATCTGATCCGTTCTGTGGGTGGCTCGCCATCTGTTTAGTCCCGCGTAGTGAACTATTTCAAACCGAGTCCGAAACAAACGCAGGAAAAAAAAAACTCCAAGGTCAAATATCCAAATATGGAAAAGAAAAAATTTTCTCAAAAATATTATTCTTATACAAACACCAATTTAGCTAAGTACAGTTCTTTAACAAATTTTAATCAAGATTCTAAATCTAAATTTGATAAAATTTTCTCTCCTTATTTTTGGCTTTTCCCGAATTCTTTTTTTTTTTCCTTTCCCTCTCTTTTTTCAAGTTCACCCCGCCGATGATGGCCAGCGTCCAAATTTTAACTGATTACACACATTATTTCAAAGCTTGAACACTCGGGCAGGTCCCCAAAGCATTTTAAAGCATCGTCTTGTTCTCTCGGGGAACTTGGGTTACATACGTAACCTAGAGACGTTTTCAATTACCAGATAAAACAAATCTTTGAAAACTTTTCAGAACACAAACCCCCAACACACATATACACACACACACACACACACACACACACACACACACACACACACACACACACAAACACACAAACACACACACTATTAATAGAATGCTAATGTTTTCTGACCCTCTGTAGCTGACCAAGAATACCATTAAAACTTTTTGCACCTGGTGTAAATTATGGGACTCTTGCATTATTAAAAGCATTAATTAAGTTTGTTTATTCCTTGTGCCTACGCATGCTAATGTAAGATAAAACACTCACAGTAATGTCCACAGAGCAAATAAAAAAAAAAAAACATCTTTTGCTTCCTCTTTCCTATCATCCTTATCACAAACAATTCTGTTGGAATTCTGTGTATACTCTTGTCTAATCTCCTTGTGAAGAAGAAATAGATTTAAACAAAATGCAGCTTTTTAAATATAAAAACAAAAATACAATTATACTGGTTAAAGAGGTTAACTGTAAGGTTAGGTTTAGTTCAGGGTATGTGTATGTCTGTGGCATTACAATGTATGCTAAATACACCATTCTATTTTCTCACATGCAGATAAATTTTAATGACATATGAGTCAGTGTTAGCCAGATCGTGATACACAATCATTATATTTCACATCGTACATGTATAAACCATTGATAAACTATTAGTTTAACTATAGTTTCCTGTATTACGGTAAAATTGAATTAAACCTTTTAGAACCAAAAAGATATAAAACTATTTAAAATAGTGTTTTGACAAGGTAGTATAACCAAACACTAAATATTAAGTTGCATATACTCATTGTTTAGGCCACCTTTCACCTATTAGTTTGCACAAGATTAAAATGTATCAGACTGATTTAGACTAGAATAAAATTATTGTCTTCTGATTCCTTTTTGACCACAAGCCCTGCACACATACACACAGTATTATAAAATTATTTAAGTTTTTCCATTGATAAAAATTAATCATTTTGTGAGTTTTAGTTGAAGTCAAGACTGCTTTGCCAGCTGTCTACATTATCCCATGTAATAGATTGTGCCCTCTCTTATACTAACATTTTATTGACTTTGTTCTTACATTACAGTAGCATTTTTGGAGAATATTATAACTCCATTCTCTATCATACAGCATGGGTAATTTATACCCAAAATACTGCTCGTTTGCTAGCAACTACATCATAATAGTGGGTCCTGATGACCACTTTTTCAAGGATACAAAATACAGTTTCTCTTTCAGTCCCCACAATTTTTGGGGGCTTAGGGTGTGTAGAAAGAGAGATATTCTATGAAAACATTAGTATTACTTCATTTAAATTCAATTAAATCAATTTGTATTTGTATAGTGCATTTAACAATGAACATTGTCTCAAAGCAGCTTTACACAGATATAAAGAACATCTTTTTTAAGTGCAAATTGGTCCCTAATGAGCAAGCCGGTGGTGACTGTGGCAAGGAAAAACGCCCCAAGAATGCATAAGGAAGGAACCTTGTGAGGATCCAGACTCAAGAGAGAACCCATCCTCATCTGGGTTGCACCGATTGTCCATTTATTACAGATAAACAATGTTGCCGGGTGCAATAATGGTGACCAGAAGCAAACTGTAGTCCTGAGTCAGTGTAGAAGACTGTTGACATTAACTACAGACCACATTCATCCTCAAAGCTCCTGTTCTTACTTCATAATTTCATGAAACACCATGGGCGTTGATGAAAAACTATCACCAGCTGCACAGCGTGGCCTCCAAACAAAGAGAACACTATCCAGAGGCAGGCCAGGATGAAGTGGGAAGATCCGAGGAGGAAAAAAGGGCAGGAACAGTGGTCACTGGAACCTCAGGGCGATATTTAATTTGAGCAAGAGAGAGAGAGAGAGAGAGAGAAAAGGGGTGACAGAAAGAGAAGGATATGTGTCCTTATTATGTGTCCTTACTGTTGTATGAAAGTTAAGGACACTGAGCAGTTGGGGACTCTGGCAAGACTTGCTATGGCAGCATAACTAAAAGGGAGAACTAGAGGGTAAGATCGACATGAGAGATCTCTGGTATAGGAGACGACCCACCGCACCACCGTCAACATACCTGAGTAAACGTGTAAGAGTGAGGGGATGACAGCATACAAATATCCTAGTTTACCAAACACTCTATATCCATGATCCCTCCAGGTCTGCTCCTTTACCTAAGAAAAATCTACTAAAAAAAGATTTTCAGCCTCGACTTGAACACTGGGACTTTGTCTGAGTCCCGAACACTGATTGGAAGGCTGTTCCATAACTGTGGGGCTTTGTAAGAGAAAGATCTGCCCCCTGCTGTATTCTTCATTATTTGAGGTAACAAAAAATAGCTTGCACCTTTTTATCTAAGTAGGTGTAGGGGATCATAATGGTACAGAAGTTTACTCAGATATTGCAGCGCGAGACCATTAAGTGCTTATACGTCAGTGGTAGTATTTTATAATCAATGTGAGATTTAACTGGGAGCCAGTGTAGACTGATTAAAACAGGGGTGTTGTCGTTGTTACGACCCAGTCTAGGGTTAGGCCGGACAGAGTATTTAGCTCGGGACTCAAAAGAATGGATCTTACAAAAGCAGCAACCCAAACACACCACAAACCAAAAATACACAAAAAAAGGTTTGCTACACAGGTGTTGGTATATTGTAACACTTGAATATATGTACACAAATTTACAGGCTTGTCTTCAGGATGGGCCAAGGCCAAAATAATAAAAAAAAGGACTATTTTGAGGAAGCTACCTTTCCTGAAAATAAAGAAAAGAAAAATACAAACAGCTTCCCTAACTCCCTGCTACAAAAACAAAACAATCCTTCACCCAAAGTTAATAGCAGCCACACCCCTAATGCAAGTGAAATAAATATGTACAGTGCTCAAATATATCACAATATAATACAAAAAATATATATACAAACAGCAGCAATCCAGGCTCAAGGTTCAGTAAACAGGCAGAGGTCAAAATCGCTAACATCAACAACAAAGCTATACCCTGAACATCAAAACAACCAATCAAACACCACTACAACAACCCCTCCCGATTGCTTCACTCCTTCCTTCTTAGATAGGAAACTGGTGGATGATGTCATTGTGAAGGAGGTGGGATTAGCCAGGCTAGGGCAGGCCTCAAACTCTGGGATGGATCGGACCTGCACACAAAGCACACATACAGAAACACCGATATGGACATGGGGCTACCTAGGGTTGTAACACCCCCCCACCTAAGTGTGAACCCACTGGGTTCACAATAAAAAAAACAACAACTCTTAATTCCCTCTAACCATGGGATAAAGTGTCAGCTAAAACATTTATTTTTCCCTTTTTATGGCTAATCACCAAGTTAAATACCTGTATAATGAGAGACCAACGCATTAACCACTGATTGTTATTACACATGCGGTTCAAGAACACTAGGCGGTTGTGGTCAGTCACAACTTGAACAGTAGTAAGACAATCACTAAGGTAGACTTCAAAGTGTTGGATAGCTAACAGCAAAGCAAGGGCTTCCTTTTCAATTATGCTATAGTTAACCTGGTGTTTTAAAAACTTCTTTGAGAAGTAACAAACAGGGTGTTCTATCCCCTGATCATACTCTTGTAGAAGCATCGCTCCTGCACCTGTGTTCCTGGCATCAACCGCCAACTTAAATGGATATTGCCTGAACCTTGGCACTTAACGGCCTCACCACCAAATATGACACAACTCCTTTGCCAAACTCACATTTGAAAGACGTGTAAAGACTAGTTCTAGTTTTACCAAGTGTTGTTTCAAGTTATCTGAATAGATGACAACATCATCTAGGTAAGCAGCACAGTTCGAAACATCCCCCAGGACTCTATTCACTAACCGCTGGAAGGTCGCGGGTGCATTACGAAGGCCAAATGCCATCACGGTATACTGGAGAAAACTGTCTGGTGTGGCGAAGGCAGAGATCTCAGCTGTACGATGGGAAAGGGGAACCTGCTAATAACCCTTAAGGAGATCCAACTTAGTAGTGAATTTAGATGCACCAACAGAATCAACACAATCTTCCATCCGTGGAGGAGGAAACGAATCAGGCTTTGTCATTTTACATTTACATTTACATTTGCAGCATTTAGCAGACGCCCTTATCCAGAGTGATGTACAAAAGTGCTTTAAATCTCTAGTAATGAATAAATCTACACTGGATTACAAACTTAATATAAATATAACTCGAATTCTACAAACTTGGAAAGTGCTAATTTAGGTATTTCAGGAAGAGGTAGGTCTTCAGTCTTGAAGATAATCAGGGACTCTGCTGTATGGACATCTAGGGGAAGTTCATTCCACCACCTCGGTGCCAGAACAGAGAAGATCCTTGAAGTGTACTTACCTCTCATTCTGAGAGAAGGTGGTACCAGTCGAGCAGTGCTGGAGGATCTCAGACAGCGTGGTGCAGTGCGAGATGTGATGAGGTCACAGAGGTAAGATGGTGCAGGTCCATTTTTGGCCTTGTAGGCAAGCATCAGTGATTTGAATCTGATACGTGCAGCTACTGGAAGCCAGTAAAGGAAGCGCAGCAGTGGGGTGGTATGGGAAAACTTGGGCTGATTGAACACAAGTCGTGCAGCTGCGTTTTGGATCATTTGCAGTGGACGAATAGCGTTCAGGGGAATACCTGCCAGAAGAGAGTTGCAGTAGTCAAGTCTTGAAATGACAAGAGACTGAACAAGCACCTGGGCAGCCTGTATGGACATAAATGGTCGAATCCTTCGGATGTTATAGAGAAGAAATCAACAAGAACAAGCAACATTAGCGACATGTGGGAAAAAAGACAGTTCATTGTCCATAGTTACCCCAAGGTTACGAGCAGTGGCTGAAGGGGAGAGCAGAGAGTCGTGAAGTGTTATTTGGAGATCTTGACCTGGAGATGAATCACCTGGGATGACCAGCAGTTCTGTTTTGCTGGGGTTGAGTTTTAGTTGGTGAGCCCTCATCCATAAAGATATGTCTGACAAGCATGCTGAGATCCGAGCGGAAGCTGTGGTATCTGATGGAGGGAAAGAAAAGATGAGTTGAGTGTCATATGCATAGCAGTGATAAGAAAACCCATGTGAGGATATGACTTCACCAATGGAGTGGGTATAGAGGGAGAAAAGAAGGGGACCAAGTACAGAGCCTTGGGACACCAGTGGTGAGTCTGCATGGGGCAGATGTGGATCCCCTCCATGTTACCTAGTATGAGCGACCTTCCAGGTAGAAAGCAAACCATTCCCATGCTGTTCCGCAGATACCAAGGCTCTTGAGGGTTGACATAAGTGTCTTGTGGTTGACTGTGTCAAATGCTGCTGAAAGGTCCAGGAAGATAAGTACAGATGACAGCTTGGCTGACCGAGCAGCATGCAATTTCTCAGAAACAGCCAAAAGGGCCATCTCTGTGAAATGTGCCGCTTTGAACCCAGACTGGTTCGGATCATGGAGGTTGTTCTGTGAGAGATAGACAGACAGTTGGTTAAAAACAGTGCGTTCCAGAGATTTAGAAAGAAAGGAGAGGACATCATCACAGCACAGCAAAGGTGAATTGTCACAGCATTCACCTTTAAAAAACTGTACAGAAACGAACAGACCCATCAGCTTTTGGTACCAACAGGCAAGGGGAGCACCAGGGGCTCACACTCGGAACAGCTAACCCATTTTCTAATAGATAATCTGTTTCCTGCTTCATAAATGCTTGCTTAGCAAGACTTACGCAATACGGGTGTTGTCTAATCATGACCACCAACATCAATGTTATGTTCTGAAACATTAGTATGGGACAGCACATCAGCAAACAATTTAGGAAACTTGCTTATTAGCTCCTTAATGTCTTTTTTGGAACAATGGGGGCAACCCTTTCAACTTCTCTGACAACCACTCTAAGGCCTCAGAGTTGGGTAAGTGAAGAGAAGACATGCAGTTCCTACCAAGGTGTAACTCATCAACCTCAGGGGAGTACTCAGCAGGAGAAATTCGCCCGTCCACTGAAACAGTAACCACCGGTACTACAGTTGGAGTCGGTTTGGACTGCATAGGTGAAGAACGAGCATGATACTTTTTCAACAGGTTAATATGACACACACGGGTCGTACTTTTACATCCAGGTGTGCTAAGAACATAATTAGTTGGACTTAATTTTTGCTTTACCTTATAAGACCACACAAACCGTGTCTGTAGAGACTATCCTGGCACAGGTAATAAGGCCAATACCAAGTCTCCAACACAAAAGGAGCGTGAGACAGCCTTACGATCATACCGCTTTTTCATCGCATCTTGGGAAGAACCGAGAGCAATGCGTGCCTTTTTCCTTGCTAACTGCAAACACTCACGAAGAAGTCAAACATCCTTTAAAATGGTCTTTCCCAGAGGAGGAGGACCCTTTGCCAACCACTGTTCCTGCAATGCTTTTAAGGGACCCTTTTACAGTGTGGCTAAAGCCAAGAGATTCTTGTACCGCATCACGAACAGCAAACAGTAAGAGAGGCACCCCCTCATCCCAAACCTTACCCAAATCAACACAGAACGCAGCATGGTTTTAAACGTCTGGTGAAAGCGCTCCAAGGCACCCTGTGACTCTGGATGATAAGCACTCGAACACTGGTGGGAAATTTGCAACACACACATCACTTGTGAAAACAACTGTGATGTAAAGTTTGTCCCACGATCGGTTTGTACATATCTCGGGAGTCCAAAGGTAGTAAAAAACGTAATGAGAGCTTTAACCACTGCTTTTGATTTAAGTGTACGCATGGGAACCGCTTAAGGGAAACGTATGGCAGCACACATAACAGTTAACAAATAACAGTTACCAGAGCGGGTTTTAGGCAATGGTCCAACACAATCCACAATGATCCGTTCAAATGGGTCTGTGCTGACCACAATGTGGTTTAAGGGAGCACGCGGAACAACCTGATTGGGTTTGCCTACTATCTGACAGGTATGACAGGTCTTGCACTACCTTATATCATCACTCTTAATACCAGGCCAGAAAAAATAACGCAAGATACGCTGATAGGTTTTGCGAATTCCAGCATGTCCTGAACAAGAATGATCATGAGCCAAACTAAGAACATGCTTTCAAAATAAACAAGAAACCACAAGCTGAAATGCTTCCAACCAACAATCATCGGGACTGATGGGGGACCATTTCCTCATCAACACCCCATCTTCAATACAATACATTGCCTGGTACCTCTCGGAACTAAATTGATTCGCTGCCAACTCAAAACACTGTGTTAATGAAGGGTCAGATTTCTGAGCAGCCACTAACTGATCACGAGTCACTGGTTGGTCTATCTCAAAGCCATTATCAGCACATCCCTGATGCAACACATCAAGCGGTTCGCTAGACTCATCAACAGGCTCCTCTTGAGACAGGAAAGACACAGAAAGATTTGGGCCTGTGTCAACACACAAACAGGGAACACAGAGAAGCGCATGTCATTAGCTGGAGAGGAAACACTCTGAAACACTCTGAAAGACCCTAGTTCCAGCTACGTCATTCCCTAGAATGACTGAAACACCTGCAACTGGTAGCTCGGAGCGCACACTAGTATAGTACTACCTTCACTAGTATGGAAAAATTCTCCATTTCTAAATATACTACGTGCAATAGCACATGAATTACTCCCATACCGATACCTTGAATTAGTACATCACTACCAGCATACAAGGCTTTAGAAAATGGTAGCGTATTTTCCAGCTCAAACGTCTGCGCCGAGCCCGTATCTCTCAATATACTTACAGGCTGTTTATCCTGGTCAACACCAAAAGATACATAACCTGAAAACACAAATGATTTAAACACTGGCTCTATTACATCAGGGGTGCTTTGGGGAACCACTACTTTTCACCACTTTTTATCTCTGTCTGCTGTTTCAATTGCTTCCTCTTTAACACCGGACAATTTGCAACAATTTGTCCTGCCTCATGACAATAAAAACAGCGGTGGGAACCATCTGAAGAGTTAGGGACAGTTCGAATTTTACTCGCGGACTTAACCAAACAGGCAGACACATCCTTCCGAGATGAAGGAGGACTGAATACAACTTTGAGTTAATACAAACTCATCTGAAAATATAGCAGCTTTTGCCAGGGTGTCAATCTTTTGCTCATTTAAAATGAACCACCAGCTGCTCAGGTAGACATGACTTTAACTCTTTCAGCAAAATAGGTTCTTTATGCTGGTTTACATTTTTTACCCCACTAGCTGAACACTATTTTTCCAACAGCGTGGTTTTCTCATGCGCAAACTCCACATAAGTTCTGGTTAGCGGACTTCACAGTGTTTCTAAAGTTTTGCCCGATATGCTTCCGGCACACGCTCATATGTACAGGGCACTGTAGCTTTCACAGTCTTATAATCCAAACTCTGCTCTAGAGTAAGTGCAGAACATGCTTCCTGTGCCTTACCCGACAGTTTACACTGTAATAACAGTGACCATAAACTTTTTGGCCAGTTTAAAGTTGTAGCGATTCTCTCAAATACGGGGAAGTAAGCATCAACTTTGTCTTTTCGGAATACTGGCACTAACCCAATGTGTCGGCTACCATCGAAGGCAAGCGGGCTTACCGTTAAGGACTCGGCTGGGGTGGATGGTGGCCTGGAGTGCTCAGCGGCAACAGGAGACGGGGAGGTAACTGTTGTGGACCTAACGTCCGTGGCAGAGGCACCGGCTTCCGAGGCTGATCTTCCAGGTCAAGCTTTTTCCTCTCAATCTCCAACTCCCGTTCTCTGACTCGCAAAAACTGCATTTGGTACTCCTGCCGCTTAATCTCCACTTTAAGCTCTTTGAGCGTGAGCTGCCAACCGGAATCCACTGTACGAGCATGGGGCTGCTCGCGACTTAACTCAACCTCCTCCAGCTACGTCATAGCTTCCGCCCTGCCAGGAGCCTGGGTAGGTTGGGTAACCTGCGCAGGTTGGGTAACCTCCTGGAGGTGCTTCCCCTTCAGGTAAGACCTGTTGAGCCACGAGTGCCTCGTATAGTGCCGCTTTGACTACCTTCTTGCTAGCAGTCAGACAAAGGGACACATTAAAAAAGTCAGCAATCAAGAGGAGATTATCCTTCCTACACCTATCAAATATCTCTAATGAAGGACACAAAGTGATCAAATCGAATGCCATTATACCGCAAACCAATACACTAAGACACACGAAATATAAAGAGATCCCGGACGAGCCCCCAAATCTGTTACGACCCAGTCTAGGGTTATGCCAGAAAGAGAATTTAGCTCGGGATTCAAAGGAATGGATCTTACAAAAGCGGCAACCCAAACACACCACAAACCCCAAACACACACAAAAAGATTTTCTACACAGGTGTTGGTATATGGTAACATTTGAATATATGTACACAAACTTACAGGCCTGTCTTAAGGGTGGGCCAAGGCCAAAATAATAAACAAAAAGGACTATTTTGAGGAAGCTACCTTTCCTGAAAATAAAGAAAAGGAAAATACAAACAGCTTCCCTAACTCCCTGCTACAAAAACAAAGACAAAACAATCCCTCACCCAAAGTAAATGGCAGCCACACCCCTAATGCCAGTGAAATAAATATGTACAGTGCTCAAATATATCACAATGTAATACAAAATATATATATATACAAACAACAGCAATCCAAGGGGAAAAACAGGCTCAAAGTCAGTAAACAGGCAGAGGAACACCAAAACGACCAATCAAACACCACTACAACAACCCCTCCTGATTGCTTACTCCTTACTCCTTAGATAGGAAACTGGTGGATGATGTCATCATGAAGGAGGTGGGATCAGCCAGGCTAGGGCGGGCCTCAAACGCCGGTATGGACATGGGGCTACCTAGGGTTGTAACATCTTCATATTTTCTAGATGTAGTTAGGACCCTTGCTGCTGCATTCTTAACTAAAGCTTATTTTTGCACTTACTCAAACACCCAGACAGTAAAGCATTACAGTAGTCTACTCTAGATGTAACAAAAGCATGCTTCTGCATCCTGTAATGACATCATATTTTTAATATTAGCAATATTTCAAAGGTGAAAGAAGGCGATCCTGGTAATATTAGTCACGTGACCCTTAAAAGAAAGACTAGGGTCAATAATTACACCAGGTCTTTGACTGATGTACACACTGAGACAGAAACACCATCCAGAGATGCTATGTAATCGAGAAAATGTTTACTTCTAGCTGCATGTCTTCCTGGTAAAGGTAATTCCGTCTTATTTGAGTTAAGCAGAAGGAAGTTATCAAGCATCCACTGTCTAATGTCCTTTACACACAGCAAAACAAGTAAGGAGACAAAACCCTGATCAGAGGCCAATAACAGGTCATTTACCAACTTAAACTGTTAGCCTTCGTCAGAGATTTTGGGACTCACAGCTGAAAATGCCCTACATAAATTTGTTAACAGTTCCCGATAAAAATACATAATTAAAATATCTTTAAAAAAAAGACACTTTGAGCTTTCTTATGTCCATTGATGTCCAAAGTTAATGTAGTTAAAAAAGATAAGTTATAAAAAGTTATAGATGATGAAGTACCATGACAATTTCTTTCCTGAATTGAAATTTTTTTCCTTCATATATAAATACATGAAATCAGTAATGTAGCAATCCAGAAAAGTAATGGGTTAAAAAACACATGTCTCATGAGTTTATATTTTAAATTGAATGAAGATATTATGAAAAATGAGATTCCTACAAACATTTCAGAGACTATGTCTGGTTCGCCCCTCCCCGCCCCACCCAGCCCAAATTTTAGGACTCCCAGCTGAAATGCCCTACCTAAATTTACATGTTAACAGTTCCTGATAAAAATGTGCTACATACACAATTCAGATATCTTTGGAAAGAAGACACTTTAAGCTTTACTGTATAAGTTAATATTGCTCAAAAAGATATTAAGTGCCATGGATATACATTTCCTACAGTGAACATTATTTTTATTTCATATATAAATACATGAAATCAGTCCTGGAGCAATCCAGAAAAGTACTGGAAAAGTAGTGGCTACATTTTCCATCAATCATTTTGTTTCCATAATGCTACTGGCTGGAAATAAAAAGTTTGAAATGATAGGTGGTGCGGAAAAGACACTTGAATGAAGCCAGAGATTCCACCTTTTGTACTGTTTATTTATTTATTTATTTATTCTATTAAATTTTTTTGTGTGCAGTCATTTGTTTTGTAACACTATATTTTACCAGCCATAGTTGTTTTTTTACCAGCAAGGTGTTGTTTTTTACGCAAAAGTTATTAAGAAATATATACAGACAAAACACTATCCGAAGTTCGGTGTAAACAAAATAATTCCTTTCTTTCTTTCGGCTTCTCCAAGAACAACCATCTAAATTACAACACTATTGTTTGTTTAAAGCAAAAATGCTTTACAGCATGTTGTTTAGTGGAGCCATATCTTTTCTAATAAATCGGGATTAGCAGCAGTGGATGTGTTTGTGATTTGTTATTACAATAATTGTGTAAGTAGTGCATTTTTTTATGCATGTTGTTGTTGTGTATTGCTTACACACATTCAGCAAATGCATTCGTTATATATTTTTCATTGAAAAACAGTGATATGAAATCGCTTCTCAAGGCTTAGACCTTTAGAATGGTGTATAGTAAGTCATGGTTACTCTGGTCTCTTTTTATTTAATCTATTGCTAAACATTAACACCTGAGAACAATGGAATATCTAAGGGGTTTTAACTAGCATAGTCTCTGTGCTATGATGAGGCCTAAATCCTGACTGATTTATTTCAAACATTTTATTCTTAAGTAGATGTAAGCATAACTGCTGTGCTACAACCTTTTTAAAAATCTTGGAGATAAAGGGTAGGTTTGATATCAGCCTATAGTTGGACAGCGGACAAGGGTCAAGGTCAGGTTTCTTAATTAGGGGATTGATAACAGTTTGATGGATTTAGGTGCATAACCATTGCTAATGAAAGAGTTTATAATTTTTAAAACAGGATCAATTACCTCTGGAATTATCTGTTTGAGGAAACTTGTAGGCAAGAGATCGAGAATCCAGGTTGATGATTTTGATAAAAAAAAAAAATTAAATTACATAATTCTCTTAAATAGGGGTAAAAGTTTGTAATTGATTGTCTGTTATAAATACACTGCTGTCTACAGGGTTATTTAAAAAATACTTTGGATTTATATTAATTGTCTGGATTTTTTGCCTGATGTTTTCAACTTTATTATTAAAAAAGTTAATGAAATCATTACTACCTATTGATGGTGTGCATGTTAGTTGATATTGCTACCGTGCTGAATAAAAATCTAGGATTATGCTTGTTATTTTCTATAAGGGTAAAGAAATATGCTGATCTAGCAGCAACAAGAGATTTTCTATAACTAAGGAGGCTCCCCTTCTATACTATTTGAAATACTGTCAATTTGGTTTGACGGCATTTATGTTCTAATTTCCGAGTTGTCTGTTTTAAGGTGCACGTAAGATCATTATACCACCCTGCTATTTTTTTCTTTCTGATAATTTTGGTATTAAGTATAATTTAAGTGTAACAGAAGGGTGATTCTAGGCATTCAGTGGCCCACTCGAGCTCTACAGGGTCAATCGGAGAGCTAAATAATATATAAAGTTCTGGAGGATTATTGATAAAACTCGCTGCTGTAGTTGACGTGAATGTACGCTTAACACGGTAATGTGGTGAAGTACTAATGCAATGACTAAGGCAGATTTTGAAAGAGGTGAGGTAATGATCTAAAATAGCTTTAGACTCTCTATATATGTATGTATGTATGTATGTGTGTATGTGTATGTATATATATATATATATATATATATATATATATATATATATATATATATATATATATATATATATATATATATTTAAAAAAAAAATTTATCCAAATGTTAATAATAAATCAAAAGTGTCCACCACTATGAGTGGGTCCTATAACATTCTGATTAATTTCAACTGAATCTACAATGACCACAACTGCTGATCTTAAGGAGTCTTCCTGATTATCAAATGAAAACTTTTTAATTATTAAATGAATATTAAAGTCACCAACAATTAATGCTTTGTCTAAAGAAGTAGCTAAATTTATGATGGAATCTGCAAATTCTGTAAGAACTGACTAGTCCTGCTTTTGGGCACTAAATATTTTATGTTGGTGTAAAGAACAACAAATGTTTTACATTTGTGTTTTGTTTTTTGTGTGATGCTTTATTATTATAAATAGCTGCGACTCCACCTTCTCTGCCATTTAGACGAGACTGGTGTGTGTAACTATACCTAAGAGGACTTGTTTATAGTCAGCACTTTTGATGTGAGAGATGTAGTATTCAACAATATTAACCTCACACTCATTGCATCAGCTCATCTGCTCTAAAAATATTATACACTTAGGTATATTTCTTATGTGACTTGTTAGATACATTTTAAAGCAGACCAGGTTGGTGTTAACACTAATATGTGCAGCCATTATATTAATTGTTATTCAAACAATAGCATTTATGTAAGGGTAGTTTTGTAATAGTAGGTTTAGTTCAAGGTTTAAAGTTTTTTTAACATATGTCAACTATGTGGTGGGATAAAAAACACTTATCACGGTAATGTCAGGGAACCACCGGCCAGAATGGTCTCTACTACCTCGACAGGGTATCTGCTGCCTTGTTTAACCGGCCCAGGAAGTAAGCTGCACTCAAGGCAATTGATGTGGCAATTGATGTGCCATAGTAGATGGGGCCCTTCCCAAAGACCTTGGGCAGAGCAGCCACTCATGACCACTCCCAACCCCGTGAGGGACACATCCGTCATGTTAACAAGTACGATATCTCGATGCTGGAGAGCTAACTGCTCTGATCAAGCTAATATCAAATCAATCGTCAATATAATTTAGGATGCGGATGCCCAAAAGTCTCAGGGGGACCAGAGACCTGCTGGGAGACACACTTGGGAACTATGAAGTACCGGCTGCAGAACCCCGGCTCTCTGCCCTCCATCACGAGGGACCACCTCAATGGCCTCCTTTCTCAGGAGAGTGTCTTCTACGTTCAAGACCAGTGCCTGCTCCTGGGCTCCCCTGCTATTGATTTTTGAACAATACCAGTTCTACAACTGCTATTCACCTAAATTCTTTAATATTCATGTAATATTTTTGCTCATAAATGCATAGGCTCTGACCCATTAATGACCCAGGCCAGGTTTTGTGATTTTTGCAAATTTAAAGACACCTGTGTTCCCTGACCTTTACTCTGTCTGGTCAACCCTATTTTTCCCTAAACACTCTGAATATTCTTGTCAGCAACTACATATAAGTGTTTACAATTTACAATTTTTTTTTTTTTATTGCGAATTCTTACATATTTTGATTGGATAAACAAATGATAAAGGTGCTGGTGCATTGTAACTTTCTG
This sequence comes from Silurus lanzhouensis, assembly GCA_039877035.1. Classification (NCBI taxonomy): domain Eukaryota; kingdom Metazoa; phylum Chordata; class Actinopteri; order Siluriformes; family Siluridae; genus Silurus; species Silurus lanzhouensis. Next base: position 1,369,995 of record JBCEWE010000473.1, read on the forward strand.
ACAAAGTATGATAGGACAATGAAAATTGTACCATATGAAAGTTTATAAACTTTACTTTAGGTGAAATAAACTAAAGTGTATTACCTAATTGTAATTTATTGGTCTTTTATTGCAGAGTACATTTGTTTTGGCTAGATCAACACATCATACAGTTAAATTGGGTGGCTTGTGGAAGTGTCATTGTCTAACATTTCCAAGGAACGGTCATGTGATATTTTTTCCTCTGAAACCAATATTCCTCAAAACTGTGTAAACAACAGAGATAACTTCTGCTACATTTGTGGCAAGGTTACATTTGCATCTCAAAAGTGCAGTATGATGTCAGTGGTAAAAAAAAAAAAAAAAAGGCCTACTACCTCCATTTTAAATCCAAAATAGGATTAGGACAAGAGTTAGCGCCTCATTATTGTTTCATTACATGTGCAACTTGTCTGTGTCATTGGCTAACTTCTTACACTTGCATTTAAACTATTTCCTATTAAACTGTGGGGCCGTGAGTGATGAGCATAGGGAGAGATTCAACTAGGATATCTCAGGTATGGAGAAAAGATACCATGGGAAATGGGGTCCATCCATGCCCGCCGATTACTGCTGGAAAAGACAAGCCAAAAAGTGCAATTTAGACAACGGAAAGAGATGGAACCTTGTCATTTAATCTGACATTAGAGCTTGTATTCTGTAATTATCTGTTATTCACATTGTGTATATTTTTTAGGTTGTATCTTTATAGTCTGGAAAGCTACACTGCAATAGGACCAACCGATCCACAATTCCATCAGTTGTTCATGAAAAAAGCATGGAACATTACATAATAAAACAAAACAAACAAATCAATAAATGAATGGAAAGTTATGTTATTCGTATTAATAAAAAGATAAATTTATAATGATTGGTGTGTCACCATTCTAATTGCTATATCACATTTTGCACAAAAAAATATCATGGCACACAAGCGCCTTCTAATTATGAATTATTTTATTGAAAATTTGAAACTGAAGTTGTATCTTGGAATCTGGAGTCAATAACTCTCTGAACTTAATTTTTCTTTATTAGTGACCCAATTCTGGTAAAATCTTGCCACTTTCATTTCCGAGGATCTTTACTTGTTGACCAGTGTTATTTTAGAAAAGTGTGAAGCAAATGTAGATCACAATTATATCTCAAATATCTGTGAATTTGAGAATGGGCATGAAATTGGCTGTCAAACCATCCAGCACCAGCTCTACTGCAGCATATTATACATCGAAGTATTGTCTAAATATGGTGAACTGTAATCCTTATTCGATATCCTAAGAATGAGCCACCATAAATAAGTGGTAACATGATGAGGATATATCCAGACCAAACTATCTTAAATAAATGCAGGACATGCAGTGTTCTACAGTGAGAACACAGTACACATGAACAAAGAACAGGTTTTGTGACACACAGTGAAAATCTGCCAACTGGGTTCATTCTTATAGCATGAAATTGTTCTATATCTAACTGAATTTTGGAACTTTACAAATGACTAAATTTCAGTAGTGAGAAAACCTTGTTTTATCTGAAATTGTCAACAGTCATGACTTGTACAATCTCCATCTTAATTTAAAGGGCTTATAAGAACTTAATTAACAAAGATTTATTATTTACAAAAATATTCCAAAGACTAATAAGATATTGCATTTGTTATGTTTGGTGAGATTAAGTAAACAATTGTAAAGCAATGATGTATATTTTGATAAGATTGTGTTGTTCTACAAGACAAATAATGTAGTGAGTTTACCAGACCCATTGACACTGGGTACTGTAGGTAAAAACACCCCACCACACATAGATTAAATGGTAAATGGAATTTGTGATGTGAAACCACAGGACTTGTTTTACTTAACTCCTAATTTTCAGATTCCAATCCCCCATAACATAGATCTTTTAATTTTCCTGAATAGTTTACAGTCCAGCCTATGTATGTTCATTTGTCTCCTATGGTTCCTGGACACATTAAGATATTCCCACATTTTTTATGATATTATTTTTTTACAGATTAATTGTAAAAGCTAGCTACTGTCATACAAATTTTCGGCATTATAATAATAATTTACATTTACGTTAAGCAACAGTTGTAGTTACCATGTGCTTGCTGAAACTAAGAGACCTTTAGACCTGAAGTATCAGACACTATTTGGACACCAAATACTAGAAGATGAGACTTGTCTGGGGCTGCAAAACAGAAGCGCTCTGCTTGGGAGCAATGTTTTATCATAGAGAGAAAGTTCCCATAAATGTCTCCCTCATTGGCTGGAGGGGGTAGTGTGGTGGGAGAGGGAGCATATGTGTCCCAGTGTGAGATCAAAACACATCAATCAGCTAGAGCTGAGATTGGTTCATCAGGTCCTAAAATCCTTTACTGGTACAATATTTGTTCCAAGCCTTCACAACTTTCTAATCAAAGCGAGTTGTCTCAGACATGTTCCAAAGGGAACTCTAGTGTGGTTCAATCTCAGTGAGAAACTGATATGACCCTGAATTGTCCATACAAGCTATTTAAGGATAGTCAGAAATTCAAAATATATATTTTTTATTATAAGTCCATTAGGGAGATGGAAGAAGATGGAGGAAGATATTGCAAAAAGAATGGGCCAATATAATTCATACACTGCTTTTTGGTCTTGTTGCAGAATAAACAAGAAGTTAAATAAAATTAACACATACAAATAAAAAATCAGTAGAACACATTCACAATGGTATTTAACATCTAACATATGTATGTTACATATGTTTCTTTAGTCTTTGTAATGTATAAGTTCAGAAAACAATGGTGTCTCCTGTAATTTTAAATTTTTTCCCACCTCCTCATTGGTCCTCATTGCACATAAGAGAACAGTTTCTGCTGATTTCCTCATAGGTTTTGGCTCATTACCTTCACCTTGGCAGCTCACTTCTGTGGATCTGCTGGCATGCTTCAAAAACTGTTTACTAATTGACTGCCTCCCTTTTCTGAAAAGCCATCTATCCATCCTGCTGCCACATAATTACCCACTCTCGAGCTGCCAGATTGTGCAGGAGATTGTATAATGACAGAGGTGGAGGTACAGATAATAGGGCAGGTGCTTCTGAAGCAATGTTTGCTTCAGATGAAACTCTCCCTTTGATGTGTTCTGTTTCCACCCTGCCATTGAGTTATGGGTGATAATTGTTATGTCTCTGCATTGCAATCAAAGCAATGCTTCCCTGTAGAGTATACCGATTTCCACAGTTAAAAGTGGTTTATAAATAAAATTGAGTTGAATTGAATGAAATTGATTCTGAACCAAACAATGAATTAGCTGCTGCATTTCCAACAATACATTGATATAGGCAATGATTGCATATTGAACAAAGAATCATAGTTACAGCATTTCATGGTGTTCCTTTCTGCTTTTTTGAGCTTTTGACGTAGGGTTATATGTATTTCACTACTTCAAAAAATGCAGAAGAATGGGCTTCAACTTGATGATTACAAAGCAGTGTCAATACAATAAAATCTCTGCACATACAGTACACACTTGAAATCATTAAGAGAAAACAACAACACTGTCATTTTCTTGCTGACCTAAAACAATCTAAAGTTGATGAATGAAAAACCACCCATTATTGAGTTGTGTCTGAAAAAAACATGCTAAAGGCTCATTGGTTGTAATGGAGAAGCCCATTTCTTGGATTTGCAAGGGCAATAAACCTTGCAGATAAATGACAAATCGATGAAAATTTAAATGTTCTTTGGGTAATTTTATTCCTATTATACAAATCAAAAAGCGCATTAGCAAGTGGGGGTTGTTAATAAATCAAGATTCTGATAGTGGTCTTAGAACTTAAGGTGTATTGCACTTACTGCAAACTAGACATGTAGGCTAGATTTGGGCCAAGTGGTGATTTTTTATTTTTAATCAAGGGGGACTATTTGTTCACATTTAATATTGAACATTTAAGATTAATTGTCAAATATTACAACAAACCCAATTCCCTTAACAAATAAGTCCTTATTAATTGAAAAAGTACCACAAAGGTAGTTTCTATAGCAGGTTTTACCAAACTACATGCATGAACTTTTTGTCCTACTAGGCACAGCCGGGAGACTTCAAAAGGTTCACCGTAAATGTCCTGATGGTTTAAATAGACCAGTGCTGTTTGGCAGTGATAAAGCACCTAATCTCTGGGGTCAGGAAACAAGCACTGTCTGAAGCAAGCATGAAATATGAATCCTGAAGATACCAAAAAAAAATTCTGTAAAAACACAATATTTGTAAAAAGATAATTTATCCATTGCCTTAGGTAAAAATAATAAAATTGTCATGAAAAGTATGTAGAACAATCACTGCCTTCTGGTTTTCTGAGCATTGGGGTTAATTAACTTTAACAGAATAAATTGCAGTTTATAAATTAAATAATAATGTAACCCCCATGTTAAGGAAAGACACTGGGAGCACAATAGACTTCTACTTATAAAAGCATAGATTTCTATTTATTTTTTTAATCATGCTACACAAGCATACTACCTCTTTACATGTTACCAGATTCATACATCAGTGCACAACCTCAAATTATATACCTTCATCATAAAAGCAATGGATTTAAATATCACATTTTTGCAGAACTGGAATTAGGTCAAAAAAGCAGGTTATTCGCTGTCAAGAAAGGGTCTTGCACTTGAAAGCAAAAGTGCAGTTGGCAGGAACATGGTCTAAAAGGAGCATTTGGCCATGGGCTCCGTGTGAAGGTGGGAAGCCATCTTGGACCCAGCAGCAGCTTATCACCCTCCTGCTGTGAGAAGCTGATTTGCCTCTTGCCATTTATCAAGGCCACTGCAATCATATTCAGAATATTCATAGCATGTCTCAGCTCTGAAAGAGTGCCGCTGCTTAATACAGAAGCCTTGTCTAGCCCTTCAAAATGGTATTTTGTACCACAGAGTGTTGTATTCATTTAAAAAAAATAAGTCACTGTATGAGGTTCATTTCAAATTTCGAGGAAGTGACCATTACTAAAACTTCTGAGTATTTCACATACAAAGTTACGAATATTTAGAAGTTTGAAGACTCCTTGGTGCATTCAGTAGTCCATCAGTTGCCCTAAGTGTCATCTATATATTATCACAAAACCTGACGTTCTGTGGGATGAACAGTGTCCACTTGATGGAAGACCCATTAATCATGTGACGTTACACATTCACTGCAAATCCATCACTCCACTGTGAGAGACATAAATCATCTACTGTTATGGTTGTAGCCTTGATGATAGCTGTAGAAGCATATAGATTCCCAGTGGACAGACTATCCAGTGGGCTGGCAAACTTCCTGAATGAGGAAACTATGACAAGTTGAAACTTTCAACTTGCCTTTTAATATAATAGCAGCATTCATAAGATATTCTCCACTTATCGACTCTCAGCTTCTGTATAATTGCTTTGCTGAAGACTCACAGTCAACACTGTCTCCAATTAACAATTCAGGAGGCCACTAGTTTTCAGGGATTTTTTAAATTTTTTTTATCATTTATAGTGTGAACCTTTCATCTCTAGGAAAATGATGGTGGGCAGGTAAAATTGCAAGCAGTGAAAATTCAAACATAGCCTTTTGTTCAGTTTAGATTTAACCATTAACCTTGCATTATGAAGTTTTAATTATGGACCTGTCTCATTACTGTTTGGAACAGAAAAAAAAGAGGTGGTTCAGAATGAAGTGCAGAGAAACACTTGGCAGTCTTTTGGCAGCTTTTATTGAGTGCTTCCAAGCAAAGCTCTGTTGCCAGGCAAGTGGAGCAAACACTGGTTGAAGAAAAACAAACCTGCTCTCCAGAACAATATTGTTTGCTTTCCCAGAGGTAGCATTTCTCAGTTTCCCTTTATCTGTGATCTTTAACTGACTTAGAGGAAGAAGCAGGTCACTTTCCATTATTCTATATGGATTCAGATGTCTCCAGAGGGACGGTCAGTTACTTGCTATTGAACAATTCAATAACCAGGACTATGCTTTTCTCCTATGTCTGGCTTCTTTTCTGAAATAGAGCTCAAATAAACACAGGTGTCAGAAAGGAGAAGCTGGTAAATCTCATATAGCTAGTGATGCGAAGGTGTGCATTAAGTTTGTAAAATTGCAGCACTTTTGGGTCACTTTGACATGTTTCCACATGGTTTAAAAGCAGGGCTGAAAGATTCCATTTTATTCACGTTCGTTTATTCAACCTGACAGAGTAGAGAGCAAAGATGATGATGTTATCAACACAAACAAATGCGTTGACGGCTTCTTGGTGCCATTCAATCTCAGGAAAAGCAGGGTAGGGTGAAAGAGTTATGTCTCTTACTGACTCAAGTAGATGATTAATCCTGAGCGAGCAGCTCAACTGTCATCTCTGAGGGAGAGTTAAAAATCACGAAAAGGTACTTTTTCCACCTCACTGCTCAGCTGTGCTTTGTTTTTGTAGTTTTGTAACATCACTGAGACAAAAATACACACTTCATACTACTGGACGATGTAGCTTGTTTTTTTTTTTAGAACTGTTCAATTTAACATGCAAAATCAACAGTTCAAACTAAATACTAACAATGCTAAAACCACATAGCAGCTAATACATGGCCATTAGTAAGATGTAATGTCTGCCTTATTCCTGTGCAGTTTCCATTATTGATTTTAGGCTGATGTTTTTCTAATGTTTTAATCATACTTAGTTTCCTCTTCCTTTCACTTAGAACTGCTGACCTTAAACATAAAGAACATCTCTAGGTTACATATGTAACCCTAGTTCCCTGAGGGAACGAGACACTGCGTTAAAATGCTTTGGGAACATGCCCGAGTGTTCACGATCTGAAATAATGTGTGTAATCAGTAAAAAATTAGACGCTGGCCATCACCGGTGGGGTGAAGTCACGAACCAGGAGTATAAAACGCATATGAGTGAGGGCAGCAGCAGCTTCTGTAATGGAGAAAAAAGCACTGCAGGGATGCCGGAGGTATGGCATATACTGCACAGGGGGCGTGAATGCAGACCTCCTTGATGGTTGATGTAGGAGGCCACCGCATTATTGCCAACATGTGGTGACCTCAGAGGTCTGAGAGGAAATGTTTCAATGCTCGAAGCACGGCCAGCATCTATAGGCAGTTGATGTGCCAGCGTAGATGGGGCCCTTCCCACAGACCTCGGGTGGAGCAACCACTCATGATCACTCCCCACCCCGTGAGGGACGCATCCGTCGTTAGCGTTAAGTGACAAACGGGGACTCCCAGCACAGCCTAGAGATAGGAACCGGCATCGCCGCATGACCTTGATGGTGCGAATGGAGTTGCCCCTCCATGAGAACCCACAGGTCTTGAGCCAACACTGAAGGGGTCTCATGTACAGCAGGCCAAGTGGAATCACACTTGATGCAGCTGCTATAAGCCCTAGCAGTTTCTAGAACTGCTTGACAGTGAGAGGCTGCCCTTCTCTGACCTTTCACAATGCGGGCAGGAGAAAGTTGCGCGCACAAAATATTCCATATGACACAGGGAGAGGTGGTTCTCTGTAATGGAAAAAGCACACTCTTTCCCTTTTTGGGAACTATGAAGTACCAGCTGTAGAACCCCGACTCTCGTTCTGATGGAGGGACCACCTTGATGGCCTCCTTCCCCAGGAGACTGTTTACTTCCTGTTTCATGACCAGAGCCTGCTGGCTTCTCACCAGGATGGGAAAAACCCTGTGAATACCGGGTGGAGGAGACCCCAAATTAATCAAGTAGCCTCGCTCTACAGTGTGCCTCATTCCTGTGCCCTTTTATATGTTCCAGTTTCCACCTCTCCAGCTGTTGGATCTACAAAGTCATGCAAGTGATCTCCCGGATTCCCGACTGCCAGCATTCCCTGCTGGTTTGTGCAAATTTTTCAGAATCTCCCGGATTCCAGACCGCCAGTATTCTCTGGCAGTTCCTGCTACTTGTTCCGATCAGATAGATTACCCTCGCATTACGGACTGCACTTTCTGTGCGGATTCATACCCGCTATACAGACTGCACTTTCTGTGCGGATTTATACGTGCTTTATGGATCATACCTGCTTTCCAGATTATACCCGCACTATGGTTCGTAACGCTCCCTGTCTTGTATTTGTCATTTCCTTCGCATGGTCACTGTCCAGACAAATACAAACCCAACTGCCTAGTCTAGGAACTTGCCCGAGACATTGCCCAGATAGGTACATTATACAATTTCAGTACTGCTTATTTAACAATATATTTCTTGTGTATGTGTCATGTTAACACAAATAAGTGAAAGAAGTTTCTGCACACAGCCCTCTGCCCAGACTTTTATATTTTGGCAGTACAGCAAGCGTGAACATCATATTTACACACATAGCATTTACTACAGGCAAAAACCCACCCCATTGTTAAAAGATTAATTGCATAAAGTTGATTATTTAGTCTACATTTATGCAAACATTATAGAATCGTAAAAAGATGACGTATACCGAGATGCTTATGTGGACCATAAATCTCCACTGCCTGGATGCATGAAACATATGCAGAACCAGATCTGCAAACACATTATTGCAAGAATTAATGCTTAAAGACAAAAACACCACTGTGCAAGATGCCACTTTGTGTTAACAAGAGATGCATGAGGAGAATTGCACACACTAAAGACTACTTAAGACTGTGGAAAAAGAGGTACAAACCTTCTGGAGCACAGTACACACTCTTGCAAAAAGACAGTGCAAGAGGAAAAGCACTCAAAAGGCAAAGGCACTCTGTGGTAGTAGCATTTATAAATATTTTACATGAATTATTTTTATATTTTTTATCTGAATTTTAAAGTGAGGTTATGTTAGCGTGTTTAGTAGTGATGCTAATTTGGAATGAATTGTACTTTCAGATTCAATTAGACTGACTATTTAGCTAGACATAAACTAGTTGTTAGTTGTGCACACTATGCTGCTTGAATTAGGATATATTTAAGATTTGTTTCACTGGAATACAGACAGAAAATGACTAGTTATGATATTCATCTACATATGCACAATTAATTTTAATAGCGTACTAATTTTCTTTTCAATATTACTAATTATTGACATACTGATGTATAATTCCCTTTTTTATTCTGGCAAGTTGTTTATTATATTTTGTTTATTTAACTTAAATTATTTCATATTTACTTAATTCTTAATAGCAGGGAATGAGTTATAACCAGAAAGACTTACAGTAGTAGTTTGTCAAAGTATATGTTTTTTAATGTTATTACATAAAATGCACACTGATTCTGATCAGTAGACATGTGTCAGGGCAGTGACCACGCGAAGGAAACGAGAGTAGCTCTATCGTGTTTATTCTGAATCACAAGACAAACATGAGTCAGGAATTCATGAACCGTGATGCGGGTTTAGTCCGTAACGCGAGTAATGTCCGGAAAGCGGGAATAGTCCGGAAAGGTAATCAGTGCAATCGGCACCGGGTGCAGCAACCAGCGGGGAATGCTGGCAGTTGGGAATCCAGGAGATCACAAGCATGACGATCAAGAACCAACAGCAAGTGACTCTGGAAAAGGAGTTTATAAAGGTGAATTATTAGCGAGGAACAGGTTTCGGAAATCAAAGCCGGGAGCGGCAGAAAAAGCGGCAGCATGACAGCCACCGAGGGGGCATGGCAGGTGGATCCCTGACATTACCCCCCCTCCCCCCCCTCCCGGGGCAGCACCTGACGCCCCAAACACACATATGCCAAGTGGGCCAGGTCACTCTGAGGAGGGCCTCGCCATCCGTTTAGGGTCGAAGGAGGAGCACTGGAGCGGAGAGACACACCCGGAGGTGCCCTGGAGCAGAGTGGCGCGCTCGGAGGTGCTTCGGAGTGAAGAGACGTGTTCAGCGGAGCACTGGAGCGGAGCAGCGCGCTCGGCGGAACAATGGGGCGGAACGGCGCGTTCGGAGGAACACTGGAGCAAAGCCCTCTCAGAATCGAGAGGGCTGTAGTGGAGATCCCCGTTACCATCCCAAACATCACCATGAAAAGCCTAATGAAATTGGCGTACGAGCCAATTGGGGCGAATTGGGATGGCTGTAACTTTTAAGTATTGGCTGACGCTCCATTGGAATCCGCCCCACTCGGCTGCTTCACTGGAGAAGCGAGCCGGGAATCCCATCGGGCTCTCCACCCTGCCTGCACTCTTTCTTCACTTCTCTAACACACTCTCCATTACTTGGTTCCCAAACACATCCACCTTCACCACCTCTTCTCCCTGCAACTACACCACTCCACTTTCCTCCCTTTTATTCACACATATGTACTCTGTCTTATTCCTACTGACTTCCATTCCCCTTCTCTCCAGCGCACATCTCAACCTGATTGCTACTCTCACCACAAATCATAATATCCTCTGCAAACATCATAGTCCATGGAGACTCCTGTCCGACCTCGTCTGCCAACCTGTCCATCACCACTGCAAACAGAAAAGGGGTTTAGAGCATCCTTGATGCAATCTAACCTCCACCTTGAACCAGTCTGTTGTTCCTACTACACACTTCACTGCTGTCACACTGTTCTCCTACCTGTCCTGCTCCACCCTCACATACTTCACTGACACACCTGACTTGCTCATACAATACCACAACTCTTCTCTCGGCACCCTGTCATTCGCTTTCTCCAGATCCACAATCACACAATGCAACTTCTTTTGACCTTCTGTATACTTCTCCATTAACATTCTCAAAGCAAACAATGCATCTGTGGTACTCTTCCTCAGCATGAAACCATACTGTTACTGTTGATACACACAGCCTGTGTGTTGTTTGCTTGGGAGAGAAGAATGCTTAGTCAGCTCTCGAGGGAGTCGACTGCTCACATTGTAGTCACATGGCTCCTCTTCAAGGAGAGTGCTCTCCCTCGCAGCTCGGGCCCAACTTTTGTCGAGGCAAAGCGCCGTCGGATGTCGTGAGGTTCGCAAGCGTATCTGACAGAGGGTTCGGAGACGGCCACGTCCCTTTCTCCCGGCTCACCTGCCGGGTCTAGCACTCCTTTCGGCAGTTTCTTCCCCCAGCGCAAGCAGCACTACGCTACACATTTCTTCCTCCTTGGAGGGAGAGATTATGGAAGCTAGCAAACCCCAAAACTCCTCCCAAGAGTCTGCCTTTTTTCCCGGATTGGCACACTGTGGTAGCCTGAATGTGGCCCGCCTTATCACCCAACACGCTAAGGGTTCGGGGCATCCATATCCTGAACTATATCGATTATTGGTTGATATTAGCTTAACAGAGCTTTTGGCAGTCCATTATCGAGATGTTGTTCTTGCCTGTGTAACCTTTGGTTAAAGGTATTAAAATAAAAAGGAACCGACTACGCCACCTGGGTTATTTATTCACCCAGGAAAATAGATTGAACCCAAAAGAACAATTAAACCAAAAAAAGTTAAGAAAATATGAAGGACCCTGCTGGTTCGGATGGGTTTAAAGACAGAGACGTGACTTTCCAAAAATAGTACAAATTTATTAAACAAAAAAATGCTTAAAAATATTTTTAAATACCATTTACAGCTTACCAGTTATTTACCCCCAATCGGAGAGACTAGATTAAATCCTCTTTGCAACAGAAGGGACAGAGCACACAGCAAATCAGTGCATAATTCTTAAAAGCAAGAATAAACCAAAAATAAACCCAAAACACACAAACATAATCTTCCCTTCTATTTAAGTCTCAAAAATCACAGCTCATCAGAAAGTTACATGTGGAAATAGTTATGTAAATTGTACATACACTTATACACACGTTAAAAAGAGAAAAACAATTAACTCCTGATTAATATTTAAAAAGCGTCCAAGCGGCTCACGGAGCAAAAATACCAAGCCTGTTAATTTAATACACCTGCACAAGAGATAAATATCCAAGTCCTTATTCAAACAGAGCACATAACCGTTGCGCAGAACAATCCTAAAACACTCAGTAATACAGCGGTTTACAACCGCGACGTCCGCTTGGTCCAAACTGTAAACCAACAATCTAATTCGGGTTTATGAAACAGTGTGTAAAAACATATACAAAACATGTACGAAACAGTTACGAAACAGGTACGAAATAGCAACTAGCGCTCTTTGGCCGCACCTGAAAAAAAACAAACAAACAAATAAAACACTTCAAATAGTTTTCCCCTTCCCCAAAATAACCCACAATAAAATTGCTTACCTCACAAATGGGGTTAAACTATTGTCACTATATGCTACCTGCGTTCATGCGCACATCCCTACAAACACACATTCAGACCATGATCAGTAACTAATAAAATAAAAATATAACAGACAACTCACCAGGAGAAAGCAACAGGAAAGTATAAGTAAAAATACCTTTTCTAGCCACACAGCCTACAGATAGGAAAGGAATCAATGTGCCCCACTCAACTGTGTTTTTTATAAAGCCATGAACACGCCGAAATAATTGCGTGGCACAGGTGTGCTCAAGGTCAAAATGCAACTCCACCGCAGTGGGCGTGTCTTCGGATTTAAAATGCACCCATTATTTATGCATGTCCATTTGTCTTCATTTTAAAGACATTCAACCGGTCACACCTGTATGAAGGAGTTGGGGTTAAGACTAGCTAGGTCAAGCTAAGTCAAGTTTATTTCTATAGCACTTTTCACAACAGACATTGTCTTAAATCAGCCTGATGTGGCAAGGAAAAATGTTATGAGGAAGAAACCTTGAGAGGAACCAGACTTAAAAATGGAGAACCCATCCTCATTTGGGTGACATGAAGAGTGTGATTATAAATCTTTAAACAATACAGAACACTGGAGAGTGAGAACTAACATGAGCACTGGAATGTAAGATTATTAGTAATGTTCTTTCTACAGTCTTTTACAGTCATTAGTGGTTATAAAACTAGGACCTACTGAGCAACTCATAAAATAGCTCAACATTTGCGATCATCATAAATCCAAAGTCAGCTTCTCCATGCCAGAACCTTTAAATACTCAAGGGGGTCCAGTGTCCAGATTAACATGAAGTGGGATACAATTGGCACTGGTACGTCTCTAGATGCTTGGGGATGTTTGCTGGGTCGGCATCTACTTCTGTAAAGGTCCACAATGTTCATTAGGTGGGAAATGACTTGGGCTGGAGCAACCTCAGGATGCCTCGGGATGGGTAGAGAACGAGAAGCAGTGGAGAGGGATTAGCGTAGCTGCTGTTCATGACATAAAAAAAAGCACAAGTTGATAATGTGATGTGATCAGATCTTCTTGAGAACAAGGTTCTGATGTGATGTGTGTTATGTGTAGGCTTTGCTAAAAGATACGTTTTTAAACTGCACTTAAACTGGGAGAGTGTGTCTACGCCAAGAACACTGTCAGGAAGACTATTCCAAAGTTTAGGAGATAAATGTGAGAATGCTCTACCACCTTTAGTGGACTTTCTATACTAGGAACTTCTAGAAGTCCAGAGTTTTGAGATCTCAGGGAGCATGACAGATTGTAGCGTGTTAGAAGACAGGATAGATAATTGGGAGCTAAACCATTTAGTGTTTTGTAGGTAAGTAGCAGTAGTTTGTAGTTGATTTAACAGGTAGCCAGTTTAGAGATGATAAGATTGGGGTTATATGATCATATTTTCTCGACCTTGTGTGCATTCTGGACTAACTGTAGCTAGTTTATTAATGATGCAGGACAACCACCTAGTAATGCATTACAATAGTCCAGTCTGCAGGTCATGAACGCATGGACGAGCTTTTCTGCATCAGATATAGATAACATGTTTCTTAGCTTAGCAATATTTCTAAGGTGGAAGAAGGCCATTTTTTGTAACATGGTTGATATGATTTTTAAAAGACAAGTTGGTGTCTAAAATAACTCCCAGGTCTTTTACTGTTGAACTAGTTGTTACAGTACATCCTTCTGTACTGGTTTTTGGGCCGATGATATTTCCTAAGGGAAGCATGTATATTGTGAAAAGCAGGGGTCCTAGAACTGAACCTTGTGGCACCCCATCATTTACTTGCATTAACCTTGTTAGCTCCCCATTTAAGTCTACAAAATGGTAACGATCAGACAGGTAGGATTTAAACCAGCTTAATGCCTGTCCCTGAATGCCGATGTAAATTTTTTGTAAGCGATCTAGGAGAAGATCATGATCTATAGTGTTGAATGCAGCACTAAGATCTAGTAAAACTAAAAACAGGTCATTAGTTATTTTAACTAGAGCAGTTTCTGTGCTATTATGGGGCCTAAAACCGAACTGAAACTCTTCAAAGATATGGTTCTCTCGTAAGTAGGAAAATAACTGGGCAGAGACAATGGCGCTTGTTCTTTGCGTAGTGCGAGCACCACCATTTGGAGCCAGTTAACTGCCCAGTTGGTTCAGTGCTGGAGTTCCTGCACGATCAGTTTGCTCCTTCAACCCTGAAGGGTTACGTGTCCGCTATCGCAGCTTATTGTGCCCAGCTTGCTGGGCAGTCACTGCGTAAACACTATTTGGTGACACGTTTCCTGCGTGCACCAGAAGGCTGAGGTCTAGGACACAGGTCTACCCTCCTCCTTTTCAAGCCCATGACCAGGAGACATGTACGTCTACAGGACTCGCACACACTAGGCAATGACTGGTCAGTGTGGCATGATTGGACATGTGTTTCCAAAGCGTTGTGATGCAGCTCAAGTTCCTGAAAGGGAATGTCTCTAGGTTACCTTTGTAACCTTAGTTCCCTGAGGGTTTGCACATCTCCCTTATTCTTAAAAATTGGTACCAGCACACTACTTCTCCATTCCTCAGGCATCCTCTTACCTTCCAAAATTTTGTTAAACAATCTTGTTAAAAACTACACTGCCATCTCTCCTAAACATCTCCATGCTTCTACTGGTATGTCATCTAATCCTACCGTCTTCCACTCTTGATCCTCTTACTCTTACATCCCGCTTCACCATCTTCACATCATCCAACCTTCTTTCTCTTTCGTTTTCCTCATTCATCAGCTGCTAAAAAATACTCCCTCTATCTTCTGAACACACTCTTCTCACTAGTCAACACACTTTTATCTCCACCCTTTATTGTTCTAACTTGCAGCACATCCTTCCCAGCTCGGTCCCTCTGGCTGGTCAATCGGTTTAAATCATTTTCTATTTCCTTAGTGTCCAACTTTTATACAACTCCTGCCTTGTACTCCTGCCTACTTTTCTAATCACGCCTGTCGATCCCAATTCTGTTTTGCAAACCTCTTTCTCCTTATGCTCTCCTGCACTTCCTCATTCCCCCATTCTTCCTCATTCTCTTTTGTCTTCCTTTCTATTTCCATGTTACACCAAGTACCTTTCTAGTTGTCTCCCTTATCAATTCTACAGTAGTTGCCCAATCATCCAGCACCTCTTCACCACCACCGGGCCCCTGTCTGACCTCTTCCCTGAACCTTACACTACAGTTTTCCTCCTTCAGTTTCCACCATGTTGTTCTTTTTTCAGTCCTCACTCTCCTCCTCTTCTTCTTCACCTCTAAAGCCATCTTACAGACCACTATCCGATGCTCTACATAGTCCACCTGTGTGCACCTTTCTCCACTCTTATATGTCACCCTATGCTCCTCCTTCTTCTTAAAATTAGTATTCGCCATGGACATTTTCATCCTTTTAGCAAAATCTACCAAAATCTATCTGCCCTTCCACATTCCTCTCCTTAAGGCCATACCTACCAATCACCTCCTCATCACCTCTGTTCCCTTCACCTACATTGCCAGTGAAGTCTGTCACAATCACAATCTTTTATTCCTAGGTATACCTTCCACCACTTTATCTAACTCACTCCAGAATTTTTCCTTCTTCTCCATCTCACAACCCACTTGTGGAGCATAGGCACTTATGACAATTATCATCACCCCTTCAACTTCCAGATTCACATTCATAACCCTATCACCTCCACTACACACTTACTGTCCTCTTCCTTCAGGATCACACTTACACCATTTCTCTTTCCGTCCACACCAAGATAGAACAGTTTAAACCCCCCTCCAATGTTCCTGGCCTTGCTCTCTTTCTACGCTCCATCATAGCAGCTAACTCGCTTCCTTTACCAGTCATAGTACCAACCCTAACCTCCACTCTCCTCCACTTCTTCTTTTCCTGCTGTCTCTTTAGACTTCTTCCTCCCCTCCTTCTCCTTCTTTTGCCAACAGTAGCCCAATTTCCTGTTGGCTAACAAAACCTGTGGCGGTCGTTAGTAACCCAGGCCTCGACTGATCCGGTATGAATTTCTGATTTGTGATCCTCATATTAGATTTGGCACGTTTTATGCTGGAAGCCCTTCCTAACACAACCCTCCCTATTTATTATGTTTAAAACACAACAATGTAAGTAATGTTGCTGTAAGATTTTATTGTTGTGTTATAATCATAAAATTAAAAGAGCATAAAGTATTAGAAATATTACAATGATCATATTCAATGGAAAAACTGTTGTAAACAATTCAATTATAAAAAAAAAATAACTTTTTTAATACGAAAATGCTGACTAAATATATATACTCACCGGCCACTTTATTAGGTACACCTGTCCAACTGCTCGTTAACGCAAATTTCTAATCAGCCAATCACATGGCAGCAACTCAATGCATTTAGGCATGTAGACATGGTCAAAACGATCTGCTGCAGTTCAAACCGAGCGTCAGAATGGGAAAGAAATGTGATTTAAATGACTTTAAATGTGGCATGGTTGTTGGTGCCAGACGGGCTGGTCTGAGTATTTCAGAAACTGCTGATCTACTGGGATTTTCACGCACAACCATCTCTAGGGTTTACAGAGAATGGTCAGAAAAACAGAAAATATCCAGTGAGCAGCAGTTCTGTGGGCGCAAATGCCTTGTTGATGCCAGAGGTCAGAGGAGAATGGCCAGACTGGTTTGAGCTGATAGAAAGACAACGGTAACTCAAATAACCACTCGTTACAACTGAGGTATGCAGAAAAGCATCTCTAAACGCACAACACGTCGAACCTTAAGGCGGATGGGCTACAGCAGCAGAAGACCACACCGGGTGCCACTCCTGACAGCTAAGAACAGGAAACTGAGGCCACAATTCGCACAGGCTCACTAAAATTGGACAATAGAAGATTGGAAAAACTTTGCCTGGTCTGATGAGTCTCGTAGGGTCAGAATTTGGCGTCAACAACATGAAAGCATGGATCCATCCTGCCTTGTATCAACAGTTCAGGCTGGTGGTGGTGGTGTAATGGTGTGGGGGATATTTTCTTGGCACACTTTGGGCCCATTAATACCAATTGAGCATCGTGTCAACGCCACAGCCTACCTGAGTATTGTTGCTGACCATGTCCATCCCTTTATGACCACAGTGTACCCATCTTCTGATGGCTACTTCCAGCAGGATAACGTGCCATGTCGTAAAGCGTAAATCATCTCCACAGTCACCAGATCTCAATCCAATAGAGCACCTTTGGGATGTGGTGGAACGGGAGATTCGCATCATGGATGTGCAGCCGACAAATCTGCCGCAACTGCGTGATGCTATCATGTCAATATGGACCAAAATCTGTGAGGAATGTCCAGTACCTTGTTGAATCTGTGCCACGAAGGATTAAGGCAGTTCTGAAGGCAAAAGGGGGTCCAACCCAGTACTAGTAAGGTAAAATAGTGGCCAGTGGCCGGCTAATAAAGTGGCCGGTGAGTGTATTTAACAATATTAAAAGCATCCAACATAATCAAATAACTGCTTCTATTACTTTCATAAAACAGGGACAAAAACTGCTGAAAACCTTGTCAGGAGTGAAATAAATGCTAAAATAAAATCTCTTGCACACTATTGTTGTTATTGTTGTTGCACACTGTTATTAAAATAAGTTTACTGAAAAAATCATCCTTTGGTGACTATGAATTAAAAAAAAAAAATTTACACAGCATCATTGCATCTGCATGTTTATTTTACTATATTTGCAAGTTGATATCACATTATTACTTCGTAAATTTATGTAGTGATATAATTGCATATAGCACAGAAGTGTAGCACATGTAATCAGCATAAAAGAGTGTGCTCTTTTGATTGACTATTTTCTTCCTTAAATAAAGGAATTTAATATGGTGATGAAAAAGGTCCTTTTTTTAAAGAATACTGAAGCATATTGCTTGATTGCTTAAATTGTTTCCATATGTGGGTGCAAAAATAAATAAAGTATAAAGCGAAAATATTATAACAGAAGGTGTATCTGTTTGTAAAATCAGACATGTATTTAGATGAGATATTACTCATCACATCATTTTTGCTTTTTGTAGAAAAGAGTAGAGATAGAAATAACTGCAGAGGGGTTGTCGTGTTATTATTGTTATATGGATATTTAATTTGCATGTGGAACATGTACACACCATGCTGTTTATTTCAAATAAGTACCTTGAAAAATGTGTGCTATGTAGAGATTTTATGTGTTTAGTTTTGCTGCTGATGTTAGACACTGTCAGCAAAATGAAAGCAGGATAGACAGGGACTAATGTTAGATGACAGTATAATTAAACCAGAGTATAACAAACTGTAGTTTGCAATATTGCAAGCACACACACACACACACACACACACACACACACACACACACACACACACACACACACGCACGCATGCACACACACATGAATGCACACATCAATTATATCATTGCTGGCCTAAATTGTGTTGGAACCAGATGCTGTTTACATGCTGCTAGAATATTATACAGATCTGACTTTCTTTATTATTATTATTATTATTGTTTTATTGTATTATTTTTTATTAATCTTTGTAGTTTGTAGTGGATGTTGGAGTCCACTTGTTTATGTACAGTACATGTTTATCCTGTGTCTTTATAGTTTTATTCTGGGTTCTTGGGTTTCCTCCCACCTCTCAGAGGCCAGTTGGTGGATTAGCTGTAATCAATTGCCCATAGGGGGACCTACAGTATAGCGTGTGATTGTTCATACAGTAAGTAAGGCTATGCTTTGTAAAAGTTAATTGAGTATTATAGAATTTACTCCTTCAGGACAGAGCTGCCACAATATGGTTCAATGGTAAGAAACTAAATTTTGAGTCTAGTTCGAAGCAATAGCCCTTTTTACTATTTAAATGCCCTTAAAATACAGTATTGGCCATGTTTTTGATAAATGGCAAACTATAATCAGTTCATCTAGTAGTAGCAAGGATAAGTTCATACCAATGGTATGTTTACTCATTTATATTTTTTTTAATACTGCACTAAAAAAAACCGCAGTGAGAGCCAAAAGTAAAGGAACTAATAGAGGTTGTGACTCATGCCATTGCCAAACTAGATCTGGCTTGGCCGGCTAATGAGCAGAAAGCCCCTCTTTCCAGTAAACTTGACAAACGCTTTCTGCATCTTACATCACAACCTCTGAGTCGGGGTCTGCCGTTCTTTCCTGACCTGCACACTGAGGTGTTTAGGTCCTTTAAATCTGTGTTTACTTAATGGGACTAAAAGCGCATGGTTGTGATTCAGCACCCCGGGTTGGAGAGACGCTGGCTAGCTATCTCTCCCCGAATGTGTCGCATCATCCCTGAAAACCCCAACACTGCCCACCAACACCCTGCTTAACACGTCGGCAATAGTGGGTAAGGCTTATGCCTCAGCATCATGGCAGTGGCAGTGGCAGTGTTACAGGCGTATCAGGCTGACCTGCTGTGGGAGTTAGATGTGGGAGGCATCTGGGGTGGCCAGGAGGTTTAGCTTTCACGGCAACTAAAGAGACAGATATGGCCATTGGATGGTCAATGAGAGAGGCACCTATGGCTTACCCTATTGGATGCTGTTGGACGCCTCTCTAGTGCCAACTGGTCTATTAATTAATAAAAAATATTATTGTTAGGTTTCAGGAGGCCAAAAACAGGTGGAGGCATTTCGGCAGTTTCTCCCACGCTATTGATATTGCCAAAAACAACCCAGCACCTCCAGTCATCGGGAGGTTCAAAAAGAGGTTCTCTCCCCACTAGAGATCCTGTGCGACGCTCTGGGCCAAAACCCCATGAAATTACAGATCTGAGGACTGTCATTTTCAATAAGAGGGCTTAGGCCAAGAAGTACTGACATGGGACGTTCTAGGGACTTTTCCGGGAAAAGGCATGGTGCACCTAATTACACAGTGCCCACCCTGCCTCGGCACCACCAACGACCTGGTCCATCATAAGTAACCTGGAGACGTTCCAAAGTGTAATCGCATCACTTCATGTCTACAATATTCATATAACACAATAATTACTATAATCATAATAATAATAACTCCAACAAACAAATACATTTTTGAGATATCATGCTGACATCAATTTTGGTTAAACACATGGACAGCTGAAAGCATAAAAACATATTATGTAAATATATGATTCCAGAAGCAATTCCAGCACAGTAATATAGCATGCTGTAGATTAATATCAGAAAGAATAACTTTAAGCGAAATGACAAATGGCTTTGCACTACACAGGGTATCAAATGATGGCTTACAGCCTCAATGTAGTGCACTATATGCTCACTTTGGAGCCATTTGGAATTTTAAATTACATATATATATATATATATATATATATATATATATATATATATATATATATATATATATATATATATATACAAGCACAACATGTATGATCAAAAGTCATTCTTTAACATAAACTAAAACTAATGCTCCCGGAATAGCTTAACCATATCTATACAAAATTGTAAATTTTGCAGTTTAAAAGGTAGATATGTTGGCTTATGAATGCAATAGTTATACATTATAGTACATAACAAAACACTTTTATTTAAAACCAAAAAGACAGGGGTAATGCCCACTAATGCAACCCTAATAATTTTTGAAGGTCTAAAGGACTAAAAAGTCTCTGCAAATTATCTTAAGTTATTCTAAACTAGCAATAGGTTTTAAAAATCTAATTTGTACAGTTAATAATTGCATCAGTAGCAAATGTAGCAGCTAAAAGCTGTACATGCAGTCCATTTTAGTATACCATAGCTACATTCAACTAAACTGTGGAAACCTGTTACATGTGTGCACAAAATAGAACAATGTTTAATGGCCTCTCAAGGTTTCCATACTATTATTATTATAGAGTCTTTGACTCACTGATCATGGATTTGAGTTTTTTTTTTTAGGTAAACCAGCAGTGGGCATTTACCTCAAATAACTTATTCTGCCTAAACTAATCTATGAGTGCAAAGAACAGAAATAGCCCATTAGTAATTACCATCACTTTTACATCCAACATAAATAATTTTATGTTGGATTTGTTAAGTGACATGAAGAATGTGGAGCTTGAGATTTACTATTAATAATGGTCTAAATTAATCTACAGTCTAGACTGGAATGACTATTTTCTTTAGTGTTTGTGCCATTGCTCTTGTTTATAATAATACCTATCTATTATTATGCTACCTGCTAAACAAGTAATGAAACATTTCAGGGTGTTGTGATACCATTACCACCCCAAAGCTGATTACTTTCATATAATGTGTTTTATTTCTCTTTTATCACAGCAGTGTTAACAATTATGGTTTTGTGATACAGTATTATTTTATTCATGGTGCAAAGAATAGGCCAAAAATGGAAAGCACAATTTAATCCTGTGTCCTGAAGGCTTTCTTGGGACAGAAACTTTTAAATTAACAGCTTCACTTTTGTTACAAAATGTGGACAATGAAGACTCCTTCCAATATCTCCAACATTTTTCAAAAATACATATCTGTTACAAAAAATTAAGAATACAATTTAATCTGTTAGAACACAATGTACTATATAGAAGAATACAATGTACTATGTTAAAAACATCAGTTTATTTGACATAAACCATGTCAGGATCTACACTAAAAAAAAAACTGTTTTTAGATGATAAATCATTAGAAAATTGGCACTTGTCCATTCTCTAAAACAGCATGGCTCTAACAGTACCAGCACCAAGCCAAAAGGGTTTTTTTTGTCCTATGAAAAGTGACAGGGCTTAGCACTCCTTGCCTAATTCAGTCTCTGTATATGAAATCCTGCCTCAGCTGTTTTCTTTCAGAAAAGTCAAATATTTGTGAAAATGAGTGAAATCCTCTTGAAGAGTGCAAAAGAATTAGTGGAAAGTTACAGTTTATAGTAGTCTACGGTAGCTTCAGCAAAGTTATGAATATCCCTTCAGAAAGCTTATGAAATCCCTTAAATTTAATAACACTTTCTGTTTTACAGCAAAAACTCATTTATATTGTATGACCTTGGCCACAGATGCACAGGCAAATACACACATATTAAGAAAAGATGGGTACCATATAAGAGTAAGTGTGCGTGTGCGTGCGTGCGTGTGTGTGTGTGTGTGTGTGTGTGTGTGTGTGTGTGTGTGTGTGTGTGTTTGTGTGTGTGTGTGTGTGTAACAGTAATTGTTAGATTTGGGTAAACAAAACTCTTTTCTCTTATGTTTTTTTTGCCAACTTGTCTCACAATTCTCAATGGCACAGTGCATTTAGTGTGCAAGTGTTTTTTTTTTTTAAGAAGTAATGGAACTTGGACATGGCTCACATATTTGATTTCACTGACGAAAGACGTTAAACACCAGTAAGCATGGTACAGTATAAGTTTAT
This sequence comes from Silurus lanzhouensis, assembly GCA_039877035.1. Lineage (NCBI taxonomy): Eukaryota > Metazoa > Chordata > Actinopteri > Siluriformes > Siluridae > Silurus > Silurus lanzhouensis. Next base: position 1,392,527 of record JBCEWE010000473.1, read on the forward strand.
TTACTGAGACATATTTAATCCACATTTGACAACTTCTGATTTGACTTCCTTTAAAAACAGCTTTTACAGAGTAATACATCATCTCATTACTAGATGAAGTGCCTCAACAAGCTTTACTTAAAACACACCAGCAATGATATTTTCAATCTGTATTCTTTCCCAAATCCCGATAGCTGTTAACAAAAAAGGTGAAGAATGTGCTGTTAATTCTCTTGCCAAGCAAGGTTAAAACTATATTTGTGTGTGCTACTTCATTTCAGAATTAGATGTGGACTATGACAAAGTTATATCACAGCCATAAGCCATGGCAGTCACAAATAGGGATAGTGCTTAGGAGGGAATATGACTTTTACCCTAATTAAACAAGCATTGAAATCATTTTCTACATCGAGAATATAAAGGATGCAGCATTTATATAGGCCTTGGGCAAGGACAATTTGAGTGGCTTACAGAGACTAATATATCAACATGCAGCTTATTGTATCTACACTTGGGAAGAGATGAAAATGCTATAATAAATTATGGAATATAAATTAAACCTCAGGTAGTAAAATTTTGGCCTTCTCGAGCAGTACAATATTTTTTGTGCCAGGTAAATTTGTTCTAAAAATGTAGGCACATCTACAAAATTAAAGAGGTTTTGTCACTTAAAGAACTTACAAAAGTCTATATTAATAAACACATTGGTCATGGTCCAATTGTGACATCATTCAAAAAATCCTGTTTAGGAGGTTTGTACAGTATGAAAATTACCATTACAGACCATTATACATAGCATAAAATGTGCTACTTTATGTGCTTAGTGAAGAGGGAGGTCTTTAGTCATAATTGTAAAACAGCCAGTAAATTAGCTGTTAAGACAGCCATTGGGAAGTTTGTTCTATGACCTAGGTGACAGAAAAATGTAGAGCCTTATTTCAAATCATGTTGGGTCTAATCAAGCATGGTTAAGGGATAAGTGCTTTAAGGTAGGTGGGAGCTGTTCCATTTTGGCTTTGTTTTTAAATCTAATGCAAGTGGCTACACTAAGCTGATGGATAGTGTGAAAAACAAATGGTGCAGCTGGATTCTGGATCAGGTGGTATGGCATGCAAAGATTGACCTGCCAGGGGCCAAGTTACAGTAGACCAATTTTGAAATGACAAGGGACTGAAGCACATGAAGCACATGAAGGCCCTATGAGGATAAAATAGCAGATTTTTAATGAACCAGAAACAAGCATGAGCATGTCACTTTTAGCAATGTAAGGTAAGAAGGGCTACTGGTGAGATTTGAGAGTTGTCTAGGGAGATCACTTGTGACATAGGAAAGCATTACTCCATTTTGTAGGATCAGGTTTAAGATGATAAGCTTCCATCTATGATTATAGATCAGCCAGACCTATGGGAGACCTATGGGAAGAAAGGAGATATATATTGAGAGTCATCAGCATAGTAGTGGTAGAATGTTACCTGCCTTTGTGTTTACCTCTTAATTTGAGTACCAGTGGGTGACTTCTATATCATCTATTATGCAATGTAATATATTTAAAATGATTACTATATTAAGCAATGTCCTTAATACCAATTGAATCTATAAAGAAATACAGTATATGTTGATTAAATGATTGATACAAGCTTAAATACATGGTTATTGTACAATTTATTTATTTTTTTAATTCTTTTGCTTACTGCAGACCAAGTATGGTAATATATATCAGTGGCAGGCCATGCATTTGGTACCTGGGCCTTCAGTGGGGACGTACCCGACTTAATCCACCTTTTAATACCGCCACTATTACGTCACAATTATAGAAACCACCAATACTATACAAAAACGCAATACAACAACACGTGGCATTACAGAGAGAGAGGCATTTCACATATGGAGGGTGAATACCATTTTTACTAAAGCAAGAAACCCAGTTAAGACTCCAAACCTCGACACTACCACCGCAACTGTGCCATGTACATCATCTGCAGCAGTTCAGAATCAATTTTTGTCTAATAACATGACAAAAAACATAAAAATGTAAATAAAATACAACTTACTCACCAGAGATGCATACTCATAATTTGCACTGTTCCTTGGAGGCTGTTAGCCAGTGGTAAAGCTCATATTCACTGGTTTGGAGGTGGCGAACAAACCCTTTCCCGTGCTGAGACAAGCTAGCTAGCTTCAGGGTTGGCCAACCTCTCCTCACAATGTCTAGCTTTTCTTGAAAATGGATTTTTAAGTATGTCCGAGACCAAATCAATTTCTCTGCCTTCATAGAAATAAAAAAGTCTAACTCAGATGTATTAATGTGTGCAGCATGCTACAGACATATTTTGCCAGTCAAACTTGTCTGTAACAGTTTCCCTCTGACCAACCAATCAGAGGACGAAAAAATGCTGACGATATTTTGAGCCAGCTAGCTGGCCCTGTGAGGCGAATTTGAAATCTAATTGGTTAAAGAAACAGATTAGATTGACTGGGCAGATTAGATTGACATGTCAGCACATAGAGGCTTAAATTTGATTTGACCAAAAATCTAACATCCACATACACGTACTGGAAGCAGTGCAGCCAAGAGAAACGCTACAAAATGAAGAGAAAAAAACTGTTGGGAATAAATTCATACAATTTCATGGAACAAATATTAGCATTTAGATTGTAAATGTAGGTCAGTGCTTCTGAAAGTGCCCACCCTGATATATATATATATATATATATATATATATATATATATATATATATATATATATATATATATATATATATATATACACACTGTATATACTGTATACTGTATATATATATATATATTATATATATGTTATATATTATACTGTATATATATATATATATATATATATTATATATATATATATATATATTATATATATATATATATATATATATATATATATATATATATATATATATATATATATGATGTTTGTCCGAAGACAAGGTAAGAGCGGTCTTAATTTTATAGCGGCTAAAAAGACGAAGCACTGCTTTCGTCCCTGCTCCTTGACCCCGCTAAATTATGGGGGGAATACGTATAATTTGTGTATCGCTTCTCTGGGAGCATATTAATGCGAATGCTCTGCTTCCAGAGAGCACCCTCCTCAAAGAGTGCTCTGCTTCCAGAGAGCACTCTTTGAGGAGGGTGCTCCCGCTCCTCATAGTTCTGTCCCCACTTTTGCTTAGGCAAAACGCCATTTCCAGACCTGGGGCTCGCAAGTGAACCTGGCAGAGGGTTTGGAGACAGTCTCGTCCCTTTCTCCTTCCTCACCTGCCAGCTCCAGTGCCTAAGCACAAGGTTTGGAAGCACCCTCAGCTCTGCGTCTCTTCCTCTGTACAGTCAGTCTTTATTAAAGAGGTGTTAGAGGTTGTGACCCATGCTGTCATCAAGCTTGAAATAGATTGGCCGGCCAATCAGCAGAAACCTCCCCCACCCAGTAGGTTCGACAAGCGCTTTCTACAACCCATGTCACTGCCTCCAAGCTATGGCAGAGGCCATGCCTGTATGCTTTACCCCTTGTCATGCTGCTCCTGGGAGTCTGTAGAGAGTTTACTGGGACGGACTCTGCCTCCTCCTGGAGGACCTGCGGTGGTTGGGCAGGCCATGGTTTGCGAATCTGGTATCCATTCTGAAACAACCTACCTGGAAGATTCCTCTCAGGCGGGAGCTTCTCTCTTCTATCTAGGAAGGTGGTACAGTAATACACTACCGCCCAGAGCTGTGGAGGCTGTGGCTGTGGCCTCTGAGGGGGGCATAGCTCCTAGCTGCTGGCCTCTCCACCGAGGTCCATTCTTCAATCCAGAGGTCGTATGCCTAGAGTGTCTGCATGGGACCCTGCAATTGTCTTAGAGGCCCTGTCGGAGCCTCTCTTTGAGCCTTTGACCAAGGTGCCGATGATAGATGAAATGTATCAAAATGTAGCAGTCGTGCAAAAGTGCAGATAAATATCTAGCATATTTACAGCAAGTGGTATATATGAAAGCATATACAGTAAATAAATATAAAGGCTATAACAGTGCAGAGATGTGTGGACATACAGGAGTACATTGAATAAATATAAAGGCGTACAGTAAATAAATATAAAGGTTATTACAGTGCAGAGATGTGTGGACATCATTACGAATTACAGAATTACAGAAATGGTTCTAAGGCTATGGCATTGAAGAGGAATGTGCAGAAGTGAAAGGTTACAAGATTACAAGATTATTGCATTTAAAGAGTTAGCAAGCTGAATAAACAGTCTACTATATATATATATATATATATATATATATATATATATATATATATATATATATATATATATATATATATATATAATATATATATATATATATACACACATAAATGAATGTGAAATGTTGGGCAGAATGTACAGTAATGCTATAAAGATACATATAGATAAAATAGTGCAGATGTACTGAGGAGTAAAAAAGATATACTATGTAATATGTACATGTATTGTACAAAGGTTATATACAGTGTTTTGTTTTGTTTTGTTTTGTGTTTGTTTTGTAGTGATCTAGCAGTGTAGTGTAGAGTTCAGTAGTGTGATGGTGGATGGGAAAAAAGCTGTCCCTGAACCTGCTGGTTCTGCTGCGTAAGTTCCTGTATCTCATTCTTGATGGAAGGAGGTTAAACAGATTATGACTGGGATGTGAAGGGTCCTTGATAATGTTGTGAGCTCTGCGCAGACATCTGCCGTGGTGAAGGTGTTCAATGGCAGGTAGTTGGGTGCCAGTGATGCATTGGGCAGTTTTGACCACCCTTTGCAGGGCTTTACGTTCACACACAGTGGAGCCTCTGTACCATACGGTGATGGAGTTGGTCAGGATGCTCTCAATGATGCAGCGGTAGAAACACGCTGTCCCGGGGACAGATGAGATTTCTTGAGACTTCTCAAGAAGTACATGCATTGTTGTGCTTTTTTAACCAGAGCTGACGTATTCTGCTGCCAGTACAGATCCTCAGAGATGTGAACTCCCAGAAACTTAAAGCTGGAGACTCGCTCTACCTCAGTTTTATTGATGTTGACTGGTAGATGTCTCCTGCTGTCTTTGTGGCGTTGAGGGTCAGGTTGTTGGTGGAACACCATGCTGCCAGATTACGGATCTCTTCCCTGTAGGCCGATTCGTTGTTGTTGTTGATCTGGCCGACCACGGTGGTGTCATCTGCATACTTGATGAAGATGTTGGAGTTATACAGAGGAGCACAATCATGGGTAAACAGGGAGTAGAGTAGTGGGCTCAGAACACAGCCCTGCGGGATGCCAGTGTTCAGAATGAGGGTTGAGGATACCTGGTTGCCCAACCTAACAGATTGAGGTCTGTTGGTGAGAAAGTCCAGAATCCATCTGCTAGTAAAGGTGCAGATACCCAGGTCACTGAGCTTAGTTATCAGTACAGTGGGGAGGACTGTATTGAATGCAGAGCTAAAGTCAATGAACAGCATTCTGATGTAGGTGTTGCTTTTATCCAGGTGGGTGGGAGCTGAATGAAAAGCTGTGGAAACTGCATCCTCTGTTGACCTGTTCTTGCAATAGGCAAATTGGTGTGGGTCCAGTGTAGGTGGTAGGCCTGCAGTGAGGTGATTTAGAACCAGTTTTTCAAAGCACTTCATAGCAATGGGGGTGAGTGCAACTGGGCGAAAGTCATTCAGGCATTCGGCAGCTGAGTGCTTAGGCACAGGTATGATGGTAGTGGTCTTCAGGCATGTAGGAACTGTGGCTTGGGCCAGTGACAGGTTGAAAATGTCAGTAAAAACCTGTGCCAGGTGTCCTGGTATGCCTTCTAAGAACACGTCCTGGTATGCCTTCAGGGCCAGCTGCCTTGCGTGCATCCACTCTGCTAAACACTGAATAGCCGTCCGTTGTTGAGAGTGAAAGTGGGCTGTAAGCAGTAGAAGAGTCCGTGGTTGTTGTGAAATGTCCTGTTCTTTGGTCAAAATGAGCAAAAAAGTGATTGAGTTTGTCTGGTTGGAAGGCACTGCTGGTTGGTTGAGCTATGCGTTTGTAGTCTGTGATGGACTTGATGCCTTTCCACATGCGTCTGGGGTCAGAGTTGTGGAACTGCTCTTCTATGTGGAGTTTGAATATGAGTTTTGCTTTTCTGATGCCTCTTTTCAGGTTGGCCCTGGCTCTGTTGTAGTCCTCTGCACTGCCAGATTTAAAGGCAGCATCTCTTGCTTTCAACAGGAGACGGACTTCAGAGTTCATCCACGGCTTCTTATTAGGAAAGCATTTCACATGTTTGATGGTAGTGACATTGTCAATGCATGTGTTAATATGGTCTAAAACAGATGATGTGTAAATGTCCATGTCTGTGTGAGAGTCCAGTGTGGCCTGTGAGGCAAACATGTTCCAGTTAGTATCTTGAAACTGTTGCTGTAGAGATGAAATGGCCCCCTCTGGCCATACTTTTACTGTCCTCACAGCTGGTTTCACCCGTTTGATCAGTGGTGTGTATTTGGGTAGCATGAACAAAGAGATTGACCCAAGTGGGGGAGGGGAATGGCGGTGTATGCCCCAGGTATGTTTGTGTATACCTGGTCCAGTCTTTTGTCCCCTCTGGTAGAGCAGGAGACATTGCTGTGAAATTTTAGAAAAACAGATCTCAGGTTGGAGTGGTTAAAATCTCCAGCAACAACAATAGCTCCTTCAGGGTGTGCAGACTGCTGTTTGCTGATAGCTGCATGCAGTTCCTCCATAGCTAGCTTAGCATTAGCATGTACACCACATGCCACCACAGTCACAACAATGGCTGAGAATTCTCTCGGTAAATAAAAGGGTCTGCATTTAATCATCAAATACTCTAAATGAACAGAGCAATGACTTTCAGTAACAGTAGAGTCCGTGCACCATGATTTGTTGACATAAATGCACAGACCTCCACCTCTGCGCTTACCAGAATCCTCTGCCGTCCTGTCCGCCCGAAAAACACTGCGACCCTCGAGCTCAATGATGCTGCTGGGAATGTTGTCGTTGAGCCATGTTTCCGTAAAAATCATGATATTACATTCCTTAATCCGTTTGTGTGATGATATCTGGAGCAGCAGCTCATCCATTTTATTTGCGAGAGACCGTACATTAGCAAGGAAGATGCTTGGAATCGATGGTTGATGCGGGTTTAGCCTTAGCCTAGCCCTGATGCCGCCTCGCTTCCCCCTCCTTTGTTTACGGTCTCGGCGCCGGCGCTGTGGTCTCGCTGTCGGCCGAGCTAAATCAGTGGTCCGCGGTGTTCGGCCGATTTCCTGAGGGAGTTCAAAGTTGGTTGAAAGCCCGTATCTGTAATTGTGGCCAATGTCTAATAATGCTTGTCGGCTGTATGAGATGTGTGCAAGCCTGTTCTGAGTGAATAAACTTGCTGTTGATGGAGAAATTGCTACAAAATCGCAAAATCTGGAGAGACGCTGGGCCTCGTGTTGTGCACGCGCCACCATCTTGATCAAACCAAGATGAAAACCTTTAAAATTCCTCACAGTCAAGACTGTGTTACTCTTGGCAAGCTCCTCTATCAAAATAGGAGGGGATCTTCAGGCCCTCTGTGTGGCCAACTCTTTCCTGGAATTTACTCCAGGCTTGAAATCAGGGTATGTGCTAGGAGAATCCAATCAACTATGTCCAGTGCGAGCAAGAAAGAGATATACGTTTACAGATGGAAACTGTGGAGAAAGTCGGAGCAGCAGATGGATTGTGGATTTCTTCCTCCTCTGGTCTCCCAGCTCCTTTCAGGGTCAGAGGCCTCTAAGGCCTGTCCTCTTGAGTTTCCCTCCATGACATCTGCAATGCTGCAGGCTGGTCCACCCTGCTGACCTTTTTTAGATTGTATAGCCCTGACCTCAGTTCCACTCCTGTCCCCTCTGTCCTTCGTCCCAGCTGTGCCCTTCCACATGAGGCAGGGGCTGGTTAGTTTGGCTTTATTAGACTTTCGTTCACAAAGCGTTTTTGATGCAGCTCAATTTCCTGGAGGGAATCGTCTCCAGGTTACGTATGTAACCATGGTTCCCTGAGGGAATGAGATGCTGTGTCTCCATGCCACACTGCCTGCAACCCCGCAGCAATTCCTTCACTTTTTAGAAGCTAGTGCCAGATTCACTCCATGTGCTTTTATGGCTTCCTGGTAGTGATGTCACCTTGCCGGTGATGCCTTGCTTTTCATTGGACTGATTACACACGTGATTTAGAGCATGGACAATGCAGAATCGTTCCCAAAGCGTTTTTTGATGCAGCGTCTTGTTCCCTCTGGAAACCATTGTTACATACATAACCTGGAGACATTCTCTGTTTTCAGTGCTTTGGTGGAAAAAGGCCATGCAGGAAATAACTTAAAGTGAAAATGGGGTAGCTCTGAATATTTTCCAATGCACCCTGACCTATAATAGGACTTCACTCAGGGCACTGCAGAGATATTTTTTTTATGTAATGAGACATAATTTCCTTCCTGTTCCACTGCTCTCTAAAAGAGGAGTGACTGAAATTGATGAGACCTCCACAGGTAATACGATTACAAAAGCTGCATCTGGCCATACAGAAAGCAAGTTTACTCACATGCTGTCAAACCCCAGACAACAGTTGTGTACTGCAGAGTGGCATGTACACTAGCACAAACAGACACACAAACACTTGTCTCAAGAGGACCTTCCACTGACAATTATTAATAAAGCATAATACATTATGGTTTACTTATAATAATATATTTTATGCATTATTTTTTTATATTTACATTATATATATATATATATATATATATATATATATATATATATATATATATATATATATATATATATATATAAATCATTATTTTTATAAGCTATAACCCTAATAATCTTTTTCTTTTTTTTCATAGTATTAACTGGTTGAAACAATTTATACTCCACAAAGATATAAGAACAAGCACACACACACACATATACACACACACACACACACACACACACACACACACACACACACACACACACCAAGACCCTACTTTAGGGAATACTTTATTAGGCAATCCTGCAATACTGAAATAAGCTCAAGCCATTCATGATAGCATGTGGGTGAGTTCTAAGTTAGTCAATGAATGCAATTGTTCTTGAACCTAGGAAGAGTATGTGCATTCAAATTGAACACACAAATAACATTTACAGCTCCCTCTTAGGTAATACACTAGCACACCTATTAGTTTTCTTAAACTCGAGAACACTAGCTCCCTACATCCCTCTCTCATTATAACTTTCAAGTGCAAAAGGGTTTCCTAGAATTCTTCTTCTTCCAAGGGGAGTGTTGGACACAAAGGCCAGTTACACAGTGCAATGAACTGTGAATATTACATCATATACTTTCCTGCCCCCACCGAATCAATTATTCATCTCACTGCACTTTGCTGGGAGCCATTACAAAGTTTGATACTGAAAGAAAGAGGGAAAAAAGAGATAGAGAAGCAGAGGGTTAGTCGCTTTGCTCATCAGCCATGTCTGTCACCTGTACCTGTAGGGCAAAGGCAAAAACTAATGGGCGCTGGCTGAGCGTGTGTACAGTGTAAACAATCGTCAGCAAGATACCCAGTGGTGTTTGTGATTCAGGTATCTGCTTTTGTTTTTAGTCTACAGCTGCTGCTTACTGCCCAAGATGCACAGCATGGTGCTATATTAAAAATGCATTTCCTTGCCTGAATATTAGCTTGTTCATTTGGTTTACTAGGAATCATTATTCATTTATGCACTGAAATACATAGACGATTGGCATATCATGGATTCCATTTAGTGAAACAGATGTAGACAGCTAGAACACCAAAAACATTGGTAGGGACAACAATTAAGTGATAAAAATCACAATCCAAGCTTAAGATGCTATCTACAACAATAGATTACATGCTGAGTATATTATCTCCAGTGATGATTACATCCAGATTTACACTTTGCCCTTTCAATCTGATTTTGTCTGGTTTTAGCTCAAATGGACCTGGAAAAGCCCCCTTGTGCAGCAGAAAGGAACTAACAGCAGCCAAAACAACGGGCCATCAATCACCATCTCACTCAGCTATACTATTAATGAGGAATGAATCCTCAAATAAGCACGGCTTCCTGACTCCTTAATTGTGTGGCATGGTGCCATTAGCCTGCTATGGCCTCTCTGATGTAGTGCAATTGATTGGAGTAAATTAGGCCAGCATAAATTGTCCCCTCCCTCAGCAGCATGTCTCTTTCCCTTCAGCCTGAGGTCTATTTTTGCCATCCATCAATATTTCATGCTGCGCCATTTGTCGTCTGGAATGCTTGTCATCGAAGGAAAGGGTGTATGCTTACTTTAGAGTCTTCTTTTCTCACCTAAGCTGCTGCTGAATGAAAGAAAATGTTGATTCATTTTACCCCAACATGCATGCACATTCCCACTCACATTGCAGGTTGCGAACAAGCTTTATTTAAATTCCATTTGTTAAACTTAACTGTAAGCAAGTTGATGTAACTTTAGCATCTTGATCTTGAACAATTTCTTAATTTATCTCTGAGAGGTGACTCAACAGCAGTGATGTCGTGAGCTGAGGCTCATATCATCAATCATCTTGTGAAAGAAGAGCATAAGAAGGATACTACTGAGTGTCAATCTAAAAAGAACTCTGCCATCCTTCAAACCACACACCCACCCTCTCTCCCCTCTATCATGAACATTTACACCACACACTTCATCCGCAACAGCATGGTGGACGACCCCACACACCCCTCACACACATTTCTCTCTCTCCTACCACCAGGAAAGAGTTTCCCAAGCATTTGGCCCTCACATCCAAACTGTGCAACAGTTCTTTTTTCCCTCCAAGCCACCAGGCTCCTCAACACACAGAACTGAACTGTACCAAACTCACACAAACACACACACTTACTAAATTTGGTGTTACCAAGTTGCTACAAACCTAATCTAAAAACAAAAACTCAATGCTCATTTTAATTCATACATATCAATGTCTTCAGCACCACCAATATTATATTCTAATCATATTATGCTGTTTAGATGCTGTTTTGCACCTATCGATTGCTGCTCTTTTCTGTTTTTGCATACAACTGTGTTTATGTTTATAAATACACTTTTGTTTATAGTTCTCTTTTGCACATTGTACTGTAGGTTTATTGGTCAATGCTAGTATGTGTTATGTATTTTTTTTTTTCTTGCACTGTTTGCACAATGCATTTTATGTGGCTAGGACAACTTTAGTCCTTAGCTTTGTTTTCTGTTATGTAGCTGTATGTTGTGTAATGTAGCTCTATGTTGTTTTATGTAGCACCAGGGTTCTGGAGAACTATACTATATACTATACTATATAGTTGAAATGGCAATAAAAGCTTATTTACACTTCTTGACTCTTGACACACACACACACACACACACACACACACACCACACACACACACACACACACACACACACCTATTTTTGCTTCTATTTAAAGAACATTTATTTATAGAAACCATGCAAAGTATCAGCTCTGTTTGTAGTAGTCTTAGTCTATCTAATGTCTTGCACCTCTGGTTTAGATCTTTTGTTCTGTTAACGGTTATTTGTTTCTGGATTACCCTGTATATGTTGTTTGCCGATCTCTTGACCTTTTGCCTGACTTGGACTTTGATATTTGGACTACGTTTTGGCTTTGTTTGCCTTTCAGCAAAAACTGCTTAATCTGCAATTGCATCTGTCTGAGCCTTTATTATATGACACTGAGGATATGGGAAGTGAACAGACAAGTCCTTGAGGCTGAATCAGTATTCAGATGCCCACAGTTGAACACACACACACATACACACACACACACACACACACTCAACAGGATTGAAATCTAAAGGAAATGCTAAATGCCCTGTTGAGCCCCCCTTATCATGTAAGTGAGTTCGAGTAGAGGAGCTGGCTTCAGTGCTCCCAAAGCACACTAGTAGTTTCCTTCCAACATGCTAATGAGTCAGAATGTGTGTGTGTGTGTGTGTGTGTGTGTGTGTGTGTGTGTGTGTGTGTGTGTGTGTGTGTGTGTGTGTGTGTGTGTGTGTGTGCATGTACATGTGTGTGAGGCTTCCTTTTTCCTCCTACGTTTCATCACAGGATCAGACAGAAGTGGGAGTCCCCTGAAGCAAGCAGCCACGCTCTTTCTCGGATGTGTGCCACCTCACTGTTGACATGCTAAGCCAGCCATGCCTAGCGGATATGGAAATCAAGCATTTCATTTCATGGCTATGGAAGAAAAGCTGCTCCTTTTAGTTGGAATGGGGGGTAGCCTTAACAGCAGTTTCTGTCCTTCTCGCGGGGCTTCACGATGAATTGCTATAATGTTGACTTTCCACAAAATGCCAAAAACTATTGACTCAGAAAAACAAAAGACAAAATAAACAAATGCACCAGGGGAAAGGTTGCTGTCACAAATATGGAGGCTAATGCTTTGCCTCTTGCTGGGAAATGAAGAACATAGGAAGAATTTTTTTTTTTTAATGATCAAAATGCTGACAGAAAAACTTTTAAAAACAAAAAGGCAAACACCCCCCTCACCCTTTTCTCTCTCTCACTTTCTCTCTTTCTCTCTCTCTCTCTCTCTCTTTTTCTCATAAGTAGATTTGGGAGAGAGAGAGAGAGAGAGAGAGAGAGAGAGAGAGAGAGAGAGAGAGCGCGTGCTCTTTCAAGCATTCCTGTGTCACATAAGAGCACATTCCAATGCTTCCATTTGTGGTCACACTGGCAATGTGACATTTCATGTTCTTTTATGCCAACTTTATCCTTTTTAATTATTTCTGCCAGATACCATTGTTAAGCCTCATTAGTAGTGTGTGAATGTACCGTGTAATGGGCCTTTAAATAGGAGTATTGAGTGCGTTTGCCTTTTTGGCAGAGGCTAATGTAAGAGACATTGAAAGTATATTGTGCTTCCTGTCATGCACAAACATAAGCACACAAACCTAGAAATCAAGACTTATAATAAGGTGGAACATTTATTTAGGAATTTACATTGAGAACTATATCCTTCACTAGGTCATGATGGATCTGGAAAAACAATGGTCGTGAGGATGAAATATAGCCTGAATGAGATTTCAGACCATCATAGTGAACACATTTACACATACATTATCTTTACAGAGACAATGTGAGGTCAGGAGCAAACCAAGGACCCAGGAGTTATGAAGTGGCAGTGCTGCCCTCAGCACCATTGAACCATCATCCGTTTATTTGCGCACGTGCTGCTGAGTGACATGTTGAGTTTAAATGCAAGCAATTGTGTTTAGAATTTGATGTACAATCTAAACAATGAATGGAGTTCTATGTCTATTACAAGGCTTTAAATAATAGAGTCATGGTATTGTCACTAAATTGGTTACCATTCTCTTTGCTTTGCAGTAGCATTATTTTTTTTCTGTCCTATTAAACCAAAAGGTGAACAGAAGCCCTCTTGTTAAAGTATATATGCAGTTAAGGGGAGAAACTCTTGTAACATACTTTCTGTTGTTAATTCATCAAAAAGTTTTTTGTTTTTAATTTTAATTTGTTTTGCATTTGCAAATGTATTTAAAAAAGAAAGAAGGAAAAAAACGACTATCAATTTTTTTAACATTTTGGAATCACAAGTGGTGTCAAGCAAGATCTCAAGAAAACAATCCTGTGAGATTGTCCTAGATATTTATCCAGATTGAATATAACAAATTGTTTAAAGAAATATAATTAAAGAAAATAGGAACATGACAAAATTAGGTTACATTTAACTTTATTGTCATTGTGCAGAGTACAAGTGCAGAGCCAATGAAATGGAAATAAAATTATTATAAATTAAAATGAGCCAATTAAATAGCATTACCTTAACATCACACTTATTCACAAAAATGTATTAATGGATAACCAATTTACTCAATGTTTCAAAAACAACATAACACATTTAAGACTAATTATAATCTAACTTATAAGGTGAAAGCCATTGCATTAAATAAGCAATTGTTTCACAACCTTGACATAACCTTCAGTTATCTCTGTACCATGATCTGCCCTTATAAAAATGCATCACAACTAAACATTGATTGCACAATTAACCCATATTCCGCATGTTCTAGTGTTCCCCATGTGATCTAGTTTGAGTTTTTGTGCTCATAACTGAACAATCAAATATTTCTATCTCCTTCTACAAATATCATATTGTAAATCAGTACACAGAACATAAATGTTGTTTTTTTCTTAGAATAACAGTGTCTTTCAACAAGCTCATGACAGACATGCACTTGAGGGAAAACACTTTCTTTTTTGGGGAAGGTTGACTCATTTGTATTCTCACCTCTAAACCCAAAGGAAGACTACACACCTCTCAAATACTGATCATCCATTTAACAGCCTCAAGATAGAGAAGAACAGATCTCCCTTAAACCCAGACATGGATTCACACAATAATGCTTTCACTGGAGTGACAAAGGTTGCTGAAACATCTAACACAAATTGTAGCTTAGAACTAGGAATCCTTGGAGAGTATCCATGTAATAAATCCTCTGAACAATGATGTGGGAGGTCACTTATAAAAAGAAACTCACTTATGAAATCTATTTATTTTTATTCTTCAGCACTTTCAAAAGAAAAACGCTTTTTGCATTTTAATGGTAAAACCCTAACCTGAACATATCAGGTAAAAGCAGAGCATTTTTTTATGTCTGTGTTTTTTACAAAATATTTTAAAAGCTGTTGTTGGTTGGTGCTGTTGTTTCTTTATGGATACATACAGTAAACTAGGTCAGATTGCAGCATTTATAACTCTCTGCCTGCAATATACAAAAGCATTAAAAAGACAACTACTAATCCAAAGGATCACTCAAAACCTTCATAAGTGTTTAAAGTTTAAAATACAAAACAACACAAAATAAGAAAAAAATTATTTGTTATAGATAGATGGTTGCCCAGGAGACAATTGGGCCAGGAACCCTTAGGTCTCCATTTGGACAGGCCGGAAACTGTGTCAAGGACTACGATTAACTCAAGCACCATTCCCTCAACTCCAAAGAATTCTACTCCCTGAAGAGTCAATTAATAGAGAAGGTCAGTGCACAAGCCAGAGATAACAGCCTACAGTTCTGTAAAAGCCACTGCCCTTTTACCTATGTCTGTTAAAAAATTGTTTGCCAAGTTTACTTAGAAATAGCTGTTCAAGTATAATAATTACAACAAACAATGCCGATTCTAATTGAAATTATAATTAAAAATACGCTATCATGCATTGTCGTTTTGACCAACAGGGTTCTGGTTGTGCAGTTATATGATATTTACAAAAGCAAATGAGAATGAGAAATATCAGACAGATGGTTTTACTGTCCCTTAGGTACCTCACGAATGCACAACTTTGCTCTTAGGAGAGAAGCATACGGTATATCTCTCTTTGTTCTGACCTTAACACTGTGTTTTTTCTATTCTAATGGATTAAGGGTTAACTGGATTAGATTTTATTTTAAAAACCAGAAGTCAGTATGTTTGCCCTGCTTGTATTTAGAAGCATTATAAAGCCACAAAATCATAAATTCTTCTTCGTCTTTTTTCGGCTTCTCCCATTAGGGGTGGCCACAGCTGATCATCTGTCTCCATACCCCCCGTCCTCTACATCTACCTCTTTCTAACCAACTACCTGCATATCTTCCCTCACCACATCCATAAACTTCCTTCTTGGCCTTCCTCTTTTCCTCCTTCCTGGCGGCTCCAATCTCAGCATTCTCCTACTGATATACCCCATGTCCCTCCGCTGCACATGTCCAAACCATCTCAATCGTGCCTCCCCTCTGCTGCAATCCCCCTTCTCTGCTTCCACATCAAGCAGCTCCAGCCCCACCTCTCTCTGCACTGCTATCAGCTCACAGTCAATACACAACACACCTAACTTACACCCCCCCCCCCCCCCCCTGCCGATTCCCTCCAGTCAACACTCCAACCAATACACACTACCCCTCACAGAAGCCCAGGTGAGAGTGGAGCTCACGAAGATCAAAGCGAGGAAGGCTGCAGGCCCAGATGGCATCAGCTCCAGGCTACTTAAGACCTGTGCAGACCAGCTGTGCGGCATATTGCTGTACATGTTTGACCTGAGCCTGAGGCTGGGAAAAGTGCCACAGATATGGAAAACATCCTGCGTGGTGCCTGTTCCAAAGACGTCGCGCCCAAAAGACTTCGGAGAATATCAACCAGTAGCACTGACCTCGCATCTGATGAAGACATTGGAGAGGCTGGCACTCACTCATCTCCGACCTCTGGTGAGCCCATCACTTCAGTTTGCCTACCAACCTGGCATTGGATTGGAAGACGCAGTCATCTTCCTCCTAAATCGGGCTATATCACACCTGGAAAAGGCTGGGCGCACTGTGAGTGTCATGTTTTTTGACTTTTCTAGTGCTTTTAACATCCAACCTGTGCTCTTGAGGGATAAGATGGTGTACATGGTGGTGGACCAACATCTGTCTGCCTGGATACTGGACTACCTCACAGACCGACCACAGTATGTGAGGACTCGTGACTGTGAGTCTGCCATGATTGTCTGCAACAATGGAGCCCCGCAGGGACAGTTCTAGCCCCGTTTCTCTTCCCCGTCTACACTGCAGACTTCATGTTTAGCTTAGCAACCTGTCACACACAGAAGTTCTTTAATGACTCTGCCATCGTCGGTCTGATCATGGATGATGATGACAGGGAGTACAGAGGACTTATACAGAACTTTGTGGACTGGTGCCAACGGAGCTGCCTCCAGATTAATGCGGGGAAAAAAAAAGAACTAGTGGTGGATTTTCTTAGGCACAAACAAACTTTATCACCAGTAAACATTCAGGGAAAGGACATTGTAAAAGTGGACTCTTACAAATACCTGGGTGTTCACCTAATCAACAAACTGGACTGGACAGACAACACTTGGGCAATTTACAAGAAAGGGCAGAGCAGACTCTTTTTGCTGAGGAGACTAAGGTCTTTTGGAGTGCAGGGAGAGCTACTGAAGACCTTTTTTTGACTCTGTGGTGGCCTCAGCCATATTCTATGGTGTGGTCTGCTGGGGCAGCAGCATCCATCCTGCAGACAGGAAGAGACTGGACAAGCTGATCAGGAAGGCCAGCTCAGTCCTGGGGATTCCCCTGGACCCTGTACAGGAGATGGGAGAAAGGAGGATGGTAGCAAAACTATCATTATTGCTGGAGAACGCCTCTCACTCCCTGTATGTAACCGTTACATCGTTAAGCAGCTCCTTCAGTGACAGACTGTTACATTCTAAGTGTCTGAAGGAGCGTTACAGAAGGTATTTTCTCCCTGCTGCTATTAGACTTTACAATCAAAGCTGCTCCCAGTAAACAAGTCACCAAATACACACTGTTATTACTGTTTAAATGTGTAATAACATTACCTGTGTGCAATATTACCTGCAACATGTGCAATATTACCTGAAATATGTGCAATATTACCTGCAATACCTGCAATACCATCTGTGTCCAATACGTCCTGCAATATGTACTTTTTTTTATACATTGTACTGTGTATATACTGTATATTATAGTATGTGTATATTCTTTTTATATATTTGCATTTATTTTTATTTCTTTCCTTTGCTGCTGTAACAAAGAAATTTCCCCACTGTGGGACGAATAAAGGTATAACTTATCTTATCTTAACATCTTCAGCTCTGCTACCTCCAGCTCCACCTCCTGTCTTTTAGTCAATGCCACTGTCTATAAACCATACAACATAGCAGGTCTCACCACAATTCTATAAACTTTCCCTTTTACTCTTGCAGATACCCTTCTATCACAAATCACTGCTGCCACTCTTCTCCACCCACTAAGAACTCAGATCAGCAGAGAGGAAGTGGGAAAAATCGCAACTTGACTCAAACCCCCTGCTCCACCTGCTCCCTCCTCACTAACTGCTGAAGACTTTGCCTCCTTCTATGATAAAAAGATTTAGGAATTTTGCCAGATCTTCACTTATCTCCCCAACAATGAATACACTCCACACCCAGGGATCCCCTACTCTTTCATTGTCAAGCTTCTCAATAATAGCAGAAGATGAGATTGCACTGCATCACACAAGACCTCCTGCCATTCAGCTTCACGATCACCTTTTGCTCGGATCTTGGCAAGCTTAGCGGACATATCTTCATGGATGAGTGTTTATCAACTAACACTAAACCCCAGCAAAACAGAACTGCTGGTCATTTCAGGTGATTTATTTACAGGTCAAGACCTCTGAATAACTCTTCATAACTCTCTGCTCTCCCCTTCAAACACTGCTCATATCCTTGGGGTTACCATTAACAATCAACTGTCTTTCTACTCACATGTTGCTAATGTGTCTCGTTCTTGTCGGTTTCTTCTCTACAACATTTAAAGGATTTGACCATTTCTGTCCACACAGGCTGCCCAGGTGCGTGTTCAGTCTTGTGTCTTTTCAAGACTGGACTACTGCAACTCTCTGCTGGCAAGTCTACCTTTGAATGCTATTCATCCACTGCAAATGATCCAAAATGCAGCTGCATGGCTTCTGCTTAACCTGCCCAAGTTCTCCCACACCACCCCACTTCTGTGTTCCCTAAACTTGCTTTCTGTAACTGCATGTATCAGATTCAAAACACTTATGCTTGCCTACAAGGCCGAAAATAGACCAGCAGCCTCTTACGTCAGAGACCTCATCACACCTCGTACTGCATCACGCTGTCTGAGATCCTCCAGCACTGCTCGAATGGTACCACCTTCTCTCAGGATAAGAGGTAAGTATACTTTAAGGCTCTTCTCTGTTCTGGCACCGAGGTGGTGGAATGAACTTCCTTAGATGTCCGACCAGCGGAGTCCCTGGCTATCTTCAAGTGATGGGTGAAGACGTACCTCTTCCTGAAACACTTAATCTAACACTTTCCAAGTTTGCTTTGTTAGAAAAAAAAACCCTCAACAGAGTAAGTAGCATACTAGTGTAGATTTATTCATTGCTAGAGACTCAAAGCACTTTTGTACGTCGCTCTGGACAAAGGCGTCTGCTAAATGGCGCAAATTTAAATAACATAACATAACATAACATAACATAACATAACATAACATAACATAACATAACATAACAGGAAATTAAATAAAATGCAATAAAAAAATAATGTGCTAATGCCATATAACATAAACCTGGAAATGAGCACTTGAATATTTTCCTCAGTTAACTATAGCTAAATCAAATATTCTTAAAGGTAACCTGAACAAAATTGTTCCACCTGCTCTCAAATAATCCAGTGACCTTTTTACAAGACTGGCAAGTTGAAGTAGTGTTAGTATTAAGATGTGCCTCACACTTGTTCTCTAGACACACATTCCTATGTTGTATGTTCAGTGTATAAACTGTAGGATCTTTATGATGCGAGTATGTAAGGTAATGTCTTTATCTAGGCTCAAACATGTCTGGTTACCATGTCTTCTTACCCAAAGAACAGTTTTAGCTCTGCATCGTAGATAGCATGGGAAACCTCTCCCTTTGTTTGGACATGATAAAAAATAAAACAAGTAGCTTGTAAAAATAGTCTTATTTTATAATGTGTATAATTTCTTTTCTTTTTTCATCATTACATATAGGTTTGTTTTGATGTGTCAAAAGGTCCACCTTCACAAATGCATGCCTTCCTGCCTGCCTGCCTACGAGGGGGGTTCTACTACTCCCTGCAGGAGCAATTTGCAGAGAGAGATCATGAGTTACTCAGCAGAGTCTGGTCTGTCACTTATTAGAGACTAGACGGAATCAAAATGAAGGGCTATATAAAGTATATCTTGCTGATTTGTACTTTTTTGTTGTCCTACAGATATCTCCCTGGGAGATAGTGGAAATTCTGTCATTTCTGTAGAGCATGGCAAACAGGTGAACTGGCTGTATTGTTTGAGAATTAAATAAAAAAAAAATATGTTTTCAATTCTAAATGAATCAATTTGTTATAAGGAAATGTGTACACTTGGATTTTTTCTTTTTATTTATTTGAAATAAATCTTTGTAGACTTACATGTATGACATTTGGCAGATATTCTTTTAAAAAGTGATTTACAATTATCCTACTTAAAATATTAAGAAGTTGAGGATTAACAGTGGCAACAAGGCTGACCGCTGTAGTTCACATTTGCATTGGACGAATGTGAACATATCACCCAGAAGATTCAGCAAGGCATGCATGGGGAAACCTGCAGTCGGCAGTTTTTATGAGATCGAAATTTCTAGAATACAATCTTTTCACAGAACTGTACATTATTCAGGAAACATTTAACCACTGGCTTTTTTTAGACAAAGTTTTGGGCAGTTGGAGAAGGAGCTAACCAATACAAATCCACATTGGCCAACACGTCTGTATTTGTGACCACCATGTGGGATGACGTGGGATGACGGTGGACTACCAATTGGCCAATGCTGTCACACCATTGTGCTTATCTCCAGCTCACAGACCAATGGGTAAACAATATTAGTCAATCTTACCCTTACCCATTTCCTTATTATTATATTTTTTATAATTTTCTTTGAATACATGCAGTAAGGACAAAAGTAGTTTGTAAATAACTATTATAATAAATCATACAGTATTTAAGACTGTCCCAAACCACCTAAAAAATTGTTTCAAGGTCTAAGCCGAGTTCACTATGACACTAGGGTTTTTTATTCTTAGCCTATTACTTTTTAGATATATAAAAATAGTTGTTGTGGTGAGATCCTCATAGATGTCACAATACAAGAGTAAATCAGGAAAATAGGCAGTACTCACAAAGTCAGAAACAGATGTTCAGTGTGAATTGCACGTGATGGAGCTGTAATAAAACACAGCCTCTATGTGTGTCTGTGACAGCGGGTAAGATGAAAGCTGCAACCGACTCCATGCAGCACACACAGCCTGAGATTGGTGCAGACATGAAATTGGAGTATGTCATTTTCAGTTATTTTAAAAATGACACAGAATGTGATTTCTAAACCCTTCATGTAAAAGCAAAAGTAAATGTCAAGACATATTTTGATACAAAGTATAAGACTGTCTAAGCTGATCTAAATGTGACACAGTTGCTAAAGTCTGAGGAGGATCATACTAATATGTTTTTTTTTTTCATGGTCATGTGGCAATATGGTGGTAGAATTTTAAATATTCTTGTTGTGGCAACAGGAATAGAAACAGAATGTATGGTCTTATAAAAACAATGTAATTGTGTAATAGTATTTACATTTACTGCATTTAACAGATGCTTTTACCCAGAGCAACTTACTTAGAGCAGTTGAGGGGTTAAGGTTAAAGGCCTGCTCAAGTGGTAGCAGCTTGTTGTAGCTGAAATACATTTTTGAACTCATGAACTTTTGATCCAAGGGCCAAAACTTTAAGCAATGAGTTACCACCTCCCCAGTATTGACACTAGTAATAACACAATCTTCTAGTTCTGCAATTCCTAAAAGTAATATTATGCATAAAAAGAGAAAAATTGAAAAAGTCGATAGGAAAATCGATAAAATAATGTTCTACAGTGTGTACATTAAAATAAATATTCATCAGAACAGTGGTAGTAAAGTATGATTAAAAAAAAGGCTGTCATTAGCAAATATTAGTTTTTAAAGTCAGTCTCCAGATCAAGCGATTGAGATGAGCGATCATCAAGAGATAAAAGAATATAAAACAGATTTAAGTGTTTTCCCCAAACTTGTCAACATAAAAGAGCTGTGTTGTTTTTGCTAATCTTTCACTTTTCTTCTCACATGAACTAATTTGTTTCACATTGTTACAGTTGTAGGTCTGCTTCTTTTTGGCACTTTCACAAGCTAGGTTTCTAGCATATTCTGGTGTGTACTTTATAATCATTAAATAACGAATAAAGGTTTATCTTATCTTAATGGCCAAAACCTAATCCTTCCACAGAAAAAAGGTCAATTTTACTGACTTGGTAAGCATGGATAATTTCTGCTAACAAAACTTATAAATGCACAGGCAATGAGTTGATATACAGTAAGAGGCTTCAAAAAAGCAACTGCTTTAGGGGGTGCTGCTGTTATGCATTGTCTTCATACATTGTTTCAGAGCAATTTCCAGTTTTGCAATGATTATACATTTCCTTGCTTGGGCAATGGCAGTCAATTATTCCAGCTGTCACAGGTACATCCTAAACCACCACTACATCCGAAACCACCACTAATGGTTTAAGTGATTGCATTACATTTGAATCACCCAGTTATCTGATGCATGTTGTGTGTAAACAGGGCGAAAGATTATAAAGTATGCTTGTTATCATGTTTAAGGTATACGGCTAAGTTTGAAAGTGACTGGTGGCTTTTCTTTATAAACTTTTCTGCAGCAAAACAAGAAATATACAAGAATTATATTAATATTACTACACAAACCAATGTTTATTGCAAAACGCCACTAAATTGAAAAATGCTAAATGTGAACAGGAATAAGCACAGTATATTAATGGCTAATATATTTTAGTTTTCAAATGCTGTAATTTGCAGTAAGCATTTACTTACTCAACTGATTGTACTTAATTATTCTTATAGTTGCAACAGTAGCAGGGTAAAGAAGTCTTATATGTAATTGTCCGTTCTCTCTATTTTATTAATGCATGTAAAAAATAAGCCAATTATAAGCAGAAATTGCTTAGCACTTTGTATATGTTAAATAAACTTATGAAAAAGTTATTACTTTTCCACTATTCTTTTATTAAAAGATTTACTATTAAAAATTGAGAGAGTGCTGATTACTTGCAGCAAACTGAGAAAAAATAAAAAGCACTGATATGTTTCCAAGAATGTATTCCTTGCCTGGTTTAATAGTCTATTATGATGGAAGTCTATGGTGGTCTGTACTATCAGCAAACTTGTCATTTTTTGGTGAAAAGCATGGATGGAAGTACATCGGACTGAGAGTATTTCTCATTAAATTTTTAGGGCCATGCTGTAATCTTCTTTGAAAAAGCACAAACAATTAAGCAGAGCAAGGCGTCAAATGCAAGCAGTGTACAAGAAATACAAGGTTGCATGTAATTAATACATTCCATCTTTGGCTGTTCGGGAAAGCTATTAATGTTGTGACATTGTCTGTGTGTTCAGATAGTGTTATAGATGTGCATGCATATTTTTGTTTCACATTAGCAAAGGATGTGTTTTCAAGTCAAGACATATTCACTCATTATACTGTATATGATAAACATAACATAAAATATAGTAACCCTTGTGCAGCCATAGTAAATATAAGATTACATCACAAGGTCATGTAAAAGACACAAGATAAAGCACTTGCGACCAGAGGTGGGAAGTAACAAAGTACAAATACTTCATTACTGTATTTAAGTAGATTTTTTTGGTATCAGTATTTTACTTAACTATTTATTTTTCAGACAACTTTTTACTTTTATTCATTACATTCTTACAGAAATATCTGTACTTTTTACTCCTTACATTTTCAAAACAGTCTCGTTACTTTAGTTTTAATGCATTGATTGTTGAAATATAAATTTTTCAGCCCACCAACCGATTTCCTGTCATTGCGCATCTTTTTCAATCTACTAGTGTATAATGTCCTGTCTCTCACACACCACAGATGTAGACTCGTTTACGAATCTAAGAATAAGCAGGCAGAAAGCAACAAGAAGTAAAGCTAAAGTGGATGAGACAAAGGGAGTCAGTGATGTAAACATGACTGAGAACAGAGACATTCCTAATCACCTGATTATCATCATCATCATCATCATCTTTTCTGTGTTTGTGTTCTATATGTGGATGTTCAGCCTGGACACATTCATTAGGTAACAGCATTTTTAATTAGTTTTATATATATATATATATATATATATATATATATATATATATATATATATATATATATATATATATATATATATAAATATATATATATATATATATATATATATATATATATATATATATATATATATATATATATATATATATTTTATATATATATATATATATTTTATATATATATACACACACACATACACACACACACCGTAATTTCTGGACTATAAAGCGCACCCATATATAAGCCGCACCCACTGAATTTTACAAATATTTTTATTTCGAAAATAAATAAGCCGCACCTGTCTATAAGCCTACACTTAAACTAATGAACTTTACAGAGGCTTTAACGAAAGACACGTTACACACGGTGTAACAGGTCAAATATGTTGCGCTTCCTTTAGGAGCATAGCGGTATTTTGGGAATAGCCTGGCACTGCATTTTTCCGCTATTACTACGTTTGTGCAAGACGAGGATTATGTCCTTATTATTTTCTGATGCTCATTTCTAAGTTTCTTTGACTAACCCGTAACGCTGTTGCCAAGAAAAATAAAAAAGCACGAGTTTTGGAAACCTGTTTTTGGCTTCGAAGTTTGTGAAACCGGGAAAAACCCAGGAAAAATTCATAAATAAGCCCCTTCGTTGTTTAAGCAGCGGGGTTCAAAACATGGGAAAAAAGTAGCGGCTTATAGTCCGAAAAATACAGTGTATATATATATATATATATATATATATATATATATATATATATATATATATATATATATATATATATATATATATATTTATATATATATATATATATATATATATACATATATACATACATACAGGTCACGGGGCAAACAAACACAGGCGGAAGCCGGAGCACAGCTCGCTTTGATTTAATGATTGGAGAGAAACACACAAACACAGCAGTCCAGTATAAGTCCCAAGTGAGATATCCGTGGTACGCCCTGGAGGAGCGAGGTCCACAATGTCCAGGGACAAACGCACGGAAGGATAGGGGTAATCTGGGGTGCACCTTGGGGAGAAAGCGCAGCCGTGGAGAGAGTGTGAAGTCCGAGAGGAAGAGAACGTATAGGGATACGCATACTAAATATATATATATATATATATATATATATATATATATATATATATATATATATATATATATATATATATATATATTCACGACGTCCTTTCTTTACTTAGATATAAAATAAATAAATAAACTCCACCGAAAAATATTTTCTACCATGATTTACACAATTAACCCTTTAGGTGGCGTTTTGTGGGTTTTTCCCTCATAACGAACTTAAAGTACTGTCTTTATTGAGAGTACAGGTAAGAACAATACATCATTCAAATCTGTTAAATGTCAATGATATCTATATATACATATATATTTTTATATATTTTTAAATATATATATATATTTTTTATAAAAATATATATATTTTTTATAAATATATATATATATATATATATATATATATATATATATATATATATATATATATATATATATATATATATATAAGCTTTTTGACTTTACTTGAAGAGGTGCAGTTACTCCGGTATCAACTCATTAACGTGTGGAAACATAGCAAAGGTTCCGTTCAGTGTCCTGATGATTTACATAATTTAAACCATCATTATTACTTTAAAAGTATTAACAAGTATTTTTTGTCTTCATGCTCTATGTTGCATCCATATTTCTCTATGTCCATGTTGCTTGAAGTATTAAAAACAGGAAGTATTAATACAGTGGTACCTTGACCTATGAGTGCAATAATGTATGAGTTTTCCGAGGTACGAGCGGCCACTCTGTCAATTTTTTGCTTTGTTACGCGAGCAAAAAAATTGAGGTATGAGCTCGAGACGCCGCTGCTAGATGGCAAAGCGAAGCCAGAAAGCAAAGATTGTGACGAAAATTAAGATAAGCAAAGAAGAATAAGTAAAAAATGTAATGTTTAGGGATATGAAGTGTACAGTGGTGATAGTAAAAAATTAGTTTTTCCTCCTCCTCTGTCTATTGCCTCTACAGGCTACGCCTGTATGCCTTTCCCCTTATCGCGCTGCTCCCAGAAGTTCTGGAGAGTTCACTGGGATAGAGTCTGTCTCCTCCTGGTGGCCCCTCGATGGCCGGGCAGACCATGGTTCATAGACCCTTGTGTCCCTTGTCGAGGAAGCTCCTTGGGAAATTCCTCCCAGGAGGGATCTACTCTTCAAGGCAGGGGGCACCTTGGTTCACCCCCGCCCGGAGTTATGGAGGCTGTGGCTGTGGCCCCTGAGGGGGCACAGTTCGTAGAAGCTGGTCTCTCTACCGAGGCAGTGGAGACCATCATCCAATCCAGAGTTCCCTTCACGAGGAGGTCGTATGCTGCTAAATGGCATCTGTTCTCTGCATTGTGTGAGCCCACCATTGGGACCCAGTTAACTGCCCGGTTGGTGTGGTGCTGGAGTTCCTGCAGGAACAGTTTGCAGCGAGGCTAGCTCCTTCGACCCTGAAAGGTTACGTGTCTGCTATCACTGCTTATTGTGCTCCGCTTTCTGAGCAGTCACTGGGTGACAAGTTTCCTGCACGGCACCCGGAGGCTGAGGCCCCGGACACGATCTAGAGTACCTCAGCGTGTGGGACTCCAGCTATTATGCTGGAGGCTCTGTCTGAGCCCCCTTTCGAGCCACTGGCCGAGATGACCCTTAGGTATTTGTCTATCAAGACTGTTTTTCTTCTGGCTTTATTTTTCCTGAAGAGGGTCGGTCCTCTCTCTCCATTGCCCCAGCTCTCCTAGAGTTTACCTCTGGCATGGCCAGTGCGTTTTTTTACCCCAAACCGGGGTATGTACCCAAGGTGCCCTCAGTTCCCACATGACGTGTCCTCCCTTTTAAGCCCCTGGCCAGGAGAAGCAAAGCCGAGCACTGGACACAAACATCCACAGGACGAGTCCGAGGTCAGTGCTTCTGATAGTGTTTAGGCCAGCAGAGAAGGCCTTGCTGGCCCTGATGGCGCACCACTGATTGTTTTATATAAAACATTTTATAGAAAATTTGGTAAATGTTGTGTACTTTTGTGATTTTTTTTAATAGTTACATTTAACTATCCACAATTTAACAAAAGTAGTAATTTTTTTTCTATAACAAGAAATGTGATTTCATATATTTAGAAGAAACTTTTGTACTTGAATTCTTTCAACTCTAGATGATTTATGTAAAGCTGCACTGTAACAATTTTGTTGTTAATAGTGATACATTCATAAAATTAACTGAATTGAAAGCGCCTATTTACATTACATGACCAAAGGTATGTGGACCACCCGATCATTTCACATGTGTGTTTTCTGACTATCCCATTCCAAAGTTTGCCTACTTTGCTGCTAGATCAGCTCCTACTATATTGGGTAACTGTTGCATTAGATTGCAACTGATGTTTACAGTCAGCATTCTAATCTCAAAACTGATAAATAGAGTTGAGGCCAGGGACCAGAGGTGGCAAAAGTACACACATCCTTTATTTAAGTAGAAGTACAAATACTCATGTTTTAAAATACTCGGGTAAAAGTTGAAGTACTGATTATACTTTTTTACTCAAGTGAAAGTAAAGAAGTTTTGGCTCTGACATGTATTTAAGTAAAACGTAGTTATTACTTCTACCTGTTTTAGCTGTTAACTGGACCTCACATCATATTAATATTAGATAGATAGATAGATAGATAGATAGATAGATAGATAGATAGATAGATAGATAGATAGATAGATAGATAGATAGATAGATAGATAGATAGATAGATAGATAGATAGGACTTTATTGTCATTGCATAGTACAGGTACACAGCAACGAAATGAAAAAGTAGCAATCATGAAAATAGTGCAGATACATATGTAGCATATTTACAGCATGTGATAAATATGTAAGCATATGTACAGTGAATAAAAATATATACTATAGCAGTGCAGAGATGTGTGGACATCATTAAGAAGTACAGATAGATGTTCTAAGGCTATGGCACTGAAGAGGAAATGTGCAGGAGTGGAAGGTTATAATATTATGCCATTTAAGAAATGTGCAAGCTGCATAAACGAGTCTACTATATATATATATACTATATAATTTGATTGATATATTATCAATCAAATTAAATATTTAATCTCAACTCAATCGCACATTTCTATCTGTTCTAAATGTACCATATATTAATACTTCCTGTTTTTAATACTTTAAGCAACATGGACATGAAGAAATATCGATGCAACATAGAGCATGAAGACAAAAAATACCTGTTAATGTTTTAAAGTAATAATGATGGTTTAAATTACGTAAATCATCAGGACACCAAACGGGTTTCCACACGGACAGTTAATGAGGTGATACCGGAGAAACTGCACCTCTTTAAGTCAAGTCAAAATGCTTTTATATATATATATATATATATATAAAATCATAGACATTTTACAGATTTGAATAATGTATTGTTCTTATCTGTATGATCAATAAAGACAGTAATTTAAGTTTGTTTCGCTATTATGAGGAAAAAACCCAAAAAACACCACCCAAAGGGTTAACTGTGTTAATCATGGCGGATTTGGTGTTTGATTTGAGACTTGACCGTGGAGTTTATTTATTTATTGATAATCAGGTGATTAGGAATGTCTCTGTTCTCAGTCATGTTTACATCACTGACTCCCTCTGTCTCATCTTTAGCTTTACTTTTTGTTGCTTTCTGCCTGCTCATTCTTAGCTACATAAACTAGTCTAAATCTGTGGTGTGTGAGACAGGACATTATACACTAGTAGATTGAAAAAGATGCACAATGACAGGAAATCGATGGTAGGCTGAAATCGGCATGCAGTGAAAAAAAAATAATTTATATTTCACCAAATCAATGGATTAAAACTAAAGTAACGAGACTGTTTTGAAAATGTAAGAAGTAAAAAGTACAGATATTTGTGTCAAAATGTAATGTGTAAAAGTAAAAAGTTGTCTGAAAAATAAATAGTGAAGTAAAATACTGATACCAAAAAAATCTACTTAAGTACAGTAACAAAGTATTTGTACTTCGTTACTTCCTACCTCTGTCAGGGACACATCAACTTTTGCAAAACCAAAATTGGTATTATGCTATTATACCTAGGCCTTCAAACCACCTCTTAATTCTACTACTATCACGTCGCAATTATAGAAACCATCATTACTATACAAAAACGCAACGCATGGCTTTACAGAGCGAGAGGCATTTCGCATATGGAGGGTGAATACATTTTACTAAAGCAGGCTCCAAACCTCTACACTATAACGGCAACTGTGCCATCCACATAATCTGGAGCAGTTTAGAATCAATATTTGTCTAATAAATTGACAAAAACATATTGACAAAATTTAATGAAATACAATCTATTTACTAGAGATCATAATTTGCACGGCTCCTTAGAGGCTGTAAGCCAAGGGTACCGCTTGTATTCACTGGTCTGCAAGTGGTGAACAAACCCTTTCCTGGGGCAAGACAAGCTAGCTAGCTTCGGGGTTGGCGAACATCATCTTATGATGTCTAGCTTTTCTATAAAATGGATTTTTAAGTATGTCCAAATCAATTTGTATAAAAAAGGTATAAAAAAGTCTAACTCTAATGTATTAATGTGTGCAGATTGCTACAGTCATGTTTTGCCAGTCAAACTTGGCTGTAACAGATTCCCTCTGACCAACCAATTAGAGGAAGGAAAAATGTTGACGCTATTTTGGGCCAGCTATGTGAATTTTAAATCAGATTTTTAAAGAAACAAATCCATTGCTAATAGAGACTTAGGTAAAAAAAAAAAAAAGGCCAGCAGTACTGACTTTGAAGGGCAGATTAGATTGACATGGCAGCACATGTACAAAAAAATGTAACATCCACATACATGTACTGGAAGCAGTGCAGTCAAGAGAAACCCTACAAAAAGAAGTAAATAACTTGTTGGGAATAAATTAATACACTTTCATGGAACAAATACTAGAATTTAGGTTGTAAATGTAGGCCAGTGCTTCTAATAGCATTTAGGCCAGCAGAGAAGGCTTTGCTGGCCCTGATGGCCCACCACTGTTGCTTTGTAAACAGATGTTTTGTCATGCTGGATTTTTCTAGCTGTTCTAGCAGTCAAAAAGTAATGCTACAATGCATGTAATGGTATATTAGATAACTTTGTGCTGTCAACTTTGTGGTGGCAGTTTGGGCAAAGCCCACATATGGATGTGTGAATTTTGTCATATAATGTATTTCCAGATGGTATCTGAAAAAAACATTGTAATTGGTATATGTCAATTTGCCAAGTCAATAAAAATTAGGCAGATTTTTAAGTAATGTGTGCCATCTAATTGTGGGCATTCATACAAACCTTTCTTATAATCTTATAAGAAGCAAACCTGTCTTTAATCAATTACAAATTGACTATAAAACAGCATTAAAACACTGAAAACACATGGACCTGTCACTAACAATTAAGAATTATTGTTTGCCCTCAAACTACTGTAGTAGCCATGATTATTCAGAATAGCTTTCTGTGAATGATTGTAAGTCTTGCCAAGCCCGTACCATTCTGATTTTTATATCTGTGTGTCATTGTCTGCCTCCTTGACTACTCTCACAATTATGTATTTTTGACTTGTCTGCCTTGATCATGTTTTGTGCCTTGCTGTCTTTGTTTGAGTCTGGAGTGCATTTTATTCTATTTAACATGAAACTTTTTACAACTGGATCTCTATTACATATCTGAATACTCCTCGTTACAAAACCAATGACTTGACATTTATGTTTTAGAATTAATCATCAATGATATCTAAGCTACACAAGTTTTAAAAATTTTAAAGAAAAAACTTACAAAACAGTACTGACTACCTAGCAAACTGTGTTTCGCATGTGGAAACTGCCTCTAAATTGGTATGTGCTGAGAGGTCACATCAATTTTTGATATAATTTTTGATATCAATGTTTTGAAGCTGAATAAATTATATCACCACTCTGAAAATCTTAGCACATCAAAAGACCAACGTTTAAGAAGAGCAGGGCAGAAAAAGGGCAGCATCAACTTGCACAGAAATGAAAATAAAGCTATTTATTTACCTATCATATATCGCTGAAAGCTAAAGCAGAAAAGGAATATACAAATCAGGGAGAATGTGCTTACACCACTTATAAAGAATACAGTTGAATGTAGATTCAATTCAATGGTAGCAGGTGTAAGATTGTTTAAAAAAATCCTTGCAAAGCTTCTTGTTTTGAATGTGTTTATACTGCACGCGTTGTCAATCTTCTGAATCACGCGTGTAATCTGTCCAATGGAAGGTGCACCGTCACCGGCGGGGTGACGTCACGGCCGAGAAGCTCTGATAAGCACATTGAATAAAAACGGTGCCAGTTTCTGTTCCAGTGCTCGCACTAGACACAGCCGTTTTTGCTTCTCCTGGTTGGGGCCTTGGAAAGGAGGAGTGCAGACGTCACGGGTCGTCTGCCCTCGGGTCCCTCGCGTCACGGGTCGTCTGCCCAACGGGTCGTGGGGGAGCCGCAGACACCTTAGGTACATACCCTGGTTTAGGATAGAGAAAGGCACTCGCCATGCCAGGAGCAAACTCCAGAAGAGATGAAGCCCCAGAAAGAGCCTGTAGGTCTCCAACCCTCTTAAGGAAGGATATTGCCAGAAGGAAAGCGGTCTTTATAGACAGGTACCTAAGGGCCACCTCGGCCAAGGGCTCAAAGGGGGGCTCAGACAGAGACGCCAGCACAACATCTAAATCCCACACAGGCACTCTGGGTCGCATCCCCGGCCTCAGCCTTCGGGTGACGTGCAGGAAATGTGTCACCAGAGGGTGTTTTCCCAGTGACTGCCCCTTGGGCAGGGTACAATAAGCCCTTAGGGTTGAGGAAGCCAACCTTGTGGCAAACTGTTCTTGCAGAAACTCCAGTACTGAACTAACTGGGCAGTTAACTGTGTCTAATTGGTGGTGCTCACACCACGCAGTGAACAGGTGCCATTTAGCGGCATATGAGCTCCTCATAGAGGGAGCTCTGGAATGGAGTATGGTCTCCACTATCTCAGTAGAGAGACCAGCTGCTAGAAACTGTAGCCATAGCCTCGGTAACTCTGGGCGGAGGTGATCCAGGGATCCTCCTGCCTGAGAATATAGATCCATCATGGGAGGAATTTTCCAAGGAGGTCCCTCAAGGAGGGACTCCAGGTCCATAAACCATCGTCTGTCCGGCCATTGAGGTGCCACCATGGTGTCCAGCCCCAGTGAGGCTGGGTGAGAGAGAGAGAACCAGAGGGGACAGTGCGAAGTCTCCTGAGTCGAAAACAGATCCACATGGGCTCTGTAAAATCTCTGCTATATCTGCTCCACCTCCTCAGGGGTGGAGCCTCCATTTCCCGGGCCTTGGCCCTTGCCTCGAAAGAGCTTCTGCTCTCCAATTTAGGTGACCTGGGATATAGACAGCCCTTAATGAGAGCAGCTTCCCCTGGAACCACAGGAGGATCTGCCTTGCCAGCCTATACAGGGGGCCAGATCAGAGACCCCCATGGTGGTTGATGTACGAGACCACCAAAGTGTTGTCTGTATGGATCAGCACATGGCGATCCCTTAGGTTTAGGAGGAAGTGTTTCAAAGCCCGAAAAAAACAGCCATCATCTCCAGGTTTATGTGCCATGAGAGATGTAGTTCCTTCCAACGACCTTGGGCGGAGTGGCCACTCATTACCGTTCCCCACCCTGTGAGGGATGCGTCCATTGTTAGCGTTACGCGGCGACAAGGAGCTCCCAGGATGGGGCCTTGAGACAGGCTTGATGGGCTTACTGTGAGACCTTGATAGTATTGAGTGGATTGCCCTTTCGGGAGAACCCTCTGTCTCTGAGCCACCACTGGTGGGGTCTCATATGGAGGAGGCCATGTGGAATTACATTGGACGCTGCCGCCATGAGACCCAGCAGCCTCTGGAACTGCTCATAGTGAGTGACTGACCTTCTCTTACTCTCCTGACTGTTGTGAGAATAGCTTCGATCCGAGCGGGAGACAGTTGTGCCTGCATTATGGTCGAGTCCCACACTATGCCCAAAAAAGGTGGTTCTCTGTACTGGAGAAAGCACACTCCTCCCGGCTTTTAGTCTTAACCCCAGACTGCTCTGATCGCGCTGATATCAACCAATCTTCAATATAGTTTAAAATGTGGATGCACTGAAGCCATAGCGGGGCTAGAGCCGCATTCATGCCCTTTGTGAAGGTGCAGGGTGTGGGTGCTAGGCTGAACGAAAGGACCTGGTATTGGTAAGCTTCGCCCCGAAAGCAAACCTCAGGAACCTCCTGTGAGCGGGAAGAATGTTTATGTGGAAGTATGCGTCCTTTAGAGCTACCGTGACAAACCAGTCCTTGGAATTGATCTGAGACATGACCTCTTCGAGAGTGAGCGTCCTGAACCTGAGCCTCATGAGCGCAAATCTTGGATCAGACGCAACCCCATCCTTCTTCGGAAAAACAAAATACTGACTGTAAAAGCCAGACTCTCTGACTAAAAGAGGAACCACCTTGATGGCCTCTTTCCTTAGGAGAGCGCACACCTTCTGTTGCAGGACCAGAGCCTGCTCTGGTCCCACCAGGGTGGGACACATCCCGTTGAACCTGAGGGGGGAGAGGAACCAAATTGAATCGAGTAGCCCCTCTGTATTGTGTGCAGAACCCACCGAGACAAGTCTGGCAGGAAGCTGCCAGGAAGTCTCTTAGGGGACCTAGTCTCTCGAGGCTGGTCTCTGGCCCTTCCAGAGCGGCTGGAGCAATTCAATGCAGCCGTTGAGGGTCTCCTCCAACCGCTACAAGGCTGGGCGAAGGTGAAGGGAGACACCCGCTGGAGGGGGCTGTGCCCTGAAGCACATCTTGTGGCAGGGCTAGCAGCCTGGCCTCCTGGTGGTGCTGAGGAGGGACGGCACCGTGCAATGAGGTGTACACCGCCCTCCTCGGTATAAGGCGCTCTGATTGTCAGGGCCTATGCACCACAGCCCGTTTGTTGGAGGAGAGGACGACCCTCAGGTCGGCCAGCTCCTTCGGTTGGGGCCTAAAGCATCACCAGGGGCCCTTGGGCCCTCCTGGCAGGGTCTGGGTGGCAAAGCTCTGTTTTTGGACTTCACGATGCCTGGCAATGCCTGGCAATTGAAGGCAATTGAAGGGACCGCTGTATCTCCTGTAACTCGTCGACTGGCACACCTACAGCATTGCCGAACAGGCCAGGAGGAGCCACCAGGGCATTCATCAGGAAACTCCTGTGCCTGTCAGGAATCTCCTGAAAGAGGCCTTTCTGTGGCTACTAAGGCTGACATGGACGGACCAATGGCCCATGCCATTTCCTTGGTGGCCCTAAGGGTTAGGTCGGCAGCGCAACGTAACTCCTTAATATCATCAGCCTCAGAGCTGAATTCCTTGTCCATCTCCCGCAGCAGGTCAGCCTGGTTTGCCAGAGGAGAGATAGCTACTTAGCATCTCTTCTACCCTTGGCATCACCTCATAGCTGCACTCCTTGAACCCGACAACATTCGTTTACAGCGAGGTTCGTTGGGAAAATGTCCAGGCCGCATATGGGGTCTCCCAGAACCTAGACATTGCGGTGTGCAAGTTGGGGAAGAAGGGTAGGCCCTCCTCTCCTCTCCTCAGAGAGCGCAATCCAGGGAAGCCAATGCTACAATGCGAACAATCGACTCCCTTAAGAGCCGACAGAGCATGCTCCACTCACAAGCAAACAACACATCGGTCATGTGTGTCTCCCCCCGTAAAAAAATGGGGGCAAGCAGGGACACAGATACAGAAATCTTGCTTGCTCTTAGCCATGTCTGCACAGATTCACACATAAAAAAAACTTATCTAAACAAATAGAAGCATTTTGTAGCTTCCTGGTCGTGAAGTTGCCCGGTCGGTGACCGCATTGCTGTTGGCCACACAGTTCACAGGTGATTCAGAGTGTGAGCAAACACGGAAGCGTTCCCAAAAAGCTGTGACGCAGCTCGATTTTCCTAAAGGGGAACCATGATTGGCAATTGTCACTGGGATGGACAGGGGAGAATTTTTAGTTGAACTAAAATCATTTTGTGAACCTATTACCAGAATGGAATCAGAGTCTTATAAAAATTATTGATCATGTTAA
Source organism: Silurus lanzhouensis (assembly GCA_039877035.1). Lineage (NCBI taxonomy): Eukaryota > Metazoa > Chordata > Actinopteri > Siluriformes > Siluridae > Silurus > Silurus lanzhouensis. The sequence goes on from JBCEWE010000473.1 coordinate 1,427,399, forward strand.
TGATTTTGTTTGTTTTTTACAGACATGTTTTGTGTCACAGTATCCTGATTTTTTTACTAACTTAAACTTTCTTTCGGCTTCTCCCATTAGGGGTCGCCACAGCGGTTCATCCTCATGTTTGATTTGGCACATTTTTACACTGGATGCCCTTTCTAACGCAACCCTCCCCATTTATCTTGGGACCGGCACTAAAAGGTGGCTGGGGTTGGTTCCCTGACCGGGGATCGAACCCAGGTCGCAGCAGTGAGAGCACCGCATCCTAACCACTAGACCACCAGGGGACCTAGATCCTGATTTTTTACTAGTGGCACAATAAAAGTGTTGTTGGGAATGTACTGACCGATACATATTTAGACTTCCATATAAGCAAAAAAATCAAGTACAGTCGAACCCACTTATCTCGACCTCGGTTAACTCGCCAACCCTATTAAGTCGACGTTTTTGAAGTGGAACCGCCAAATTCTCGCTTTGTCTTTAATAGGTTATGTCGATTTTTTTATGTCGCCGAACCCTAATATCTCGAGCACAAGGGGGGGGGCAAATTTGCCACTTAACTTTGGTTATGTCAGGAATCCCCCTGCCACGCCCCCTTCATCAGCGGCATTCCCCGAAGCACTCTGCTTCTTCTCTAGTGCGTGCCCCGCCCGCACGGAGCTCGTCGAAGTCATGCTGATCACACACACCTGACTCTCATTCACTCGCTCATCCCATCTCCTATTTAAGCCCCTCACCTCCACACACTCGCGGTCTATTATTGTTTGTGCATGATCGTATATGTTGTTTTATGGCGGTCTGTGTAATCGCGTATACGTATCCCGCTACGTACCCTTCTTCTCGGACTCCGCATTCTCTTAACGGCTGCACATAAATTCCAAAGCGCACCCCGGATTACCCCGATCCTGCTGTTTTCCATGTTCACGCTGTCTGCACCACGTTTATCCGTTGCTGCCCAGCGCTGCGCTTTCCATAGTGTGGATCCGTGGATTCTCTACACGAACTGTCTCTGCTTTCACAGAACTTCGTGGGCCGTGCTCCCGGAGCGCGCCACTGGATATTACTGCTTCGCTACAAATATTGGTGGATTATCTCCTGAGTATTCTCAATAAACTTTGTTTGCGTTTACTTCGGCTTCCGCCTCCTTATCCGCATTACAGGTTATCTCGATCCGCATGACCAATCATTTAAATCGCGGCAGTGCTGTTGTGTAAAAAAAACTCCAAAAAAACTTGCATGCACATTATCATTTATTGACATAAAGAACGCACATCATGTACATAAAGAAATTTCAAGCAAGTTAATATATTGCCGCCATATTGGGTTTCGTTTATCTCGATCATCGGTTAGCTTGACGCTTTTTGGCATCCCCTAGGCCGGCGACATAACCAGGTTCCACTGTATTACAAATACAATTTTATTTTCTTTTAAAATATTACATACTGTTATTTCCAAATTTAACAATTCTAAGAATCAACTAACTATGCATTAGGCCACTGACTGACTGCTAAAGACCTCCAAGACCTTTATCTGCCTAGTGCTGATATGTTTAAGTGAACTGCCCCATGAACATTGAAGGAGATAGTGAGTGGGGCAAAAAGACCCCCAATTGTCACAGTTTATCAAATTCCTGGGCTTGTTTAAAAAAGTTACTCCTAGACAACACCCTACTGGGAGCAAGCTGTAAGTAAAACATGAAACAAAAATATAATTAGTAAAAAATTAAAAACAGTTTACAATATATCGTTTACAAAATCTGAAAAAGTACAAACAATAATAGTAAGTGTTAACTATCACTGTCTACCATTGCTACCATTTAATTATATTTAATTAAATGATATAATAATAGTTAAGGTGTGGACAAAGATCTACAGGTGTATTCAACTGTTATACATTACACCAAGTGCTATTTAAATATATAATTTATTTTACATGTAATGTTTTCTTCATATTCATGAAGGGTGACATAATTCTGTAGAGTGACATACTTACACAGAATCTATTTTATTTGTCAAACTCATTTTTCCATGCTCTTAGAAATTAATGTGCAGTTAAGAACCAGTTATAGTTCTAATTATTGAAAAAAAAAAAAAATGTTGATCAATTATTTATTTCTCAAATGCATTTCTGAAGTACCTGGAAGTTCATTATGTAACACCTAGTTCCAAGATTTCTGTATTAACTACAAGAAATGAACATCTTTACACAATAGTGTCTAATAGCTGCCTTTTTTTCTGTGCTGTAAAGTAATTTAGATTCCTGACACATAAAATATAGATCTCTCTCAGTCATTTTCTCTGGCTGTTTTTCTCTAAGATAATGAAATTGAGCTTGCCACAATCTTTCTATTTCTGTTGGTGGTTGGTATTCAGGAAACTTTTAAGGTATAACCAATGCTGGTTTTGATCCAGCATTGGTCCATATATATATATATATATATATATATATATATATATATATATATATATATATATATATATATATATATATATATAATGTAATTTAGAGTGGACAAGCAATCTGTTGAGCTAAATATCACATATGCAGAAACATGCAGGAGTCATCAGAGTAGGGCAAAACAACAGAGGATAATAAACCACAGCAGGCTTTCCCATTATAAATGCTCATGCAGTGCTGGAGTCAGTGATGCAGCTACTCCTAACTGTGTGTATGCTTGGTGGCATTTGAGAAGGGTAGAAATAGGACTAGGAGTGTAGGTAACAAGAAGACCCTGGGCCAATCACTTAGTGTGTAAGAGTGTTGAATAATGTTACGGTGAGTTAAAAACATTTGCTAAAAAGCATAATTAGATTTTGGTGTGATTTTTAATTAAACTGAATTTGACAGACAAAATAACAGGCAAACAAATGTTCCCTATCAGGAACTTAAACTGCGTCGGAACGCTTTGAGAACAAGGCTGCATTGTCCAAGCTTTGAATAATGTGTGTAATCAGTCAAAATTGGAGGCAGGCTGTCCCCGGCAGGGAGACATCATGACCAGGAAGTATAAAACGCACATGGAGTGAAGCCGGCGCCAGCTTCTGCTTGTTGATGAAGCGCTCTGTGTAAATTTAATGTTGTTTTGTCTGTCTGTTAAAAATGGAGGCATAGAAGCAAACCAAGCATCCAATTTTCGGCTTGGTGTGGCTTGTTTGGGAGCGGAGCAGGTCAGGCCTCTGGATGTCTGCACACCATGGGGGTGTTATACGATTCAGTTCGAGTCTCATCCGACCCCGTTCAACGGGCTCTGTCCAACTCTGGAGGGAAGCAAGCAGGCTTTGGTCATGGAACAAGAAGTAGACACTCTTCTGAGGAAGGAGGCCATTGAAGTGGTCCCTCCATAAGACAGAGAGTCCGGGTTCTACAGCCGGTACATTAAAGTTCCCAAAAAAGGATGGTGGGTTGCGTCCAACCCTAGATCTACAATAGCTGAACCGCTGTTCGATGAGGCTCCGGTTCAAAATGCTGATCATCAAGCAACCTGCATGTTAGATAAAATCCGAGGACTGGTTTGTCATGGTAGATCTAAAGGATGCATACTTTCATGTACCCATCTTTCCTGCTCTTTTGGGATCAAATTGTACCAATATTGGGTCCATCCATTTGGCCTTGCCTTATCACCCCGCACCTTCAAGAAATGTGTTGATGCGACTTTGGCTCCCCTGAGATTTCATGGCATCCATATCCTCAACTATATTGACGATTGATTGCTTTTAGCTCGGTCAGAGCAGTTAGCGATCTCACTTACATGAAGGAACTGGAGTTTTGTCTAAATGCCGGGAAGAGTGTGCTTTCTCTATCACAGAGAACCACCTATCTCTGCATTATATGGGATTCGACGACAATGCGTGTGCAGCTTTCTTCTGCCCGCATTCCGTCCATCCTTATGGCTGTCAGGACGGTCAGAGAAGGGCAGTCACTCACTGTCAGGCAGTTCCTCCTTGAGCAGCCTCCATGGGAGATTTCTCTGAAGGGGGATCTCCTCTCTCAATCAGGGGGCACAATAGTTTACACCTGACCAGAGCTGTGGAAGCTGTAGCCCCTGAAGATGAGTAGCTCCAAGGCTCTGGTCTCTCGACCGAGGTAGTAGAATCCATTCTCTAATACAGATCTCCCTCCATGAGAAGGTCGTATGCAGCGAGATGCCGTCTGTTCACTGTGTGGTGCACTCAGCACCAATTCGAACCAGTCCACTGCCCAGTTGGTTCAGCGCTAAAGTTCCTGCAAGAACAGTTTGCAAAAGGGTTGGTTCCACCCACTTTTAAAGTGTATAAATCCACCGTTTCGGCGTATCATGCCGCTGTGTCTGGGCATTCACTGAGCATAGAACCGCACTGGGCATAGACCTGCTCCTTGGTCGTGAATCCTCCTCCATTCCAGACCCCAGACCAGGAGAGATTGAAACAGCTGTGCCCGGTCCAAACACTGGACTGTTGTCCACAGGACAAGTCCATGGAGGAAGTCAGAACAATGGTTCATCTGCTACGGCCCTCCGAGGAGAAGCCTTCCTGCTCATAAGCAGACCCTCAGCAAATGGATTATTGATGCTATTGCATCCTCTCACGGGTCCTCTGGTCTCCCCGCTCCATTCAGGGTCAGAGCGCATGCAACCTCTAAGGCTTAGTCCTACACATTTTGTAATTTGTAATTAGTGCTTTTTCTCACCTGTTTGGTGTCAGAGAGTCGAGGTGCCAACTGAGATGTAGGCTGTATTCTGTTAGGCAGTGCAGCCTGTGCAACACATTTACAGCTAAAGAGAAATAGATTTAAAACAACTTAATTAATTAGCTAAATATAAATAACCTAAAGTTATACTATAAAACAAACATATATGTATAGCTATATGTTTTATATATACTTACAATATTTTTAGTATAACGTTTTTCTTCTGCAAGCAAAGTATTGTAATTTATAATTAAAGGTCACTTTTTCGGTTGAAATTGGTATAGAAATGCCCTCTGGATCATCTCTGTTTGGAAATCTTTGCTAAATGTTTACACAAAGCCTTATCTGCTTCTGCACAATAATACCTTGCAATAATATTGTTACCTAAGGCATGGGATTTAGAATGTTTTTTCCCATGTTCATTTGTTAATTTATTATTTGTTTGTTTGTATATTAAATTATTTTTTTCACACCCCCTCCCCCAAAATATGGGTGATTGAAGGTTACTTGAATGAGTACTGAAATTACATAATGAGTGAGTGTGTAAATGTAAAGCACATGCATGGAGCTCCTTGATGGACTGGTGTCCGATTCAGACAGGCATCATATCCACCGTAGCTTTAAACAAATGTGTGTGTGTGTGTGTGTGTGTGTGTGTGTGTGTGTGTGTGTGTGTGTATATATATATATATATATATATATATATAGAGAGATATCCCATCTCTGTTGCAACAGTTTTGGAAGTGTCTAAAATGACTACCCATACGTACAAGTCATTGATGTTTGGTTTGAGTTTTTGGTTCGAGGTCTGCATTTAAAGTCCACCAGAGGTGTTCAGCTGGGATTAGGACTTGGCTTTATGCAGACCACTCAAATTCTTACACACCGACTGAGTCAATCATTACCTTTTGAACCTTGCCTTATACACAGAGGCATTTTCATGTAAGAATAGAAAAGAGGGTGTCCCAATACCTTTGGCAATATAGTGTAACACTTTTAATTTGTGCTGTCAAACTCGTTACTGAAAAGTATTCAAATAGGATTATTCAATAAAAAAAAATTTTGCCAACACTTTGCCTCCTCCATTCTACTCTTTCCCCCGCCGTTTGGCTTAAAGAACAGTTAGCATATTAGTCTCGGACACCAGACAAAACTGTTTTCTCTTTACAGGATCTGGATAATACCTCAGGTATGAGAGAATATGCCTATAACAGACTGATAGCACTCTTACCAGGCAAGACTTCTGGAAGTTTCCAGACATTTCCCTCATAAACAAAGGTAGACCATTGAGAGCTGTAGCTTTTGTTTGAGCTGCACATCAGAAGCCTGAAAGACACAGAAAAAGTTACAACCTTCAGATTTATGCTTCCGAGATATGTGGCTACTAAAAGTAGAAAGGACATTTTTTGTCAGCTCACAATCTTTAAAAGGACAATTGACTGTGTCATGCCTCCTCAAATTATTTCTGAAATGGTTTAAAAACTGGGATGGCTGACAAAAATCTTTGAAATCACATAACTCACATGAAAAATTAAATTTGTCAGTAACTGCAGCAGTGTGTTTGTGTGATCTTGTTGAATGTGTTTTTAACGCATCTAAAGTTTTAAAAGTGCAGATGCAGTCAGTATACAAGCAAGGATGCTGTCAGGATCGCCCTTGATAGTGCCGAAGCCTGTAGTGTTTCAAGAGGACCTCTGTGCTACTGTGGGCAAATCTGCAAAGCTTACACTGCATTCAAACCTATGAAAAGAAAAACAAAAACAGTTTGACATGTGCAGAGTTACATTCCAACTAAATTGACATTAATTGTTTGAAACACAACATAAATATTACATACAAAAAATGAAAATATTTCAATGAATCACAAAGCAAAACAATAATGCCAAATTACATTTAACTAGTTAAATGGTGCTAAGAAGAGCTATGCTAAAAAAACTAAGCTCCTGAAATACTAGACATTTGCTGATAATTCAACATGATGATATATTTTCTGTGTTTTAGACCGGATGTTAATGTAAAGCATGTTATTTTGTATGTCTAAGATCAGAAATAACCACAGGGTTAACAAGGCTAAAAATACCCTATAACTTACTTAAATGTAAAATGCTGTTTTCCCCCGCTTTTTAATAATGTTGATTGAGTAACGGCATTCACTCTTGCTCATCCAGCTACGCCAAGTAGTGCTCTGTGGCGTAGCTGGATGATCAATAATCACGTGTTTTGCATTAACATTAGCCAAAACTGATTTACAGAAAGCAAAATGCGGACGGTGAAATAGAACTGACCAGCTGGCAGAGGATTCTGCCTGGTCTTAAAGCCTTCCTCTAATGCAAATCAAGCAAAGATTTATCCAAAAAGAAAGATTCATTCTCAATTTAGCATTTGTAAATAGCATTAGGCGTATGACTGTGTATCATATGCCTTTCGTATGCTTCTTTAATGACTTAAATACTAGAGATTCTATTAACTCACTCCACAACACACAATCATTTAAATACAGTTTATTGTAATAATTATAACTTACACAATAAAATTGTGTATTTTGATACACATTTCAATAAAATTTTACAAAGTGACTTGAACATGACCTAACATGAAGCATGTTAGCTGTCTGAGCTCATTGCAAAATATTACATTCCTTAAAATAGTCTTCCCAAAACACGTTACATTTTACGTTGAACATTTGTATAATGTATTTAGGTTATTCGTTTATATATTATATATTTATTTAATGTATGATAATAAAACTAAAAGAAAGCTTACATGAGTGAAACGCTAAAATTATTAAATCAAAATATTACGTTTTCCCAACTTAATTGTTTATTTTCATTGGACAGAATAGTAGTAAACATGCAGTTAAATCTTTTTTTATGAAAAATGTGTCCACTTAACTTATAATTTTAAACTGAGTTAACAATTTGCAAGTTGGATTTTTTACAGATTTTTTTACAGAATTTTAATCCTATTAGTAGTTTGTTGTATTAAGATTATATATATATATATATATATATATATATATATATATATATATATATATATATATATATATATATATATATATATATATATTTATTTTTTGTCATGTGCTGCAGCATTAATGCTAATAAATGGATTTTAGAACCCTTAAGGATTGGAATCGTTAACTATTAACCACGAAAATGCTTATAAAATAGTGTCAGTGATCATAAAAAAAATTGAAAAAATGGGTATATTTGTATGACAAAATATATTGCAGCTGGTTAGTATTCACAATACAGATTCAATTTTTTTTAAAGATATTTTTCCCTAACTGACATTCTATTATTATTACCCCATAAAATGTTTTCTGTACTCGATTTGTGACAGTCTTGCAATTTACATAAATCTAAAAGCAAGAGTTCTCTAATCTTCCCCCTCTGCCATTGTCAGTATGAGTAATTAATTTTTGCCTTTACAGGTATTCATTATTTTTTCAGATTCATTATCTTAGACTCATTGAAGCATTGGTCTTGTTCTTGCTTACAGCTGCATGAGAATTTTTCATAGCCTGCTTTTGGGGGGCACCTGTGTTACGTCGGAATTCGTTTCAAATCTGATAAATCTCTGTCATTCATGAACTTAGAAACTGTGCGCGAAACGGCGGTGTGCGATGTGTGTTTCCGAGGGCACTGGAGGAGGAGTTTCGGTTTGCCGCTTGTTCAGTCTAGTGTACACTCTTTCAGAAAGACCACGGCTACTGTTCGGACATCAGATTTTTCCTTTCCGGAGCATCACTGGCGCAGTGCGATCGCGGACCATCTTTTCAAAGGTGAGGGAAGCAACTTATCATCCTTAATAGAGACACTCAAGCAGTCGATGAATGCGTCTAAATATAATGGAGGCGCCCTGTGCCCTCTCGTGCAGCAGCCGGGCTCATGCTGTTGCATCACGAGGCTCAGGGCGCGAGGAAAAGGATTTAATAGTGTACAGTTCGCTCAGCAATAAAAACAAGGCTGCACAGAATTTGACAGGACAGAATCACAGCTTTCTTTCTTTCTTTCTTTCTTTCTTTCTTTCTTTCTTTCTTTCTTTCTTTCTTTCTTTCTTTCTTTGAACCAATTTCTTTTGACATGGAGTTACTCAATGCAGTACATATTAATTTATTCAAATTAAGTTTGCTGCTGTGTATACAGTAGGTGTATGTTGTGTTTGCTCAGCACAAATTCCAATTTGTTGCATCAAACTGTTTACATCAGTCCAGTGAATTAAAATGAACTCAAATTAATTCAACAGTAATCCCTGTGTGTGTTCAGGTATGGTTTAGATTTGGCCTGTGTGCAATTGTTTTTGTGTACATTTTTTTTTTTTTTTTTACCCTTTTTCATATCTTCCTTTTAAAGCTGACGGGCAAATCCTCAAGACAAAATGCCCATTGGAGTTTGCCATTGGATCTATTAATTTGCATTTACTGTTATTTAGATTTTTTTTGCATTACTGCATCTGCATCCAGTCCCCAGGTTAAGTAATGCACTTCAGAAAAAAGCAAAAAGTTTCATGTAAGATGAAAAAATTAGTCTTAAAACAATGGGCATCTTATTGGAAACTTTGATATTTGTTTTTCTCTAAAGTGCACTATGAATATGGTAAATAAAATGTGTGTGTGTGTGTATGTGGGGGTCATGTGTTTTTTTTTGTTTTGTTTTCTTGTATTTAATCTTGGAGTTGCTACAAACAATAAGACACAGTGTTGGATACAGTCATGTCCCAACAGACTTGTTATAAATGTGATCTTTAGCTCATTCAGCTACATCCCATGCTTGACATGCTTGGTGTCATTTATGACCTGCTAAGGATTCACCTGCATGCATAATATAGAGCATATGCATATGGCTCTCTGATAAGAGCTGGCTGGATACATTTTTTTGAGTATTCAATTATGTCTGCAAGCAGATGTCCATTTACTTTGCCTTGAACTATTCCCCAGGAAATGCTTCAGTAATGCACTCTATGCAATTTGAACCTAGGTGGTTTTTAATTTTATTCCATTTGCTATACTGTGCTTTTTCTTACGCCTCATATACATGTGAATCCATTTATGGATAGTCAAATCTGTTTGCTCATTTCATTATTGTACATTATATAGAATGTATTACCAGTGTTGACGCTTTTTCAAAAGAAAATTCATTTGTTAAAGAGACCAGCAATAAATACATTTATTGCAACCATTCTGAGTTCCAGTAGATGCACTAAAATTGTTTGCATGCCTCCGTACACTCTCTAATACACTGCTGCATGTGAGATAGTGTACACAGCCCTCCACTGTGAAGCAGCAGTAAAACTGGAAGGTGAGAGACTTAATCTTCAGTATAGGGTGACATAGATTAGGAAGATAGATGGTACCACTGCTATGGCTCAGCATTGCAAGTACCCTGCTAGTAGGTGAGGTGACTTCAATATTGTAGACTGTATACTGTGTGTATAGATAGATAGACAGAATCAATTTTTATCAGAGTTAAACATTGGCTAACAAAATATATGCTATTCAAGAAAATATTTTCAAGTGAAAGTTAAATCGAATGGCCTGACCTACCTAATTAAGACCTTGACTCTAAGAAAATGAAGACAAAACAGGGCATTATACTTCCTCTACACGCTTGTGTTCTTCTCATAATTTAGCCTGGCACCATCTCATTTCTAGGTAAGACACACACACACACACACACACACACACACACACACACACACACACACACACACACACATATCAGCTTTTGGTAGTGGACACAGGTCAGCATGGGTGGCTTGACCAGTCTGCATTTGCACAGCCCCACACATAGCAAGCTGCAAGCTGTAATGCACTGTATGTTGTGACACCTTTTTATCATGACCAACATTTGCTTGTTTAGTAGCCGGTGCCTCCCCTGTCAGATTGGACCACTGTTCTATTTTGTACTAACCACAGTATTCCAGGAACACTGACAAGACCTTTTGACATTTTGAAAATGTTATGACCCTATCTTCTATCCATCATGATTTAGCCCTAGTTAAAGCTGCTCAGAACCTGAAAGTTGCCCAATTTCCAGTTTCCAATGCATCAACATCGAATACTGACTATTCAGCTGCTGCCTATGATCAACAAAGTCTATATGTTTAAAAATCAGGACAGTTAACATTTTTATTTTAATATTGTCACAGAACCAAAGTGTCTGGACTAATGTGCTTGGCCGATACCAAATCATACCAATAATGAAAGAAACAACCCAACTATACCACCTAGTATGAATAAAAGTGAATGTTTTAAATACAACTTAAATTCTTAATGTTTCTTCTTCCATGATCAATATGTCTTTTGCAAACCTTTATATCAATATACACTGTACATAGTAAAATATAGTGCATCCTTTTAAGAATAATTTGATCAGTCCTGAAGCACCTTGGGTAGTCCTGAAGCACTTTTGGTCATATGACCATGGACATGTGCTCTCCCTGTAGGAGCACCAGTGATCTGAGAGAGTGATCTTGCATTTAAAGTGCTGTTTCCTTGCTGTTATTAGACAGACTTTAATTCTGGGACTGACTTCAAATTGATAACATGCTTCAGTATATCACGAAGAAGCAGCAACATTGTAGTTTCTAGCAGGGTATAACTAACCTTCTTGATCATAAAATACCTTTATAAAAATACCATCTTTTGTCTAAGCAATAACAACATACACTACCTTCCCATAGCCTTAGGAAAGGTGATCTATGGAACTGGAAGATGTCATCATTTGATTATATCCAGAATGAATCTGGAAGGATGAATCTATGTTTTATTTGTTTTGAATTTGTAAATTGCTTTTCTGAGCATATTTGCTTATCCTTACCTTTCAGTCATTCAGTCCACTTTAATGCTTCTTGGCAGCAAGCACAATGCTCATTAATAAATCAAGAAACCTAGCTGTCAAAGCATAGAGCAGGAAAGAAATCACCATGTACAACTTTAACTGAGTTTCATAATATTACTGTTCTTCCCATTCCAGACCGTGTCAGTTCACAAAGTATAATTTGCTTAAACCTTAAGAGTGATTTACATTGTGTCTGTATCTGTCTATTGTCTGTTTTATTCCCAACCTGAATTTAAACTTGAGATTTTTTATAATTTTACCAAATTTTGCATTTGTTTCTGTAATGACATTCCTAGAGAGGTTTACTGTTGGTAGTTTGCTGAGTTCAATGTAGCCTCCTCCTTTCTTTAATGCAGGATTTAGATTTATGAAGCAAGTGATGAAAGCAAAATTCCCTATTGTTTCTCACAGAAAATATACAGAAAAGTAATAACAAAGTTCTGGTTAAACTAGAAAGTTGGGATATTTCTATAAGCATATTGCGCACTTATTGTTTTCTGAAAGGAAAAAAAAGAATGAAAATTAATGACAGAGAATGCAATAAATGTAATTAATGAGCTTGGGAAATCCCCTGTTCTATAACTGCATTGCAAGGTTTTACCATTTTTTTTAGACAATGCAATTAAATGTTCAACTTAGGTCTGTAGCTGGCTAACATAATGTATGTTAGATAATTATGAATATTCAACATTATTTAAACAGGAAATTGCAACCAGGGCCTGCTGATTAATTACTTTATGATCACACCCCTGCCCTAACATTGGTTAGTAGTTCTTAGTCATGAATAATGATAGCATTACACATAAACACAGCATATGGCATTGTGACCTCGTAACTCATGTTCAGCATACCCTATGCCACATCAGCATTTTAGCACAATAAAGACCATATGAATTTTGTAAGCTGCAATCCAAGCACAGGAACAGAGAACAGGAAACAAAAGGTTGCCAAGTTTTCAAACTGAAAATATATTATATTTTAGTAAATGCATTACATTGAATCAGTGCGGAAATATACTGCACAGTGAGAATTAGTATAATGTAGTGCAGTATATTTCTAATTTTATGTAGATTAGGAAATTGTTAAATATTAAAATGTATTATTATCACTTAAATTCTAATATTTCTTAATCTTACACATTGAAGTATTGAATGTGTTCTACTAAAAGACAGAATTGCTCATTAAATTCAGTTCATAAACTCAAACCTTCTGGGGATAGAGAAAAAAAAAGAAATGTACAGGCCTATTTTTATGTCTGGGTTAATTTACCTCACCTTCTTGTAATGCAGTCATCTTCAGCTGCTGTATTAACATTACATTTGGGTGAAATTCTGCTCGGCTTTGTCATAATTGAAAAAATTCAGGGTATGAAATGGGGAGAATGGCTAGTCTCAGATGAGTTACCTTACACCACAATATCCTAAACAGATTCTCTTCACAGGGAAATCATTTCAGAATTTAACAATGTTATTACTGCAAGTGACACGTGTCAATATCAATTAGGATGGTATTGAAAAGTATTCACTTTTTAATGCACTATGTACAGATGGAATACATATAAGGATATGCTGTACAGTTTTTTAGGGCAAAAGTGCAGTCAAACATCAGAACTGGCATGAGTTCTTATATTGGATAACTTGTAGTTGGGAATTTCAATAAATTGCATGCTGCCTATTTTGTATTGATAGACTTACTTCATGTTCCATAACCACCTTAATTAATAGATTGATTGTAATTAGCAGTTCATAATTGAGGAGTATGTGCAAATTGTGTCTGCCGAGTCAGCTTCCTGACTGAAGCGTCACTAAATAGATTTGTAATGAAGAGTGTGTCAGATGAGCTGTAACCCTCATACTAATCATTCCATCACTGAATCTTCACACTGAAGGGTTTCTTATTGTTTAGTTGTGGCTGAGAATGTCCTCAATTTGAAATCTTTATTTTATATATGCATAGAATAATACAGTTAACCCAGTATAGTACAAGTCCTTTATAGGAAAATGTATTGATTTGTTCCATTTGTTTATTTAACCTGTTAGCCTTCGACACAGATTTTGGGACTCACAGCTGAAATGCTCTACCTGATTTTAAATGTTAACAGTTCCTGATAAAAATGTGCTACATACACAATTTAAATATCTTTGAAAAGAAGACACTTTGAGCTTTACTGTCCATCATCAAAGTTGATATTGCTCAAAAAGATATTAAGTTATAGATGATGAAGTGCCATAGATATACATTTCCTGCATTGACTATTATTTTTATTTCATATATAAATACATAAAACCAGTCCTGGAGCAATCCAGAAAAGTACTGGGTTAAAAGCCACATGTCTCATGAGTTTATATTTCAAATTTTATGAAGATTGTCATAACAAATGAGATTCTTACAAACATTTATCTGAGACTGTCTGAGCCTTTTCTCCCCCCTCTGTTTGAGAGACACCTGCTAAACTCAGGTGATCATTCATACTCGATTCATACAGTCTGCATATTAATGAATGGCTGACCATTAAAGGCTTTTGTTCTACATGTTTGGGGCTATTGATATTGATTTGGCATTCATATTGATGGCCAGGTAGCCAGACAAGCTATTGTTCTACAGTCATGGCCATTCATATTGATGTCTGGCCATTCCAATCTTAACAATACACACACACACACACACACACACACACACACACACACACACACACACACACACACACACACACACACAAACTTACTTTTCAAGCATTTCTCTTATAAAAACAAACAGGCAATAAAACCAATAAAATCGTATAAAGCTATAAAGGGAGATTTATTGTAATTTACAGATGTAGAGCTCCATGTCTCTGTTGTTACTCCGCCCCCAAAAATATTTTTCACATCGCTGCTTTTTTTGCAAATCTCCGATAAAATTTATTTGATCGTCCATTTTTTTCCTTGTTTTCTTTTTTTTTTGTAAACAAAGTCCAGTTAGCACGAGCTATAAACAGCTGTTTATGTTGACCTGAGATCTGCATCACTTCCAACCAGGTGCTTTGCTGCTTCAGCCAGTAATAGTTTGTAAAGAGTAATAAAACCAAGATTCACACACGTGGAGAATAAAATCCTCCCATATATCGTTAGAATCCTGCACTTATTGGCTACATTGTCCATCAGTCATTTTGTTTCCATAATGTTACTGGCTGGAAATAAAAGGTTTGAAATGAGAGGCAGAGCATAAAACAACATGGCGACACCTGCAGAGAGAGTAGAGACTTCACCCAAGATTTATATTCTTTTACTTTTTTATTATCATTTTTGTTACTTTTTTAGTGGTCTCAACCGTTTTGTACCACTATATTCTACCAGCCATATTTGTTTTTTGTCACCAAGATGTCGTTTTTTATGTGAAAGTTATTCGGAAATATATAAACACAAACACCAGCCGAAGTTCTGTGACGTAAACAAAGGAATAAACATCTAAATTACAACACTATTGTTTGTTTGGAGCAGAAATGCTTTACGGCATGTTGTTCACTGGACCCTTATCTTTCCTAATAAACCGGGATTAGCAGCAGTGGATGTGTTTGTGACTCTTTATTACATTATTAATGTAAGTAGTGCGTTTTTTTTTATGCATGTTGTTGTGTACTGCTCACACACTTTCAAGAAATACATTCGTTATACGTTTTCCATTGAAAAACAGTGATCTGAAATCGCTGCTTGAGACTTAGAGCTTTAGAATGATGTATAGGTAGTCATGGTTACGCTTCTCCCTATTTATTTAATCTATTGCATTAACACCTGAGAACACTTGGCTATTAGTTGCGCTCACGTGACCCAGAAGCCTAAGTAGTTAAAATTCATTTTGATTTATAAATTTCCCTTGTTAATATCTCAAAGAACATGATGGCCGTCAACAAAGGCATTCTTATAATATCTACAGTGGCTAAAAAAAGTATGTGAACCTTTTGGAATTTCATAGTTTTCTGCATAAATTTGTCAAAATGTGAGCTAATATTCATCATGAAGTCAAGAGTTTTGACAAATACAATGTGCCTAAATAATAACACAAAAAAATCTGATCGTCTGTGTTTTTATTATACACAATCATTCAACATCCAAAATGGTAGTGGAAAAAGTAAGTGAACTCTTGGAATTAATACATTTCAAGAGCCCCCCCCATGCAGCAATGTATTTTTTAGTAAGCAGCGGTTTTCTTTGTAGTGTCCTGCCATACACACCCTGCTTGTTCGATGACAAGATGATAGCCAGTTCCAATGATGCCTTTAAATCTTCAGCTGTCACTTGGGGGTTGTTTCTTTACCTCAATGATGAGTTTCGTTGTGCTTTTGGGGTCATTTTAACTTGCCGCCCATGTCTCAAGTGTCTCCATTTGTAGATTGTTTGCCTAACTTTATACATGTGAATTTCTAGTCTTTGAAATCATTTTGTAACCCTTTCCAGATTTACAGTATGTAAATCAACAATTCTTGATCTTTAAAGCTCTTTTTGGCAAGACTCACATGAGCTTATTCTTCTTGTGCGGAGCAAACTCAAAAAGTGTTTTTTTATCAGTCAAAGTAGCTCTATTTTGCCACTGGTTCCTAGACTTCTTGACTGGGAGACCTCAGTCAGTCCGGATTGGGAACAGCATCTCCAGCACCACGACTAGAGCACTTTGGCCCCTCAGGGCTGTGTGCTTAGTTCAATGCCATTTACTCTGCCAACTTCAGACTGCTACACAGCTGCACAGCTTGACCCACATCATCAAGTTTGCAGACGACACAACCATGGTGGTTCTCATCAGCAAAAACGACGAGTCAGCATGCAAAGAGGAAGTGCACCAGCTAACATTCTAGTTTGAATACAGGAGAATACAGATCTGCCATTCTCCAATGAATATCGATGGATCCTCTGTGGAGATCGTCAAGATCATCAAATTTGTTGGTGTTCATCTGGCAGAGAACATCACCTGTTAACTCGGCAAGAAAGCCCAGCAGCACCTCTACTTCCTGAGAAGGCTGATAAAAGCTTATCTTCCTCCCAATCCCAAACATAATCTACACAGGGAACATTAAAAGCATCCTGAGAGGCTGCATCACTGCCTGGTTTGGTAACTGCAACGTCTCAGTTTGCAAGACCCTACAGAGGATAGTAAGGACAGCTCAGAAGATTGTCGGAGTCTCTGCCCTCTACCATGGACATTTACAACACACGCTGCATCCGTAAAAGCCAACAGCATTATTGACAAACCCACACACCCCTCACACACACTCTACACTCTCCTACCATCAGAAAAGCAGTTCCGAAGTATTCGGGCCACACATCCAGACTGCATCAATTTTTCCCCCCGTAAGCCATCCGGCTCCTCAACGCAGAGAACGGAACTATATCAAACTTACACAAATGCTCACTCAACTGTGTGTTACTGAACTGTACAACCTGAACTTAACTGTTTACATGGTATTTTGTAGCTCTCATTTGCTGCTTTTGCTGTTCCCTTCCAGGAGCTGTGTCAACAACACTTTGAGAACTCAAAGGGCAGGGGAAATGCGCTTGCATGTTTTTGCGAATGCTCCGCTCCTGGTGGGCACTCTTTAAGGAGGGTGCCCCCTCTCTTGCTGAGGTGGAGCAGTGCGCAAGTTCCTGGGGCTTGGAGGTGGACTTCGCAAAGGGTTTTAAAACAGGCTTGTCCCTTTTTCCTGCCTCACCTGCTTGGTCCAGCGCTTGTTTGCAAGCTATAGAAAGCATGTTCAGCTACACCTCTCTTCCTCTGAGGAGGGGGGCTGCTCTCTGCGAGATGGAAGTTGAGGAGCTTATGGAGGTTTGACCAGTGCGGTTGCCAAGTTGGATCTGGCTTGCCCGGCCGATGAGAAAAAAGCCCCTCCATCCAGTAAGCTCGACGAATGCTTTCTGTAACCTACGTCACAACCTTAAGGTCTGCCGCTCTTTCCAGACCTGCATACTGAGGTGTCCAGTTCATGGGAGAAGCCGTTTTCATCCCAACTCTTCAGTCCCAAGTGTACTCCAATGTTATGAGAATGAAAGAGCGTGGTTATGGGTCGGTGCCCTGGGTTGAAGAGACGCTAGCTAGCTATCTCTCCCCAGGTGTTGCATCATCCCTTAAGACCTCGACACTGACACTGCGTATCACGGGAAAGGCTTACGCCTTAGCAGATCAAGCCACCCCACTGCAGTGTTACAGGTGCATCAGCCCAACCTGCTGCGAGAGCTTGACATGGGGGGCAACTCAGGCAGCCAGGATGTCCATTTAGCTCTTGGGGCCTACGAAGGAAACAGCTATGGCCATTGGCCGGTCTATGGCCACCCTAGCCTCCACCAAGAGGCACCTATGGCTCACCCTATCGAATCTTTCTGATTGGGACAGGGCCGTGCTGCTCAACGCCCCTCTAGTGCCGACTTCTGCCAACTCTGTAAATGCAGTCATTGATTTTAGAAGGCCAAGAAATAGGTGGCAGCATTTCAGCGGTTCCTCCCGCATTGCTTTTATAGGGCTGCTTGGCGGGCGCGGCCCCAGGAACAATTCAGCACCTCCTGTCATCAGGAGGTTCAGAAGCTGATGCTAGGGATCCTGTGTGACAGGGTGGGAAGCTCTGCCAGACGTATCTAGGTGGGTCCTGCATACTTTAGAAAGAGGCTATACGATTCAGTTCGGGTTGCACCCACCCCAGTGTGTCCCACTGTGGTCAAGAAATGTTGCACTGTCTAATCTGGTTCTCCCTTACACTTTCAGCCCCCCCAGGGCTGGACACCTTGGTTTACCTGTATGCCTTTTACCCCATAACGTTGCTTCCGGGAGTTTTGGAGAGATGGAGTCAGTCTCCTCCTGGTGGCCCCATGGTGGCCGGGCAGACCATGGTTCATGGACCTGGTAGCTCTTTTAGAACACCCTCCTTGGGAGATTCCTCGCAGGAGGGATCTTCTCTCTCAGGCATTGGGCACAATAGTTCACCCCCACTCAGAGTTGTGGAAACTGTCCGGTCTCTCCACCGAGGTGGTATTGACCATTATTCAATCCAGAGCTCTGACAAAGTGGAAGCGTTCCCAAAGCATTGTTGATGCAGCGTCTCATTCCCTCGGGGAACCATGATTACATATGTAACCTAG
The DNA here is from genome assembly GCA_039877035.1 of Silurus lanzhouensis. Taxonomy (NCBI): domain Eukaryota; kingdom Metazoa; phylum Chordata; class Actinopteri; order Siluriformes; family Siluridae; genus Silurus; species Silurus lanzhouensis. The sequence goes on from JBCEWE010000473.1 coordinate 1,446,000, forward strand.
AGACGTTTTGCACAACATTGTGTTTATGTTCACAAATACTTATAGTTCTCTTTTGCATTGTACATTGTACAGTATAAAATATTATACACTGGTTTACTGGTTTGCGTTATTATCTGCTTTGTGTTGCACACAATGCACTTACTGTGGAGAGGACAACTTACTTTAGTCCTTAGCTCTGTGTTCTGGATAAAGCTCTATCTTGTGTGATGTAGCACCAGTGTTCTGGAGAAACATTGTTTAATTTCACAGTGTACTGTGTCAACTATATATGGTTGAAATGATAATAAAAGCTTCTTGACATAAATTTACTTTAGTCCACACCTACTAACTCGTTTTTAGCAATACCCCAAGTATGCTAAAACCTGACTCCAATTATCTTTTTTGAGGTTCACATACTTTTTCAACTATCACTATGAGGTTGTTCTCAGTAAAGACATGAAAGATCATATTTTTTTTCTGTTATACGTTAGACTCATTATACATTAACACATTATTATTATATCATATTTTTTATACACATTATTATTATATGTCAAAACTTGACTACATTTTGACAAATTTATGCAGAAAATTATGTAATTCCAAAATGTTCACATACTTTTTCTTGCCACTGTACATGTCTACCATGTCATTATCAACAGGATGTAGAGTAAAAAAAAACACAATAGTTGTTGAATAGCATCAGAATACTGTATGTTTTCATGATGTCCAAGTGAGACACAAAATGATAAGGCAATTAGCTCAGAAATGAAGCAGGATCATCAGAAGCAAAGCAATCAGGACCAATTAGCCAAATCCAGTGGGCAGGAGGGGCCACCAGCATCTCATAAGGCTATAGTGGTGCATATACAGTTCAAATGAAAGAGCGTATTAGCATAGTATGAGCTTTCCAGAGGGTAAAAGAGAGTATATTGTGATTATATTGCAAGTGGGTCTGCTGCAGGCCTATTTATAAAATCATAACTACAGGTGAAGCCCAGAAGTCATGAGGGGCCCTGAGACAGCATTGTCCAACTGCTCAATAAAATAACCTGTATAATCACCTGACAGAAAGTTGAAGATAGAAGGGTTGGGGGTCATCAACAAAACATCTCAGTTTGCCTTGACTGTATATGACCATTAACCTCCTAATTTTTACATTTAACTTTATCTAATAGAAGAGCTACTAAACAAAATTACTTAATATACAACAATTATTTCAGTCTAGACATAAAGATTGAGAATGGGTTTGAGTCCTGAACAGTATTTGGAAGGTTATAACTGGAAGTCTTTTTTAGGAAAACTGTAGTTACTCATAAAGGGCTTGCACTTTCTGATCAAAGCAGATATGACAGGTCATAATAGACCAAGACTTCTCTCAACTGTAGTGGGATAGGACTTTTTAGTGCTTTATATTGTAATACAATGATTCTGTTCGCAGGCTTGTAGTTACAAACATGATCAGAATATCATGTCTTCAGAATTGGTCACTTGCATCCTGCAACAGCCAAACAAGCAAACCCAGGTCTCCAGTAAATGACTGTTCAATCCACGGTAAACCTAATTGTGTGTAGGTTTGGTCTTCTGGTAGTGGTCTTTAAATGGTTAGTACAGTTAAGTTCCCACCTTGGCCTGGCCTAGGGGAGTGTCAGAACAATAATCATTTAGATGTTACGGGTTGTTTGGACAAAAAGCAGGACCAGAGTTTAGAGTAGTTATTGTTTTAATGGTCAAGTGCAGTAGGGTAAGAAACAATTTCCAAGAGTGTTTCACAAGTCAAGAAGACTAATCTCACACTGGCAAAAGAACATGGACAGTGCCAAAGAAATGAACACAAGAAAAAGGTCTACTCTAGGCTGTATTTTGGAAGCTTAACCTAACTAACAAACAGCAACAGACTAGCTGACTACTCTAGGCTATGCTACCAGAAAATACAGTGGGTGGCACCTGCCCTCTAACTAGGGTGTCTAAACAATAGCAAAACCTACGTGGTGCAATGTAGGAGCGCACACATTCTTACCTGTTCCTAAACCAGGTGAGCTAGTATAATAGAGACAACTAGCAAACAACTAGCAAACAACTAGCAACCAAGCTCTCTCTCTTCTTTCAAAACCTTTCTGGTCTTTCTGGCAATCATTTGAATGTTACTCTCACACGTTTCACCTGCCTAAACAATTTTGCCTACCTAATACATCTTTTTATAGCGGCACTATGCACTTTTAGAAGGATAAATATGTCCTGCCAATCTGCAAATGGTATGGTTTAAGGAACATAAGAAAGAGTTCAAGGCTCCAAATTCCCTAGTTCTTAATCCAATAAATCATCTGTGGAATTTGCTGGACAAACAAGTCCGATTAAATGAAGTCCAACTTTGAAACAGGACTATTTTTTACCCAAAAATAGCACACACGCCCACTTTAGTCATCACCTCTCCCCTACAAGATTTACTAGGAATAAAATCCCCAAACCTTAGATTATGTAGAATCCAGACTGTAGAATGCTGAAATCTTGCAGGATTTCTTAGGACTACTTAATGGATGATAGTCAGGACATTTAGTGTCTCACAAATACATTATGTATTAAATCTTTTAAAGCCATATCACAGCTTGGATGATCACAGCTTGACCATTGGATTAGGGATATTTAGATTTCACAAACCCTTGTAACTATAATATCATTTGTGATTGTTACTTAGTTCAATATTAACTTATCATCTACAGTGGAATAATTCCATATTTATCTTTCTCAACATCAACTATGCTCATGCATTGTGATTTCATTTATAGCCCAGGAATTAATTTTTTTTAAACAAAATCTGATTTTTATGAGCAGTGAACCGTTTAAATGGAAAACATGTTCTGTAGACAAAAGGTAATACTGGGGATCTACAGTACTGCCATCTTTATCTCAACAAGCATAAATCACAACAGTGTTTTTTTCTGTATCTAGGACCAATATATAGTCTCCAGCTTCTCAAAACTAAGTCCAATGTTCTGGGCAAGAGAGTCTTGATTTCTCAGATAGACTGTTCAATTACAAACCATAAATCACTTAATGTCCCTGGTTTGAGAGTCTCAATGCTAACTGAGCACTAGCTGCATAGCAGACTTTGTCTGAGGAAGACATAGTAAGTGGTATATAGGACTTGAAACCAACTGCTGCTGTATCTACACTAGAGTAAGATATTTTATCATTGCCCTACACATATGACTTCAACCATTGTGATAGGATATTATTAGAGAATTGCTAGCGTTCATTGTTTTTTGAAGTGCAGTTCTTCCTTGGATAATTGACAGCTCTTAATTTGTAACCTGGTGACAAATTTTTATTATAGACCCAATTCTTCCAAAATTTAAGCAGAAAGTGTCAGATAACTCAAGGGACATGATGCATTGACAGATTGTCCTGTCAGAAATCTTGCGGGTGTGACTAGGTGACTGGATGGGAGGACCCAAATGCAGGATGCGAGCAGGAGTTAGGTAAAAACAGGCTTTAATAAAAGGGCACAGGCAAAAGCAAAGTCCAATAAACAGTCCAGGGTCAAAACAAACTGAAACAGGTCAATGCAGGTAGAGACAAAACCAAATCCAAAACAGTCCAAGTACAGTACAATACTGGAGAGGCATGATAATCCTGGGGCAAACAAGGAAAGTCAAGAGCCAGCAGCCGACACAGCAGGACTTGAGGCAAACTGCCACCAGGTATGCCTTGGAGGTCAGGAAAGGCCAGAAGAAGCGTGGAGCAAGCCTCCAGGTGGCTGCCCCAAGCACTTTCTGGCCGATGTGATGTGACGAAGCGACGCCCTCTGCAGAAGTCTGAACCACATTGTTAGCAAAACATAGGGGCCAGGCGAACACCTTGGAGAAACCCGTGGGTGGAGCCTCGGTGGGACTCTGGAGTGGAGCGGCGCCCTCGGTGGGACTCTGGACAGGCTTGGGGGCATGTTTGGCAGGGCAGACAGGAATAGAGGTGATCTTGGCAGGTCGGAAGAGTGGGGCAACATCCGCAGTCAGTCAGGAAGGCTGAGGTTATGCAGCCCCCCAGCAGAGTTCAGGGGCTGGAGGGACAGTCGATTTAGGAGGTTATTTAAAACCTTTTGGTTTGCCAGAGATTGTTCATGACGCACCCTGAAAATACTGCTGGGGGCTAAGCTTCAAAATATTGACTATCTCAGTTGGATCCCGGAATTGCCGGGCTGTGGCAGAGCAAGCCCAATGCTTTAATACATCCGCTGGGTCCATCTTTTATCCAGATTATTCTGTCAGAGACCTCGGGTGACACGTTGCACGGCCAGATTATTCTGTCAGGAAAACTGCGGGTGACTGTGTGTGGGTGGAGACTGAATAGGAGGACCCAAATGCAGGATGTGGCAGGGAGTAAGGAAAATACAGGCTTTAATGAAAAACACAAAACGCAAAAACACAGTCCAAAAGCAGTCCAGGGTCAAAACAGGCAAACAATCCAAAAAACAGCGAACAGAACTAGGAAGGGCAGCGCAAAGTCACAAACCAAAAACCAGTCCAAAATCAAAATCAGAGCAGAGCAGAGCAAGGGTCAGGAACAGGAGCAGGAACAGAATCCAGAGCAGGCAGGGTGGCAAGAATAATCCCAAGGACTATAGGAAGCCGGTGAGATAATCTGGCACCGAGCTAAAGTCTTGGTTGTCCTTAAATACTGGGAGTCGCGGGAAAAACGGAAAGATGGCCGCGACCCGGAAAAGCATGCCGCGGAACCGGAAGTGCGCCCCACGAAACCAGAAAGTGCACGCCGTGTGCCCGGAAGATCCTTACAGAAAAAAACACATAAAAAAGCAGAACAAACAACAGCCATTACAAGTACAGTGGTACCCCGCTTATCGACTTTAATCTGTTACTTAAAACCGGTCGAAATGCGAAAAGGTCGAAGAGCGAATGTAATTATCCCATAAGAAATATTGGAAACCAATAAATCCGTTCTCGATCTTCACCAATACCCATTTATAAATGTTTGCCCTGTTTTTAGCAGTAATAATACAGGTACATAAATAATACTGTATATAATTGTTATGCAGCGTAATGAGCGGAGGCAAAGCCGGAGCACAGTTCGCTTTGGTTTAACGAAAACACTGAGAGTTTAACACAGAAACACACACACACACACACGGCAGTCCATAGAATCCCGACAAACGAAAGAGAGATATTCGTAGTACCCCCTGGAGGGGCGAGGTCAACGGGCGAATGCATGGGTGGAAAAAGGTAATCCAGGGTGCTTTTTTTTAAAGAAAGCGCAGTGGAGTCCGGAAAGGAAGAAACGCATAGGAGTACGTGTGACAGGGAAACCACAGACAAACAAGCACCTAACACATTCACATTCCAACAATAAACGACAAGGAGTGTGGATGAATGAGGGGTTTATATAGGAACTGGGGATGAGTGAAAAATGAGCCCCAGGTGTGAATTATTAAAGCCGGGGTCTTCAGGGAAAGCGGAGGTTTTGACAGCCGCCGAAGGGGACGTGGCAGGTGGATTTCTGACAATAATAAGTAAAAAGTATAAATTTTAAATTAAAAACAGTAAAAAGTATAAATTAAAAACATTAGAAAAAATAAATAAATGCTCCACGTGGGTCGGGGTAAAAAAAGGTCGATAAGCTGGCATTTGGTCGTTCAGCGGGCGCAAATTTCGGGCGAAAAACTGTTCGCTAAGCGAAAAGTTCGATGTCCCAGCAGGTCGATAAGCGGGGTACCACTGTATTAGCCATAAGATTGATTGCCATTTAAAAGTCTTTTTCTTGTTTTGTTTTTACTGTGGTTGTTAGCCATGCTTTTTCCCCATACTACATAACGTAGTCTTACTCTGTGTACATCTTTAGAATGGTTTACTTTACAATGTTAAGACAGGTTTTAATACTGATGCTAATACAGATTTAAAACTGACTGGTGTCTGATGCTAAAACTCTGGTCTAAACAAGAAACAGAAAACTTTTTCAATGTTTACAGTGCCAGATAAATATACAATTCACTTTTAGAAGTTTCCACTTATATGCGACTACATCTTTAACAATGGGACTTAATCAGAGAATGTGCTTATTAGAGATGTAACAATCACTTCTAGATAAAAAATAGGTTCATGAGGGGTTGAAGAGATGACAGCTGTTACTGTATACAAACAAATATAAGAGTTTGTATGTTTGGCCCAGCTTTGATATATACTTGTTTTATATAATTTGTGAGGAGTATACTGGTGTTATAGTCCAGCTGTCATGAAAAACTGTAAAACTCCTTAATGATTATCTGGTGGGACAGGTCACAAGTGCACTCATTATTATAAATCCCAAGCAACAACTGCCATTAGATGCTTTTGAGCAAAATGTAGGACATTAATATTAGGGCACAACTCCAATATGGATATGGATTAATAATAAGGAACATCCCTTAAATGGCAAAAACATTTATGGCTGCTTTTTATAAAAGATCTGATAGATAATTTTATGTTGTTCAATAATCACTTGTAAAGCCGCTTTTACAAAGACAATGATTAATGTAACTGAAGCAAAAATCACATTTTGCTTTGTTTTTATGTTTACTGGTTTTTCTCTGGTATCCTGTTACTTTGAACCATGAAGTTATCAAAGGTCAGGAGAACAAGGAGCAATTATTAATCATTGATTTATTTACATGCTCAATTTGCTCCTCCCAAAAAGAGGCCTCTTTATAGCCTGATCAATCTGCCAATTTGGCAGCGTCACCCCCTCTGTATTTCCAGAAAGCTTTACATTTACATTGAAAAAGTGGGCTACAATCAATAGAATTGCATGGTATTAAAATAAGCCTCTCATCCCTGGAGTGAACTATGTATAACATTCAGCTCTGGAGGTGACAGAGCAAGACAGATGAAGCAGAGGTGGCTTTGTTCGTACATCAACAGCTTTAAACATATATACGTATATATAGATATATACAAACCTGAGTCCAAAAAAAGTTGGGACACTGTACAAATTGTGAATAAAAGCAGAATGCAATGATGTGGAAGTTTCAAATTTCAATATTTTATTCAGAATACAACATAGATGACATATCAAATGTTTAAACTGAGAAAATGTCAATATTTAAATTTCAATATAACATCTGGGGACTAGGAGACAAGTTGCTCAAGTTTAGGAATAGGAATGTTGTCACATTCTTGTCTAATACGGGCTTTTAGTTGCTCAACTGTCTTAGGTCTTCTTTGCTGCATCTTCCTCTTTATGATGTGCAATATTATTTTCTATGGGTGAAAGATCTGGACTGCAGGCTGGCCATTTCAGTACCCGGATCCTTCTTCTATGCAGCCATGATGTTGTAATTGATGCAGTATGTGGTCTTGTCATGTTGGAAAGGTTTTCCCTAAAAGAGACGACGTCTGGATGTGTACAGACGTGTAAGCTGTCCATGCCACATGTACTCATGCAACCCCATGCCATCAGAGATGCAGGCTTCTGAACTGAGCACTGATAACAACTTGGGTTGTCCTGGTCCTCTTTAGTCCTAATGACATGGCATCCCAGTTTTCCACTTTGCCACAGTCTATTTTAAATGAGCCCAGAGAAAACGCCTGCGCTTCTGGATCATGTTTAGATATGGCTTCTCTTTTGACCTATAACTGCGAATGGCACAGTGGATTGTGTTCACCGACAATGTTTTCTGAAAGTATTCCTGAGCCCATATTGTGATTTCCATTACAGTAGCATTCCTGTATGTGATGCAGTGCCGTCAAAGGGCCCGAAGATCACGGGCATCCTTTATGGTTTTCCGGCCTTGACCCTTATGCACAGAGATTGTTCCAAATTCTCTGAATCTTTGGATGATATTATGCACTGTAGATGATGATAACTTCAAACTCTTTGCAATTTTTCTTTGCAATTTTTCCTATCTCAGAGCACAATGTTGGGAGTTCCAGGTCATCACGTAATGCTTACATCCCTCACAGGGTGGGGAGCGGTCATGAAGATCTATGGGGATGGCCCCGTCTGCTGTGGCACATAAATTGCCTGGCTGTGCTTCTAGCTCTGAAGCATTTTCTATTGGACCTCAGAGGTCACAATGTGTCGATCCGTTCAGACAACACCTCAGCAGTCTCTTAAATCAATCACGCCTACTATACAAGCTGGCACACCAGATCCTACTCTGGGCCCAGGGTAAGCTGCTCTTCTTGAGTGTCTTGAGTGTGGCATATATCCAGGGCGAGAAAAGAAAAAGTCAGAACAACTGTTCATCTGCTACGGCCCTCCTAGGAGAGGCCTCCCTGCGAACAAGCAGATGTTTAGCAGGTGGATTATCGCTGCTATTGCATCCTCCCATGGGTCCTCTGGTTGCCCCGTTTCTTTCAGGGGCAGAGGGAACGCAGCTCGAGTTCCTGAAAGGGAACGTCTCCAGGTTGTGTATGTAACCCTGCTTCCCTGAGGAAATGAGATGCTGCATCTCCATGCCACACTCGCGGCATCACTGCAGTGCTTCCTTCTCCTTTACAGAAGCTAGTGGCGACTTAACGTAGATAGCTTCATGATTGTGACGTCACCCTGCCGGTGACGCTGCACTTTTAATTGGACAGATTACAAACGGGATTCAGAGCGTGGACAACGCTGAAGCTTTCCCAACGCAGTTGACGCAGCATCTTGTTCCCTCAGCGAACCAGCGTTACATACACAACCTGGAGACGTTTTGTCCTATTAACAAAAATGCAGCCAGAGGTAAAAACCAGGTCTCAAACCAACAGTAGACATTTAGAACAATTACATGTTTAAACAATAACCTAACAGGGTACACCTGGGCAACAAAAACACCTGTTAGTCCTATAAAAAGAAATGACATGTTTTAAGTAAATATCGGGATATAAACTTCTTAATCCTGTGTAAATCATTGTTCTTGAGATCTGGCACTGATAATATACATTTTATAACTTCAGCAAATATATTAAATCATATTGCATTGAATACTTCTATAATTACTTTATTCTGGTCAGGATTTCAGTGAACCCAGTGCGCTTTCTGCGAGCATAAGTAGAAAATACAGCCTAGATTTGTAATAACAGAGCACTGTGCACACACATTTTCACAATTATTCACAGTTGGTACGCTAGTTTAGAAAAGGTACTCGAGGTGCAAGATGGCATGAGATCCTCTGCACTATCATGCCACACCATGTGCCACCATGTATGATTGAATTTAAAACTCAATAAATTCCAAGCACTGAAACCTTTTTCTTCTCCTGTTGGTGAAGAACCAGATATGAATTATGAATAAAACCAGAAATAGAGATCACTCTTGTCTACATGCAAATCAATCCTATGTGCCCCAAACATAACTGCTTGTCACTTTGCATAACATATAAGATCATAGGCAAAATGATTGTGCAAGCCTCACTTCGATAATGCAATAAGGGAGAAGTCCTCCTGAGGCACCCCACTAACAGCATGAAATCAAGAAACAGAAAATCTTATCAGGCAGAGTTAGCGGTATGATTTATTTGTTTTTACCGGAATAATTTTAGATTTCTCAAAGCTAAAACTGGAAAGTGAACACCTAAGCTTGCATGATGAGTACATTTTCTTTCAATAGTAGACATTATTTTCAGCTAAAATCAAAATATTCCTTGAAGGCTCTCCTGAGGATGATTTTATCCTTATATAACATTAGTGATAGGGCCATGCTTCTAGAACACAGCCCAACTACTAATCCAGATCACTCTCAGGAGTCTTTCAGGAATTATGGTAAATTTATCGTCATGTTAACTCTTGACAAATATGCTATTGAAACTCAGCTGTCATTTCCCACCATATACCGTGAGACTAGTTTGGGTTTTTGAAAATTATATAAGACGAATTTGTGGCTCAGGTACAAACAGATGGTTAAGTAAAGTAAACAAATGGAGGGTCAGCAAACACTACGACCTCCACCACATGGTGCCGCTGACAAAGCAGGTAAGTACTGCTGTGTGAGTGGAAACTTCAGTGCTTCTGTAAATCAACAGTAGGCCCTTAGATCCCTCTATAATGCATGACATTGGAAGCCATTTCACATAGGTGTTATGTCCTTTCTAAAACAGTTTGCTTTCAAGAGACAAGCTTTGACACATCAATGACAATAAAAATCCCAGTTGACATTTACTCTAGATCTAGCTTCCAGACTTAAACACTCTCAATATGAAATCTGTGCTTTTTTATATTAGTTTATATTTGTAGTATGAGCTTGAGATGTTTGTAATGACATCAAAGTAGATAGTTAGGTTTAATTAGTCATGACAAATGATCTTGACCCTAACCATTGCTGGTTGAATACTGGCCAATGCTTTAGTTTTTTTTTAAACCGTTGTGTTGTTAGCTTTAATTAAGACAGTACACATTGAAATTAAATTTATTAAACTGTGTGCATATCCTCAGTATTGAAACAGCAATGGGTATACGATTTACATTTTTGTAGAGTGAAGAAGCCTTGAGAAACAAAACATTCAATTTTTATTAATTTAAGCCAAATTTTCATGTTTTGTGGGTGAAGACATTCCATGCATAAACTGTATTCTTGCATTATTCTGGCATTATTTTTGTTGATTTAAAATTTACAGATATCACTTTTAAGAAATTTAAATTGACAGCCTGATAGCCATTGCAATAATATCACTCATCTCGTCACACCTTAAAACTAGTTGATTTTCAATGGTTTTCATGATAGTATGTTAAATATTTATAACTTTTGCAAATTGCAACTTATGCTAAATTTTAGCCTATTTTTAAAGAAATTTATATTAAATAATCATATAATTGAAAATGAGAATTATGCGAAATAACAAAATTATCTTGTGTAAGGGATCACATTCAGCCTTGAGATGAAGGCTTCTAACAGCAACAATGTTTTTTTTGTCACTCCTCTGCCTGTATGTAGATTTAGATGTCTTCTTAACCTCTTAGTTGTCAGCGCCGCGATTCTGGTATCAGAATCTTTCCTTCTCCTCCATCTCACAGCCAACTTGTGGAGCATAGGCACTGATGACATTTATCATCATCCCTTCAACTTCCAGCTTTACGTTCATGACCCTATCAGAAAGTCTCTTCACCTCCACTACACTCTTACTGTACTCTTTCTTCGGAATCACCCCTACACCATTTCTTTTTCCATTCACACCATGATAGAACAGTTTAAATCCACCTCCAATGTTCCTGGCCTTACTCCCTTTCCACTTGGTCTCCTAAACACACAACATATATCTACCTTTCTCCTCTCCATCATATCAGCTACCTCTCTCCCTTTACCAGTCATAGTACCAACATTTAAAGTACCAACCCGAACCTCCACTCTCCTGCAACTTTCTTTATTCTGCCGTCTCTGTAGACTTCTTCCTCCTCTCCTTCTCCTCCTTCTTCGGCCAACAGTAGGGGAGGGGCAAACCAGACATAGTCTCAGATAAAACTCATGAAACATGTGGCTTTTAACTTTTACTTTTCTGGATTGCTACATTACTGATTTTGTGTATTTATATATGAAGAAAATAAATTCAGGAAATTTATTTTCACGGTAATTCATCATTTATAACTTTCTATAACTTATCTTTTTAAGCAATATCAACTTTGAATAATGGACAGTAAAGATCAAAGTGTCTTTTTTTTTAAATGCTTAAATTGTGTATGTAGCCCACCTTTATCAGAAACTGTTAACATTTAAATTCAGGTATGGCATTTTCAGCTGTGAGTCCCAAAATCTGTGGCGACAGGTTTATAATACCTTCTCATTGACAAAGTGTGTACTAAACTTTGAAATGACACAACGTTGTCATTTGCTAGATCTGGATTCTATTTACAAAATTGTTGGACAAAAAGAACTGTGTACTGTATGTTGACTTCTATCAAAAAACATGGCTTTGCTTCTGACATAATGAAACAATGAAGACATCAGGACCAACAAAAGCATTGCCAATTCCTCTGCTGGACAGATGAACCCATAAATATGTTTGCTGTTGGAAAAGCCATGCCTTTGGCAATGTTTTCCATGCATTTTTTTTAAACAATATATATATATATATATATATATATATATATATATATATATATATATATATATATATATATATATATATATATACAATATATACTTTGTTAATTCCTTTTACTGTATTCGTTCAACAACATTTAAACTGACAGGCAAATGAACAAGAATATATAAAAAAAGGGTTATACACTGTGTATGTACATAAGTAACATATTTTTTTATTAATAGCAAATAAGCAGACACACACAGGTGGTGGCAAATTCTAGGAAGAAAAAAACAGAAAAAAGAGCATCTATGCATTGTAGCAGCAGTAGACACCTCATTTTTACCTCACCATTAGTTTTTCTTTTTTGTTTTTTTTTAACCAGAAAAGTAAATGAATGTTATTAATATGAGTGGTTGTGACATCAGGCATATTGGCAATGGGAAATTTTTCAAGGATATTTAAAAATGTTAAGGATATTTTGCTTTATTTCAGTTAGATCTAACGTCATTATCTAATAATAATTTTAAAACAGAGAAAGGAGCATATTAAAGTCCTTCTTTCTAAATTGTGAAATTTCCAGGGAATGAAGGCTTATCTGCTTCTATGTTACATCCTTTAAAGATTAATCTTGCTTTATAGCCACCTTTTTAAATAACTGTTTTGTTTTTAAATATACACTATATGGGTTTATTCCTATTTAACATATAGCCCATAAAAATAGGAAAATACAAATAGTCTTCTCTGAGAAAATGTTCTGTATAGTAAAAACATTTTGCCTTAGTTGTAAATTTTTTAAATTGAGGTTATAATATATGTACACGATATTCTCAGTCACAGCATCTGTATCTATTTTTCAAGGGTCTGCCTTACCATTTCAATAGAAATTCGGTTTACAGTATAAAGGAATTTATATCTGTCAGTAACTACTGCAAATAGAATAAACTAAAGTAATTTAACTAGTTGAAACACATTCCAATAATCACTGATGCTACAGAGGTTAAACATCAAAAGAAGACAAATGTAATGTATGTAAGGTGAAATTCTGATATAGACCCATTTTGTGCCTACCGTAATTGACTATAGTGCACTTTTTGCTGTGCACAGTTTCTCTTTTACCATTTTCAACATTCATCAGTGAAATAAGGCTTGGGCTGATAAACACTGTGTACCATTTAGTCATTTTATTATAAACTGGTTGGAGATCATAGCTCACTGTTGGTAATCATCCTCTTTTTATCACAGCACTTAAGTATGTTTTTGGTTGGTGAACTGTATCTTAGTATGTTGGCTACAGTGACAATTTAAAATAAAAAAGATTTGTAATATTTTTAAACCTGACCCATTTGCTGTAATGTGCTGAGCATGGTCCTTGACTAAAATAATATCTGGACATTCATAGCCCTATTGATAGATTCATAATGTAAACATTAGTATGCTTTCTTAAATAAGTACATGTAAAGAGATACTAATAAAATTGTGTCACAGTATGCCAATAGGGCCCATTATTTAGAGTAATGGTTTAATATTTCAAATGGAAAAACTAGGGAATAGATAAATTATGCTTTTTAGTTATTTTTATAATATATAAATTTATTAATTATTATATATTATTTGAGCACTGAAATTCAGCTTTTTTATTTACGTAGTATAAAGCCATTGTTTTCTGATTGCTTTCTCAATGCAGTTAGAGACCCAGTTTAAAGTCATAACCAGCATGTCCTTTTCTATTCATTCCAAAACCCCTATGCAGAAACTGGCATGTGGTGGTAGCATTGTTTCCAGTGCTCAGATAGGTGCAGGGGTAGAAATAAAAGAAATTTCAATGATGAATCACCATTGCCTTTGCAATTTTACCCAAGACTATTCTTAGTCCCTGTTAAAGGAACCAGTCCCTATTGTCTTTTGCTGCTGATAGTGCACTTTTTAAAAGCATAAAACTGCTGAAAATTCCAGTGCAGTATTGTATTGTATTGTTTCTTGCTGTTTGGTTTCCTAAGATAGGTCAGAGAGGGGAAAATTCAGTAAGTAAAGAAAAATATGAAAACCAAATATGTACCACCACAGCATATCTATACTTGCATTATTTTTGGGTGTATAAATGTGCTGCGTTTTAAACTGAGAAGGTTTCTGTACGTATATGGTATACAAATGGAAACCCATTTAAGAAAAAATACATTCTCTTTTATAGTTAAATGCTATTCTGATATTTCTGTGTTGACAGATTGTAGATTCTTTGCACTCTGTGTGATAAATGTGCTAGGCAGCATGTCTCTAGTAAAGTTCCAGAAACTTGTTTGCTTGTCTGTTTACGGCCCTTCTTACTTATTCTCTGACCTTTTGTGAAAGTACAGTAGAATTGTAGTCATAACATTATTTCTATACCCAAAAAAAAAAAATTATTTAGTTTTTGTTACAATTTGCTCAACAGTTAAGATATTTTGACTTCTGCTAAAAAGATTGTGAGTTCAAATCCCATCAGGTCTTTTGATGGTGGTGGAGCAAACTGCTTAATTCATCATTCCACATTTGCGTAGCTGGTTTAAATCTGGTAACTGCAAACATCACCACATGTAATTTTACTCATTTTTGGTAGATGATGTTAAGTGACTCAAATAAGCATAAAAACATAGGAACTGGGGTGCAGAAAAATTTCAGCAGGTGCTTTGGACTAAAATGTAGCCAGATTGGTCAGGATTAATGGTGCCCTCAATGATGAGAAATACAGGCAGATACTTATCCATAATGCAATACCATTATGGAGGCACCTGCTTAACCCACAATGTATTATGCAGAAGGACAATGACAATTGTTTGTTTGTCCTGCATTTGGTAAATGTGTACCATGTAATTCATTTAGAGGAAAGCTTCAGTCCTGTACAAGTGCTACAAGAGATGCAAACTACAGAAGAATGTGGACATGCTGGTGTGGCTTTTGATGTTGAGCATTTACATGGTAAATCTCCACTCTCTCTGTCTGTTGGAAATCAACAGCTGGCTGATGAAATGAAACTTTTCTATTGTCTCCAGCCTTGGTCAGAGCAAGTGTAGAAATGATTGAGCTCATCAGTTAGGAAGGCACTATTGTTTGGAAAAGACTTTTGGTTTGTAGTAGTGGTCTGGATGCCCACCCATAAGCATCTGTGGTCACAGATGTTAAAGTGTAACATTTGTAAGGAGGTTTAACTTTTTCCAATGCCTAATTTATAGGTTGGCCCTGGCTCTACTATAGGACTTTGCATCGCCAGATTTAAAAGCAGCTTCTCCTACGTGCATTCCATTATCTGTTCATGTGATGCTATCTGAAGCCACAGTTTAGCTTTAGCATCAGAGTTTAGCTCTAGCCTGGCTCTATTGTTGCCCCATGCACACCCCTAACCCTCCAGCTCCCCCACCCCTCTTTGTTTATGGTCTTGTATTGATGCTGGGTTTTCTCTGCTGGAAGAGCTGGATCAGCATTCCATAGTGTCCTGGTAATTTCCTGAGGGATTTGAAAGCTGTTTAGTATGTTATTTGTACAGCTGTAATTGATGTCCAGCCATGCTTGTCAACTCAATGAATACATAGAAAGGTATTCTGAATTGTATTAAATCACATTATACACAAGCCACCACCATGGTCTTGAAAGAGGTGGTCAGGCTGGTTAGTTTCAGGCTCTTCCTTACAAGTCTGCTGGAGGTGCCAGTGTAAGAGCACATAAGTGTACAGCGGATCTACAATAGATGGTTGTACAGGATATGTAGTCCATATCTACTCTTGTACATCTAATGACAATGTTCAATACCGTAGGGGCTGACAGACTGACACACAAGCTGTTTATTTTTTCCTAAACACCCAGTTGCACAGAAAGAAAAGGTATTTGTGTAATAGGCCAGGCTAACCTAAAGACCAGACCCAAATGTAAAAGCAAAGTAGCATGCAGTAAAGCACTAAACCTGGAAGTCACACATAAAACCGTTTCAAATGCCAGAATAAAATTTGCCAACTCCAAATTGAAACACAGACATTACAACGAAGGTTTAGAGTCAGAGCAGTATGTGCATTTGCAAATGAATCAGTAAGATTATGCTTTTAACAGAATCACTGATTCTTAAAAGGAAATGGTTTTATGTAATATGTTTTTTTCTAGAGAATCTCATCATGCGTATAGCCATATACACAGCAAAGCTGAGTAGAATCTTGTTGCTATTTGCACCTACTATTGCTATTTGTGTTGAATTATAAAAAATGTATATTGAATTAAAGAGTGACTAAAACACTTCTGTCTAAATATAAAGCTTATATTTGCACAGTTAAGATAAGGTATATATAAGAGAATGTAATTTCAAGTTTTATTAAATAATTTAAAAGCAAAAGAATCACACCATCCATGCTTTTTATTTAATGTGATCTGTAGATTCCTACACATATGTAAGTTATCAAAGATATTTTTTCTCCAATATGCTCATGGTTTTGATCTCAACTCCCTGCAAACAATACAGCATATATATTTAAAGTTTGGTCCTATAAATCTTTCAGGGATCCACCTGCCATGCCCCCCTTGGGAGTTCCGGAGTTCCCACGAGCGCGCCGCTCTGTCCCAGAGTTCCCACGCGTGCGCCGCTCCTTTTCAGAGTCCCCACGAGCGCGCCGCTCCATTCCAGAGTTCCTATGAGTGCGCCGCTCCATTAAAGAGTTCCTACGGCCGCAAAAAGAAGGACGTACCGCCGCGACACAGACACAACGTCGTCGCCAAACCCCTCCGGATGTGCGGTCGTACCTCCAAGTTCCCCACAAGGCGACGTCTCGTCTCCAAGTTCCCCACGAGTCGCATTCTCGCCTCCAAGTCCAAGGTGCCGCCCCTGGAGGGGGGTAATGTCAGGAATCCACCTGCCACGCCCCCCTCGGTAGCTGTCACGCTGCCTCGCTCTGCCGCTCCCAGCATTCGTAGAGGGCAGAGGGCATCGCTCTGTCTCAGATCCCCGCAGGATCTCCGACGCTCCGCCTCGGGTCCTTCCCCACCTTCCTCGGTTTCTTCGCGGTGCGTTCCAGGCCTCCTCCTTCGACCCTGGATGGTTGGCTGGGCCTTCTTTGAAGTGCCTGGCCCGCCTGGTGTGGGTGGTTTTGGGGCGTCAGGTGCCGCCCCTGGATGGGGGGGTAATGTCATCCACCTGCCATGCAGCTCTCGGTAGCTGTCACGCTGCCTCGCTCTGCCGCTCTCGCCATTAACGAGAGACAGGTGTCTCTTACCGATTTCTCTATATAAGCTCTCATTCACATCTCATTAGTGTCTGACCTACTTTATGGCTACGGTGACCGACCTCACCCGAGACAGCATTCCTCGCTGGTTCCGTGGATCACTCAACCGAGACTGCCAGCATTCTCCGCTGGTTCCGTGGATGACTCACCCGAGACTGCCAGCATTCCCCGCTGGTTCCGTGGATCACTCACCTCCCATGGATTACTATCCTTCCGAGGATTACTTATGTTCCGTGAACATTTTCCTATAGGATATTACCGGCTTTCCTGACTCCGCCCGCGTTACGGTTCTTATGCTCTACCTCTATCAACCATGATAAAGATACTTCCGCTTCCGATTCCGGGTCCGTATCTTGACAAAATCCCACTTGACTATGATGATTTTTGAAAAAAACATGATTTTTTATAATACAGCACAATGGGCCCAACAATAAGAAACAGTACATATTCAATATAATCCTTTTATAAAGCAAGAACGTTTAGACCTAGCTAACTTTCACTATGATAAAAACACATAAAAACTGTTTGTTGTTAACTTAACTATGCTGATGAATCCTGCAGAGAATCTGTGCTGTATTTAGGATTAGAGAATGTCATAGTTGCATTGAGACAAATTCACTCTAATCCATTCAAACCATGCCTACATGCACCCACTGTGTTTAAAAAAAAAAAAAAAAAAATAACAAAATAAAATACATTAAGCCTAAAAGAGACTGGCTTCATATTCTGAAATCCCTGAAGTTTGTGAATACTCGCCTCAACATCATGTCAAAAATTGTTATACATCATTCCACAGTGAAATGTAATATCCTTTCATATTATTTTTACAATATTAGTATATTAAATGTTCATGTCCATAAAACAGTTACATATTATTTTTGGTGTTCTGCATTCAATCAAAAAATCAGCAACTAGTGAGCAGTCAGTCTGAGTTATCAAGGTAATGTATAGCATGGCAGTGGCTGGCCACAAATTGACTTCTGAAATCATGATCATGCTCCATAGATGTTTATCCATTTCACTTTGGCCAGAGTCTCTCACTCTCTCTTGGTCTCTCTCAACATTTTATTGAACACTGCACTGCGTTTGCTTTGCCTGGTAATTTATGTCTGTCATTTTGTGGTTCAGCTGCTGCAAAAAAGTTCTTAAATTACTGGCTGCCAGACATGGAGTTTGGGAGATCACACATCTATAACAATGCAATCTCTTGAACAAATAACAAAGACTAATCAATTTACTGTCTGCAGAGTTGCCGTGTTTTTGTAATTAATAAAGCCCTAAGATTTTTACGAGAGAACACAGAATGCAAAACATGATATGTTGCATAGCGAAAAGAATTACAAGTTGGTGACATCTTTAATTATAAATGTTTTATAATGGTTTATTTGCATTTTTGTACCCATGGGCATTCCTATTTAGGGAATAACATAATAGAGCCACAGAACCTATGCCCTGCCATTATTACCACCTTTTTCATGCCAAAGGCTGTGATGTTATCACTATAAAACACATTTCGATTATAACTGCAAACTCCCACAACACATTCAGTATTATTTCACTAGTGAGTGACATGGTGGCACAGTAGCTAGTATTGCTGCCTCAAAGCTCCATTTATAAGCTCACTTTACTGTTTGTGTGGAGTTTATCATGTTCTACCTGTGTAGGTTTCCACTGGGTTCTCCATTTTTCTGTATAGAATATGCAGGTAGAGAATTGCATGCACTTAATTTTCCGTAGGTCTGAATCACTTTGGTAAATTTTGCTGCCTTGTGCCCAGTATTAGCAAAAATCACTCAGAATCCCTGAATCCACAATAAAATATGCTGATTGCAGAGAATATATATATAAACAACTGAAAATATGTCATATTGTAGGTTCTTCAAAGTAGCCACCTTTTGCTTAGATTACTGCTTTGCACACTCTTGGCATTCTCTTGATGCCTACTTTGAAGAACCTACAATATGACATATTTTCAGTTCACTTTTTTGTTATGTATATAATTCCACGTGTTAATTCATAGTTTTGATGCCTTCAGTGTGACTACAATTTTCATAGTCATAAAAATAAAGAAAACTCTTTGAATGAGCAGGTGTGTCCAAACTTTTGGGTCTGTACTATATATAATATATATAAACTTTTGGTCTGTACTGTATATATAATATATATACAGTAAAGACCAAAGGTTTGGAAAACTTTTGGTCTGTACTGTATATAAATATATATATATATATATATATATATATATATATATATATATATATATATATATATATATATATATATATATATATGTATGGGGACAAAGCGAGGAAGGCGAGATTGAGATGGTTTGGACATGTTCAGTGGAGGGACATGGGGTATATTGTTAGGAGAATGCTGAGGATGGAGCCGTCAGGAAGGAGTAAAAGAGGAAGACCAAGGAGGAGGTTTATGGATGTGGTGAGGGAAGACATGCAGGTAGTTGGGTTAAAAGAGGCAGATGTAGAGTACAGGGGGGAATGGAGACAGATGATCTGTGGTGACCCCTAATAGAAGAAGCCGAAAGAAAAATATATATATATATATGTATGTATGTATATGAGAGAGAGATTGTAGCGGCTTGCTCGCACGATGGGCGGGGACACACCAGAAGAGCATGATGTTTTATTTACAGTGCACAGGAATGGTGGGGGAGAGGGAGATTTTCTTAGCCCATTGATCGGCGTTGGCTGGAGCTCGGAGGTATGTCAGATGCGTTCCGAGTCGAAGCCACAGCCGGGCCGAGGACAGCTGAGACCCTGTCCTCTCTGTACGGGTGGGTGCTCGGGGTCCTCAGCACGTAAGGACCTCTAAAGGGTCAAGGAAACGGAATATGCACCGGTATGGTTGCTGTGGTAGCTTGCGCTAATGGCGCTGCCGTTACTGCTTCCTGTAAATAAAGGGAGAGAGAATCTGTTGGTTCGTCAGGAGCCAGACATTCTCCAACCTGCCTTCCTTTGTGGCTCCTTTTATATTCTTCAGTCGACTCCAGGAGGGTGAAGAGTTGCTGCTCTCCAGCCGTGCCTGTCCATTGGCTCTGTCCATTCAGCACCCAACCTGGCTGTCGTGTTCGGAGCGCTTGTCTGTTGTTGCGTGCAGGACGTGAGGCTGACGTCACTATATATATATATGTGTATATATATATATATATATATATATATATATATATATATATATATATATATATATATATATATATATGTATATATATATATACGTATATATATATATGTATATATATGTATTATCTGCAATCATCATTATTTATTATGGATTCAGGGATTCAAAGTGATTTTAGCAGAGTTAAAATATGCTAGAAGAAAAAATAAAAAATGATGCCTCAGAAACTACAGCACTAAAAGCAAGAAAGACAGAGATGGAAAAGTTGAATAGAATGAAGTCAACCCTGGCCATATATAAGTGACCACTTCAACTTCAAGTGCAAGAAAGGCAGTAGGTTTATTATGCAGTGCAAGCTGTGCTTGCTCAAAGATCAAGCTAGTAGCTTATAAACACTTCACATCAAACCACCACAAACATGTAAAGGTCAGTTATCTAATACATTTAGCATTGTATTAGTAAGAGGCATTGCACAAATTAGCCAAAAAGACATTGATGCATGAAAGTGCTAATGCTGGTTAGCACTAGCAACCTCCTGGTGACTAGTTATTATTTATTTTAATGCTAATGATGTCCCATTATAATTACCACCTGTTTGAATTGTAATTACAGATATGACTTCATGTACAGTCAAATAAAAAGTAATAGTTCAGTTTTTTTGAAGAGGGGTTGTATGCCTGGTAGTGTATTACATGGGATTGATTCGCCAACAAGTGTATTGCAGGTGTGGATCAATAAATCAGAATCAGGTTTATTGGCCAAGTGTGTTGACAAGTGGTTCCAGCTGTTACTGACACTCAGAAGTACAGACATAAATAACACCATACATTTAGCTTGGACTATACAAGACAAAGCTGACAAGACAAGACAAAACGTCTCTAGGTTACGTATTTAACCCTAGTTCCCTGAGGGAATGAGACGCTGCATCGCAATGCTTTGAGAACGTCGTCCATGCTCTGAATTACGTGTGTAATCTGTCCAGAGATGATATGCCGAAATGGTGAACACGTAGACTTTAAGGGTGGACGGAGCCAACACTTTGGTGAACTGTCCCTGAAGTAATTCCAGCAGTGAACCAACCGGGCAATGAACTGGATCCAAATGGTGATGCTACCACCACACATTGAACAGGCGCCATCTTGCGGCCTACAACCTCCTCTTGGAGCTGTACACAGCCTCTACAACTCTGGGTGGGGTGTAATAATGCACCCCTTGCTTGAGAGAGGAGCATCCTCCTCAGATGGATGCATCCATCGTAAGCATTATGTGACGAACAGGAATTCAAAGCACTGGGCTCTGACACAGGAAATGATGACCAGATAAGTGGTTCTCTTTAATGGAGAAAGCACACTCTTCTTGGCGGTTAGCCAAAACCCCAGCACCTTTATGTGAGCAAGAACGACATATCAATGCCAGACCGCTAACTGCTCTGATCAAGCTAATATCAACCAATTATCGATATAGTTGAGGATACTTCCAGAAGGTGCAGAATGAGAGGGCAAGGCCAAACCAAAGAACCTGATACTGGTAAGATTCGGCCCCAAAAGCAAACCTCAGGAACTTCCTGTGAGAAGGAAGGATGTATACATAAAAATATGCTTTTCATAGATCTACCGTGACAAACCAGTCCTCAGATCTGATCTGAGACACGACCCCAGGAGCTAGCATGCCACTCTGCCTAAGCAAGAGCGGGGTCAGAACCGCAAGGAGTAAGGGCACACTCCTCGAAGACTGCCCATTGGGCAGCTCCCTCAAGAACCGACATGCTCCGCTTCCAAGCAAGCTGCACATCCGGAAAGTGTGTTTAACTTTTGACAAACAATAACATGAAATACACACAGAGCGCTTCATAAACAAACAAAAGTTCAAGCCGGCAAATGCTTTTTATAGCTTCCTGGTCATGACGTCACCCTGGCGGTGACGCCACAGCTTTTATTGGACAGATTACACACGTGATTCAGAGCGTGGACAACATGGAAGTGTTTCCAAAGCATTGCGACTCAGCTCGAGTTCCTGAAAGGGAACAGCCTATATGAGACAATACAGACAATGTGAGAATATAGACAGTATTAGTATTAAATGGGAATACAGAGTATATGGCAGATCAGTAATGTAATCACAAAGTGTGAGAGTGCATGGTAGTGCAAATAACAGAATTGCGTGTCAGGTACAATAAAGAGTTTACTTTAGAACTTTTGTACAATATACTGTACAGCAGCAATAGTATGTGTAGCACATATGGATGATGTGATGACTGAAAATTCTGATAATGCAATACTTGTAGATATGAAGCAGGGAATATACTTATGGTGAGTTGTTATTGAGGGTGATTGCCTGGGAAAAGAAACTGTTCCTGTGTCTGGCAGTTTTGATAAACAAAGTTTGTAGTGCTTGCCAGAAGGGAGGAGCTAAAAGGGGTTGTGTCCAGGGTGTGGTGATTTTTCATGAACGGTTTCTAGGTTCTTGTATGGTACAAGTCCTGGAGAGTGTGCAGGGGAGCACCAATATTTTTTTCTGCAGTTTTAACTTTGTGTTGCAGTCTGTTCCTGTCCTGTTTTGTTGCTGCTCCAAACCAGTTGGTGATGGTAAATCAAAAATCAATAAAAATATATCGCACAAAACTGAAAAATTAATTAAAAGATAACAGAATCACACACAAAATCATGTTTTTTGTGGAAATTAATTTTTTTATGCTATTTTTTTATTTTCCCCCAATCTAGTTTTCACGTTGTGTGCTTTCCAAATCATCATTATCGGTACACTAGGTTCTAGATTGACAGCCTCTTGTCTAGCCTATCAATCGAAGAGGGGATTTTTACGACAGTAAGAGTCTCATGGCTGCTGTGGCTCATACAAGTGTGAAGAGGGATAACCACCATCAGCTGGTGACTGTCAGGCAATTAAACAGAAATGTATTGTTAGTGGGTGAGAGATGCTGTGAACATACACAAAATGTTGAGTGAAATTTTCAAACCAAATTTAAATGAAAAATTTTTAAACTTTATAAAAAAAAATATATACATAAAGGAGAGTCGGGGAAAAAAACACATTTTTAGTGTAAAACCCAGGGAAGCCCATTTGGAGTTTGCCAAAAGGCAACTGAAGGACTCTTAGACTGCGTGGAACAAGATGATCTGGTCTGTTGAAACCAAGATTGAACTGTTTGGCCTCATTTCTAATTGTTAAAATGTTTTATGTAATGTTATTAAGGAAACCAGGCACTGCTCATCACCTGCACAAAAGCATCTCAAAAGTAATGCCTGATAGTGGCAGCGTCATGCTGTGTGGGTATTTTCTGCAACAGGGACTCAGCAACTTGTCAGGGTTGAGGGAAAGCTGAATAGAGCAAATACAGAGATTAAACAAAACTTGTTTCGCAGAGCTCAGTATCTCAGTCTTGACCAAAGGTTCACCTTTTAACAAATCTAAGCACACAGCCAAGACAACACAAGAGTGGCTTAAAAACAACTCTGTTAATGTCCTAGAGTGGCCCAGTTAGAGCCCTGATTTGAACCTTATTGAGCATCTCTGAAGAGACTCTCAACCTGACACAGCCTGAGAGAATTTGACATTGAAAATGGCAGAAAAACCACAGTTTAGGTGTTCAATGTTTCTTGCATCGTACCTAAAACAAACTCAAGGTGTAATTGCTGCTAACGGTGCTTCAACTAAGTACTGAATAAATGGTCTAAATACTTATGTACATGTGATTTATTTTTTTCACAATTTCACATAATCGGGTACAGAGTATAGATTAATTAGAAAATAATTTTATATATACTTGCACTATGTATATTATTATGGTTGGGGTGACTCGCCGCTGCATTGGGCTGAACACAGACAAGGGAAATCTGGGGTGAAGTTTTTTTATTTGGGACCAAAAACGCATCTGCAATCTTTTGCTTTTAGTGAGACAATAGGCGAGAGCACCGCCATTAGTCGGGAAATTAGTAGGTTCTTCAAAGTAGGCATCAAGAGAATGCCAAGAGTGTGCAAAGCAGTATTCTAAGCAAAAGGTGGCTACTTTGAAGAACCTACAATATGACATATTTTCAGTTCACTTTTTTATGTATATAATTCCACATGTGTTAATTCATAGTTTTGATGCCTTCAGTGTGACTCTACAATTTTCATAGTCATGAAAATAAAGAAAACTCTTTGAATGAGAAGGTGTGTCCAAACCTTTGGTCTGTACTGTATATATAAGCTACTTTTACTTGTTAGCCTTGTACATTTTTACTTGTACTTAAGTCAAAACTCTTTAAATGTAAAAGTGCTTTTACTTGAACAGAATTTTTGAGTACACTTTCTACTTATGTGTATAAGAAGAGGCCTTTTTTTCATTAAAAAACCATACACTCAAAATGGTCCATATCCATAACTGTATATCCATATCCATTTCATGCCAGTGAACCTATTTTAAATAATTAAATTAGCCTTTGTTTCAAACTATGGATAATGCCACTTTCTACACTGTCTCTATCTTTTTTTCCCATGACACATCTTTAAGTAATAAAAAAATAATTTATTTTGATTTTGGCTGGTCCCAAACATGCTTTATTTAGATAAGCTTCTTTTTCACAGACACTAGTAACTGACTACTTCTGCAGGAAGGAGTAATCCTGTAGGTGTAACTTACCCAGAAAGACCTGTCAATGAAGACTGAAGCAGCATGACGATCAATAACTTTTATCCCCCTCAATTTATTCAGCAATAGATTTGTACAAAAAAGATCCACAATTCTTCTTGTAGAAATATATATTTTTTTCATTAATTCTCTTTGACTAAAGTTACACATCAATTACACACATACTTTATGGTACTGAACAAAATGTATTTTGACAGTGTGTTTACGATAAGCATTACATTTCTTAGGGGGCATTTCTAATTGATTTCTATAATCCAGTTCAATTGGCAGCAGCCATATATGGAGCAATCAGGATTGTAAATTGCGATCTTTAACATAGTGCATAAGTGCCTGTTTTTCTTGGGGGTAATATAATTCTCATTACAGGGTATGCAAGAATATCATACACAGTCTCAGTAAGCTTTATCTGCTTGTGATTGTGCATGTTTACCAGCAAATATACGATTAGGGCGCATAATTATATCTTTAGGTTACTTACGTAACCCCGGTTCTCTGATAACATGAGTGAGGTATCTTACTATGGGAATCGCCTCGGGCGTGACCAATCCTGGAAGCATCAATCACACCACGTCTGTCGGCTGACAGACCAATCACGACAGTGATGCGGGAGTCCCGCCTCCCTATATACACCGCTGCTGGCGGTCCCTGCCTCATTCTCACATATCTCTTCTCCGTGCACTGCAAGGAGGGAAGTGTGGTGAGATACCTCACTCATGTTATCAGAGAACCGGGGTTACGTAAGTAACCTAAAGTTCTCTTTCAAACATTCGCTCGGTATCTCACTATGGGATATAGACAACTCCCGTATTGCAGATATGATGTCCAAAGCAGGTGTCAACCAACTCAGTGATGTGATAAAAAGAGATAACCCCCCTCACTGAAGAGAGTGGAAAAACGAGAGAAATGACAAACATCCGAACCACGATGTTTCCATCACCCGTTGTCATTCCCTTACGCATACACGTATACATGACCAAAAACACATCTATATAGACAAATACATGTATATATAATCATACCTACAATATATACACAAATATATATTACACACTCAGGACGGAATGAGCCAGCGAAGGCTCCGTGACATCCAGCCTATAAAAACGGACAAAAGTGTGCAGCGAAGGCCAGCATGCCGCCGCACAGATGTCCTAAATCGAAACACCCTTAAAAAGCGCCCACGAAGTGGCCAAGCCTCGGGTACTATGAGCCCTCAGTCCTTCCGGAGGGTTGAGACCCACGCTATTATAACACATTATAATAGCCTCCACGAGCCAATGGGACAGGCGCTGTCGGGAAACGGGACTTCCCTTACGGGAATCGACCCATGAAACAAACAGCTGATTACTCCGTCTCAAACCCTTCGTCCTGTCAACATAGTGACATAACGCACGGACAGGACACAGACAGTGAAGCCGCTCCTCCTCCGCTGAGGAAAAAGGAGGCGGATGAAAAGCCACCAAATCCACCTGTCTGCAGGCAAAAGCTGACTCGCTCACCTTCGGGATAAATGCCGGATTAGTCTTGAGAGCCACTCGCGAGAAATCCGAAGCAAACCGCATACAGGAGTTATGAACTGACAAAGCATGAAGTTCACTAACCCGCTTCGCGGTAGAAAGAGCCAATAACAAAGCGACCTTCAGCGACAGGAGCTTTAAATCAATACTCCCTATCGGCTCAAAAGGAGACTGAGAGAGCGCGCTCAGGACCACTGACAGATCCCATGGCGGAACCAGCGGCTTTGAGAACGTGCTCAGACGCCGCGCTCCCTTCATAAACCTGCACACGAGCGGGTGATGACCGATAGTATTACCGTCAATCCCTACGTGGCATGCAGAAACAGCGGTGAGATAAACCTTAACGGTTGAAAAAGCCCTGCCCTCATCCAAAAGTTCTTGTAAAAAGCACAACACCTCTGCCACAGAACAGTGAAAAGGGACGATATGTCACTGAGCACACCATAGTTCAAACACACTCCACTTCCTATCATATGCGAAGCTGCTCTCGCATTCTGAATCGTCTCAATCACCCTCGGAGGCAAACCAGCGACGCTGAGATTCATCCTCTCACGAGCCAGGCCCAGAGAGCTACTCTGTCCGGTGCCGGGTGAAAAATCTCTCTGCGCGCTTGCAAGAGGAGATCCCTGCGCAACGGGAGAGGCCAGGGTCGATCGTGCAGGAGTTGGAAAATCTCCGTCAGCCACACTTTCCCTGGCCAGTTGGGAGCGATTAGTATGACAGAGTGACCGCCTTCTCTTACTCTTTGTAGAGTCGGCACGATCAAACTTAGAGGAGGAAATGCGTAAAGCAGAACGTTTGGCCACGGGTGGGCTAACGCATCCACACCCATAGGTGCACCGTTTCTCGCCAGAGAAAAGAACAGAGGGCAATGAGTGTTTTCGTGCGAGGCGAAGAGATCTACGGCGGCCCGGCCTAATCTCCCCCATAACAGGTTCACCACCTGAGGATGGAGAGACCACTCCCCGTACAGGGGATTTCCCCTGGACAAGAGATCCGCCCTCGCATTCAACATTCCCGGCACATGAGTCGCTCGCAGCGACAGGAAATGCCTCATGCCCCACACCACGAGATCTTGCGCTAGACGGTGAAGTTGAGGAGAGCGCGTTCTGCCCTGGCGATTTATGTACGCCACCGCCGTCGTGTTGTCTGATCTGACCAATACGTGGTGGCACCGAAGAAACTGCACGAAATGTTTCAAAGCTAGAAACACCGTTAACAGCTCCAGAAGGTTTATGTGCGCGCACCGAAGCGAAACGGGCCATTTCCCTTTCGCTATCCTGCCTTCGCACACCGCACCCCAACCTGTGAGTGACGCATCTGTCGTCACTACCTTCCTCAGGGAAACAGCCCCCAGCGGGGTTCCCGACTCGAGAAAATCGCGTTTTTTCCAGTGATGGAGAGCGCGTAAGCACGGTGACGTCACCATCACTTTGCGATTGAGGTGGCGTTTCGGACATAAGCGCTGTGCCGTAACCCAGCATTGAAACTCTCTCATTCGCAACAGTCCCAACGGTATGACAGACACTGCCGAAGCCATCAGCCCCAGCAGGCGTAAACAGAGTCTGAATGGGACTTTCCTTCCTCTCTGAAAAAGAGAGAGACAACTGCGAATCGACCTGATGCGCTCTTCTGATAGAAAAGCCTGATAACGGTCTGAGTTCAATCTGAGACCCAGGTATATTATTTCCTGTGTGGGCACCAAGCAGCTTTTTGTCTCGTTTATCCTGAAACCCAAGCCAGTCAGGTGAGACAGAAGCACACTCGTATCCACCTCCGCTCGCTGCCGTGACGGAGCGCAGAGGAGGAGATCGTCCAAATACGCTGACACTCTGAGACCCGCTGCTCTCAGCGGTGACAGTGCAGCTTCGACACATTAGGTAAAGATCCGCGGAGCTAGAGCTAGCCCGAACGGAACCGCCAAATATTCGTAGGCTGTGCCCTGATAGGCAAAGCGTAGGAATTTTATGTGTGCCGGATAAATGCTTATGTGATAATACGCGTCCCTCAGATCCACTGATGTAAACCAGTCTCTGGGACGAATAACACTGTACAAAGCTTTCAACGTGAGCATCTTGAACTTGTACTTTCTGAGGTGTTTGTTGAGGTTCTGTAAATCCAGAATGGGACGGAGACCCCCCCCCTTTCTTGGGAACGACAAAGTACCGGGAGTAAAAGCCGAGTTGGCTGTCCTCTCGCGGCACCGATCGAATTACCCCTTTGCTCAGTAAGGAGGTTATTTCGTCCTCCAAAACCTGAGCAGATTCGCCCTCTGCTGTCGACCAAATCACGCCGCTGAAAAGCGGTGGTCTCACGGCAAATTGCAGGCGATATCCCCGCTGTATTGTGGAATACACCCAATGACGAACTGCGCATGCGCCCCAACTCTCCGCGCGAGCAGAGAGCGGGCCTCTGCGGCTCTCGCTGACAGACAGCGCGGTGGCACCATCTGGCGGCGGAGCCAGGGGTTGCAATTCTGGTTCGAGTTTTTTTTTTTTTATAGTGTGTGTGGATTTTTTTACTCTTCTTTTTGTCACACACGTCTGTGCCCTCGGCCCACTGCCTGGATGCACAGAACAAATCTTTAATAAATTTGGACGAACATGGAACATTCTGCTCTCTCTCTTGCATAACCCCGCCGGCGGAGAGGGGAGAAGTAACTTTCCGGGCACTGGGGGAACTGGTGCCAACACTCCAACCGGAGAAATTTTGTTCGTCGAACACAGTCTTTGAAACGCTCCCCAACGCCTTTTCGCTGGAGGGGGAGGACAAGACTCCTGATATGAGTCGAGGGGTGCTACAGAAACTCCGAGAGTGCTGCCACCTCTCTTTTGACCCAAAATCAGACCACAGGCTAGGTCGCCCGCCTTTTCTTCTCTCCCTGAGGGTCCGCTGGGCGATGCCTAGCAGCTGCCTCTGCAAAAGAGGTCTTTTTCCTGGGCTGGGGCTGTTTCTGGCGAGCCTCCCCGCGCATTGACTGCTGGGGTGGGGGTTGCCTAGGAGCCCTGAAACCAGGCTGTCTCTCTCTGGATGCAGGGGCGAAATATGAACGTGCGGGTTGGGGAGGGCAAGCAGGAGGCTTTCTTGGGAGGCATGCCTCAAACGCTTCACCATCCTTCTTGCGAAGGTCGCATTGCTGGCGCATATTCGCCACCGCAGCCCCGAAAAGGGCTTTTGGCTCTATCGGGGCATCAAGGAACTCCACCTTCTCCCTCTCAGATAAGCCCGTCAAACCCAACCACAGGGCCCTTTCGCCTACCACAGCGAGGCCCATGCTGCGGCCGCAGCTCTGGACCGCTCCCCTAGAGGAACGCAGGTTGAGATCTGCAATGACGCAGATTTCTTCCCACAAGGTAGAATCTGGTGACCCAGCATCAATCTGCCGCCCCATCTCTTCCATGAGCTCTGCCTGGTAAGCCGTGAGCATGGAGGTGGCATTCAGAGCTCTAACCGCCAGGGCCGAGGAGTGGTAGATCTTCTGAAAAAGGGAGGCAGACAGCCTTTCTGTACGTCCTGGCAGAGAAGGGGAGGAGGAGGATAGAGAAGCTCGTTGATTTGGGTGGAGGTGGCTAGCCACCGACAGCTCTACGGGGGGGGGGGTTTGTACATCCCCAAAGCCTCCATATCGTGCACCTCCAGTCTAGAGAAACCCTTAACGGGCACTCTATGCGAGAAAGGTTTGTCCCAAAAACGACGCATTTCTGTGACACACGCCGGTACAGCAGGAATCAGCTGCTTAACTGGGGAAGTGCGCGATGGCAGCCTCTTCCCGTCATATAAATCCCTCTCAGCGTCGGGATGCACCTGCTGAGACGGCCATTCGATGGAAAGTTTTTTGCCCGCTCTCCTACACACCTCCATGAGGTCCAGCTCACCTGGCATGGGGGAAGGGCCCGTAGCACTTCCAGGCCTGGAGAGAAGATCCAGAGGGAGGATAGCATCCTCCTCATCGTCCTCCAAATCCTCTTCCAAAAAATGAGCGACCTCATCATCTTCCTCTTCCACACCCTTGTTATCCAGCAGAGAGTGTGATTTGAAGAGAGAAGGAAGGACAGGAGAAACCTCGTCCATAAACTCTCCCCAGCTGCACTGTGCTTGCGAAGCAGCCTCGTCCCTCTCCGCGGGCAGCGGAGAAAGACACGGGTCCCCCTTATTCGCGGCCGCGACTCGCAGACGGCGCTCTCGAACCCTTGACGGGAAAAGAGCGCAGTGCGGGCAGCACTCGGGGTTAGCGAGCACGGTTTGACCGTGCCGAACTCCTAAGCACACGATGCACAGGGGATGAGAGTCTTTTTCCGAGATCGTAGACCCGCATGCACACGGTCGGGATTGGATTTTCCCCGCCGTGC
Source organism: Silurus lanzhouensis (assembly GCA_039877035.1). NCBI lineage: Eukaryota > Metazoa > Chordata > Actinopteri > Siluriformes > Siluridae > Silurus > Silurus lanzhouensis. The sequence continues at coordinate 1,476,842 of JBCEWE010000473.1, forward strand.
ACCCGGATGAGCTCGCAGCCGCCATAACGGAGGTGCAATCACCGGACAAAAGGAAAAACCAACGAGATCACCACGACGTGCCTCTCGAGAAACGGGTCTCGAACAATAATGTAAATACTCGCTTGACGCGATGTGAAAAGAAAAAATAGCAGAAGGGAATATCCGCTTTGACAGTGGATATTCTCCCCAAGAAGCAGCCGCGCTCGGAGACGTACCTTAACGGCCTGTCTGTGAACAGTTAAACGACCGCCCCCAGAGGATCTGCTGAGGATAGCTTCCTAAAAGGATCTTCACGGGGAAGAGAACGAGAATGAGGCAGGGACCGCCAGCAGCGGTGTATATAGGGAGGCGGGACTCCCGCATCACTGTCGTGATTGGTCTGTCAGCCGACAGACGTGGTGTGATTGATGCTTCCAGTATTGGTCACGCCCGAGGCGATTCCCATAGTGAGATACCGAGCGAATGTTTGAAAGAGAACCTATTTTGCAGTGTTTGTTGCTTTTAAAGATATGGGATGGGACATTTATTTGCAGTAGCTGTGCCCAGTCTGTGAAGCACAATAGTATTGAGTTGAATAATCATGATGATTAATTTATTTAAAATGCTAACAGAGTAGCAACATTCTTTAATTTAAACCTTTGGGAGCCATAGGAAAAATCAAGCAGGGTCATTTTTTCTGCTTTTTTTTTTTTATATATTTTTTTTTAGATCTTTTAGGTTTTTGTACTGTACGTGTTGTAAGGTTAGATGTAATGAACATGGAACAAAAGAAACATGAAAACATTTCTAACATATAATTTTACAGGCACTGTGTTCGGTTCAAGTGAGACAGGTTTCAAAACTCAAACCATTCATCAAAAAATGTTCAGCCTGTTTAAAAATAAACCAACCAAAATGTTGTGTAGGAAATGTGGCAGCTTGAATGAGTTTCTTGCTGGTCACAGGTCTTGTGGTGTTTCTTTTAGAAAACACCATCTGAACTAGACACAATTAAAACAAAACAAAACAATAAAACACCTAATTAAATTAATTCTAGACATTTAAAGCATTTTTTTGCACCATTAAAATCCTAAATATATAAACAAGAGCAAAGCCTAGTTAGCATGGTTGTAATTAAAGTAGGGCTGTACCTAGCTATCAATTATAAATTTTGGTAATTTAGTATTCTACCAATTTTTTTAAACAATTAATTAAGTAATCGGTTAAGAAGTACTTTGCACTGTACTGTCTTTTCTTTATTCTTTAGTTTTCCAAATGTGCCCATTTCCAACACAAAAAAAAAAAAAAGATTTTTGCCTAATGCAGATTTTTTTTCTTGCAATTCTAACTTTATTTCTCATAAACATTCAACATTTCATCAACCATGTTTTTAGGCCTGAAGTTTGAAGTTGTTGGTGTATGAATGAGGCCACTTATGCTTTATCTGTCTTGTTCCTCCAGAGCTGATTGTTAGACAGATCATGCGATTCTATTGATTGAGCTTTTTGGCAATACAAATGAGGTGACGCTGCCTGATTGGCTAAAAGAAGTCAGAATTGCGACAAATAAAGTTGTAATTGAGAGAATAAAAGTCAGAATTGCGAGAAATTAAGTCAGAATTGGAAAAAATAAAAAGGTGGAATTATTTTATTTATTTTTTTGTGCCGGAAACAGGCTTCAACATGAATCTTCTCCTCGCCCCTCACTGTTTTCTCAAAGTTCCTCCATTTTGTAGCGCCATGTGTAGTTAAAAGGACTAAACGATGCATCAAAGCAAATAATTTGCCTCGATGATTTTTTGTATTCGAATAACTTGAGTTACCCGAGGAATAGTTTCAGCCCGAAATTGAAGCTTATTTATGTCATAATACCTTCAGCATATCGTGTATGTGATTATTCTGACACGAGTTTTTCCCTCTCCTGCTTCCTCCTTTTTTTCTATAAGCCATTTATTTAGCTGGCTTGCCATGTTGTGTTGTGATCATCCCTTTTTTGTGCAAGACAGATAAGGTGCAACAAGGTTCATTACAACCTCTTGCAAGCAGAAGACACCGTGCTCTCTATTCTTTCCCTTACTGCTTTGCATACTAATCTCACTACCAATAGGTCTCTAAGCAACAGAGACTTGCCAGAAAGCTCCTGCTTTTCCACCGGTTACATACTTCGAAACAAAATACAGCTTTACTTTGGTATAAGTCATAGTGTTGGTGCACGTTTAGTATGATCACATACAAAGAGTCTTGTACAAGATAACCAGCTTTATTGTCATTTCTACCATACTGTATATAGCTGATACACATTGAAATGAGACAACGTTTCTCCAGAACACTGGTGCTACATAAAACATAGAGCTACATAACACAACGTAGAGCTACATACAGAACACAGAGCTAAGGACTAAGTTGTCCTAGCCACATACAATGCATCGTGTGCAACCAAGTACAAACAGTGCAAGACAAAAGATAAACAAATACAAAGATACAGTAAGTGTGCAATGCAATGGCACTGTTTAATCCATCAAATATAGATTTCTCTCCTTTTTTTTATTTGAGCTGGAAATAGCAAAAAATATATAATTCATTCATATCTGTTAAGTTTAAATAATGTTTTTGTATTTGGCTCCACCCCTATGATATGTTAATGGAAATAATGGTTTGGATAATGGTAAATTCAATTGATGATTTGATATTTATAGAGATCCATGAAGCTTGCATAACATTAGTCAACCTCCGGATATGTTGCGCGCGCACACACACACACACACACACACACACACACACACCACACACACACACACACACACACCTTTTCAAAGATGTGATTAACAACATGAACTACTAACAAGTCTACATTTTTATATGCACATACTTTTTTTCTATGTATATAAAAAAAATGTTAACGTCGTCCTGAATTGTAGCAAATGAGGAAGATTACCAACAAGGACAATAGCAATTGCCCTAGCTTGATTAGTATTTAATGTGAATATTTATACTATTATTTAATTTTATTTAAGAATTAAAAGCATAATCCAGTAAAACATTAAGCATGTTTGAATTGGATCAGGTTAGGTAACCTTTAAAAAACGTTAAACATATCGCAAAATATTATAGACATATTATTCTAAAATCTTTAATGTAAACCCCTGCCATTCCAAGCACTCCATGTAATGGTAACTGCTCAAATAGTGTGTGTAAGTTTCAGAAAATGTGCTATGTGTAAAGAAGACTGAATATGCTCTAAAAAGTGCCACCTTTTTTAAAGGCCAACATCTGTTGTCAAAAATGTTGTTAGCTGTTAATGATCACCACTGGCAAATTGCACTCAATTAAAATGGCACTTGTGCGTGCAAAAGGTTTCCAGAGGGACAGCACAGTATTAGAATTAAAGAAAAGGTGCTAATGTGGCCTGAGGACTAAAACTAATGTACTTGCTCCACTCAGCTAAAACAGTACCATGGAAATTAATAGAGAAACACTCAAGTAGTGGCAGTAAAAAAGGAGCTGGGACAGAAAGGGATTAAGCATGCTAAAGCCAGTATGATCTTTGCCAGAGGCCCGGCCTTAATGTGTTTCATTTTATAATGAGATTTGGTAAATTTCTGATAAACAATAAATATTAATCAGGAACGAAGTTGGTTATAAGTTGTGTTGGATAAAACAATGAGGGGCTCATTGATAAGAACTGAGTGACATATGAGATCATCTTTTTGACCTAAAACTAAAACTAATACACCTAAAACTTCTCATAATCGCTTCCTATTCAAATTTCTTTTCAAATTCCTTTAGGTTAATTATATAGGTCTTCTCTGTCATTAGCAACAACCATGAAGGCCCTTAAATACAGTATTAGTTATAGCCGTTCTGTAATACAGGACACTGACATGTAACCTAATAAACCTTTAAGGCAGGTTGCTAATTTAAAAAAATAATAAAAATTTTGAATTCTAAGATATTGAGGAAGTGGGTATATTAGTGGGTATATATACAAATTGATTTTACACGAATATATTTTAATATTTGTCAATTGTAAATAATGACTAATAAATAAGGTAAAAGCATATAACTATATAACAAACTGTTTTAAACACACCCACACACACATCTCTTAGCTCTCATAAGTCTGATGGTTGACGTACAGTCTTCATTCAGTGTGTTTATTTAATAACACATATTGCATGTAGCTAACTTATATCTATTCTATTTGAAGCTAATATTGTACAATATTACAATAATTCTAAAATGCCAGAACATTTACACATCATGAAACCAGTATAAAATATGCACAAGACAAATTGTAAAAGGCATATGTAAAACCTATTCAGATAAGGGGGTTATTTTTCTATTGGCCATGCCACAATAAGGCCTGGATATTGACTGGCCATGGCACATTTATCATGGATATTGATTGGCTTATGTTCTACTAACTTTAAGAAAAGTTGATAGAAAGATAGATCATTATAATGCAATGCAGCTTCGTCTGTCAATCATTATTTGGTAGCCTAAGTCTATGTTTGAATTAAATTGTCCTCATATTTCTTTGTAAAAGAAATGCTGCATAATAGTATTATACTTTTAAAATCAAAATATCTTGGTAGACACATTTAGAAATATGATACTCTTCTTGGTGTTCTGGAAAGTCCTCACATGGTACTTTAGAATTCCATACAATACATGAAGAAATGATTTTGTTTACAACTTGGGGACACATATGACCCTGCATGCTTGTGATGATGACCTGTATTTTATACAGCAAATCACCCTTTATAGACAATGAGCTTTTAGTGATAAGGCAGCTGTTAGACCACATCAAGAGTTCCTACGAACCTTTTCAGGAGAATATATGAACTGTGTCTGATTTGACGTTATCAGTGCACTTCTAAAATAAGTTGAACTTTAAATCTAATCAAAAGGCACTTTACTAGTATGCTCAATCACTAGTTTTTAAGTGTTGCTCTGTGGCAGCTATTTGGTTAAAATCGATTTTGTTAAGTAAGGGCAAGCACATCAGCACAATTCCTGTTCTCAAGCCAGTCAGTTGAAACGAGATTGGAAAGTGGGTGATAATGGCTACATTTCTCTGGGGTGCAGTGTTATTGCTTGCTCTGATTGTGGGGGGTTGAAATCTTTTCTAATTGAGACCTTAAAGAGTGGGGTCTTGCTTGGGCTGCCTGTCAAAAAGAGCATTCGTGCAGTAACCCACTTAGAGATGTCTCTGATAAACACAAAGGAGCTGTGAAATCAAGTACATATTCTCTGAATCTTTTTATTAAATGTTTTTAAAGCACACTCCAGTGGTAAATTCCGTGACCCCAGAAACCCATTAGTTTTGGCAACAGCTGCTAAATGATGTTCCATTGTTATTTTATGCATGAGAAAAAGGCAAAGGAACGTGTCACTTTTGGCTTTGCTCTTGACTTTCAGAATGATCTGATTGTCAGGCTTTTCCTCACAAAGCTCTTAAAAGTTCTACATGCTCGGCTCCTGACCTTGACAAATCGTAACAAGAGCCTGTTGACTGGAATGTGAAGTGGTACTACACTGCCCTTTCAATTTGCTGATAATTCTGGGCAGACTTTCAACATTTAATGATTTCATTTTAATGATACCAGTTACAGCTTTTGTATTGGAAATATTTATTTGAAGGTACTTGTGGCCAAATATAAAACGCAATATTCACCCAGAGAAGATTATTTGGTTAATATTCATCAAGACTAGATGAAATGGGCATTTTTGAATTTGCTAAAATAAGTGCATTGGCACTTTAGTGGGGACTTAACCGACTTAATCCATCTCTTAGTACCACCACTATCACGTTGCAATTATAGAAAACTTCAATACTATAAAAAAACACAAAATAACAATGTGTGGCATTACAGAGAGAAAATTTCACGTATGAAGGCAGAATAGCATTTTACTTAAGCAAGAAACCCAGTTAAGACAACTCCAAACCTCTACACTAACACCGCAACTGTGCCACATAAATCATCTGGAGCAGTTCAGAATCAATATTCGTCTAATAACATAAGAAAAACATAAAAATGTAAATATGTATACTCATAATTTGCACCGCTCCTCGAAGGCTATAAGCCAGTGGTATCGCTCATATTCACTGGTCTGGAAGTGGCAAACAAACCCTTTCCTGGGCTGAGACAAGCTAGCTAGCTTCGGGGTTGGCCGACCTCTCCTCACGATTTCTAGCTTTTCTTGACAATGTATTTTTAAATATGACTGAAACCAAATCAATTTCTCTTTCTTTGTAGGCATAAAAAAAGTCTAACTCAGATGTATTGATAATCAGAGGACGGAAAAATGCTGACACTATTCTGGGCCAGCTAGCTGGCCCTGTGAGGCGAATATGAAATCTGATTGGTTAAAAAAACATAGCTATTTCTTAAGGGGACTATGGTAAAAAGACCGGCACTACTGACTTTGAAGACCATGGGCAGATTAGATCAACATGGCCAGCACATAGAGGCTGAAATCTGATTGGACAAAAAAAAAATAATCTAACATCCAGATACACATACTGGAAGCAGTGCAGCTAAGAGAAATGCTATGAAATGAAGAGAATAAACTGTTGGGAATAAGTTAATAAAATCTCATATTATATATTAATATTATAAAAATATTATAATTTAGGTTGTAAATGTAGATCAGTGCTTCTGCTTGTGTTTAGGCCAGCTGTGAAGGCTTTGCTAGCCCTGACCGCCCGCCACTGAATATGTGTATGAATTTTTTAAAAGTATGTAAATGAAAATCAGTGTGGTCCCTGCTAGTAAAACTGGTCCCTTCTAGTCAACATTTATTATTTACGGGAAAATAGCTTGGTTTACAATTTGGTTTATATATTCCAAATTGTATTTGGCATGTCACTTTGCAATATGTTTTGTATGCTAATTATGGAATGATCCACAAACATAAGTAGCATAAGCATAATTATGCTGCTAAAAGCCACAATAATGCATTGTTTCATTGTTTTCCTTTTTTAGTTATAGCTAATTCAACTCAAGAAAAGCTTGCTAATTAGTGAAGTGGAATCAGACGTGTTATTTTAGTTAAAAACTACATACAGTACATGTATGACAGTTCTTTTGGCCTTCAGGATAGATAGTGCTTTCTAGCTTATGCTTATGCTGCTTATGCAAACACCTTAATTATTATTATTACTATATATAAAACACAATCAGTCAACCTAAGACATAAATCAGTGCTTTTAATTTTTTTATTATAGTATGATGATAATGATAATAATAATGATAATAATAATAATGTGTATGTGTGTGTGTATATATATATATATATATATATATATATATATATATATATATATATATATATATATATATATATATAGAGAGAGAGAGAGAGAGAGAGAGAGAGAGAGAGTACAGAAGACACAAGAGTTTTCTTTATTTTCATGACTATGAACATTGTAGAATCACAGAAAGCAGAAAAAGGTCTAGAGTTTCAATTGTGGCATTTGCATGTGGTGTGTTTTGCTATTAACTCTCATTATGAAGTCTAGAGACCTGTCCATGCTAGTAAAGCAAGCAACCATTAGGCTGAAAAACCATAACAAACCTATCAGACAGATAGCAGGAAAATTAGCTGTAGCCGAAATAACTTTTTTCTAAATTCTTAAAAGGAAATAAGACACAAGTGAACTCAGGAACACCGAAAGAACAAGTGTATCGGATGGCAGAATTATTCTTTCCATGGTAAAAGGAATCTCCTTCACAACAGCAGGCCAGATCAAGATCACCTTCAGGAGGTAGATGCATGTGTCAAGAATCAAGAGATATCTTAACCAGAGAAGACACAGAAGGCTTGACTGTAAATGTAAAACTTTAATAAGCCTCAACATCAGGAAGACCTGAGCATAAGACTAGAGTAAAATATATAAAAACACATAAAAACAACTGTACCTTTTTGGAATACACTTCCTAAAGACAAAACAAGAAAAACATGATGGAAAGAGACTTGTGTGAAGTACCTTCGATATATTATGACATAGGCATATATGGCTGCGAATGAAACTAGGTCTCATTTATTGATGATGTGACTACTGCAGCACTATGCGTTCTGAAGTTAATATGTCTACAGTATATTATGCACTCGGATTCAGCCAAATGCTTCAAAACTCATTGGATTTGTCACCTGATGATGTGTTTTAGTTGCTGAAGGCAAAACTGAAAGGAACATGGCCAAAAAGCAAGCAGGAACTGAATATAGATGCAGCAAAGAACTTAAAATTGGCTGGTGCCTTCTGTGGGTTTATACTTTAACTGCAGCCAAGTATTAAAGATTTTGTAATTAATCACAATTTTATTTAATTAATTAAATTACTTTTGTTTCTTTAGAAAAAATGAACAACATACAAAAATGATTTATTTATACATAATTTACATCAGTTGGATGTATATATAGTGTAAATTGAATGTAATTGTGTATTAGAGAGACCTTTAAAGAAATTGACTTACCTTTTAATAGCTAGATTTAAAGGTCACAGTGGAAGACTTTTTTTTCCTAGTGGTAGTCTCTCATTTACTTGGGCAGGTTTCATGAACCATCTGTTCCACGAAAACAATTACATAGTTACACCATAGGATGTCAATAACCCTGATTAATCTGCAGGTCTACACATGCTTGGTTGTACTGCTGAAATGTCATACATAGAATATCTATATTCTATAACCTAATGCTTACAGCATCATATACAAATATTACAATATTTATGTCACATCTGGGATTTTTTTCAGCATTCTTTTGTTTTTCTGCCCTAAGCTTCATGTTCATAACATGCTTTAATTTCCCACTGTCCTTATCTCACTGACAACGACCCTTTCACTTTTGGAGGGTGCTGCCACTTTGTCAAAAGTGTCTGTCAGGAGTTGTAGAGATGGTAGATATGGTCCGATTTGGCACCTAACCTTTAGTGGAATTACTCTCTCTGTGACCCATGTCGGATGATTGTCTTTGAAATACCAGTGAAATCTGTGGCATTATTAAAGTGAGTGACATCCATTGGATGATCAACCCAGCAATGTTGACAGAATTCTCAAAGCTCTGATGATATTACACAGCGAGGAGATGAGTTACAACTCCAGCACTTTATGACTGGTAGTCCTTCAGCTTATACACGTCAAAACACACCTCCTCCCACGATTTGTTATTTAACCTAAGGCAATTCATTATTTGAAACACGTTTTGCAATCATGTTAAATAACTTATAAAGGTGAAGGAGATTTTACAGTATGGTAGCGTATCATATCGAGAGGGGGGTAAATAGGGAAAAAAAGGGGGGGAAAATGATCCTGAAGATGATGCTCAATTATTATGTGATTTGCTGAAGACTCTGTAAAAAATATTTTTGTTCATGTTTCAGATCTTAAAAAATGGATTTGGAAAAAAATGGAAAAGCCACTTTTAGCTTGGCAAATATATCACCTGTATGAGGCTGTGATCTATTGGAGAAAAAGAGCCAAATACAACACTGTTTGAACATTTTCAGGCACTGTAATTTGAGCTGCTGAATTATTCATGGTTGTCTTGGTAATGAGTGTAAAAAGAGGTTCCTTATCATTCATAATCTGGAGGGTAAAGGAAATATGAGCATGGACTTTATGCACTTAGTGGTACTTTTTTTGACAGAACTGAGCGATACTTGAGGAGGAGCGGAGATAGAGACCACCTCTATTTGCTTAGAGCAGGCAAAAACAACACCTCACACACCAGTAATGGAGCCTGTACCATGGATGAGCAAAGGTGCAACAGATCAAATGCTCTCTATTAAAGATAAACAGATATTGCAGCCATTTCTAACTTTTTTTTTAGTTTGCTGATCAACTAAAGCAGAATAAGCGCTAGTTCTCATTTTGCATTTTGCTAGTTCTTATTTGCTAGTTCTTATTTCTTCTTCTTCTTTTTTTAAAATCTATAATCTAATAGATGTAGGTCAGGATTTAATTTCGATGCAAGTTATATACTGTATAGAGCTGTGTATGTGACGGGTACAATTTTGACTTTTGTATAAGCTGACTCAAAAAAGAACAATACTTTTTTTTTGTGTTTTTTTTTTATTGATTTTGAAAAGGGAATTTTATTTGCATATTGTATATGGCAATAAATGTCTTCAACACATAAGGGATTAAAGAAGGTAAGAGAGTAGTGATAGTCTTTATTAAAGAGTGTAAGAAAAACTGCAAGAACTGATAATATCCATGATAAATATACTGAGCTAATCATATCTTGGGATTTTTTTTCTGCACTGCAAATCTTTCCAATGACCTTTACAACGGCAAGAGCTTTGAAACACAGTAACCATTAGTATCCGGTATCATATGCTCTCCTGACACCATATTTCAACACCCACATAGCAAAGGGAAAAATGAGATAGATAGGTCATAATATGTTATTGATAGTATCTGGAGTTTCTTTTTGGGGTGGGATGTAGTTATTGCACAATCCCTATATTTCTGTTGCTTGAGATACTGACTGAAAACAGATTAAATGTTCATAAATCAGGTGTGGAAATATTTACAATTTGCCAGGAGTTTGTATGCCATTTTAATAAAGTCTTTGCCAAGCTTGTCTCCTGTTTCAGCAACAGGCAACAATGTTCACAACACACCAGCACAAAACATCCGGGTTGAAACAGATCACAAGATTTATTTACCAGCATTGACAAACTTTAGATTAAATGTAATTGTTGCACACACACACACACACACACACACACACACACACACACACACACCACACACACACACACACACACACACACACTAGAGATGGCAAAAGTACACACATCCTTTACTCAAGTAGAAGTACTGATACTCATATTTTAAAAGATTCTGGTAAAAGTACTGACTACACTTTTTCACTCAAGTTAAAGTAAAGAAATCTGTAAAGAGCTCTGACACACTTAATAAAAAAGTAGCCATAACTATTAACTGTTTTACAGTTCACATCATATTAATATATTAAGATTAAATAATTTCTAATTTTGTTACTTAATGAATGTATCCAGGCTGAACAACCACCATAGAGAACACAAGCAGAGAAAAGGTGATGATGATCAGGTGATCAGAAATATCACAATCGCTATACTTCTTGTTGTCTTCTGCCTTTCTTATTGTTAGCTTCTTAGGCTAGCCAATGTCTGTGGTGCTTAAATAACAAAAAATAGGTTGAAGGGCTGAAAACGGCATGCAGTGAGAAGAAAAAAATAATGATTGTCATGTTAGATTAAAACTAAAGTAACGAGCTTGATTTAAAAATGTAAGAAGTATAAAAGAAAGATATTTGTGTAAAAATGTAATGAGTCAAAGTAAAAGGTTGTCCGAAATATGAACAGTAAAGTGATGTACTGATACCAGAAAAATCTACTCAAGTACAGTAATGAAGTATTTGTACTTTGTTACTTCCTAACACACACACACACACACACACAAACACACTATATTAATCACTTGCTTAAATATAACTTAAATAACCCCTTTTTATGTTTCAAGAGGTTATTTTCATATGTACAAGTTGGTTACACAATACAATTTAATGCTTACTAAGTGAATCCTCCTAGCAGCTTATGACATAATAACAATATATATATATATATATATATATATATATATTTTTTTTTTTATATATATAAAATACAAATTTACAAAGAAACCAGAAGTCTATCTATCTACATGTATAAATTGTGCAATGTGCAATGATAACATTAAACAAAGGCATGTGTAAAGTAAAAATAAATGTTTTTTAAAAAATTAATAAAATGTACTTGGCTTTGAAAGCAATTAAGTATAAAAAGAAAAGTTATGATTAATGAGAACTATATTTTATATATATACTGTATAGTATATATATATATATATACTATATATATATATATATATATATATATATATATATATATATATATATATATATATATAGTCTAATACAGGTTATCAGTTTATGTATTCAGTTAAAAGTAGCAAGGGGCAGCAATTGCTTCTAAAATGTAGTGGAGTGAATTGTAAGATATTATACTATACCTTAAAATGTTTTGAAGAAAAGGTTTCCCAAAATGCAAATACTCTGATGAAGGAAAGATATGCTAACCTCTTCATTGTCCTTAGGGAAGCAATTACATTGTCTTGTTAAAGCTTACTTTTTTTGCCTGGCATCTGCCAGGGTGTATTGCAGCCTCACTTCCAGGGATAAGCTGTAGGTCAAATGCAACCCTGACCAGGATAATGCTTTTACTGCACAAAGCTTTCCTCTTTAAGGATTATGGGACTATTTGACCTTTTAAATACTCATGCTCTGACCCTATATGTACAGCCTTTATAATCTATATCTACCCGATCAAGGAACCAGAGGACATTTAAAAAAAAAAGATTAAGCAACTGACCCAGATCTTTTAATTCATAGTTCAGGACAATGCAGAGTTTTCCAGTCCAATAACTGAGATTAAAATGCATCAGGAGCTAACCAGAAGGCTAAATTGATCCAAGGCTTAACACTGTATGCTTTCTTTAACATCAGAAGCACTGAAACTAACGGCAGCACAGCTACAGTACATGTTCTGCATACTACATATACACAGTTATAGTGTTTCCTGGGTGCACATTGGTAACAAAATTACAGGACATGAATATGTTTTATACTTTTGTATTTAAATATAATTAATATTACAAATAATAATATTAATTATATTTAAACACAAAATATAATTAATATTACAAATAATAATATTTTATAACATATTTATCATCCAAATTGTTGCCTTGCCCCCACACTTTAAAACTCTCTCCTGCATCTCTCATTCCACCTGTCTCACTGACTAACAGATGCAAATGATAATTAGAATTGCATGTCATTCTATTGTTGATGGAAAATGTAACTAATATTTAGATAAATATTTGAGTTTTAATTTTTTCCTTTATTTTCTTACATTTGTTTAAACCTACAGTCTGATATATTTGAGCAATTCAGTCATATAATTATTGCTCAGAAATAAGTGTTGCTTTAGACTATATTGATAATTAATTTAATCCAGCACATAGACAAATCATATATCAGAAGGCTTTTCTTATACTGAATGTAAGTAAATGATAAACTGAACTCATAACTACAGTATCATACATTCTCAGTTTTATTTAAATAAGGGTAGCACATTGCAATTGAATAAAAAAGGCTTGTTTGCAAAAGTAAAAACTTTTAATTTAATTGAACTATCATGCTTTTTCATTGCTTTCAAGAGTCATGCTGTGTCACAACTCAATTATACACAATCTGATGTGATCAAAATATGCCAATGTACATCACTGGCAATGTGGCATATCAATTTTAAACACTTTTATCCATCAAAAGACATTCTGCATTTTCTCAATATGTTTAGGGTGGTTTAGTTGGCTAATGTTGAAGCTGTAAACCTTCTGCAGCACTGCATAGCCTGCCACTAATTAAAATCCAAATTGTGTAAAAGTCCACAATAGGAGTTAAAATTAAGTTTAATTAAGAGCCTTTTTACTGACCATTTACAGTGGTTTCATAATATTTTTTTAGCTTTAGAAAAACTGAAATCACAAAATGTGTACTTTGTTTCATCACTTTACAAGTGTTTATGGTCAGTTACATTTAGGCATCATTAACCTGTTTCAATCTTTAACATGCTCCAATAATCCATCTTTATTATTCTTTTTCTCATTTTGCTGAACAACGATCAATCAAGGGATTATATTTTGTTATATGTCAAGTCTGCATGTTGACATTTCAGTTAGACTCATGGGTCTAACTAAATAACAAAAATGTAAAAGATTAAACTTTTCCTGTGCCAAATTGTGAATTGAATGGATTTAATCTCCTCTGAATGAAAACAAAGTTAGCAAGGTTTTTATATGACACTTTTATTCAAGGTAAACCTTAGTAAATAGACTTTCATGCATGAGATGGTTTTACAAAAGTAATGACACCATCTGTCACTATGTGGAGTAGATTTTGCCCAGGTGCATTTGTACACTCATGTCACAGGTCACATGATGTAGGATCTGTGCAATGTCATGGTTCAAAATCTGGTATTTAATGTTGTTAATGGCAGTGATGTACAGTAACTGACCTTTATATAGGCATTGTGTACCTGGGAGATGGTTGGCTACGGACACCATCCTTGAGGGGATTCAGTGGCTGTACACAAACAGAAAATGGCATTGACAATGTACAGCATTGTACACCTTCTTGACTGTGGATTTTTAGATGAGCTAACATTAGCCATATCATCTTAGCTAGCAAACGCCTTTCAGTGAGTATAGCTTTAGGTGTAATTTATAAAGAGTGTTGTTTTTAAATATTAACTAAAGTAAATTTTGGATTATGTGCATGTGACAAACTGTGCTTAATGGTGTTAATGAAAAAAATGTCAGCCTGCTATACAAGATCTCAGATTGCACACAAACCTAAACATAATGTCTTTTATCTAGTTACTATTTTTATATATATATATATATATAATATATATATATATATATAATATAATATATATATATATACATTTTTACATTTTCACATTTTTACATTTCACTTGCTATATATATATATATATATATATATATATATATATATATATATATATATATATATATATATAGCAAGTGAAAATGTAAAAATGTGAAAATGTAGAAATGTTTTACATGTTTCGCCTTATATTGAATGCATAATAGTTATTTCAATTATTTAAAAGAAAAACAATTAATTTGTGTTGGCCAAATGATTACCTACTTATGATTTATCATCTCAGAGGTGAAGTGGATCCCAGAGCCTATCATAGAATAACTCATCTCAGTTGTTGGGTCCCACATTTAAGCAGTATTTTACCTCTCTCCAAATATCCTACAACAATAAGTTTGGGGTGCTAGCATTATGGCAATTTTGGCAATGTGTTTCCTGTTTGCTTGATTTGGCTTCACCCTGTGTTTTTTTAGCAACACAATGTGCTTTCTTTTTTAATTATTATATACAGGACCCAAAAAACCATAAACATTTCCATGATTAAAAACTCAGTAAAACATTTTTTTTAATGAATTTAAATCTTGCACTCCCAGTCATCTTCATAGCTGTCAGAAGACATTTGCTTTTCCACTGCTAGAATCAATAAAGCCAATTATGTATCATGGTAGATAGCTGACCTGACACACTCCCCAATCTCCCAGTGAATTATGAGAAAATGGAGGTCACGAACAGCATGTGTAATACCATTTTTAAAATAGCTCCATGTCTTCTTAGCCAGTTTGTCAAAACTTAGCAACACATTTCTTCAGGCCTTCTGCACTTTCTCTGCCTGTTTATTTGCAGAGTACTTGCTTAGATCTGTTCTTTTTGGCTTTTTTGTTTGCTTGTTTGTTTGTTTGTTTTTTTGTTTGTTTTATGAAGTAATGGTTAATATTGCTCTCTGTGTCAGGGCTGAAAATACAAAGCTGTAGATTGTCACTGTGCTGGCTCTAAGCACGTTTTTGTTATATTCTTCCACCTGAGGAAGCGATCAGTCTTTCTTTGATAGGCCCTGCTGGAGACTGCGAGTACCAGGAAACCCAATTACTATGAGTAAATGCACTCGCTCGTGTTAGCACAGGAATCCAGGTTATATGTACTGCATGTAAACAATGGTTTTGAATTCAGGCCATCATCTTTTTGTTTGTAAATTTTTTTCTTTGTAATGCATAAGAACCTTTTGTTTATGAGATTATAGTTGGATTTTGGATGACCTTTTTTCATTCTGTACTACTTTACGGACTCATTTGGAATGATGGAATTGAACAAATGACGTGTCTGCTTACATGATTACAGGAACATGCACAAAGAATGACATTTAAACAACAACTCTTAAACAATCTCACAGTGTAGTCTTAGTACTTGTTGTACATGCTCTAGCACTAAGATATTTATTAGTTTATATTTAACTGCTCACAGGCTGCTATAAGCATTGTTTCTCAGGTGGTCCTAAAGTGTACATGCAGCAATTTATTGGCAACCTGTAAGTGGTTATGAGTACAGACAGTTAAAATTGCATAAATGTTTACTTGATGTGATAGGATTCTGACAGTACCATGAATGCTTATTTTCTTGTTTACCTAGGATTACTGTCAAGTTGCATAGGCTCCACTTTCTCATGTAGACCTCACATTGTATTTTCTTTTAGTGATTAGTACTAGGAGATCAGGTTCTTCACATTAGAGCAAGTGTATGATCATGTAATGTGTAAACTTTGTCTGCATTGAATCATGTAGCATACACACCATTTTGTAAAACAATAAACTTGTGTTGGTCAAATGATTAACTACTTCGTTTAAATTTCATATAGCTTTCCATTTTGTATTAACACATCATATTAACAGTATCAGATAAGATGTAACTGCTCATAAACTGGTATATACCTATTAAGTTACATTTCAGTGCTGCTCAATTTGTCGAAGTGTACATGGAGTAATTTGTTGGTATTTTAGAGATTTATGCAAGAGGATTATTAAATAATGTGTAAGCTTTGTTTGCATTAAATCATGTAGCATATGCACCGTTATGTCAACAAGACACCAGACTGTAGTGTGCGCAAATTCTTTTTACTTATATTATATGGTTTAATCAAAAGTTCCATATATTTCAGGCACATTTAAATGTTTTGCAGTGCAACATATAGTGCAATTCTTATATACTGCATCATAGAGATCAGGAGCAAATGTAAATGTAGAAAATCTATTAAACTTGTAGACTGAACAAAAATAGTTACTTGATAAGTTTTTAATTTACCATTTAGCGGTGGACTTTGGATTTCAGAACAACCTCTTCAAATTGTGTTTTAATCATCTTGAAATTATATATGTCTATTAGGCATTACATAAAGCTAAAAATAAAATCATATTTATATAATTTACAAATGTGTGCGTGCAAGCTCTGAGACTATTAATACAATTAATACTGTTCCAGGCATGCATGCTTACTTCCACATAACACATTATTTATGCATTTATACACATCATGTGCGCAATCATTTTGGCAATGAGTTATAGATTTGTCCCCAAACAAACAGGTGCTTTGTGAGCAGCACATAGGATTTTATGCCCAGTGGCATAATGGAGTGTGTTTGTTTGAGACGAGTGGCAAAATTCCATTCTGTACTTGCTTACAAGCCTGATCCATGAATACCTAGTGAATAGATGTGTGCTCTTTTTTTTTTCGGACAGTGATACCTCATAGCAACATCGTAGAGGTACTTAGGATACATTAATTCCAGTTCTCCCCTATTTTATCATCATTTGAAATGCATGCAAATTTTCAGTATATATTTATGAATGTATTTATACAACTATATAACAAAATACAACCCAATTCCAAAAAAGTTGGAATGCTGTGTAAAATGTAATAAAAAATGGAATGCAATGATTTGCAAATCTTATAAACCCATATTTTATATACAGTAGAACATAGAAAACATTAAATATTTACACTTAGTAAATGCACCATTTTAAGGAACAAGTTATGGCCACAATGTTCTTTAACATTGTAAAGACTTTAAATATCTCATTATCTACAGTACGTCATATTTCTAAAAGATTCAGAAAAACAGGAGAAATCTCTGTGTTCGAGGGACAAGGGTAAAAAATCAATATAGGAAGCCTGTGATCTCCTCAAGCAGCACTGCATTAAAAAACAGGTATGATTCTGTAATGGAAATCACTGCATGTGCTCAGAAACATCTGAGCCCATGAAAGCTCCAGAAATCACTGTCTGTAAAGACAGTTTGATATGCCATCTCCAAATGCTCTATCATGCAAGGAAGAAGCCATATGCAAACATGATCCAGAAACACTGTCATCTTCTCTGGTAAAGCTTAATTAAAATAGACTGAGGCAAATGGAAAATTGTTCTGTGGTCAGACAAATACAATTTTTTTACTCTATTTGTAAACCAGTGATGCCACATACTCTAGACTAAAGAGGAGAGAGACAATTCGGCTTATCAGCGCTTAGTTCAAAAGCCTCTGATGGTATTAGTGCATATGGAATGGGGACCTTTCTTATTGGGAAAGGCAGCAACAATTATATTATCATATTTTAGCAAAATATGAATGGGGCAACATTCCTCACCCAAAATTCATGCAGCTTGTCTCCTCAATTCCCAAATGTATACAGACTGTTGTTAAAATAAAGAGGAGAGGTTGCTTTACAGTGGTAAACATGCCCTTGTCCTAACTTTTTGGGACGTGTTGCAGTCACTAAATACAAAATTACCTAATTGTTTCCTTAAAATGGAACCTCAGTTTAAACACTTGATATGTATCCTATATCTCTTGTAAATAAAATATAGGTTTATGAGATTTGCAAGTTGTTTCATTTGGTTTTATTTATGTTATAAAGTGTACCAAATATTTGGGAATTAGGTTTGTAGAATGAAATGATTATATACCGTATTTTTCGGACTATAAGCCGCTACTTTTTCCCCACGTTTTGAACCCCGCGGCTTAAACAACGAATCGGCTAATTTATGAAATTTTCCTGGGTTTTTTCCGGTTTTACAAACTTTAAGCCAAAAAACTGAGCGACATAACATTAGACCAATGACATTTCCGAAGGGAAATGAAAAAACGCACCTCACCTGTGTTCTGAGCTGCACGGCTTCGGGAGAAAAAACATCCATCGGGTGATTTTTAAACGCACGACGATGCCAAAAGATAAACTCCTGAGAGAAATAGTTGTGAAAGGAAGGAGGAAGACAGTGAACAATGACTTTCTTGGTAGGCTACTGTTTAGATACAAGCCGTTGTAACGCGTTGAGTCTGGGTGAAGGGAGAGCTCGCTAACTCCAGTTGCAACAGAAATCATATAAGCACAGGCAGGTTTCCAAAACTCGTGCTTTTTTATTATTCTTGGCAACAGCGTTACGGGTTAGTCAAAGAAACTTAGAAATGAGCATCAGAAAATAATAAGGACATAATCCTCATCTTGAACACACGCAGTAATACCGGAGGAATGCAGTGGCAGGCTATTCCCGAAATACCGCTATGCTCTTAAAGAAAGCGCAACATATTTCACCCGTTACACCGTGTGTAACGTGTCTTTCGTTAAAGCCTGTGTAAAGTACATTAGTGTAGACACGCTTATAGACAGGTGCGGCTTATTTATGTTAAAAATAAAAATATTTGTAAAATTCAGTGGGTGCGGCTTATATATGGGTGCGCTTAATAGTCTGGAAATTACGGTACCTCATTTCGGACATACTGGATTTCAAACTGGTCAAGTAATTTAAAGAAAGGCTTAAAGCTGTGTTCCAATTCTCTTTATGCATTCTGACTGAGGGAGACTAGCTCAGAGATTGCTTATGTGTGTGTTTTTATGGTTCTACCAATAGCTGCTGTAGAATGGAGGACCTGTGAGGTCTCAATAATATGTCAGAGAGCTCCATACTAATTTTACAGCATTAATGAAGATTGACATTCAGTATTAGTGTGCGCTAAAGGTTAAAGGGTTTCACTACCGAATAATACATTGCTAATAATGAATAAAAGCCAGTGTGTGCCAAATGAGTGTATGCTGGTAATGTTCATTATCTTTAATTTATTCATTAATTTATGTTAGGCATGTTACCACACGCAGTAATGTAAGAACCACACTGATCTGTGAGGCACTGAATGTATGCGTTTTGCATGTCAGGCAATTATTTTAACTAAAATGATTTTTATAAACAGCAAAAAGGTGTGGCTTCCAAATGGTACAATATTAAAGAACATACCCTATCACAGAATGATTCTGTCAGCCATCAGTGGAGCCAAGGGAGCAAATCTGGCCCTCCTTTCTGAGTGGGATGGATGGCATAAGCTTTCTGTAAATGTCTATGATCTGATGTATATAGAAGCTGGCAGATTTTTTGTCATGATGTCGTTGCAGCAAGAAAAGAAGCAAGAGAAATATTATAGTATTTTAAGAAAAAAAAAAGTTAGCTTTGTGTTATAGTAAAGTAAAGTATAGTAAAGTATAGCATTTGTTAAAAATATTTTATTTTTTTAATTTTGATTTCACACATGTAGTCTATAGTTTACCCCACACACCTTGATTTAAAGATTATATAAAGGTTTAATATAAAGTTTGTTATATAAAGTTTATATAAAGAATCCTTAACTTGTGTTAACTGTTTTAAATGCAATCAACCTAGAATTTAGTTTGGATTTCTGTTACTTGGTGTAGATGATTATTTGGGTGGATATGACATTTAATAATTTCTGTTTCCCAGATTTAATTCAGCTTGTGTCTGATTCACTGGTTTATATTTCAAGCATTAGCCACTGTCTTGGCATTTACAGACTAGTTGATTCTAAACATACAGTGAGGTGGCCTTGAGGTCCCCCGCTTTGCAGCGACATGACAGCAATGAATTACATAAAGCTCTGGCGCTGTGCTTTGGCTGAGAAGCGCTTATGAAGGTCAAGCTGGCAGGACTTAGACAGTCTGTGAGATTCATGTGGTCCCCCCACCACCTGCATACATACAAGTGTGCTCATGATGAAAAGTGTAGGCTTCCCTTCTGGGTAGGCTAGGTTTTTGCAGGCTCTAATTTAGACCAAAGCACAACATCTGTTTGTACCATGGTTTTCCATTTACTCCTAAGATCTTAGCCGATCAGTTGGCATAGTCACCCATGCCAGTGTCAGTGTCTTCAACCACTTTCATAAAGAAAGCAGTGCAATCTGTTCATCTCTGGAAGGGGAAGAGCGAAGGGGAGGGGTGCATATTATCCATGTCCTGATATTATTGGAGATTATCCCTGACATATCACTTTCCTTGCAGGCACCATTAGCCAGGCTTCATCCCGCTTAGTATTTCTACCACCTGAGACCACTATTCTCAAGGACTAAGAATTATTACTATTGTATTTTTTTTTCCTGGTATATAAATTAATCACAGTTGGATTGTGATCAACTGCTTTTATTATTTTTATTATTATTCGCTGAAAGCCCTCTCTCCCAGAGGATGTCCATGGAACCCCATGAATCACTAAAAACAGAGCACCATATTGTAGTCATAGATAATTTGTCACTGACAGGTTGGCAGCACATTTGATGCATATTATCATTTCATATCAGGATAGAAACATATGCAGTAATGCCGTCTCTTTTTACAATCATAATCTTATATGGCAATGATTACAATGCATGTAAATAACACATAAATCCACACAATAATAAAAGTACAGTTGCTGGGGAATGACATGTGCCATACAGAACAATACACCCTAATGGTAGCATACATAATTGCACTGTACACAGTTGCTACACAGCATTGCAATAAACCAGATCCAGTGGCTGCAGAATTGAGAATTATTACCAGCCATAAACATTGCAAGATAGTTAGAGAGTAAGAGGACAGCTGAAATAGAAATAGGCATTATGTTAATGGATTAACCTCATGATGATATATACAGTATTTGACAAAAGTAAGTACACCCCTCACATTTCAGCAACCATTTTATTATATGTTCTCAAGAGACAATACTATAGAAGCAAAAATGGGATATACTTTAAAGAAGTCAATGTGCAGCTTGTATAGCAGTACAGATTTACTATCCTCTAAAAATAACCCAACATAAAGCCAATATTGTCTACATAACTGGCAACAAAAGTAAGAACACCCTAAGTAAACATGTCAAAACTGTGTGACCACCATTGTTATCTAGCAGTGCCTTAATCCTCCAGGGCATGGAATTCAACAGAGCTGTACAGGTTGATGCTGGGATCCTCTTTTTCATAATGACATCAGGAACTGCTGGATGTTAGACACATGGCGCTTTTTCACCTTCTGCTTGAGGATGTCCCACAGGTGCTCAATAGGGTTCAGGTCTGCAGACATACTTAATCACCTTCAGCTTCTGCAGAAAAGCAGTTTTTATGTTGTCATATTGTTCAGATACATTTAGATTAAGTACAGATAAAGACAAACATTCAAACATTCAGGTATTTACTTACCATCCCAGCCATTGATATTTTAGAATATTAAAAGTCATTGTCCTGCTTTCAAATGACAACTACACTAATCACCTGGTTTATAAGTGTTCCATCTTATAGAGAAAATAGAGCATTAAGCTGTGTAATTGTATACAGATTGTATTCTGTCTATATATCTATATAAATGTTTATTAATAAAATACCTGGTCACACAATATTCTGTAAAAATGATATTGTTCATCATAAACTTGCAAATGTTTACTTTCTTAAAAAAGTATTGCAGGGTGTTACTTTATAAATATTAAACATTTATCATTATTCGCCACAATGTTTGAGTGGGAGTTTGAAATAAATGTTAAGTGTTCCTTGGGGGGTACATTTAAGATGTTATTTTATTAAAAACATTGGGGGTCCCAATGTCTTGTGCCCACAAAACACAAACAGACACAAGGGATCCAAAAAGCTAGTGTATAGGTATTGTGCAGTGGCGGGTCGTGCATTTGGTACCTGGGCCTTCAGTGGGGATTTACCCAACTTAATTCACCTCTTAATACTACCACTATCATTTCACAATTATAGAAACCATCAATACTATACAAAAAACGCAATATAACAACGTGTGGCAGAGAGAAAGCTACCACCACAACTGTGCCACGTACCTTATCTGGAGCAGTTCAGAATCAATATTTGTCTAATAACATGACAAAAACATAACATTTTGAATAAAAATAAATAAATTAATAAAATACATGATACTAACCAGAGATGGATACTCATATAATTTGCAATGCTCTTCAGAGGCTGTAAGCCAGTGGTACCGCTCATAGGCACTGGTCTGGAAGAGGTGAACAAACCCTTTACAGGGTTGAGACAATGTAGCTAGCTTCGCGGTTGGCCAACCTCTCCTCACGATGTCTAGATTTTCTGGAAAAGTTCGCCTTTAAAATGGATTTTTAACTATGTCCGAGACCAAATTGATTATTCTTCCTCCATAAGCCAAAAAAAAAATTCCAACTGAAATCTATTAATGTGTGCAGATCATGTTTTGCTAGTCGGCTGTAACAGTTTCCCTCTGACCAACCAATCAGAGGGCGGAAAAATGATGACATTATTGTGAGGCGAATTTGAAATCTGATTGGTTAAAGAAACAGTCCCATTGCTAATATAGTTAATGTACATCGGCCAGCACTACTGATTCTGAAGGCCCTGAGCAGATTAGATTGACATGGCAGCACATAGAGGCTGAAATCTGATTGAACAAAATATCTAACATTCACATTTTCTTCATTTCGTAGCTCTTCATTTCGTGCAGCCAAGAAAAAAGTTACGAAATGAAGAGCTCTAAAATGAAGAAAATAGACTGTTGCAAATAAATCAGTACAATTTTTATGGAACAAATATTAGAATTTATGTTGTAAATGTCAGTGCTTCTGATAGTGTCCAGGCCAGCACAGAAGGCCTTGCTGTCCCTGATGTCCCACCACTGGTATTGTGTAGATTTCAGGCAACAAGATGAAGTGCATGTGATATTTATTAAAAGGAATTATCATAAACTAAATTTAGCTACAGTTGACAATTAAAGCCCAAAAATACACAACAAAGTAATATGGCTCTTTGCAGAGTACTGTGTAAGTTCACTCATTTATTGAAAATATTCAAGCTGAATCTTTTTTTTTTCACATTCAATGGACATTTTAAGTACTTTGCTTTATGTAAGCCAAATTAATGTGGCAGTGGGTTTAAGAAGTATACACTTGGTTCCTATTTTCTAAACCAAAAAGCTGTTTTTTGTTTCTAAACTGTTTTTTTGTTCCCATCTAAATACCCACTTATTCAGTTAATATGTTATTTCTACACATTTAACTGAGCCTTGGAGTATACCTCAATGGTATTTAACTCGGTAGCTTGAGCATAAGGAATATTTAACTCAATAGCTTGAGCATTTTTGCTACATGTTGGTGAAATCATAATATTTTACTCTTTTGAATCACCACCTATTCTAAACCAACAGACTCTTAATCACACAAAGGGCAGTTATTATGTTTTTACAATTTTATTCTAACTATTTAGAGATAATGCAGTTTCTTTATTAAATAAATCACAAACGAAGCAAACAAATTTACAAGTTAAGCAAACTGAGAACTAAGTATAAAAACAAAAGCATGGTGTGAAATATCATAGGAGTGACATAAACAGAAGCAGTTTATCAAAACAACAGAGACTAAGTAAGCAAGGGAACACTGAAATTATGTTAATGGATTAATCAGGTGAGAACGTCTCTAGGTTATGTATGTAACCCTAGACGCTGCGTCGCAACGCTTTGGGAACGCCCCCATGTTGTCCGTGCTCTGAACCACGTGTGAAATCTGGCCAATACGCAAGTCCTGACGTCATCGTCGGGCGACGTAGCGACGATCGGGAGCTACAAAATGGCTGTGCAGTGGTAGCGACACTGGCTTCTGCACAGAGAGTAGGGATGCAGGGAGTGTGGCACGGGGACGCAGTGTCTTGTTCCCTCAGGGAACTAGGGTTACATACAGATGTTCCCCATTCGGGAACTTTGAGCTGCTTCACAACGCTTTGGGAATGAGGTGTCCAATCACACCACACTGACCAGACTCTGCCTAGTGTGTGAGTGCCTCAACACCCGCACGTAGGACATAGGCGCCTGGAGTGGCTCTAAGGTCAAAATCGTAAAACCTGACAAAGGTCAGCGGGGTGGACCAGCACGCAGCATCGCAGATGTCTTGGAGTGAGATTCCAGCAGACCAGGCCGTAGAGGCCACCACATTCCGGGTGGAGTGAGCCTTGACCCCAAGTGGAGCAGGGAGACCAGAGGAGTCATAAGATGATTAAATGGTATCCACTACCCACCTGCTGAGAGTCTGCTTGTTGGCAGAGAATCCCTTCCTGTTGGGGTCATAACAGACAAACAGCTGCTCTGACTTCCTCCACGGACTCGTCCTGTGGACATAACCTGTTTTGCTTCTCCTGATCGGGGGCTAGAAACGGAGGAGGGCAGAACGCCTGCAGCAAAACAGGTCGTGCGGGAGCCATAGGCACCTTAGGTACGTACCCAGGTTTCGTGTAAAGAAATGCGCTGGTCATGCCAGGGGCAAATTCCAGGCGAGACGGGGCCACGGACAGAGCCTGCAGATCCCCGATCCTCTTCACGGAGGAAATCGCCATGAGGAAAGCGGTTTCACCAACAGGGGCCACCTCAGCCAGGCACTCTAATTCGCGTCCCGGGCCTCAGCCTCCGGGCGCCACGGAGGAAAAGTGTCACCAGAGGGTGTCTACCCAGCAACTGCCTCGCAGGTGGTGCAACATAAGGCACGATAGCGGACACGTAAACTTTCATGGTTGAAGGGGTCAACCCCGTGGCAAACTGTTCCTGTAAAAACTCCAGAACTGAACCAACCAGGCAATTAACTGGGTTTAACCCATGGTGCTCACACCATTTCATTAACAGCCGCTACCTTGTGGCATACAACCTCCTCGTGGAGGAATGGAGGATGGTCTCTACTACCTCAGCAGGGAGACCAGCTTCTACAAACTGTGTCCTCTCAGGGGCCACAGCCACAGCCTCCACAACTCCGAGCGGGGATGAACCAGGGTACCCCCCGCCTGTGAGAGGAGATCCCTCCTGGGAGGGATTTCTCAAGGAGGGCCCTTGAGGATGGACACCAGGTCTGCCCAACAATCGGGGTGCTACCAGGAGGAGACGGGCTCCGTTCTGGCAAACTCTCTGCAGAACTACGAAACTACAGAAGGCGTACAGACGTAACCTCGGCCACGTCTGCACCATGGCATTCAGCCCTAATGGGGCTGGGTGAGAGAGAGAGAAAACCAGAGGGGACAGTGCAAAGTCTCCTGAGTCGCAAACAGATCTACCTGGATCGAGCGGGCGTCTGCTCTTTAATTCAACCGTCCCAGGATATAAACAGCTCTCAGCAAGTGGAGTCTCCCCTGGGACCACAGGAGGATCTCTTGCGCCAGCTTGTATAATGGGTGAGACTGAAGACACCCCTGGTGGTTGATTTTTGAGAAGGTGTGGGGCGAGAGTGCCAGGCCAAACGGGAGGACTCGCTGTTGGTTAAGCTTCGCCCCCGAAAGCAAACTTCAGGAACCTCCTGTGTGGGGGAAGGACGGCTATATGAAAGTATGCATCCTTTAGATCTATCATGACAAACCAGTCCTCGGACTTGATCGAGAGACACGACCTCTTTAAGGGTGAGCATCCTGAACCTTAGCCTCATGAGTGAGCGGTTCAAGGTGCATAGATCTAGGATCGGACGCAACCCGCCATCCTTCATCAGAACAACAAAGTATGGGCTGTAGTAGCCTTACTCTCTGGCTGAGGGGGGAACCACCTCAATGGCCCCTTTTCACAGGAGAGCACACACCTCCTGTTCCAGGACCAGAACCTGCTAGGGTCCCACCACGGTGGGACATATCACGTTGAACCGGGATGTGTTAGACTCCTGGAACCCGTCAACGACCGCTGTTACAGCGTCGCCGAACAAGCCAGAAGGAGCCATCGGAGCATTCAGCAGCACAGCTCGATCCTTGTCTGGGATATCTGACAAGGTGAGCCACAGATGCCTTTCTGTGGCTACCAGGGCTGCCATAGACCGATCGATGGCCCGCGCCGTGTGCTTAGTCACCCTAAGGGTTAGGTCGGCAGTGCAACGCAACTCCTTAACAGAAGCCAGTGTCAATACCACCGCGCAGCCATTTTGTAACTCCTGGTCGTCGCGACGTCACCCGCCAATGATGTCACGACTTGCCTATTGTCCAGATTTCACATGTGGTTCAGAGCGCGGACAACGCGCTCTATATATATATATATATATAAAATATATATATATATATATAAAACCATCTTTACAGTAGTAACAAAAGTCTTTCTAGTTACACAAGCATTTAAGTGGCAATTGAGTTTTACTGTGTTTTGACACATTTTGCAAAGAGATGAACCAAAGAATGGTTCAGTAAAAATGACAGCTTATATGCCTATATTAGTTTTGGAATAAGTTCAAAACCCCAATATTATTGGCATTTATGTATTTTTTTTAAGAACTTAATCTTACCACATTCACTATGGAGTAATACTTTAGTTCTTGTTTACATATAAAGATCTCATTTACATTAGCATATTGTGTTTCTTGTGTAACAAATTCTGCCTGTGAAAGATCGACCTTTTCTATTATACAAAAATACATAATTCATATGATTTATAATGTAATATATTTGCTAATATTATGTTAATACATTTATGGTAAGCCTCAGACTTAATACCTGGGTGGATGGACACTGACTTACATTCTGTTTTCCATGTCTAAAAGATTTTATTATTTTATGGTTGAATAATAATTTCCTCTCTTAATTCTAATTTGAGCCCAGCAAATGTAAGCATTCTTATACATATAGGGGTTACATTATAGTATAATGTTTGCAAAAGTGCTAAGGGTCCCTAAAATTGAAAATCATCACATTCAGACTGCATGTCCTGGCATTTGTTTGCTTTCTTAACCTTTTTGGTAACTAAGTTAACAATAGTGTACATTTCTGCACTTTATGGGAATCTATCAAGCATAACAATATTACCATCTGCCTAATATTGTGTTGGTCCCTCTTTTGCTGCTAAAACAGTTCTGACCCCTTCAAGCATTATCAGCAATAACTTCTTCGGCAGTTTGAGCTTCAGTAGCTCGTCTGTTGGATTGGACCACATGGGCCAGCCTTCGCTCCCTACGTGCATCAATGAGCCTTGGCTGCAAATGCACATGTAGCTGGTTCACCACTGTTCCTTCTTTGGACGACTTTTGATAAATACAGACCTGATTTGGCCCTTTTAAAACTTGCTCAAATCCTTAAGCTTCCTCATTTTCCCTGCTTCTAACACATCAACTTTAAGGACAAAATGTTCTCTTGCTGTCTAATATATCCAATCCAATAATAGGTCCCGTGATGAAGAGATTATTCAATTCACCAGTCATAATATTATAATGTCAAAATGTTACAATAGGCGTGATCGCTGAATCTGAAATACATTGACATAATGCATAGAATTTGGTGATCCTGTTTGCAAAACAAATGCAAACCTTATTAGCAGAATACAGATGGAAGCTACACAGTTTGGTTTTACCCTGAAATGAAGAATATCGATAAATAAAAAATAAAAAAACACATTTCAATCATATTTCTTTACAAACAAGCTTTTCATAGCGTGAACTGTTCTGTACACAGAGAATGACTGCATGTGGTGCACAGAGCTGCATATGATTTCAGGGCACTTCTGAAAAGCACATTTCATTTATTTGGAAAATATTATAAAACCTGTCAGGGAACACACTTTTGTCACAAATAGTCCTATAGTATTTTTTGCAATATAGTATTT
Organism: Silurus lanzhouensis; assembly: GCA_039877035.1. NCBI lineage: Eukaryota > Metazoa > Chordata > Actinopteri > Siluriformes > Siluridae > Silurus > Silurus lanzhouensis. The sequence goes on from JBCEWE010000473.1 coordinate 1,505,196, forward strand.
ATTTTGTGGCAAACAATAATGGTTTTCAACTGGAGTAATTTGTATTACATAAATAAGTAATCTTTTATTAGTAAAGTAAATAATTTAAGTTTAATTAAAAATTTTAAATTGACTTGAATAAATAAATAAAGAACTGCATGGCTGTTGGTCTGGAAATGGAATTGATGTACTGTATATTATTAACCCCTAAGTAATTAATGGTTCTGATTTGATTACACAGGAAACAGAACATTTTAGACAAGTATTCATCTGTGAAAGTGCGTTTACAGGAGGTGAAACTAATATATATTTGAAATAATGTCTTTAATCATGCCTAGTCTGTATACAATTTTTGGAGGTTCTTTAAAAGGGAAAGCACACACACAATTATATTGTAAGAATTTGCTTTGTTTTTAACTGTACTGTAATTATAGTGTACTCTAATTACTGCCACTGTTTTATTAGTGGGATGACAAATGAGAAACAAAGGAATTGTCTATGACCTAGTGGTGGATTGTGTCGTGGTCAGCACATCTGTTCTCTCCCTAGTGGAAAATAGGCCATTGAATAATCTACAGTATGACTTTTTTAATAAACCAACAATTATAAAAATAGATGCACCTTTTCTCACTTTCTTAAAGAAAGTCTTCATGTTCATTGCCAAGCTGATATTTTCATTGCTTTCACTTTATTAGCTGGTAATAGGAAGTGCAATTTTTCCATGGTTTAGAGTTTTAGCATCCTGTTTGATTAGAATAGCAATCTGATTTCATTGACATCAAATATCATGGGTAGTAGTAAAAAAGTGTTTGCCTACATGTATGTATGTACATGCATATGTATATATATTTAGTTATACAGTGTATATGCATACTGTACATACACACAAAGAAAATAAATTGGAATCACTGTGGGGTCCCTGAGGATCAGTTTTAGAAAACAGAAGCAATAATGAAATTGAATGAAGTAATACAGATAACTGTAGTAATTCTCAAGCACGATGCCTAGAAGTCAGAAAAAGATCCTCCTTGTCACATGGCTTCTGTTACAGCATCCATTTCAGCTGCATCCATAACTATATGCATCTTCCTTGTGTTTCCTAAGGATGTGAACCGAATATCCGGTTATTGACTTGTCTTCCAAGACCTGATTGAGACTCATTGTGGCATGTGGGTCAGAAAAACAAAAAAAAAGAAGCAGAAGCACAAGGATAAAAAAGAACCCCAGATCAATAGAGTTGGCTGAAATGACAAAGGGTTTGAAGGTCAGCACTTGTGGTCCCTCTGAGCAGATAATACCGGAACATAATCAATCTCATCTGATTTAATCTGTTCCTCTATCTAGGCTCGTTTTTCTCCCCACTCCTGGTCAGTTCTTTTCAATTTCTAGCCAGTGATTGCGTGTTCCCAGAGAAGCTTTGTGTAAAGAATGAGGATCAGTTCACAAAGTGTTGACATAGTAAAGAGAGAACTTGGATGCCCAGGTCAAAAGTGAATGGAATTGAATAAAATAAGAGTTGATATAAAAAAAGAGTTGATATTGTCATGGAAAAATAATTTACTGAGCAGAAAGCATCTACACTAACATCCCATACAAGACTATTCCTAAATATCAAGATTAATTTAATTAGATGGTATTTAACAAATGGTTAATCAGAAAATACAGTATGTATGTAACCATAATGATATAACTATTAGTACAATACTCTAAATGTTTAATTATTGTTTGGGACAAGAAAATTAACTTGCAACATTTTAATGGCATTAATTTTATTAAAGTTCCCTGGTGGTCTAGTGGTTAGGATACGGCGCTCTCACCGCTGCGACCCTGATTCGATCCCCGGTCAGGAAACCAACCCCAGCCACTCTTAGTGCTAGTCCCAAGCCCGGATAAAGGGGGAGGGTTGCGTTAGGAAGGGCATCCAGCGTAAAAACATGTGCCATATCAAACATGTGATTAATAAATACGGATGATCCGCTCTGGCGACCCCTAACGGGACAAGCCGAATGAAAGTTTTTAAAAAAAAAATTCTATTTTATTAATGCACGATTAATGCAGCGCGCATTTCTGTTTGACTTTTATTTTCATAAAACATGTCTTTAAATAAATAATTAATATAAAAGAGGTGAAATTTAAATCTTCAATGCAACAAACATTTATTCATGACGTTCTTTCTTTACTCAGATATAAAAAAAAAAAATCCATTGAAAAATAAATTTTTAGCACAAACATTTGTTTTACTGATGTGCAAAGTCTTAAATCAAGCACCAAAATCCGCCATTAGCACACATCTGCCAATTAAAACCGTCTGTGTGGAAACATAGCAAAAGTTAATTTTTGTGTCTTGATGATTTATGTAATTTAAAACACCATAATTACTTTAAAAAATTTACAAGAATATTTTGTCTTCATGTATGAGTAATTTTTGCACTAATAATAAACATACATTTGCATAAGGCATCTATATTTGTCTATGCCCATGTTGATTAGACTATTAAAAACTTAAAGGTACATTTAGAACAGATAAAAATGTGTGGTTAAGTTCCGAATAAATATTTGAATATTAAATATAGGTTTGTGTGTGTGTGTGTGTGTGTGTGTGTTTAACTATGTATTGTATGAGTACTCTAATGTCACAAATTCCATTCTCAGCATGACTTAGCCCCTAGTACAGCCATCACTGCTGTCTTTTGTTTTGTTTACTTGTGCTTTGCTTTACGGCTTTATGACATTATAACATTATGATTATCCCCTTAACAACCTGTCAGTAGGTGGGATATATTAAGTGAACATTCTTGAATGTTACTCAGTGTTGATGTGTTAGAAGCAGGGAAAATGGGAAAGTGTAAGGATTTAACCGAGTTTGACAAGGGCCACGTTGTGATGTCTAGACGACTTGGTCAGAGCATCTCCAAAACTGCAGCTCTTTTGGGGTGTTCCCAGTCTGAAGTGATCAGTATCTATCAAAAGTGGCCACAGGAAGGAACGGTGGTGAAGCAATAACAGGGTCATGGGCAGCTAAGGCTCATTGATGCATATGGGGAGGACAACACATGAGCTACTGTAGCTCAATTGCTGATGAAGTTAAAGTTTATAATGCTCAACAGGTCGGGACTGTTTTGGCAGCAAAAGGGTGGGCCAACACAATATAGTGTGTGTGTGTGTGTGTGTGTGTGTGTGTGTGTGTGTGTGTGTGTGTGTGTGTGTGTGTGTTTGTAAATATGTATATGTATGTATATGGTTTTTAAGTCTTGGTGCGGTAAAATTTTGGTACTGTTAGAGGGAAGAAATGCAAAATATAAAATTGCTTTATTATTTATAATTATTTTAAATAAAATGCATGTTTAGTTAAATTTTATATTAAATATTATATTTCTTAAAATTCTATAAAAATACAGTTACAAAAATACACCTTTTTATTATATTGATTCAATAAAGTAATCAATTAAATTGGCACAAATTAAATTGATTAAATAAAACTAAATATGTGGAAAATTAAGAGTAAATAGTTTACATTTGTTGGACCACATTTGAGTAATACAGATGTATATGTACAGTAAGTGTGTGTGTGTGTGTGTGTGTGTGTGTGTGTGTGTGTGTGTGTGTGTGTATGTGTGAAAGCTCTGTACTGGTAAATATATATTTACAATATACAAACACATGTACTGTTATTAATATATATATATATATATATATATATATATATATATATATATATATATATATACATACACATACTGTGTGTATGTATATATATATATATATATATATATATATATATATATATATATATATATATATAGTGGTCCTCGGTTATCGAACGGCTCGGCTATCGAACATTCCGGTTTGCGAACGGTTTTCCGAACGAAATTTCGGTCCGGTGAACGAACAAAGCTAAATATCACTAATATTGTTTGTGAACAATATTAGTGATATTAAGCGGTAAGAACAGTAATAATTTTGTTTCTTACTCTTGTAAAGTTGTTAATTTATACTTTTACCAAGCAAACACAAAATACCCGCAGAGATCGGGATAATCCGGCAAAAGGCAGTCCATAAATAATATCCACGGTGCTTTACGGAGGAAGCCCGATTGCGATGAGCTCAATGTGGGCGGGGCACGCATGAGCGAAGGAAAAGGGCATTCCCTGAAGCACCATGACAGCCACCGTAGGGGGCGTGGCAGGGGGATTCCTTACTATTAATACGGCTAAAAACAGGAAAAAATGGTTAATTATTGGGTATTGGTGGAGTTCGGGAACGGATTAATTGGTTTTCCATTATTTCTTATAGGATAATTAGGTCCGGTTTTCAAACATATCTGATTTCGAACGGTTTTAAGGGACGAATTAAGTTCGATAACCGGGGGACCACTGTATATATATATATATATATGTGTGTGTGTGTGTGTGTGTGTGTGTGTGTGTGTGTGTGTGTGTGTGTACAGGGCTAATATTAATCAAATAATCAAATAAAAAAGTTTTTTTTGTTGTTGTTGTTATTAAAGAGCAATACTAAATAAGAGACAAGAAGACTTCTTGTCCCACACCGTGGCTGTCAGAAGTTTTGCGCAGCAATCGATGAGAACTCAGATCTGCAGAGAGTAAGTGGAAAAAAATCACAACTTGATGTAGACCTCTCATCTTACCGTGCACTCCTGACCAAATTTTCCTTGGAGGTGACTATTGTCAAAACTGCCTTCTACAAGGAAAAGCTTGAGGCCATAAGCTTCACATCTTCTCTTCTTTACCAAACCCCCTTGCTGCACCTGCTCCATCCTCCCTGACTGCTAATGACTTTGCCTCCTTCTATGATGAGATTTGTGTCTAAGATTAAGAAAATCTGCCAGACCTTCACTTCCTCTCCAACAATGACTACACCACACAGCCAACAATCCACTACGTCTCTGTCAAGCTTCTCAACCTTAACAGAAGATGAGATACTGCAAGTCATTCGATCTTGCAATCCCACCACCTGTCCTCTGGATCCAATCCCTTCAACTACATTCCAGACCATCACGCAAGGTCTCCTGCTCTTCATCTCCACAATCATCAATGGTTCATTAACATCTGGCTATGAACCAACTACCTTCAAGCAAGCAAGGGTCATTCCTATCTTGAAGAAACCTGCTCTGGATCCATCAGACATCAACAACTACAGACCGGTATCACTTCTCTCCTTTCTTTCTAAATCTCTGAAACGCACTGTTTTTAACCAACTGTCTGTCTATCTCTCACAGAACAACCTCCATGATCCGAACCAGTCTGGGTTCAAAGGGGCACATTCCACAGAAATGGCACTTTTGGCTGTTTCTGAGGAACTGCATGCTGCTCGGTCAGCCAAGCTGTCATCTGTACTTATTTTCCTGGAACTTTCAGCAGCATTTGACACAGTCAACCACAAGACACTTTTGTCAACCCTCAAGAGCCTTGGTATCTGCGGAACAGCATGGGAATGGTTTGCTTCCTACCTGGAAGGTCGCTCATACTAGGTAGCATGGAGGGGATCCACATCTGCCCCGTGCAGACTCACCACTGGTGTCCCACAAGGCTCTGTACTTGGTCTCCTCCTTTTCTCCCTCTATACCCATTCCATTGGTGAAGTCATATCCTCACATGGGTTTTCTTATCACTGCTATGCAGATGACACTCAACTCATCTTTTCTTTCCCTCCATCAGATACCACAGCTTCCGCTCGGATCTCAGCATGCTTGTCAAACATATCTTTATGGATGAGTGCTCACCAACTAAAACTCAACCCCAGCAAAACAGAACTGCTGGTCATCCCAGGTAATTCATCTCCAGGTCAAGATCTCCAAATAACACTTCATGACTCTCTGCTCTCCCCTTTAGCCACTGCTCGTAACCTTGTCGCTAATGTTGCTCGTTCTTGTCGATTTCTTCTCCATAACATCCGAAGGATTCGACCATTTCTGTCTATACAGGCTGCCCAGGTGCTTGTTCAGTCTCTTGTAATTTCAAGACTTGACTACTGCAACTCTCTGCTGGCAGGTCTTCCCCTGAACGCTATTCGTCCACTGCAAATCATCCAAAACGCAGCTGCACGACTTGTGTTCAATCAGCCCAAGTTTTCCCACACCACCCCACTGCTGCGCCCTTCACTGGCTTCCAGTAGCTGCACGTATCAGATTCAAAACACTGATGCTTGCCTACAAGGCCAAAAATGGACCAGCACCATCTTACCTCAGTGACCTCATCACATCTCGCACTGCACCACGCTGTCTGAGATCCTCCAGCACTGCTCGACTGGTACCACCTTCTCTCAGAATGAGAGGTAAGTACACTTCAAGGTTTTTCTTTGTTCTGGCACCGAGGCGGTGGAATGAACTTCCCCTAGATGTCTGTACAGCAGAGTCCCTGATTATCTTTAAGCGACTACTGAAGACCTACCTCTTCCTGAAATACCTAAATTAGCACTTTCCAAGTTTGTAGAATTCGAGTTATAATTATATTTATATTAAGTTTGTGGTCTTGCGTACCAGTGTAGATTTATTAATTACTAGAGATTTAAAGCACTTTTGTACGTCGCTCTGGATAAGGTCGTCTGCTAAATGCCGCAAATGTAAATGTAAATGTAAGAGATAGAAAATAAGACAGGTCTTCTAAACTAAACACATAATTTGTTTTTCTTTTTAGAAAAAATGCAATTACAAGTATATTGGTGAAAACAATTTAGTGGATTTAATTGTCATATTACATAAAAATACAATTACAGTGCATTCAAAAAATCTCTCTGAAAGTTTATAAAAAAACCTTTTTGTAAAAATCTATTTCAACTTACTTTAAAAATGATAACTGCACTGTAAGGTGTTTTATTTATGTTTTAGTTTGAAGTTAACCCAAACTTTGGAAACTTTCTGGTGTTTTCTTTGGCTTGAATCTTCTCCTCACCCCTCGCTGTTTTCTCCCCGTTTCTCAATTTTTTTTCATTCTGCAGTGTAGAGCGTTACATATCCAGAGTGCTGCAGAGCTTATCGGGCAATCAGTTGTCATCTTTGCGATGTGTTGGGGTCATTTTCATGTTGGAAAACTGCTGTTCCACTCAGTTTCTGAAGGAAGGGTATCATGTTCTGCTTCAGAATGTCACAGTACATGTTGGAATAAATTTTTCCCTAAATTAAATGGAGCTTTCTAGTACCAGTATAGTACATGTGGCTTTGCATGGTTACACAACATACAGCTTTTATCACTTGTACTCACTTTTGTTCCCAGCTATTTTGACACTAATGGCTGTATGTTAAGTTATTTTCAGAGGACAGCAAATATATACTGCTATTCAAGCTGCACATTGACTACCCTATTTCTAAGTTTCTTTCTATTGTATTGTTCTTTAAGAAGATATAATAAAATGGCTGCTGAAATTTGAGGGGTGTATTGTTGTGATATCTATCTATCTATCTATCTATCTATCTATCTATCTATCTATCTATCTATCTATCTATCTATCTATCTATCTATCTATCTATCGTTCTATCGTTCTATCATTCTATCGTCACTAGGTTACGTATGTTACCCTAGTTCCCTGAGGGTAAGAGAGCTGCGTCGAAAACGCTTTGGAAATGCCTCACGTTGTTCACGCTCTGAATCATGTGTAAAATCCGGCCAATAGGCAGTCATGACGTCATTGGCGGGCGACGTCAAGCAAACCAGGAAGCTACAAAATGGGAGTGCGATGGCAGCGACATCAGCTTCTGAAAAAGGAGAAGGTAAGCGCTGCAGGGATGTAGGGAGTATGGCCCGTTGACGCAGCTCTCGTTCCCTCAGGGAACTAGGGTTACATACATAACCTAGTGATGTTCCCTTTCAGGAACTGGAGCTGCATCAAAAACGCTTTGGGAACTAGTGTCCAATCACGCCACACTGACCAGTCCCTGCCTAGTGTGTCTAAGCACAACTGGACAGAGGAGCCGGGTGTGGCTCTGATGTCGAGGTCGTAAAACCTGAAAAAGGTCAGTTGGGTGGACCAGCCCGTGGCATTACAAATGTTCTGAAGCGAAACTCCAGCGGACCAGGTCATAGAGGCCGCCATACCCCAAGTGGTCTCGGTGGAAGTGTTCCAGTGCCAAAAACACGGCCATCTTCTGCTGGCAGTTTATGTGCCATTAAAGATGTGACTTGTCCCACCGACCTTGGACGGAGCAGCCACTCATGACTGCTCCCACCCCATGAGGCATCATTATCGTTACGAATTCAATCCGGGCAGGAAACAATTGTGCCCGCAACATGGTCGAGTCCTACACTACGCCCAAGAAGGTGGTTCTCTGTACTGAAGAAAGCACACTCTTCTTTGCGTTTAGTCTTAACCCCAATTCCTTCATGTGGGCGAGAAATACATCTTGATGCCGGACCACCTGAAGCTCTGATTGAGCTAAAAACCAACCAATCGTCGATATAATTCATTCACTTGGTGAAGGTGCGGGGTGTGAGTGCTAGGCCGAACGGTAGGACCCAATATTGGTAAGCTTCGCCCCTGAAAGCAGACCTCAAAAACCTCCTGCGAGGAGGAAGGATGGCTATGTGGAAATAGGTGTCCCTTAGATCTATCGTGACAAACCAGTCGTCGGACTTGATCTGAGACACAATCTCCTTAAGAGTGAGTATCCTGGACCTGAGTCTCCTGAGTGCCCGGTTCAAGGAGCGCAGATCTAGGATCGACTGCATTCCGCCATCCTTTTTTGGAACAACGAAGTACTGGCTGTAGTAGCCTGACTCTCTGACTAAGGGAGGAACGCACAGGAGGGTGCACACTTTCGGTTCCAGGACCAGAGCCTGCTTGTGTTCCACCACAGTAGGACACAAACTATTGAACAGGGGAGGAGGGGACCCAAACTGAATCGAGTAGCCCTTCACTACTGTGTGCAGGACCCACAGTGATACATCTAGTAGACCTTCCCAAGCTACCAGGAAATCTCTTAGGGGAACCAGCCTGGTCTCTGACCTTCCAGAGCGGCTGGAGCCATGCCCTGCAGTTGTTGGGGCCTTTTGAGAGGCGGTGGGTCTCCTCCATCCGCAGCGATCTTTCGGGCAGAAATAGAGGGAGACACCCGCTGGAGGGATGTTTCACTATGAGGCACATCTTGTGGGAGCCTTGCCAACAACACAAGGCATTCCCAAAGCGCAGCTCGAGTTCCTGAAAGGGAAATATATATACACCAGTTTGGAATTGGTAAAACTGTTACTTGGTTTGATGATGAAGCATGTAGGCATTCAAAAACAAGACAAAACTAATCTTCCAGTTCACTGACAGGTAAGGTTCAGATTTTTGGCTGCACCCAACAGATTCTTTAGCTGTATCCTTTCTTACAATCTACTTACCCATGAAAAAATAAAAAATGGAAAAAAAAATAATAATAACATTTATATAAAGTAATATATTAAAAAATCTAAATACTATAGAGTTTTAATAACTGTTTAGAGAGTAAAAAACATATATATGAGGAAATAAAAGCTGAATAACATGAACAAAGTTTTTCAGTGTCATACAGTAATGCATTGCAGTGTTTCTGGAAGTGCCAAAATACACATTTAATTTATTATGTCCATGTCATATTCAGGCATGTGTTTGTAACATTGAAAAGAACAATGAAAATATGAAATAACCTAAAGTATAAATCTAATGTGTTTCGTTGAAATGGACTGTATTGATTGTAGTCCTCACTCAGAAAACACATATTTGATCCAATGCAATTCCTTTAATTATATTGACTTGTGTTTAGGGATAAACAGTGTGAGCATAAATGCATTTGTGTAAATTTCTTTCATCACAGGGCTGCAGTCTATGTGCATAGAAGTAATAATTTTAGCACAATCCAAATAGTGCCTATGGCAACAAATGTTTTAGATGTTACAGCTACAAGCAAAGCCCGGTTTCTTTGCACAATCTCTCTCTCTCTCTCTCTCTCTCTCTCTCTCTCTCTCTCTCTCTCTCTCTCTCTCTCTCTCTCTCTCTCTCGCTTGCTCGCTCTCTGGAGACTATCATAGTAGTGTGCCGACACTAAATATCAGCTGCTGTGGATCAGCTGTGAGCCTGTGGGACTGAGATTCTGCCTGTGCTTATTTGGATGAATGAATTATTAATGTGCTAGAGATTTTCCTCAAGCTCCAGCTTTGGTGCTATATATTTTTTTTTTTACAACAGACTTTCAGTATATTTAGTACTGCACTTCACTGCAGCATCTCAATCTTTTCTCCCTCTCTCACTTTTGCAGATATCAGAAGCATCGGAACATCGCTCAAGTATTTTGGACAGGCAATAAAACAAAGTGTGAATTAGGATAATGAAGATCAAGGTTTTACTATTATGGCTGGCTCTAATCCTGATGTCACTCAAATGCTACCTCACAGGTACAGTATTTTGTCAGTACTTTTAACTATGCACCTGATGTTTATTGGATTATTTTTATTTCTGCACTTCACAAGAGGAGGTTGGTGCTTTATTGCACTCTATCTCACTTATTTTATTCTTTCTTGTTTAAACAGAGTACACTGGGATTAAGCTCCAGATTTAAAAAAACGGCTGTTTTTTTTTTGCTACATTATAATGAAATATGTAACTAAACCTTATTTTGAAAACTATTTTGAAGAGCTTAAAGATTTCTTTCAGAAATTTAATTTCTTAGAAATTATAAAACCCATTCAATGAAAGGTATTCACAATAAAACTGCAAGTTAAGTGGCCTTGACCTGCTATTACTAGGCACACTGACCTGAATTATTGAATGCCTTCATAGACTCTCTTAATCCACTCCTGCAGCATTGTGTGTTTCATACTTAGAAGAAGAGGTGGCTCAAGAACTTCCTCCCTGCGGTGAAGACAACTGCCTTTCCTAGAATGAGTGGCCCTACTCTAAATGCATCATTAATTCCCTTCATTTAAAGGACATATAAAAAGGCAAAGGAAAAGGGGGGAAAATGAATGAGGAGAGATGAGGCCCTCACCCCAGGCAAACAGGCCATTTCTATTAGCCTGACTATGTGGGAGGGAGCATTTCACTTTGTCCTTGTCAAGGTTAGGGACCTGTTTAAAAAAAAAAAAAGAGAGACAATTTTCCTATTGAGAACAATCAGGTGATTCATCTCTGAAGAAGAAAAGGTGGATGAACATAGTAAAACATGCAAACAAGTTTGCTGGTTGTGCATTGTTTTGGATTTGTCTCTACAAGGTGACTGAATATAAGTTAATTCTGTCTCTCTGTGTTTATTTATCTTCAATACATTGTGTTATAGATTACCCCAGCAATGACGTGACAGATAAGACTATTTTATTTTTATTTTGTTCTTTTATGATTTGCTATTAAAGACAGGTTTATAGAGCGTAGAGATATATACAGTACCAGTCAATAGTTTGGACCTTCTCCTTCAGGGGTTTTCTTTATTTTTATTATTTTTATTATTGTACATTATAATGACGACATCCAAACTATGAAAGAACACAGAATTATGAAAATATGTAGTAAACAAAAAAAGTGTTTAGCAACCAAGAGTTTTATATTTAATATTTAGATAGTAGCTACACCTATTTTTGATGACAGCTTGGAACAGTTATGGGATTCTCTCATAAGATTCACAAGGTAGTCACCTGAAATTATTTTTAATTTACAAGTGTGCCTTATCAAGAGTTTTTTTCTTGCCTTCTTAATTTGCTTTTTTTAGTTGTCTTGTACAGATAAAAGAGTAAATATGGATTTTTACAGTGTCTATAACTACTGTAAAAATCTTTTTTTGGCAAGAAACTATGCAGTCACCAAAACTAGCAGACGCCCTTATCCAGAGTGACGTACAAAAGTGCTTTGAGTCTCTAGCAATGAATAATTTTACACTGGTATGCAAGATTACAAACTTAATAGAAATATAACTTTTGAAATCTACAAAGCAAACTTGGAAAGTGCTAATTTAAGTGTTTCAGGAGGAGGTATGTCTTCAGTTGTCGCTTGAAGATAGTCAGGGACTCTGCTGTATGGACATCTAGGGGAAGTTCATTCCACCACCTCAGTGCCAGAACAGAGAAGAGCCTTAAAGTATACTTACCTCTCATTCTGAGAGAAGTTGGTACCAGTTGAGCAGTGCTGGAGGATCTCAGACAGCGTGGTGCAGTGTGAGATGTGATGAGGTCTCTGAGGTAAGATGGTGCTGGTCCATTTTTGGCCTTGTAGGCAAGCATCAGTGTTTTGAATCTGATACGTGCAGCTACTGGAAGCCAGTAAAGGGAGCGGAGCAGTGGGGTGGTGTGGGAGAACTTGAGCAGATTGAACACAAGTCATGCAGCTGCGTTTTGGATGATTTGCAGTGGACGAATAGTGTTCAGGGTAAGACCTGCCAGCAGAGAGTTGCAGTAGTCGAGTCTTGAAATGACAAGAGACTGAACAAGCACCTGAGCATCATGTGTGGACAGAAATGGTTGAATCCTTCAGATGTTGTAGAGAAGAAATCAACAGGAGCGAGCTACATTAGCGACAGCAGAGAGTCATGAAGAGTTGTTTGGAGATCTTGACCTGGAGGTGAATCACCTGGGATGACCAGCAGTTCTGTTTTGCTGGGGTTGAGTTTTAGTTGGTGAAGATATGTCTGTCAAGCATGCTGAGATCTGAGCGGAAGCTGTGGTATCTGATAGAGTGAAAGAAACAATTATTTGAGTGTCATCTGCATAGCAGTGGTAAAAAAACCCATGTGGGGATATGACTTCACCGATGGAGTGGGTATAAAGAGGTAAAAGGAGGGGACCAAGTACCGAGCCTTGTGGGACAGCAGTGGTGAGTCTGCACGGGGCAGATATGGATCCCTTCCATGTTACCTGGTATGAGCGACCTTCCAGGTAGGAAGCAAACCATTCCCATGCTGTTCCGCGGATACCGAGGCTCTTGAGGGTTGACAAAAAAATCGTGTGGTTGACTGTGTCAAACCAATGTTATTTAAACAGAACACAGGAAGCATCCACTGTACCATGAGAGTCTATATAATCCCGAAGCCTCGGGAGGAAGCGAGACAGGATCCGAGCAAACCAATATAGTCTTTTGAACGGGAAGGTCCAACAGAACTCGGATAATCGGTAGGGAAAGAAAGTCCAACGTAGAGTAAGATCTACAAATTGGAAGTCCATTAAAGTCCTCAGCATAATCTGTAGAACGGACGATAGAATGGTATAATGGTGAGGTGCTGCGAACGCGTGGAGGCTCAGGGGAAGGTGTGGCAGGTGGTTCCCTGACAAACGGGAGCTTTGAGAATGAATTTGGACTGTAGTTATTGTCAATAGTCTGCTACATTGACTCAGGACTACAGTTTGCTTCTGATCACCATCACTGTACCTCGCAATATCGTATATCTGCTATAAAAGGACATTCGGTGCAACCCAGACGAGGATGGGTTCCCTCTTGAGTCTGGTTCCTCTCAAGGTTTTTTTCTTTGCCATCTCAGGGAGTTTTTTCTTGCCACAGTCGCCACCAGCTTGGTCATCAGAGACAAACTTACTTATAAAGAACATATACATTTTTTATCACCACATTATCTGTGTAAAGCTGCTTTGAGGCAATGTTCATTGTTAAAAGCGCTATACAAATAAAAATTAATTGAATTGAATTGAATTGAAAGATTAGATTCAAAATAAATGAGTGGCAGACAAATTTCAGCATACACTGTTTAGAGGTGACTAAGCTGAATCAGGCTTTTTATACTTAAAATGCATAAAAGAGACTATTACTTTTGTTGCACAACAAGCGGAAGAGACTTGCATGGATCAAGAAACATGCATATTGGACATCATTGGAACTCAAGGATGTTGGAAAACCATTTCAGGTTTCACCTGTAGAATCTGATGAGAGAATGCATAGAAGACTGTGCAAAGCTGTCATCAAAGCTAAGTGTAATTACTTTGGACAATCTTAGATATAAAACATATTCTGGGCTGTTTAACATTTATTTGTTTACTACTTAATTCCATGCACATTCTTTCATATTTTGTATATCTTCAGTATTAATGTACAATGTTGAAAATAATAAAAATAAAGAAAAAAATGAACTTGTTGTGTCAGTGGTGTGACTAAAAGAAGTACCCAAATGCAGTACACAGACAGGAATATTATAAAGTTTTTTTAATAGAAGAAGCAAGCAGAGACAAAGTTCAAAAATAGTTCATGGTTCAGAGCAATGTAGGCAAAAACAAGTCAGTCTAGGGTCTGAACACAGGCAAAATGTGCAATGCAGACTGGGACAGAAACAAATCCACAAACAGATCTCAGTTTAAAAAAAAAAAAAAAGAAAACAGGGCAATGCAGGCAAAGTGTCAGGAATCCACCTGCCACGCCCCCTTCGGCGGCTGTCCTGCCTCTGCGTTCTCTGAAGCTCCCGGCTTCAATTGTGCACACCTGGGGCTCATTGTTCATTCATCCCCAGCTCCTACATAAACCCCTCATTCACCCACACTCCTTGTCCGTTATTGTTGGTATGTGATGGTGTTGGTTCATGTTTGTTCGCATATGTGTTGTCGCGTATTCCTATGCGTTCTTTTCTTCTCGGACTCCGCACACTCTCCACGGCTGCGCTTTTTCTCCAAAGCGCACCCCGGATTACCCCTATCCTTCCGTGCGTTCATCCCTGGACATCGTGTACCTCGCCCCTCCAGGGCGTACCACGGATATCTCATTCGGCACTATTACGGGGCTACTGTGTGTTTGTTTGTGTGTTTCTCTATATTTCATTAAACCAAAGCAATCTGTGCTCCGGCTTCCGCCTCCGTTCGTTCGCCGCATGACACAGAGGCTAACCAGAATCCAGGAACAGAGTTTAAACTGGTACCAGGGCAAAGCAGGGTAAAACAGAGATCCAAGACAGGTTGGAAACGGAAACCAGAGCAGGCAGGATGGCAAGATATAATTTCAGATACATGAAGAGCCGGTAAAATAATCTGGCAGTGAGTTAATGTTTTTTGGTGTCCTTAAATACAGAAGTGTGTGCCACAGGTAGTGAACTTAAAAATAGTAAATCAGGCAATAACAGCAAATCATATTCAGTTGAACCAAGTAAGTAAAGTATATATTAGTATTTCTAGCTGGATATGTGTTAGAAACAAGCAAAAAGAGCAAGATAGCAAGTTAGTAAGCTAAGTGTTTTACTTAGACTACTATTGAGACTAAGAAGACAACTTGCCTCTGGTATTAGTTTGGTGTGGATTGATTAAATGATTTTTGTGTTTTATATCCAGATAACTTACTCTCAATTGTATGTCTCTCACGGTCCTCTAATCTGAAGTGTTGTATGAAGTGCTGGCTTGTAAATTTACATAACGTGACCCATTTCTCCTCTTGCCCTGAAGAGTAATGTGGGAAAAAACACAAGTGTTCCCAAGTGAAATTTTTACTTCATTACTTTTTTTTTTTGCTTTGTGAATCAATAATTAAACACCTGTCTTTTCTGAATATGCTAACATAAACGATTTTTGCAGAGAGAATTATTCAACATGGACCTGTTTTCACCCAAGAGCCTAGTGACAGTGTTTTCCCACTGAGCAATGAAGACAACAAGATATTTATCAACTGCAAAGCCAAAGGAAATCCTCCACCACATTATAGGTAATAAATGGCCCATACTGGGCCATATTTTTTAAGCATCATCAAAGAGCAGTGGCTTTGTGTTTATTTAAGTGCACTAGGATACGCACAACCATCTAAATGCATGATGTTAAAAAGGAAATGAGCTGTTTTCTTATCATTTATTTTGTTCATTTAAACAAAAATTACCTATTTTAGAATGCACAATTATTATATTTGTAGTTCAGTTGAAAAATAAACATGTTAAAACCCAAAAGTATAATTTTTGTTTCATGTAACCAGTGCATAGAAGTGCATAAAAGCAGCATGGTTAATGAAAAATAAAAGATCAGTATCATACAAGAAACATCTATAATCATAAATTAGGACACATGATGATCAAAACCAGGAAAGGAAAGGCATGTAATTAGAGCTAAGATGTTCCAGAAGACATTTTACAGCATAAAAGTCCACAACAAGAAATAGACGCAGGAGGGTATAAATTGACATACTAATGAAAAGGTAAATAGAGGCCACCTGTCAGGAACAAACACCAATGAGAGTATGGGGTACAGACAAGCCTCAAATCAAAGCAAAGCACAAGTAAACAAATCAAAAGAAAGCAGTGGTGGCTGTGCTGGGGCTAAGTCATGCTGAGAGTAGAATTTGTGATATTACAGTACTACATTCCATAGCTTCACACACACACACACACACACACACACACACACACACACACACACACACACACACACACACACACACACAAACCTACAGTAGAGATAGGTACAGATAGATAATTAAATATGTTTTGTATGCCTACTATATATAGTAGACATGTTTGTTTATTATATACAGTATACATATATATATATATATATATATATATATATATATATATATATATATATATATATATTATTTATATATTATTTATATATATATATATATATATATATATATATATATATATATATATATATATATATATATATATATATATTCACACACACGTTATATACATGTTATATACTGTATATAGGGCTGTCAATCGACTAAAATATTTACGAGTTAACTCTTGATAGATTTGCAACTTATTCGCACATTTTTATCTTTTCTAAATGTTCCTTAAATGAATACTCCAAGTTTTTAAAACTCTAATTAAACATGGGCATGATCAAGTATGGATGCTTTATGCAAATGTGTTTATTATTAGAGAAACTATACTCAACATAGAGCATGAAGACAAAATATACTTGTAAATGTTTAAAAGTAATTATGGTGTTTTAAATTACATAAATAATCAGGACACTTTTGTTATGTTACACACACTGACGGTTTTAATTGCTGGATGTGTTCATCAGGGCGGATTTTGCTTCTTGATTTGAGAGTTGGCGTATCAGTAAAAAAAAAAATTTAGTAATTAAAAATTTATAAAATTAGTGACAATAAAATAAATTTTGCATTACGTGTTATTGATGCGTTAATTTCAACTGTCATAAATATATATATCAAGTATGTATCAAGCAGCTTTTATAAATGCAAAAATGTATTTTCTGCAGGTGGAAATTCAATGGAAAAGATCTCGATACTTACACCAATGTGAACTTCAGCCTGGTTGAGGGCAACCTCTTGATCAATAACCCACAGGCGATCACAGATGGAGGATCTTACCAGTGTATTGCCACTAATACTTTTGGAACCATCCTGAGCCGCAAGGCCAAAGTGGAGTTTGCATGTGAGTAAAATTCACATATCAAATTCTTTTGCTCCCACAGAATTTCAATATTACCCTCTTTGATTATCGATTAGGTTCTCCTCAGGAAATACTTTTTTTTTTTTTTTTTTCGTAATGCATTTATATTGTGTTGTAAAAAAATTTCTAAATTAAAACTTAAACCTACTACAAAATATAAAAGTTTTTCTGTGTAAAATATCAGAAAACTATATTTTAATAATAATTACAATCTTTTCTACACTCTAGACATGTACTGGTATTGAATATAACACATTTTATGATTTATAAATCCCATTGTATCATTCATTTGGAAAGCAGTCTTATAAGTTGTCATGCATAATTATTTGGACCCATGTCTCTAATGGAAATAAAAATAATGAAATGAATCATTTGAGCCCTTTTCCTCATTCACCATAATCTCTAGACACTGCATCTGGAGCTTACTGCTGATTACTAGTACAATGTATGAAAATTCTGGCACATTTCCAAGACAGAATTCGTGTTTGCTTGTTTATGATTGATGTTTAAGGACAGTTGGCAAATTAAGACTCATCTCACGAACTCGTCTATAAACGTACGTTTATAGAATAGTTTCATGAATTCTTCAGTCACGCTTGATCAGTTATGAATTTCACAAAAATTGCACTCTATTGCTTCAGTGTTTAAAGCGTCAGGTGGTAGAGACAGCTGCAATTGCCAAAAATATAATATATAATAAAGATGAGACAGTCAAGCGCTTAGGTGATTAGCAAAAAAAAGTGTCAAAAAGCTCAACACTGAATAGACAAAAACATTAAATAAACTACATTTACAAAGCTTTATTTAATGAATGCTGTATAATTAAAACTTTATTGAAAAAAACTAAATTAATGAATGCATTTGGTTAAGTCTTTTTCTCATATACAGTATCATACAGCACAGTTTCTTTTATAGGTGAGTTTAAGTCAACACTTCTGAAACTACTGTTGTGTAAAGTATTCGCACATGTGTTACAGATGTGGTAGAGAAGATCAAGTGAAAAAAACAATTGCAAATTACTAGTAAACTATCACTTTTATCAAGCAAATGCTTTATGCCACTAACAATGTATGACATATGTCATGTGTCTAATGACAAATACAAAATCATCAAAAGATTTTGATCCATTAAATTATTAAAATATTCTGCCCATCATGGACACAATTTTATTCTATGACATGCAGAGTCAGTGTGTACTTAAAGGATAAGCAAATCTTTTGTTAATTTAAAATGTTAATTTTTGCTAAGTTAATTGAGGGTGTAGATTATTTATTATTCAACTGTAATAATAATTGTATTTTTACACTTGTAGAGAATTAGTTGTAATATATTCCAGTGTGTACAGGATCTGACATTCAAAAAATATGTTTTCAAGCTTTCCAGTAGACAGCCGATTAAGTGCTTAACTAAAAGCTTTGTTTTTAATTGGCTGACTGATGCCTGCAGTGGTAGTGGTATTTCAGATATTCTCTGTGGATTAGAATGGTATTTTCTAAAGGTTCCTGTCCTCTGTGTGCTCTTTCAATGAGGTGGTGGTTGCACACTGAAAACTAATGGCATAACTGTTGTTTGCAGATCTTCAGAATTTCACCAACAAGGCCAGAAATGCAGTCTCAGTGAGAGAAGGCCAGGCTGTGGTGCTTCTTTGTGGCCCACCACCCCATTTTGGAGGTATTGTGATGCCAGATTTGCTTTTAATTTATAATTTATATATATATATATATACACAACAACTTATATATCTCTTTTTGTTTTCATCAACATTTACTTAGAATTAAGCATTGGGATATCTGTGATATCTCTGCTTAACTGTTTATTTTCAAAGCTGCCCAACGATGCTATGGTCCAGTAGGTGGCACCAGTGAGCAATGGGACCTAAAGGGTAACTTTTAAACACAAAAGTCAATTGAAAGTACTTTTTTAAGCAGACATATTGAAAGAAGAGCAATATTTCAAATAATCACCCTAATTGTCTTTCTCCCTGTTTTTCGGAAACATCTTTCTATTAACTGGAATTTATTGAAACAGTGTAGTGTGTTTTAATTTAAAAGCTGTTAAAAAGGTTTAAAACAAAAAAACAAAAAAAAAGCAAACAGTAATGTGACAGCCTTTTCTCTCCACAGTCATGCAAGAAGTATTTACAAGAGTTGGCTTTCTTAACTGGAATTTTTTTTTTTACTTTCATGTCACATTCCTTATCTCCAATACCTAAATTTATACTCTCTCTCACACACACATACACACACAAACACACACACACACACACACACACACACACACACACACACAACACACACACTCACACTCTTTCCTCATGGCATTTAGCTCAGTTTCTCCTAACCCCCCCCCCCCCCCCCCTCCTCCTCCCACACACACACACACACACACACACACACACACACACACACACACACACACACACACACACACACCCCTTCCCTTCCTTTTTAATGCCACGTGTGCCCTTGCGGTCATTTGGAAAGGTTATTTTCTTTAGGCTTGGCCTTATATTGCTTGGTAATAAAGGCATTTGGCAGTCCTTGTGGAGCAACAAGCTTCTTTATCCCTCTCTGCAGCCAGCGGTGTCTGCTGTGCTTATGTGCAGCTGATTAGCGGGCCGTCAAAGCTCACAGACACACATACACACATGCCATTGGTACAATTTCATGCCATCGGCCCAGCATTTTCCCACTCAGTTGAATTTTCCAGAGGAACGAATGGCCTTAAGCATAACGGCACTCTTTCCTTTAGCACACAGTCCCTTTTTCCCTTTTCCACTTCTCCTTTTGAGTGCTTTCATATGGAAATATGCTTTGGACAACTTGCACTATACTTGAGCTTTGCACTAGTGGATTTTGAGATCTTTAGTACAGTTATTTCTATTTTATATGGTCCACAATATGGAATCAGTAATGCAAATAAATACACATGTATGCTTATTTCATATTTATACAAGTTTTGCATCACTGTATTCCCAAGATATCATGTTTGCATCTTGTTTGTGTAGATCTTAGATTTTACAACTCTGAATATACTATAAAATTGTATGCTCATCAGGCAATGAAATGAAGACCATAAAACAATAAATAGATTATATTCAATCTTAATAACATGGGGCATACCAAAATGCATTTTGTTGCTATAAAATCAAATCAGATGCTGCTTGAATGGGTCATTAATTGCTATGTGGTGAATAGCACTTGAATGCTTTTAATTATTTCCACTCTATAATCATGAAAGAACCATCACACTCCCAACAATTCTCCCAAAATGGGTTTAATTTGTCAAGTCTTTAATCTAGGAACTAAAATTGGTTTTCTTTTTTGTCTCTACAAAACAAAAAAGAGCTTAGAGCATGACGTTTAGACATGCCATGGTTAGACAAGCTCTTATCAAGCTGCGTTTCAATCTCACCAGCCCTTCCAGGCCTTTAATAAGCACCCCTTAATTTGACACTGATGTCGGCAGATCTGTCTGCTCTACACTATGGTTTCTGTCTCATTAAGAACCAAAGCACTGAGAAACCTCCAGGACCAAAAGGTCCAGACTCATTTCGAAATGGTTGCATAACTACACTTTCTGAGTAAAAAAGCGTCCAAAAATGCAGTGTGGTGGAGTAAATGACTATACATTCACCAATGCAATGCAGTATCGTATACATTTTAAAGTTAATAAATTAGCAAATCTTCAAAGACCATACTGTATATACTCATCACATTTTTTCTTTTTTTGCTTTTGCTACCATATTAGAATTAAATTAAACCATTAAACTATAAAACGTATAATGTATATAATAACCTGCATAAAAAAATATGTGTTGATTAAGATGCAATCTGTGAAATTCTGTGGCTACAGCAGGCTTCTAATGAATAGATAAAAAACTGTTTTTTTTTTGTATCTTAAACTGTCCGGCTTCAATGGGCCTGTTCCAATTATAGCATTAGATTCCTTTTCCTGCCTGACAGGAGTGAAATCACGTGTGGTCTTCTGTTGTTGTATACCTCTATCTCAAAGTTCTATGTTTTGTGCATGCTGAGATGCTTTTTTGCTCACCACAGTTGTAAAGAGGGCTTATTTAAGCAGCTCAAACCAATCTGGCCATTTTTCTCTGACTGCTCTTATCAACAATATGTTTACACACACGGAATACACACACACACACACACACACACACACAAAGCAAGTATTTAGACCAGGTGCCTCCAAATTCGTTTCATGTTTCTACACCTTGAATGGAGTCCAACTGTGACACACATATAGATTGGGCATGATTTGTAAAGGCACACACCTCGCTATAGATGGCCTTACACATAGATGTCCTGAAGGACTCTCAGACTATGTTGGCAAATTCCAAGTGGGCCTCCATAGGTTTTGCACAGAGTAGGGCCTTCCCTCTAGCCACTCTGCCAAAGCCTAGCTTGATAGATGGCTACAGTAATGTATTTTTTTATTTATTTTTGTAACTGCTAGTTAAATGTTGTAGTGCTGTCAATGATTAGTCTGACTATTAGACCTGTAGTAACTGGGGCAAATCTAGCCAGGTGTTAATGTAAGCAATGCCTCATGCTATGTTGCTCAACACAGTTTTTTTCCTATTGTTCCACTTCAATTGGCTTGTCATGAGATTCAGCACAAATGATTGTAATGGTACATGGAACAATGTAAGCACACAAGACTGCTACCAAATTCTTTAAGCATGCCATATACTCCTACAGCTCTATTGCACATCAGTTTGCTGTAGCTAGTATTTAGACAAACAACAATGCTGGATTACTGAAACATCTTAATAAATAAAGCATATTCTGTATGTATATATGTGTGTGTATGTATATGTGTATGTGTGTGTGTGTGATATACTGTATGTATGAGTGATATATGTACAGTATATATAGAGATAGAATTAAATGTATAGTACAAACCCACATCACCAACAGAAACTATCCAGTCA
This sequence comes from Silurus lanzhouensis, assembly GCA_039877035.1. Taxonomy (NCBI): domain Eukaryota; kingdom Metazoa; phylum Chordata; class Actinopteri; order Siluriformes; family Siluridae; genus Silurus; species Silurus lanzhouensis. Next base: position 1,527,416 of record JBCEWE010000473.1, read on the forward strand.
TGTTCACATTATCACAAACATCTGTTCACAATCGCAGCCCACGGTATAAAAAGATTTACAATTAAGACTGAATTGCAGTTTTGCTTCTTAACTTTCCAAGATGTTTATTGTTTGCCTGTGCTTACAATAAATGTAAAATTCACAAAAAGTGACAAAAATATACACCGACCAGGTATAACTTTATGACCCCTGATTATTATTAACATTATGACTAGCTGCCTAATATGTTGTTGGTCCCCCTTATGCTGGCAAAACAGTCCTGACCTGTCAAGCATTAACAGCATTAACTTCTTCAGGAATTTGAGTTTGTCTGTTAGACCAGACCACCCAGGCCAGCCTTTGCTCCTAATGTGCATCAGTGAGCCTTGTCCGACCATGCCCCTGTCACCGGTTCACCACCGTTCCTTCCAGCGCATTAAATAAGAGACTCATGGAATGATTTGTCCAATAGAAAGTTTTACAGATATGCAGTCCTGTCTCAAGAAAATCACAGAACACTTCTAATGCATCTTGTGTTATGTATTTACTATAATTAATATGCACTAATTATTTTACTTTACCTTGTTTTCCCAGAGATCAGATATTCATGGGTTTACAATGGGCGTCCCAATGTCCTCATCCAAGACAATCGACGCTTTGTGTCCCAGAGGACAGGGAACTTGTACATTGCTAAAGTGGAGCCATCTGATGTGGGCAACTATACTTGTGTGTTGAAGAACCTAATGACCAATGGCACCGTGTACAGCTCGCCAACTCCTGTGGTGCTGCGCCAGGATGGTGAGGGACCTCAATGTTTTATTTAAGTATTCTGCTGCTCACACAGTGTCAACTAGTGGAAGCCCAGTGTCAGCTTTATAAAAATGACTCCAAAAGCCAAAGGCAAAGTATACACTTAGATAAATGCTATATTCATATCTTTCTTTATTGCTATATCATTCTTTATATATCTTTTTTTTATATAATCTGTCATTTATTTCATTATTATCTTTATTTCAAAATAGAGGTAAAAAATTGGGACTGTGTAAAATGTGAATAAAAACAGAATGCATTGACTTGCAAATCTGGAGAATCTGGCACACAGGATACAAGGGCAAACCCCAATACTGGATGGTATACATGGTCTTTGGGCCCTCCAGCAGCACTGCATTAAAAACAGGCATGATTCTTTAATGTCTTTAGAAATAGACAGCTTGCATATCTGGAAAGTCACTATAGATGCTAAAAAGTATATAGTCTTTGTATGGCTTATCTATGACTTATAGTTTATATTAGTTTTTTTTAGGAAAGGCCTTGCATATTTCAGCATGACATTCTAAATTACATACTGCATCTGTTACTACAGCATAGATTTGTAGTATAAGAGTTCAAGTGCTGAACTGGTTTGTCTGCAGTCCAGACCTTTCACCAATTGAAAACATTTGGCACATTGTGAAACAAAAAATATGACAAAAATGACCTAGGACTGTTGAGCAGGTAGAATCCTGTATCAAATACGAATAAGACAACATTCTTCTCTCCAAACTTTATTTACATTTTCAAACATTTCATATATGTTCTATGTTATACTGTGAATAAAATAAGGTTTTATGAGATTTGCAAATCATTGCATTCTATATTTATTTACATTTTACACAACGACCCAATTTGTTTTTCTTCCTAAAATAGCCACAGATTTTAAAAAAAAGTACATATTTTGAATTAATTGATTTTTCATTCTTTTTTTTCAGCTGTGATGGGTGAATATGAGCCTAAAATTGAAGTCCAGTTTGAAGAAATGCTGCATGTCGTTAAAGGATCATCAGTTAGACTGGAGTGCTTCGCTTTAGGAAAGTAGGTCTCTGTTCAAATAACATACGGACCCTTGTCTGCCTCCAGAGATTTTTGAAGCTAGCAAGGACTTTGCACACTTGGCACATAGTACATCTTTGAGCTTTATTTAAGCGAAAGATCTCAGGAAAATGCTGGCTCTTTTAATCTTAGCAAAATGTGGCCAGGGTGAGAGAACAGGGCATTTATCATTGCAAAAACAGCTGCAAGGTATGATTCAGGGATTTTGTGGTAGGTTAGAAACCTCTGATTTTCTAAAGGTAATGCTGCATAGTATGTAAAGGCAACAAAAAAAGCCCAACAGGCAATGAATAAGTCAGGTTTTTTTTAGTCTCTATGTGAAAAGGTCAGATATTAAAGCAATGTTTGGCATACTTTAATATTATTCTACTATTGTTATGTACCTAAATAATCATTGCTGGTTTACTAACAGTTAATTCACAGTACTACCACTACTACTACTACTATTACTACTACTAATAATAATAATCATCTGCCTTTTCAGCTCCATCACCTTTACCCAAAAACACCCTCACACTGACTCAAAAATAAACATAGGTGCACTGGGTTAATATATTACTTTGTCTTTTACAGTACCCACACTTTCTTTTAAGTGTGCTTTATATCCTACAAACGTGGATACATTTAAACATGCACAATAAGACCTTTTTTATTTTATAAAATGTTAGCAATTTTTGAGGCAACACTTGATAGTCATTCTGGCGATCATCCCTGGACTACCTGTATTTCGGAAAATACCCATTTTCCAGTACATGCTGCTTCCTAGCTTCTATTTGTTTCCCAAGGCTAATAAACATCCCATTTGTATTCTGGTTTCCGACTCTTGATCAAAGCGTGACACTCCAATACACTTTAGCCAGTTAGTGTTATGTTTTAAACTTGTTTCGGTTCCTATTGGAACTGATTTCTTATATTGTAACTATTGCATCTTTTTGAAAATAAATATTACCTTGTAGACTTTTCAATATGTACTAAATCAGAGATAATGATCAGGGGGGAAAAATATTAACATTTAATTCTTCACAGACTCTGCTGGTGAGAAATAGACATTTTACAGTTTGTTATTACTTAAAAAGATGGGAGTAGTTCTTCCTAACTAAACAAATAATGTGCCTTTATGTTTTTTAAATAAGTCCCATGAATTTAATTTGTATGTAGAGCATTGCCAAAACCAAACCAGAGACTTAGAGACGAGGGTAAACTGACATTCGGTATATGCTGTACACTACATTATATCTCATTAGTACACAGTATGCATATAATTTAGTATGCACTCAATAATTTCACTTTTTTTGTATTTTAACACACCGTGTTTAATTGTAGTGATTAAAGACAAATATGAATAAATGAGGCAGCAGAGAAATGCTTCAAGCCAGTCAAAAACCACTTTAGACTTATTTCTAAAACAAGATTGCAATTATACACTAATGGCACATTTAATTAAAATTAATATTACATGGATTGATGCGAACTTTGAAAAAAAATTCGTTTGACCAGTGCAAACACTGGGTCAATTATTTAATTACAAGACCAACAGACTTTTAGCCACCTTTAGATCTATTATGCCACTGCCAAATTTATTATAATGCCAAGCAGGCAAAATGATGCTTCACAAGCATTGGGCCAACAGTTTGCCCTTGGAGCCAAAATGCTGAGATTTAATCTACATTAGTTTTCATTTAAGGTTCACTCTCACAGAGAATATTTATAATTCATTTAAAATATATATATATTCTTAGTATGTTCTTCTGTGTATGCCTTTGTGATCTATTAATATTTTGAGCATTGTTTTGTCAATTTATTAAACTATTCTGCACCCCAGTTCCTGGGAATGTCTTCAGGTTACGTATGCATCAACAATGCTTTGGGAACGCTTCTGCGTTGTCTATGCTTTGAATTATGTATGTAATCCAATGAAAAGCGTGGCATAATCCTTGACTCTCTGTTTGATGAAGGGGCCACCTTGATGGCCTCCTTCCTCAGGAGAGTGCTTGCCTCTTGTTCTATGACTAGAGCTTGCTCGTACCTCGCCGAACTGTGGCAGATGAGACACAATCTGAATTGTATAGCCTCTGTCTACAATACGAATGACCCACCAAGACACGTCTGGCAGAGCTTCCCAGGCTGCCAGGTAGTCTCTTAAGGGTATCAGTCTCTCAAGACTGACCTTTGGTACAGAGGTACAATGGATGCATGTCTTTCCAGCAAAAGTTTCTGTTTCAAGGTTATAAGCAAATTTCACATTGTCTTTTAAATAATTTCCTCAATGTCCCGGTCCAGTGTTTGCTGTGCATGCTTTAAATGTCTTTCTTTTAGAAGAGACTGAGTCATGCCTTCAGCTGCTCTTAAATCCCTGACCATGACTTTAATGTAGGCTAGTGCAAAAACAAAAGCATGAGCTTTATGAACATAAAGGACTAATGTTCAGCTGGTGCAGCTCTAGAGCCTTCAAGGAGGCAGCAAATCCTCCGGGTCCACTACGATAGCAGATAAAAACAGAGGAGGGTGCTTGCTAGAGCTGGCCGTGCCCTGAATCACTGATCGTGGCAGGGTTATTGGATCAGGTCCATGGGGCGCTGGAGCAGGGCAGGCACCGTATAGTGAGATGCATCATGCCCTACTGACTTTCATTCCCCTTCTCTCCAGCGTGTACCTCCACCTCTCCAAGCTCATCTCAACATGCTCCCTACTCTTACCATGAATAACAATATCATACGCAAACATCATAGTCTATGGAGACTTCTGTCTGACCTCGTCCGTCAACCTGTCCATCACCACCGCAAACAGGAAAGGGCTCAGAACGATCATTGATGCAGTCCAACCTCCACCTTAAGCCAGTCTGTCGTTCCTACTGCACACTTCACTGCTGTCAGACTGTCCTCATGCGTGACCTGCACCACCCTCACATACTTTTCTAGCACACCTTACTTCCTCATACTATACCACAATTCCACTCTCGGCACCCTGTCGTACGCTTTCTCTACATTTACAAACACACAATGCAACTCCTTCTCTATACTTCTCTATCAGAATTCTCAAAGCAAATAATGCGTCCGTGGTGCTCTTGCTCGGCATAAAACCATACTGTTGTCACAGATGGTCACCTTTTCTCTCAGCCTGGCTTCCACTACTCTTTCCCATAACTTCATGGTGTGACTGATCAACTTTATTCTCCTGTAGTTACTGCAGGTGTGCACATCTCCGTTATTCTTTATGATCGGTACCAGCACACTCCTTCTCCATTACTCAGGCATCCTCTTACCTTCCAAAATCTTGGTAAACAACCTGGTTAAAAACTCCACTGCCATCTCTCCTAAACATCTCCATGCTTCTACCGGTATGTCATCTGGTTCAACCGACTTCCCACTCGCCATCCTCTTAATCGCTGCTCTCACTTCCTCCTTACTAATCATATCCACTTCCTGCTTCACCATCTCCACACCATCCAACCTTTTTTTTCTTTTATTTTCCTCATTCATTAGCTGCTCAAAACACTCCCTCCATCTTCTCAACACACACTCATCTTCATCCTTTATTGCTCTAACTTGCAGAGTAACTTGCACATCCTTCCCAGCTCGGTCCCTCAGCCTGGGCAATCAGTACTTATGCCTTGTACTTCTGCCTACTTTTCTCATCACTCTGATGATCCCAATTCTGTTTTGCTAACCTCTTTCTCCTTATGATTTTCTGCACTTTCTCATTCCACCACTACGTCTCTTTGTCTTCTTTTCTATTTCCAGATGTCACACCAAGTACCTTTTTAGCTGCCTCCCTTATCACTTACCACTGAGCCCCCGTCTGACCTCTTCCCTGAATTTCACACTACAGTCTTCATCCTTCAGTTTCCACAATCTTATTCTTCTTTCAGTCCTCACTCTCCTCCTCTCCTTCTTCACATCCAAAACCATCCTACAGACCACCATCCGATGCTGTCTAGCTACACTGTCCCCTGCCAACACCTTACAGTCTCCAATCTCCTTCAGGTTGCATCTCCTACATAGAACCTCCACTCTTTTACATCACCGTATGATCCTCCTTCTTATTAAAATAGGTGTTTACCACTGCCATTTCCATCTTTTTACCAATATCTACCATTATCTGCCCTTCACATTCCTCTCCTTAAAGCCATACTTACCCATCACCTCCTCATCACACCTGTTCTCTTCACCTACATGCTCATTCAAATCTGCCCCAGTCACCAATCTTTCATTCCTAGGTAAACCTTCTACCACGTCATCTAACTCACTTCAGAATTTTTTCTTGTCCTCCATCTCACAACCCACTTGTGGAGCATGAGCACTTATGACATTTATCATCACCCCTTCAACTTCCAGCTTCATGTTCATCACCCTATCAGAAATCGTCTTCACCTCCACTACACTCTTACTGTACTCTTCCTTCAGAATCACACCTGCACCATTTCTCTTTCCATCCACACCATGAAAGAACAGTTTAAAACCACCTTTAATGTTCCTCGCCTTACTCCCTTTCCACTTGGTCTCCTGAACACACAACATATCTACCTTTTTCCTCTCCATCATATCAGCTATCTCTCTCCCTTTACCAGTCATAGTACCAACATTTAAAGTACCCACCCTAAACTCCTACATTTCCTTTTTCCCTGCTGTCTCTTGTAGACGTCTTCCTCCTCTCCTTCCCCTTCTTCGGCCAACAGTAGCCCAATTTCCACCGGTATCCTGTTGGCTAACAAAACCTCTGGCGGTTGTTGGTAACCTGGGCCTCGACCGATCTGGTATGAATTTCTCTTTCTTGATCCGCATATTTGATGTGGCACATGTTTTATGCTGGATGCCCCTCCTAACGCAACCCTTCCCATTTATCCGTGCTTGGAACCGGCACTAAGAGTGCACTGGCTTGTGCAGCCCCAATGGCTGGGTTAGAATATGCACAGATTGAGCGCCAATATGCACAGAATGTACGTAGCCAGCTCTCTCGGAAACCGACCTAACGCGCTCCACTTCCAAGCAAGCGACTCACGGGCTGTCTTCAAAAACCTGTAAGGGGAAAACACGCACACATAGAGCGCTTCATGAACAATCAGAAGCTAGCACCGGCTTTACTTCATGTGCTTTCATAGCTTTCTGGTCATTACGTCACCCCGCCGGTGACACCACGCTTTCCATTGGACGGATTACACATGTGATTCAGAGTGTAGACAGCTAGTGTGTAGACAGAAAAGGGAACTGTTTTTAAGAACTTATGTACAAGTATGAAGGGATATAAATGAAGGTTTATCATACATATCTGTATTAGCTTTACTACAGGACTGTATGCATGCTCTGGATCTTTGAAAATATAACACAACAATACAGTTAGAAATACAATAGTAATAGAGCAAATGTTCATAATTGAATAGAGTACTATGTAAGGACTCACATAGGGACTAACCTAAAGGTGAATAAAAATCTTACACAAGCTAGCTGGTACTTACATATATATAGATATTATTATTTTGCTCTTAATTACATTGCCAATTGTAACACCAAACTATCTTTTTACTTTAAAATTATAATACTTAAAAAAAAGGCCCACTAATTACTTTTTTTGCAACAGTTACTCTCACAAACTTCAGTTGCATTTCGGAATAAAATTACCTCCACGTACAATTAAAATACACAAAATAGTAGATATAGTGGAATTTAGTATACTTTGTTATATGAAGGTATTGTGACTAATAGTTGGAATGAAATGAGTGGGTGAGGAGCTGTCCAAAATCTTTCTGATGACAGGTTTTCTAGGTCTGTATTACAAAATAGCATGATGCCAAAATTCTAAATCTACCCCAAAGTCCATGGTTTGTTTTATATATGCAAAATCTGTTAAATTTACAATATATAATACATATGTAATATTGCACATTGTATCATTATGACAATCATAATAATAATAACAACAGAACAGAATAATCTAACCATAACCCTTGTCAATTATTTATTTTATCAGTGTTTTCAAGTTTCTAATTAATGATGAGTTATATGATAAGAGGGCCTATTATGCGCATCATACCTTAGAGACCTCATCACATCTCGCACTGCACCACGCTGTCTGAGATCCTCCAGCACTGCGTGACTGGTACCGCCTTCAAGCGACGATTGAAGACCTACCTTTTCCTGAAACACTTAAATTAGCACTTTCCAAGTTTGCTTTGTAGAATTCAAGAGTTATATTTATATTAAGTTTGTAACCTTGCGTACCAGTGTAGATTTATTCATTGCTAGAGACTCAAAGCACTTTTGTACGTCACTCTGGATAAGGGCGTCTGCTAAATGCCGCAAATGTAAATGTAAATGTAAAACTAGTCCCTGCCTAGTGTGTGTCTGTCAAACATAGCTAGAGGAAGACTGAAGGGCCAGGAGTGGTTACATATGTCTTAAAGGCTGAACTCCAGAGGACCAAGTTTTTGAGGCAGCCACACAGCTCTGACCCCGAAGGGAGCTGGGAGACCAGAGGACTCATAAGATGATGTGATGGCATCAATTTAATTCAATGTATTTTTATTTGTATAGCGCTTTTAACAATAAACATTGTCTTCAAGCAGCTTTACACAGATAATGTGGTGATAAAAAATGAATATGTTCTTTATAAGTGAAAGTTTGTCTCCGATGAGCAAGCGTTGGCGACTGTGGCAAGGAAAAACTCCCTGAGATGGCATAAGGAAGAAACCTTGAGAGGAACCAGACTCAAGAGGGAACCCATCCTCATCTGGGTTGCACTGAATGTCCATTTATTGCCGATATACAATGTTGCGGGGTACAGTGATGGTGATCAGAAGCAAACTGTAGTCCTGAGTCAATGTAGCAGACTGTTGGCATTAACTACAGTCCAAATCCATCCTCAAAGCTCCCATTCTTACTACGGAATTTCATGGAACCACCCAAGGGGTTGATGAGAAACTGTCCCCAGCTGCACAGAGTGGCCTCCAAACAAAGAGAACACTATCCAAAGGCAGGCCTGGACAAAGTGGGAAGATCCGTAGAGGAAAGAGGGGCAGAAACAGTGGTCACTGGAACCTTAGGAGCATGTTTAACTGGAACGAGAGATGAGAGAGAGAGAGAGAGAGAGAGAGAGAGAGAGAGAGAGAGAGAGAGAGAGAAAAGGGGTGACTGGAAGAGAAGGATATGGATTATTATGTGTCCTTATTGTTGTATGAAATTTAATGTCGCTGTGCAGTTTGGACTCCGGCAAGACTCACTATGGCAGCATAGCTAAAAGGGAGAACCAGAAGGTAACACAGACATGAGGGATTTCTGGGATAAGAGACGACCCACCACACCACCGTCAACAAACTTGACTGAACGTGTGAGAGTGGGGGGACGACAGCATACAAATATCCCAGTTCACCAAACAACTGGAGGGAGGGACTTTTTGCTCATGTCCCAGCCAAGTTATGTAGCTTGGTTACGGCGCAGGTCACAACCCTGAAAATGCTTACTGCTTATTTTCTTCATTATTATTATTATTATAATTATTATCATTTATTTTATTTTATTTTATTTATTTAGTTATTTTTAACCTCGAGGAGTAAGAGCACCCCTCCAAGGAGTGCTCTCAGGGAGTGGAGTGGTCGCATAGAAAATGCAAGCAGAATGTGTGTGGCACAATCAGCGTGGCGCAATAAAAATATAATTTTTGAGACATTTATGTCACTTTTGCTTATGTAACAAACAAGGTAAAAGGCAAGATAAATCAAGAATTGGGTAGTAAATAACTGGAAGAAGGTTCTATGGACATTTTTCAAATTTAACATTTTTTAGCAACAGAAAAACTTGATGAAAGAGAAAAGAGAGATTTTATACATACTACCTCACACCATTGTCAAACATGGAGGTGGAAGCTTGATGGTTTGGGGTTGTTTGGATCAGGGATGTTTGGAGACTTATCCCAGATGAAAGAAATACTAAACCAACATGGCTATCATTCCATCATTGCCACCCAATTCAGTCTGGACTGCAGCTAATTATAACAACTTCATCATAAAACAACACAATGATCCAAAGCATACATCCAAGCTCTATAAGTTGGAGAGTTATTTATCTTAACTGGCCTGCCCATTTACCAGACCTTTTATTTACAAGGCATTGCAAAGTATTTCAGCTAAATGCTTGGAGCAACTAACTGTCCAGATGTAAAATAATGTGTATGTAAAAAATGTTATGCATGGTTAGGGAGAATTGTTCATTGAAAATAAAGGTTAACATTTCTATATGTGTTTCTCTAAATAAACTGCATTAGTACTAACCTGGCCTGTTCTTTGGCACAGTCCAGTACCTTCTATCTCTTGGAGAAGAGCAGACAGAAGCCCTTTTCCTGGAAAGATGAAAATCAATCAATCAAATGGCGTCCTGGAGATCCCTTATTTCCGGCCTGAGGATGCTGGCTTTTATGAATGTGTGGCAGAGAACACCAGAGGCCGTAGCGTTGCAAAAGGACATCTCATATTTAATGGTAACTACAACTTACAAATAGTTAATAATGTAAAGAAAACCAGATATGACCGCTGTAAATTGAATGCATTTTGTGTGCATTCAGCAAGAGAAATGCCAAACTACATTTATGCCTGAGTGCTCTGAATAAACTTCAAGTAAATTTTACAAAAACGTATTACTTAATCTCATCTATTTAATATGACGCTTAGTAGCTCTTTTACCTTTTCAACAGTGAAATCAATACAAGATACTTTAATTGTATGTCAGAAACTGGGCAGCATGGTAACCACTACTGAATAATGAATAATCTGCAGATGAAAATGACTTAATGCTGGTTGGCCAAGCCAGGCTAATTAAAATGGCTGAAGCATCAGTCTTTAGATTGGTGGTGAAAAGCAATTTTGCTCATACTGCTCATAAAGACAGGTTAATCTAGAATTAATGTGTAACAATTAACCCCACTGTTTGGTGGTTTATGGAGTACTGAGCTATTTTTAAGCTGACATGCAGTTTTTCCCTACAAAATCAATGGTCAGAGACAAAAAGGAATGATTGTAAAAGGGATAAAGAAAAAAAGTGGAAAGAGTATTGTTTTAATCATTTTGATTGTTGGAACAGAAGTTGTCTGCTCTGCTCTTGACTGTAGATTTGGAACATCTGCATTGGGCCCAGACACTGCATGATGCCTACGTGGCCATCGATGCCAATCTGCACTGGGAATGCAGGGCTAATGGGAAACCCCAGTCTGTGTACAGATGGCTTAAGAACGGACAGACCATGGTGTCAGAGGTGAGAAATTTCATTTGCTATGCCTTCCAAACTCCTCTCAGGTATGTGCATGATAGTGTATGCCAGGTGAACCTGTTTAAAAAATAAAGCTATATTAATTATTAAATATTGGTGTTAATTCTGTGCATTATACACATTAGCATTCTTCAAGTTATATGGATATTATTCAAAAGATAAACTAATAAAAATGCATGGTATTATGCTAAAACTGTCAGTTGCCTAACCTGCCTTAGTTAGAATTTTTTTAACAATATAGTTTGTATTAGCACATTGTAGTCACTTTTGATGGTGTAATTTTGTCCTTAGGACAGAATCCTTATTAATGGAGGCAAGTTCATGCTCTCTAAAGTTACCCAACAGGATTCAGGGATGTATCAGTGTTTGGCTGAGAATGAGCATGGTGTCATTCATGCCAGTGCTGAACTCAAAGTTTTAGGTGAGTGACTTTGTTTTTATCTGAGCATCATAAGAAGGCTAAATATATTCTGACATTGTAACATAAAAAAAAAACAAACTAAGATGTTATCTAAAACAGACAGCAAATTAAAAAAAAAATCACTTTTGCTGTTTTATAAAGCTTCTCCTCCAGACTTTTCTAAAGGTCCAGTAAAGAAGTCCACACTTGCTCAAAGAGGAGGTGAAGTCATCATTGAATGCCGGCCACATGCATCCCCCAAGGCCTCCTTCTCATGGAGGAAAGAAGGCAAGCTTCTGAAAAACAGTGAGAGGTAGGGATTACTGACCAAGTATGCAGAAAAGGTATGCTTAAGACTTTAGGCCAATTCATCCATTAAATTCACATTTCAATGCAGTCCGCATCATTTCCCAAGATGTAGGCCTCTTCTTCTTAGTCTTCTTTCGGCTGCTCCCATTAGAGGTCACCACAGCGGATCATCCGTCTCCATACAACCCTGTCCTCTACATCTGCCTCTAAGAGGGACAAGAGGGACATATGCTTTGCCTGTGAGATGCCTATGATCATGTACTGTATTTATCAACCCTGTTCATCCATACCTTTGCTCTTTACTTTCACCACCCCAGAGGTTACTGGTGTCTTAATTAATACAGAATTGGTGATATAAGCACTTGTCCATGGACAGATGTTGTTTGGTAGACACTATAGTACTGTATTTTTTTTCCTGATGGCATTTTCACAGAAGACTGCATGCTTAATGGCACACTAATTAATTCACTGGTAGTGCTGTCTCTGGCCCGTGGGGTTTGCATAGGCCAGACAGTCTAGCATGACTGTATCAGGACAGAAGTGAGAGAGAGAGAGAGAGAGAGAGAGAGAGAGGAGAGAGAGAGAGAGAGAAAAGTGTAGCATGGCCGTGTTAGGACAGGTGGCAGGAGAAGCGCATGATCTCCAGTAATAGATGGGGATGAAGAGACGGCCATGGCGGGTCTATCCACACTAGCGGGAATGCTGCCTCTATGACTCACTGCTGCTGTCTGCAAGCCCCAGAGGAGCCGAGTGATTACTGGATGTGAGGGTAAGAGAGAGCTGGAGAGATATGGGAAAGAGAGAGAGAAAGAGAGAGAGCGAGCGCGAGAGAGAGAGAGAGAGAGAGAGAGAGAGAGAGAGAGATCGCAGGACAAAGAGTTTTACTACTTCTGAATATGTCTATGTCAATATGTGAACTGCTATGGCCATACTAGTCATACCAGTAAAGTGATGATGATTGATGAGAGAGAGAGAGAGAGAGAGAGAGAGAGAGAGAGAGAGAGAGAGAGAGAGAGAGAGCAATCAAATCTATCCGGAATTGATCTGACAGAAAGAAGAGAGAGAGAGAGAGAGAGAGAGAGAGAGAGAGAGAGAGAGAGAGAGAGAGAGAGAATGGTTTTATTTCTGAGTATGTTCAGATATGTCAATTTTGTGTGTTGGTAATGCTGCTACTGCTATACTACACTGCCATGCAAGTAAAGTGATCCTTATGCACGTACACACACACACAAATACGGAGCGAGCGAGAGAGAGAGAGAGAGAGAGAGAGAGAGAGAGAGAGAGAGAGAGAGAATTGTATTACTTCTGAATATGTTCCGATATGTCAATTATATGTGTTAGTAATGCTGCTACTGCTATACTACACTGCCATGCCAGTAAAGTGATCCTTATGCACCTACACTCACAAATACAGAGAGAGAAAGATAGAGAGAGAGAGAAACAAAGTATGGGTTGGAGGTTTTGGTTGGAGGTTTTTATTATTCTTAAATATGTTACATTGTCGGTACATTAAAGTATTTCTGTACTTTGGCATACAGTAGTGATTTAACCATGTCAGTAAAGTGTGTCTGGACTGAATGAGGCATCTAAAGAAACACATCTGCTGAATGTGAAACAAAAATACAGTTTTGTTAAACTTCTGCTCAAAAAATTTTATTTTATGTTCTTTTAAAACAAGAAAGAAATACAGTGGAGAGGTTTATAATATATAGTAAGATATAAATGAGATGTGTTGTAATCAGAGCAATATATATATATATATATCAGTAGTTGAACATACAACTGTGTTTTGGCCTTATGCCTGTGCACATGTCTACATGATCATTGCAGACAATGTGTTCCAGTTAAAGAAGTTATGGTTAAGCTTAAAGAAGTGATTAAGGAAGTGGCCATCCTTCCCAGTCTCATGCAGTTGACTTCGGCTCTGAATCAATGTGCCTCGCCCCATTCCCCACAGCCCTTTTTTTCCGTAACTCTCTGCACTTGCAAGCGCTAGCATCGATTAGCTCTCATATTCCATATGAGGCGGCTCAGCTGCAGAAAAGTAGGGAGGAAAATGATTACAAAGCTGAGCGAATGACTCGATGAGAATATGAATGTGGCCAGAAGTTTTCTTTTCGGTAAGCAGATATTTCTCTCTTTTTTTTTTTTTCATCTATATTCTCCTCCCATCCTCTATTTTTGCCAACTCATTGCCCTCTGAGGTCAGTCACCCAGCGTTTGATTTTGGTCAATAAATCAGAGCAGAAACATCTTCAATGCCATGCCTGTGCTCTGAGCTGTGGTAAATAAATATTAATTTTATAGAAAGTTTGATTTCTTTGTGACTTTCTCTGCTCTGCTGTTTGATTGAGTTGAACAGAAGGCAAGGCTAACCTAATTTATGTATGTTTGTGCTACTGTTCAATATGGTGGGTTTTTTTTCTGTATTAGTAATTAAAAATCTCAACATGGCTGATCATGGTTGGTCAACCCCAAATGCATTTGTACTATTTTTAGTTCTTAGTTTCAGTTACCAAATGCCTTGGCAGTATCTTAAGCCTGGAAAACTAAGATTGCTGATTCCACTGGTAACATGTCTTAATGCAATATTTTTTATTTGTTTGTTTGTCATTTATTAAATAATTTGAAGGATACTTCTGCAAACACATTTAAATTATCGTGGTGCTACTTACTCTTTGTAGTACACACATCCTCTTGTACACAATGTTCAATGCCTTTTTTTTTTTCTCCAGTTAATATTAAAGTCGTAATTAGCAGCGTAAGTGAGTCAGCACTTTCCTGTCTCACTTTATCATTCTGGCCTCCATACACCTTTTATTCATCCTATTCACAAGCAACTTTAATCTGACTTGTCATCCCTTACAGCTGTAAGATGATAAGTGATTCATTATTTTTTGCTCTGGAGATTTTCTTTCTCAAATTTTACTCATTTTTCAAACATTTCAAAAAGTAAAAAATGTCTGCTTCGTATTGAAGTTTGAATTCGATCAAATAACAGTTAGCTGGTTAGATAGCTACCAAAAATTTCATCTCATCATTGATAATATTTTACATACTGTAAGAGCAATAGGCTTTATTTATTAAAATATTCTTGTCAATGTCTTTGTACTCACACGTGCATGTTGAAAATTGCCAATTACGCCAATCATGCCCATGCTAAACATCAAAATAATAAGGAAATAGGGAAAAGCATGCTGTACAGCTCAGCCAATGTATCTGAGGCAAACATATCCAAAGTCCGAGTCAATGTTTAGAACTGTGTGTATATACTGTATATTAATATAATATGTATAAATATCACATTTAAGAAAAATCCATCCATATCCAGTTTGATCATTGAGATGCATTCTTCAGTTCTATTTCTGAACATATTCAGCACAGAAATAACATTGGTTTAAATAGGGCAACTAATGCCATAATTGTTGCTGCTGTTATGCAGGTAGAAAAAATAAATGTGCTTGTTGCAATTTTTCTTCCCTGTTCAGAATATAAAAACTCTTTCCTATTTTAATTGCATGTGGCAAAAATGATTTGAGGTCCTTGTTTGAACAGAGTCTTTTGGGTATTCAGAATAAATTAAGGCAGTTTATTTGGAATTAGCCAAGTTATTCATGAACAATTTGACAAAAAAAACAAGACATCTGTTTAAAGCAGAAAGGCTAAAGGTAGCTTTAGATTATGTATTGTCAGTAATAAAACAGTATTTAAAACTAACAATGTTGTCTTTCACACAACATAGTATTATGAAATGTGTGAATGGGGGTTAATATATAGTTTGTAATTATAGCCTACACATATTTCCTGGGGATGCTCTGAGTTGAAAAAAGTATAAATTAAATAATTTCTTCTTTTTTTTTCTTTTTTTTTTTCTTTTAGTTTTTGACAACTAGGTAGCCTCCCCCTAATGTGCCTTGTCATGGACTATGATGTCAGGCTTTTGTTTTGTCTATTGCAAAATTAACTTGCTATTTTTAATGAGTGTAATTAACTTGTGCAGCAGTTAAACAAGCTAATGCAGGATTTATCTGTATGGCTAGTATATCATATCAGTAAGCCAAAAGCTAGCTCTTAGATTATCTAAAAATAGCAATGCAACAGATCTTCTTCTGGGAAGTACACACTCACGCCAAGAAAACAAGGCTGGACAGACATAAAGGTTTTTCCCGTTCAGAGATGTTAAGCCAAGTTAGATTGTTCTTAGATTGCCCTCAGCAAATGGAGGGTGACCGTAAGAAGCCATGTGGTTTCAGCAGCCTTGCCTTGTTAAAGGAAGACTTAAAATCCAGCAGCAGAGGGTGGGTGTGTGTGCACCTAAATGGACATATTAAGTCTTTCCAGTAGTGGTTTATTCTGTCTGAAATCTTGGTCTTAATTGAAGATGCAGTTCACTGCTTTGTCTCATTATTAAAAACAATCAATCTAGGAGAACTTCTGCAAAGTTTTGTTTTTTTAAGACCTTGATGATATCTACATGCAAATGTATTTTAATTAAATCCAACATTTTGAACTCATAGCTATTTGTGCATTTCAACATCACTGTGGTACATAAGGTTATTTAATATGCACTTCCCAGTACATCAATACTTTTTTCTATCCCAGACTGAGTACAAATATGGGCACATGTTTTTGGTACTCTCCAATACTGATACTGATATGGATATTAGTAACCTACTTATATGGATCATATCAAGACGAAAGTCAAACCACAAAGGACACTTTCGAGCTGTGTTTCCATTTAGCCAACTGGCAAGAGCACAACCAACAGCCCTCTTTGATAATTTGCTTTGGCAACTACAGCATTAAATTATGAGCTGGTGAATTTAAATATTTTCAGGGAGAGGGATTTTAAGCCTCTAATATTATAATTAATGCAAACTGTCTAAGTTAAAATATTCCAGAATCTTTTTATTTTTACTTAACAGAAAGAGGAAATTTTTGCCAGACTCTACCATAATAACTGTATAATTAATTAGCAGTTTTTGCCAAACTGACATGGGGAGAGTGTTACTACAGTTGACTAAATATATAACTTCTAAAAAATAAAAAGACAGGTTAAAGAAACATGTAAATTACTTTGATGTAAAATTTTGGTTGGGAAATGTTCTGATGATGGTTTTCTGTACAGTGCTAGTTTTCTGAAAATTCTATAAACAATATGGAACATTTGATTTAGCTCTGTTTTGTTTCCATGCTTTCAAATAATGGCCAAGAAAGTGCACACACAGACAGGCCCATGGTTTATATTGTTAGTAATTTGTTTTAAATGCGTTGACGGGATTTATCTAGCCATCACCCCAAAACCAAAAGATCTGGGACACTGTGTAAACTGTAAATAAAATCGGAATGCAAGTATGTGCAAATTTTATGAACCCATATTTTATTCAACATATAAAAAAAAGTTAGGATGGGGTAAAAAGGGCTACACAAGTAAGTGTTTATATTGTTTATATTGTTTATAAATTTTTTTTTAACTAATTAGGCAACAGGTCAGTAATATGTAATCAGTAATATGGGCAGAGTCTCTCATAAGTTGAGATGGAGAGGGGTTCACCAATCTGCAAAAAACTGTCTAAAAAAACAATCTGGAATTATTTTCAACATCAAATTGTGAAGACCAATCATTATTTGATGCTTGGAATGTGATTTTTGTGCCCTCAGACAGCACTGCATTTGAAACAGGTATGATTTTGTTATGGCAATCACTGCATTGCGTCCAGAAATCAGTGTCTGAACAAATCAGCTTGCTGTGCCCTCCACAAATCATGCAAAAAAAAGTAATGTGTTAAAAACGCAACTTCTCTGGACTAGAGTTTAGTTTTAATTGACTGAGGCAAAATGGAACACTCTGCCACTGGTCCGAGGCAGATCTTTGGCATCGTAGGGACCCCTAGTTTGACATAGTTGTCTTTGCTGCTGCTGCATTCTCCATTCTGCTGTCTTCAGGGTCTCCTTCTATAGGCTCTTCTTTGCTTAAAGATGGTAAGGAGCCGCTGCTCTCCTTATTAGGTTCCAGCCGAGTCTGATTTCCCCATCTCGCCAACATGCCATGTGCTCTGGGGCTTTCCACAACATGGGTGCTGGAGTGGTGCTGTCCATTCAGCACCTCTCTGACAGTCGTGTTCGAAATTATTGTCTTTCCAGGTGCTTGAGTCCTTAGCCCAGTGTCCGCTGGCGGTGCCGAATGCCATTTTAGGTTTTGATTTCCAGGGACAGGGCTAAATGCCAGTATCCTTTTGTTGGGTCCAAAGTAGAGATGAACCTGGTTCTTCCCAGGTGGTTTACTAGGTTGTCTATTTCAGGAAGTGGGTAGCTGTCAAATTTGGAGACCTGTTTGAGCTTGCGGAAGTTGTTACATAATCTGAGGCTCCCGTTTAGCTTCGGCACAACGATGATGGTCAGCCGACTAGAGGCTGGCAGACTGCTTGATTATTCTGTCCTGTGCGACGACGGGCATTTGGAACCTTATTTGGACGTTGGCGCTCTAACACCCCCAGCAAAGACTTTATTTTGTGTTGCACTAGGTGGGTCTGACCCCGCACTGTCGAGAAGACGTTCGCAAATTGATCGACCATCTCTGTTAAGTCCTGGCGTTGCCTGGGTGTTAGATTCTCTCCCCTTTGGACCAAGCTACACCCCCTTAGGATCTGTGGTTGAGGTGCAAAAACACTGACACAGCAGGATTTGTCTTATCAATATTTTTAACATATCACCGTGATATATTTGAGTGTTTGTTGTACCCAGCTGCTGCAGGCAATAGTTCACTGGGCCGATTTTCTTAAGGACCTTGTACAGGCCTTGCCAGCAGGATAGAAACTTGCAGGTTGTATTTTAAAGCAGAAGTAGCACCCTGGCTGGAACTCCCTTGGCTTTGCTGGGTGGTTATATGTATGCTGCTGTTCGACGTCTTTATCTATGCAATCCAGCATCTCCTGTGCATATTCGATCAGATACCGATACGGGGATGGCTGTTCCTCCGATGCCTCTTTGGCTACGTCCAGCAGTCCTTGAGGTCTCCTTTTGAACAGAAGTTTAAATGGTGTGAGCCCTGTTGATGCTTGTGGTGTTTCCCTTATTGCAAAGAGATTGTAGGGAAGGAGGAGGTTCTAAATTCTCCCTTCCTCATCCTCAACTCGTCGGAGCATTTTTTTAACGTCTGGTTGAATCGTTTCATGAGTTCGTCTGTTTGTGGGTGGTAGGCCAATGTCCT
This sequence comes from Silurus lanzhouensis, assembly GCA_039877035.1. Lineage (NCBI taxonomy): Eukaryota > Metazoa > Chordata > Actinopteri > Siluriformes > Siluridae > Silurus > Silurus lanzhouensis. The sequence continues at coordinate 1,546,434 of JBCEWE010000473.1, forward strand.
GAAGCATTTCACCTGCAACAGTCGACAGAGAACTGACTAAAATTCAACTTTGATACCAAAGATGTACCTTGATTGGTTAGTAGGTCCTTTGGGATTCTCACACGGCTGAAGAGTGGCATTAGTTTCCTGTCGATGTTCTTTGCGGTGGCCTTACTCAGGGGGACTGCCTCATTGTCATTGGCTCAGTACCACATAAGATAACATCTTTTTTTCCAGGGAAGGCCCTGCATATTTTAACAATAATGTTAACAGCATACTGCATTTATTGCAACACCATGTTTTTATAGTAGAAGATTCCAAGATTCAAAATACATTTCATAAAAACATCTGGTGCATCAAAACAAAACAAAAAATGACAAAAAAGACCCAGGACCGTTGAGCAATAAGAATCTTGTATTAGACACAAATAGGACAACTTTCCTCTCACAAAACTAAAGCAAATGATCTTCTTCGTCCCCGGATGTATAGGGACTGTTGTCAGAGATGGGAAGTAACACATTTTTCATTACTGTACTTAATTAGATTTTACTATTATCAGTACTTTACTTTCTAATTTAATTTTTTGGACAACATTTTACTTTCACTAATTACATATTTTACACAAATATCTGTACTTTATATTTCTTACATTTTCAAACCAGGCTTTAAGTTGTAATCTATTTGTGACATAATCTATATTTTTTCCTTTTTAACCTACCACTGGTGTATAATTTCCTGGCTACCCCACACCACAGACATAGGCTAGCCTTTAAAGCTAATAAGCAAGGCAGAAGTCAACAAGAAACATGTTAAGATGACTGAGAACAGGGACATTCCTGATTACCTGATCGTCATCATCTTTTCTCTGCTTGTGTTCTATATGGTGGTTGTTCAGCCTGGATACACTCATTATTATTAAATATGATGGTCCTCAGATCTGTAAGTTCCTTGGGCCTTGGGTGACACTGAATTTCACGATGCCTAGGGGCTGCGCCCGCTAAGCAGCCCAATTAGTGTGGAAAGGGAGGGACCGCTGGAATGCCACCGACTGTATCTGGGACTTTTCAACGACCATATACACGACTTTGCTGAACAGGCCAGTCAGCACCACAGGGGGCGCAAACAAATCTGATAGGGGGAGCCAGAGGTGTCTCTCTGTGGACCAGAGTGGACATAGACCGGTCGAGCTCTTTTGTGGCCCTGAGAACCAGGTCTGTAACACGACGCACTTTAGGACCCCATCACTGCCCCATCACTCACTCTCGCATCTAGCTCTTGCAGACAGTCGGCCTGATAAGCCTTAAACACGCCCATTATGTGGGGCAGGACCGGGGCCTTAAGGGACGATGCAGCACCCAGGAAGAGATAGCAAGACCCTGGTGTGGAGGTAGTGACGTAGGTTGCAGGAAACATTCGTCCAGCTTGCTTAGGGGAGCGCAGCACTCTCCTTACAGGGGGAAGAAACTGTTTAAAGCGTGCTTCCGATAATTGAGCGGGGTTGAGAACAGCAAGGAGCAGGAGCGCTCTCATCAAAAACAGCTCTCTGGAGTAGAGCATCCGCATGGACATATAGTCGCAATGCGGGCAGCTGGCTCCCTCGAGAGCCAACCGAGCATGCTCCATTTTCAGACAAGCCACACACAGTCTAAAAGGCTGCTTGCCTTTATAACTTTTCTTTCTTTCCATTTTTTTTTTATATGTTACTAAATACCAATACTTGTCAACACAGACACACACAGAGCGTTTCCTGAACAAACAAAACATAGCACCGTCTACTCGGCAAATGCTTTTATAGCTTTCTAGTTGTGCTGTCACTCCGCCGGTGCCGTCGCGTCTTTCTGTTGTTCAGATTAAACACGTGATTCAGACACGTGATTCAGAGTGACTCGTTTTATTGCATTAGAATGGCGCATTGTAAATGAAAAAATAATAGATAAAGTCTTGGGGATCATCAAGATGTTTTCTGGCAAAACTGAGAGGAGTCTTTATGTTGCTCAGCAGCGGTTTTCGTCTTGGAACTCTGCCATGCAGACCATTTTTGCCCAGTCTCTTTCTAATGGTGGAATCATGAACACTGACCTTAACTCTACACTGTTCCATGTTTTTGCCATTTGTGAATTTGCTGGAGTCCCAAAGCTTTAGAAATGGCTTTATAACCTTTTTCAGACTGATAGATCTCAATTACTTTCTTTCTCATTCGTTTCTAAATTTCTTTGGATCTTGGCATAATGTCTAGCTTTTAAGGATCTTTTGGTCTACTTCACTTTGTCAGGCAGGTCCTATTTAAGAGATTTCTTGGTTGCGAACAGGTGTGGCAGTAATCAGGCCTGGGTGTGGCTAGAGAAATTAAACTCAGGTGTGATAAACCGCAGTTTAACAGGGGGGCAAACACCTTTTCACAGAGGGCCATTAAGTTTGAAAGTTTATTTTTATTGATTTTTTTTTTTATTTGATATATTTTAGAAAGATTGTATTGTTCCTCTTCCTTTTCACAGAGTTTGCACTGCTTGATTTGCTTTGATTGACATTATTAATTGTGAAATGAGGCCAGAAAGCTGTCAATTCATTTTGTCTGTTCATTAGCACCACATCATATACTAGACATTTGCACATATTATCACAAGGTTCTGCAAGTATTTTTTTTGTTTATAGAGTAAAATGAGCACAGTGTCAAACTGATATCAGTATGGATCAAGCAATATTACTTTACAAAGTTTACACTGCTGTAGTCTGCCAGAAGTGAAGTTTGACACTTGAACTTTTTTTTTTTTTTGCATTATGAGCTTCAGAGTATCTTATGTATGGGGACTAGAGTTTTATGTTTTGTTACAGCTGTCTCAGTACAACTTTTTTAAAGCCCTTATAAAAGAGAGGATGATTCATCCATTATCTTTATTTTTTCAACAGAAGGACAATCTCAGATGATGGCACCCTGCGGATTACCAATGTGAGTGAGTCAGATGCAGGTAGATACACATGCGTGGCACAAAACCTGTTCGGTGTGGCCAGCAGCACAGGAACATTGATGGTCAAAGGTACAATTCCATAAACCAAAAACATATCCCCTTCTTTTTTTTTGTCTAAATCCTGGCTCAGGAAAGCAGCCGAAAAAAATATGACTAAGCCAAGCATGAAATTGATAATGAAATATATAGTTGTTTTATGTCCCTGCCAGCTTTGACAGAGATATAACTCATCCATGCTTTTGTCAGCTGTGAGTCATTGGTCAAATCAGTAGCATGAGAAAACCTTTGTGAACTGCAGGAATGAGGGCGGATTGATAAAAAATAAAAATAAAAAGTGGGTTTTGTAGGTTTGTTCTATATTTTTATATCACTATTTTGGCTTGTATATGACATTTTACATTTCCCTAAGACATGCAAATGAATTAGTTTAGAATTAGTCTAAATTGTACCAATACACATTTCTTCTCACAGCAGCTGTCCCATGTTCAGTGTGCAGCTGCCTCAGACCTGTTAATCAAAGGAACACTGACAGCAATACAGAGCTATCACAAACTCTTTTATCAGAAAAAAAGAAAAACTTAGAATGACAAGAGCTTTGTGATCCGGTCTAGTCAGCAGTATCAAAGCCTTTATATTGGTAAACAATTTGCTCCTTGTTGACAGAAAAACTGATGATAAAAAAATAAAAAACTTAGCATCTTTTCCATGTATGATAGCTGCCAACAATAGCAGTCATATACTGTATGAGGCTACTATATATAAAGACCATTTGAAATCTAACATAAGATGTTATTGAAATGTGTTTGGTACTTTTGTCATGAAATTACTCTTGAGGCTTTAATCAAATGTGCAGCCTGTCTCTAAGACAAATGTATGTCTGAAATCCTCTTTACAACAACAAACTCTAGTCTGACATGTTACCAGATAGATTTGAAAAGTTGATGAATCATTGTTACAGAGGTTGTACATAACAAGCTTGACACAATATTTCTCTTAAATTTTCACAAAAATGTAGTTTTTTATACAATGGTTTATGATTTTTTTTTTTATTAAAGATTCTACTGTAACATTTTAAGTGCATTTATTTTGTGAGTAGAATAGCTATTGAGAATGTATATATATATATATATATATATATATATATATATATATATATATATATATATATACATACACTCACCGGCCACTTTATTAGGTACACCTGTCCAACTGCTCGTAAACGCAAATTTCTGATCAGCCAATCACATGGCAGCAACTCAATGCATTTAGGCATGTAGACATGGTCAAGACGATCTGCTGCAGTTCAAACCGAGCTTCAGAATGGGGAAGAAAGGTGATTTAAGTGACTTTGAACGTGGCATGGTTGTTGGTGCCAGACGGGCTGGTCTGAGTATTTCAGAAACTGCTGATCTACTGGATTTTCACACACAACCATCTCTAGGGTTTACAGAGAATGGTCCGAAAAAGAGAAAATATCCAGTGAGCGGCAGTTGTGTGGGCGCAAATGCTTTGTTGATGCCAGAGGTCAGAGGAGAATGGCCAGACTGGTTCAAGCTGATAGAAAGGCAACACAAATAACCACTCGTCACAACCAAGGTATGCAGAAGAGCATCTCTGAACGCACAACACATCGAACCTTGAGGCGGATGGGCTACAGCAGCAGAAGACCACACCGGGTGCCACTCCTGACAGCTAAGAACAGAAAACTGAGGCTACAATTCGCACCGGCTCACCAAAATTGGACAATAAAAGATTGGAAAAACGTTGCCTGGTCTGATGAGTCTCGATTTCTGCTGCGAACTTCGCGTCAACAACATGAAAGCATGGATCCATCCTGCCTTGTATCAACTATTCAGGCTGGTGGTGGTGGTGTAATGGTGTGGGGGATATTTTCTTGGCACACTTTGGGCCCATTAGTAACAATTGAGCATCATGTCAACGCCACAGCCTACCTGATTATTGTTGCTGACCATGTCCATCCCTTTATGACCACAGTGTACCCATCTTCTGATGGCTACTTCCAGCAGGATAACGTGCCATGTCATAAAGCGCAAATCATCTCAGACTGGTTTCTTGAACATGACAATGAGTTCACTGTACTCAAATGGCCTCCACGGTCACCAGATCTCAATCCAATAGAGCACCTTTGGGATGTGGTGGAACGGGAGATTCGCATCATGGATGTGCAGCCAACAAATCTGCAGCAAATGCTATCATGTCAATATGGACCAAAATCTCTGAGGAATGTTTCCAGTACCTTGTTGAATCTATGCCATGAAGGATTAAGGCAGTTCTGAAGGCAAAAGGGTGTCCAACCAGGTACTAGTAAGATGTACCTAATAAAGTGGCCGGTGATTGTATAATTTTATTTTTATATAAATTATTATTATTTTTTTATTTATTTATTTTGTATGGTGTGGTGCAAGTACCGGTATTGAGGGACATTGTAGTAGAAGTCCAGATAGAGTGATTGAGTCTTGTGGGAGGGTCTTGCCATCTAGATTTTACTACAGTACATACTTTAGAATGTACTTAATGCTGTGCTATGTTTTGATGAATAATTCAGAAACAAAATGATCAGCATCTGAAAAACATATTAACATAGAGACATAGTTAGATGTTGTTATTTTACACATACAAACACGCTCAGATTTGTTTATCTGGTTGACCTCTTGAAGATCTTTTATTGGCATACATTATATGATCAAATAATGTGGATACCTGACTACACTTGTATGTACTTTTCTGTAAGGGGGTTTACACTAGGTTTTAATTTTAGGCATTTATAAAAAAATTCCTGCATTTAGCAGACACCTTTCCCCAGGGTGACTGAGTAGTTGAAGATTGCTGGGATTTGAGCTTAGGACTATCCAATCAGAAGTCAAAGGTCTTATCCATTGAGCTACCATTTCCCACCAGATTTTGGAACATCAGTGTGGGGATTTGTTCATTCAGTCACAAGCGCATTAGAGAGATTGGGCACTGATGTCAGCTTTGGTGCACAGTCAGCTTTCCGAATCATCCCTAACGTTTTCAGTGGGTTGAGTTCAAGGCTCTGTGCAGGCCACTTCAGCTCCAACCTTGTTGAACCATCTTTCCATGTTTTGTGCACATGGGCATTATCATACTGGAGCATGCTTGGGAGCATGCTCTTCATTGCAAAGAAGGTAATTTGTAACTTCACTTTGTATACAATTCTTGTTTTGTGGCAACAGTTTCAAAGAAGCCACATTGGAAATGTGATTGACAGGTGTCCAGTAACTTTTGGCCATATAGTGTTTATTGAGCTAGTTAATGCTACAATGCTATATAACAAAATTCCAAACCTATATCTAATTTTTAATAGTTAAAAGAAAGTAGTTGTTATGAAAAAATTACTTTTCTTTGTGAAGAGCAGTGAAATGCACCTAAAAGTTCAACTACACAAACCCAACGCCCTTCCCACAAACACACACACACACACACACACACACACACACACAGAAAGAGAGAGAAACGCACATCTATATACTTAAACTCCTAATTATAAAGCCAGAGTTTAGATGAGATCATCGAATGATCAAAATGTATCCACCTGCAGACCCTTGTGAAGCTTCTCTTGATTAGTCATTGTTACTAGACATGCACATAATTGCACATCAGTATTCATAGACAAAATCGGACCATCTGTCATCACACTTCCTCTGAGATTTTAAATGGTGTTTAAATAAGGTTCACCATTTTTTAGCATTTACCTGACTTGAGACTAATGACTGGTTGAGTTTATTACCGCTGTGACATGACTTCTCTTTCAGTCTGTAAACCTAATAGAAAACTTAAATTATAGTTTTTAGTACGTTAGTATAACCCCAAAGACACCCATTAAAACAACGATAATTTTTTACCATTTTTTTTTTCTAAACAGAACCAACCAAAATTGCAGTTCCTCCACTGAGTATGGATGCCACAGTGGGTGAGAGCATAGTTCTGCCATGCAGGGTGTCCAGAGACTCCAACATGGACCTCATCTTCAAGTGGTTCTTCAACGGGAAACTTGTAGATTTCACCCGCCATGAACACTTTGAGATGATTGGAGGGGTACGTCTCTAAAGATAGATATCCGACACTCTCCGAGTGTCTGAGTGCCATAATGCTTTTACACGGTATACAGGTTCTTTCTTGAAAGCTACAGAAACAGAAAAGCACACAAATGTGTCTGATTACAGGATTTAATCCACATATTAATCATAAGAAAGTCTCTCCATTTAAAGGCTGCCTTCAATTTTATTTCCAGCCCATAATCAAAAAAATGTGTACTGGCTTACATTAAAACAAGTAAACCGAGACATCTTGATTAGTTTTTTGTTGTTCATTTAAATATGTTCAGTATTTCATTGCTGTCTGGCTTTTGTTTCTGAAACACATTGAAGAACAGGAATCACCATGGCAGTAAAAATAGTAGTAGGAAGGCCAAAGTTTAATCATATATGGAGATTGTTGTATTGAGTGTGCTAATGCATATAATCACTACAATATCAAATATCCATTACATAATGAAAAAATGATATCACAAAAATAAATCAAAAGAATTTTTATAATAATGTCATAACGCAATTATTGGCACAGTTCTTTACTAAGTGTTTAGTCAAAACCTGCACTACTGATGCAAAACTGTGTTTTTTATCTTTTTAAATGGTATTCAGTGCCTATGTTAAAAGGTCGAGGGTAAAGATGAAAGGACAGTTATTTTTCTTAATTTTTAAAAGAGCTTTAATGTTATTGTGTTTATGACTATGCATGTAAAAATGTTTGCAGTGTGTCTTGCTTGAAAACAAAAAAACATTTTGTAAGAGCTGCTTATTATTACATGCTTACCTGATGAGTTACAGTATAGCCAATTAGAACAAAATTGCTTCCACGTTCAGAATGTTCCATCAGTAGGAGGCTTATACAGCATTTAAACTGGACATTATTTATTGTCTTGGTTAGTAAGTCACATGCTGTGATTAATTGTAATAGACAGCTTTAAATTTTTATGTAAAAAAAATTTTACTTTACTATTTAGTCGACTGGTTAGAGATGATTACAGTATATTGTTGGGTGTGGAGGCATTAATACATGCATTTTAGTATAAGTAATTTTACTTAATTTTATTTATTTTTTTATTTTTTTTCTAGGGAGCGTCCGGTGACCTAATGGTACGTAACATTCAGCTAAAACACTCTGGGAAATACGTGTGTATGGTCCATACAGCGATGGACAGCGTCTCAGCTGCAGCTGATTTAATTGTCAGAGGTACATACAGCTCCTTATAGGTACTACAACTCCAAACCCCACCCCTCTGTCTCAAACTCTTGCCCGATTCCCTTCTGTTTCTATCACAGTTTCCAACAAATGAATAATAAAACACTTTAACATTTGTATACCACTTGCTCTGAGAAAGATTAAATGCATCCTTCCTTAGATTACCTGAAACTGCACAATATTCAAAACCGTGTCTCAGCAACATGCCTGCAACATGGCCCTCTATATACTTATTTGGTTTGCATGTTTGTATATGTTTACAGTAGATACGACTATTCTGATGATTTAAGTCCTTGTCACATGACCTCATAAAAACATGATTTTTTTTCTATCATAGGACCCCCCAGTTGCCCTGAACGAATTGTGGTGGGGGAAGTCACTGACCAGACAGTTCAGCTCTCATGGAGTCCTAGTCCTGATAATCACAGTCCCATCACACATTACATTGTGCAGGTCCGAAGTGATTTCTCCATTGGCTGGCAGGCTGTAAAAACAGGTATACTGAACTCATAAAAATATACATTTATATGACCCTTACTTAAATAGTCAGTGTCTATTGTTTATTGCTGATGTATAATTAAACTATGCATGTGAGGACATGCAAGAATGACGCACATAAACTATGATAGTTTAGAACTTGGGCTTTAATAAAGCTGTTGGATGCAATAGATAATTTAACATGTAGAACAAGCTTTAGTAACTGTATTTTTTGTATTAAGCTTGCAAAAGCAACAAATTACCTTTAGTATAGTCCAGTGGCCAGGATGGTGACTCAGTCTTTTGGTACTCATTTATTTTTGTATATATCCTAGAGGAAATAAAACCTGGTCTTTCAGAAAGCACTGCTGAATCCCCCAAATAAAAAAAAAATGGTATCAACATCATGATAAAACTTTGGATTTGCAACCTTGGCAACACAGTGTTCTGGAGAAACTGTTCACCAAATTAAGTCTATTTTTATTGTTAATCTATCCCTGAAAATGCTATTGTCAAGCCATCATTCCAAAACCTTTTAACCATAAATACATCTGAGATTTGTATGTCTCTTACCAGAGACGGTTAAGAGGTGAAAAATTCCCTGAAATACATCACTTGCAAAATAAGGGTTGACAACAATATGAATATTTGTTTTTGTGTGTGGTAAATTTTCACTGTATCCATGGTAAGTTTACGTTCAAAACGTAAAAAAGTTTCTTAGAAGTGGACTTTATAATAGCACAGATTTAAGGCAGTGAGATAGATGAATAGAAGGATGTACACTGTTCTGTTAATTTAAAATTAATGTTTTCTGTTCATTTAAAAAGTAAAATTTTTTGGTTTATGTTTTTTACGTTATAGCACCATAGAAATAAACTTGAACTTAAACTTAATGAGATGCATGTCAGTATAAACCTGTGGCTCGGTTTAAATGTTTTGTAAACATTGGATGACTGTGGTCTTTACCAAAGTAATATTATGTATTGCAGAGCTTTTAGATTATTTTGCTGAAATTAATTTTTTATAAAATATCTTACTTGAAATATTTCTTAAAATATTACTGTGTAATTCTTAACCCTGCCCTTTAATAGTATTTTCTAGGAAGTCCCAAAACACTAAGCCAAATGCTAAAAAGAATGTGCTGATTTGCTTAAATAAATCAAATTAACTTACACTTTTTATTTAATTAATTTTACATATATGTACACATAAAACTATAATAACTTAGGCCCAATGTATTTTCCTAATTTGTTTTTACTGATTATTGCTTTATTATAGCATTTATGACCTATCACCACAAATTCTAGCAAATGTATTTATTAAACACTATATTAGAAACACCCTACTTTCATGCAATTATTAAATCAACCAATTGTGTGGCAACAGTGCAGTGTGGAAAATTATGCATGTATGACCAGCAGGTTGAGAATCAAAATGAGGTAAAAACAAGAACATTAGTCTGTTTGACTGTGGCATGATTGTTGGTGCCAGACAAGCCGGTTTAAGTATATTTGTAACTGCACTCTGATGTAATTTTCATACTTAACATCATATAGACTTTCTTTTGAATGATTCTATAAAAAAAAACATCCAGTAAATAGCAGTGGCAGTTCTACAGACAAAATCACATTGTTGATAAGAGAGGTCAACAGAGATTGGCCATAATGGTAGAGGTGTCTTGTAGTAAGAAGAAAATGTTTCAGAATACACATCAAATCTTGAAGTAGAACCCAGGTGAGTTCCACTCCTATCAGCTAAAAACAACAAGCTGAGGCTGCAGTCGGCACACATTCACCAAAACTAGACAGGAGAATGTAAGTATTGTTCTTGAAGAATCTTGATTTTTGCTGAGGCAGACAAATATTAGGATCAGAATTTGGCACCAACAGTAGGAATCCATCAACCCAACCTGCATTGTGTCAAGGTAGAGGTGGTGGAGGCTGGAGACTGGTTAACATTTTGTTTACATTTTTGCTACTGTTCACTTTATGTTTCTTTACAACAGGTTAACTGGCGGAGCTATTTTGTATTTTGTGTTTTGTGTATTTGTCTTGCACTGTCCTGTATTGTCTTGCATTGTCTTGTGTTGTCTTTGCACTGTTTGCACCAGGTTGCACACATGCACTTTATGTGGCAAGGACACTTACTAGTCCTTAGCCCTGTGTTTTCTGTTGTCTGTTATTGTTGTATGTAGCACCAGGGTTCGGGAGGAACGTTGTTTCATTTCACATGTGTACTGCACCAGCTATATATGGTTAAAATTACAATAAAAGCTTTTTGAATTCTGGACTTGACTTGGAGGCTGGTGGAGGTGGTGTAATGGTGTGGGGGAATGCTTTCTTTGTAGTTTGAGTATTATTACTGACCATGTCTGGCCCTTAATGTGCACAAATTAACCATCTTTTAATGATTACTTTCTGCATGATAATGCACTAAAGACAAAGCAAATTTCATCTCAAAACTGGTTTCATGAACATGACAATGAGTGTAATATTCTCGAGTAGCTTTTCTAGTCACTGGATGTAAATACAATAGAACACCATTGGTGTCTAGTAGAATGGGAGATTCGCTGCATGAAAGTGCACCTGAAAATTTAATTAATGCAATAAATTAAAAATGGACCAGAATCAGTAAAGAATGTTTCCAACATCTTTTGTAGAATCCATGTCACCTTCATGTCAAATTTCACAATAATGTTATTATATTATTATTTTTAATTAACATAGAAAAAGATTAACAAATTAACAAAGATTAACAAATTTTCTATCAGATGTCAGATATTCAGTATATGAAATTTTCATCTGCATATAATCCTGCTGCAATGATATTTTTCCATATTCTTAATTAATAATTTATGCATTGTATGACATAACAATCTGTAACATCCATCAACTTGGACTTAACTTTGTTGGTTCATGTACAGAGGGCATTTATTTGTATCTCCATTCCAAATTTCTTTAATCCTAGTTCCTGATTCTGTGCCTGGACAGATGACACGGGCCACTGCAGTGGGCCTAAGGCCATGGGTTCAGTATGAGTTTAGGGTGGCAGCCGTGAACAGTGTTGGTGTGGGCGAGCCTAGTGCCCCATCTGAAGCTGTTCTCACTAAAGCAGCAGGTACTATTCCAAAATCCCTCTTAATCTCATATATTCCTCTTTCTTAACACATGACTTCCTTTCTTCTTCCTGTCCTTTCTTTATCATTTTGCACTGTACCTCTCTATTTTCTTGCCTCTAGAACCCCTGAAGCTTTTTTATCCTCTTCATTTTGTCCCTTCTCCATCTCCTCTTTCCCCTTTCTTTCTCTCATTTCCTTCCGTTACTAATGTTCCAGGCCCACTGTGAGAATGCTGTTTAATTCCTTAATTAAATTTAATTTAATTCACTTGTAGAGACTCATCTCGATGGCAGATTAGCCATGGGAAATCCATGATCATTGTTTCCTGTCAGTCATTGCATTTGGCCCCAAATCACCAAATAATCTCCTCACAATTAAGACACAAATCATGCGTGCATCTATCTGATCAACACCGGAGGAGATTTTGCTAAAATGAATGAGAGAAAGCATTGATTGTGCTTGTACTTTTTTGTTAGCTGAACAACTTTTGATATTTGTGCTTCCTGATCCTTTAGTCAATTTTTTTTTTTTTTATCTCTTTTCATATCAGAAGGTTAAAGTTGTCATGTTGTACTTTTTAATCATTTTGATGTGATACTTTAGCAAGCATGGATTTCTACTGTTATTAATTTAGCCTGTAAATGTGTGAAATCTCTACACTCAGCAACAAGCAGTAGAAAATGAAAGAATCTATATTTAGCTTGTTATGCAGAGAATGATCAGAGCTACAGGAAATAAAATACCATGTCGACATTAACACTTAAAAGAGATGACAAAACCCCAAAGGTTTCTTTTGTTTTCCAGGTTCAACTTTAACCAAACTCAGTTCTTATCTTGAAGAAGACAAATTTATTTTGCCAGGCAACATAAGAAGAATTAAAAATCTTGCTGTTTGTTATAATCTTTTTGTTCTTGTTGTTGATTTTTTATATTTTTTCCTTAAGTTCCTGAGGTTGCTCCAGCAAATGTGAGTGGAGGTGGTGGGAACCGTGGTGAACTGGTGATTGTGTGGGAGGTAAGGATTAATGCATTACCAGTATGCGGATTTTAGAACAGATGTTGTAGTTGATCTTCAGAAACCAGTCAAACCAATTACCACTAAAAGGTATGTACTGAAATGTAAATGAATGCATATCACTATTTTCAGCTTTGTTTTAAATCTCCACTACAATTATACATTGTAATATTTGTGTTCTTTACAGTTGTGTAATTTTGTTACACACCAAATAGTTTTTAGATTTAGTTAGTGTCTAGTAATTGCAGTAGTTCTTGACCCAGTGAATTAATATGAGAATGTATAGCATTCACTAATAGAGACTTGCTAAGGGTGTCTTACAAAATGTAAATGTAAACACCTCTCTAACTAGGCTTTTTGTCATTTTGTATTATTTAGAGAATTAACAGTAAAAGTAACCCTTGCCAGCATAGTCATGTGGACAGAGTTTTCAGGGGGGAACAATTTTTTTATTTATTTGTTCATTCATTTTGTTCCACTACATTAAAAACTTGATAGTTTGTCAGCTACTGGATCAGTGCAGTTTAACATGGAAGTGCAGCACTAACAACACTAACAATGTTTAAATGTTTTTTTTGTTTTTTTTTGTTTTGTATCGGGTCAAATAATAAAAAATGCATGCACTTTTTTTGGGATGACACCATTCCTTCACAATATGTTACTGTATATAGGTAAGGGTTAGTGATTGTTATATTATATTATATTATATTATATTATATTATATTATATTATATTATATTATATTATATTATATTATATTGGCTAGTTTGAGTTATTTTTTTTTCTTTTATTAGTCTTCTGACATGAATTGGATTTAATTTTAAACCTCAGCGGTAATGCCAAGATGAGCCATAATTAAAACATGGATCTGTCAATGTCACTTTTAACTGTATGCAGCTACTCCCTACAGAAATCATAATAATGATAGCGATAGAAGTTATAGTAGAGAAGGGCCTTGTGTAACAAAAAAAAAGCTAAATGACAAAGCTTGTCAAGAGATTTTAACTATAAGCACACTGACTGCAATGCCACCTGTTCAGCTTTGTGAGGAAAGCAAGTACGATTTTAAAAACAGTGCATTTCAAATGTTTTCGGAGCTTAGATACCAGATTGACAGAGCAGTAATCAGAGCTTTTCAGCTTATCTAGGAAGACATGACAATAGCAAGAAAAGAAATGACAAGGGACTTTTTCTTGTCATCCTCAAATTATGTAAGATGATCTCAGCTAATTACATGAATCAAGCATCTTTTCTCTGGATTTTTCTGACCATCTGGAGTTGTAAAAGTTTTTTTTTTACATTCCCTTTTAACTTCAGCCTGTTCCAGAAGAACTTCAGAATGGAGAAGAATTTGGATATGTGGTAGCCTTTCGTTTACTTCGTTCTTCTGTCTGGATGCAGAGTGTGGTGCCCTCAGTAGATGCATCCCGATATGTGTTCAAAAATGATAGCTTTCCTCCACTCTCACCATTTGAAGTGAAGGTGGGAGTGTACAACAGCATTGGAGAAGGTCCATATAGCCCTGTATCTGTTGTCTACTCAGCAGAGGAAGGTTGAGTAAATATTTGTCAATTCTCTTGATACAAATATACTGAAATACAAGTAAAAAAAATTATTGACTTGTGAGCAAGAATTTTTAAGTTGAATTATTTAGTTAGTGTTGGTGACTCACAGATCCTTGCATTGGCTTATTGGGCACAATTCTTCTTCACAGGTTCTAAACATGATCTGGAATTAGAAGTGCATTTACATACATTAGAATGAATGAAATGTTTAATTTTAAGGTAGCTTATAATAAAATTATGTAATTATAATTATTTTTATCAAGCCTCACTTCAGAGAAAGTAGGACTAGTGATGTAAAAAGTATTGAAACGTATTTTCACTTTTTTTTTTATCTATAACTTTTCAAAGTGGCTATATAATGAGTGTTTATATAGAATCTTTTAATACAAAATTTAAGAAAAGTATTTTAAGTTTGACATTTAGCTGTCTTATGCTAAAAATATTTACAGTATTTATTTTATATAAATCTACACTCCATATCCCAAAAAGAACAAGCAATATTTGTGATAACTGCAAATTTATAAAAATAAATAAATAAATGAAATATCACATTAATAATAAATAAAGTGTAAAAGTATTAATTATATATAAAAAAAATTATTTAATGGGGTTTTATGTGTCTTGCACTAATTAGATCATAAATCTCTGGTCACTTTATACTGTATACTGTACTTTTTCTATTGAGTCTATTATCAGACTTTACTATTTTCTAACAATTTGTGCTGGTCAGTTTTATTTTGGTTTATCTTTGATTTTGGGGCCCTACTTTTTGTCTTCACAGAACCTTCTATAGCCCCAACCAAACTGTGGGCACATAGTCTTTCTTCCTCAGAGCTGCAGGTTTTCTGGGATCCCATACTGCCAAATCATAGCAAATCTAATATTTTAGGATATGAGGTAAGAATAAAGGCACCAGTTAATTAATTTATTAATTGTGTACCGTTTTTACCTTTTAAATTTTTTTTGTATTATAACACAATACAATACAAAACAAAATACTAAAACAATTTTTTTTTTCTGCACAAAACTGTACTGCCATTTTAGAAAACAACAGTATTTTATTTTTCAGAAGATCAACAATAACTTAAAGGATCACTGTGGTTATTTGTCTTCCCTCATCTCATTGTGCATTGTTTGAAAGTAATATAGAAACAAAGAGGGTCAAGAAACACCCTTATTGTTTTTTTGTTTTTTTTTATTATTGATTAAAGTCTACCTTCCTTTAAATTTTTCTTTTGATTACTTAAATATCCCCTGTATATTTTTGAAATCAGAAGAGGCCCACTGTTTGGTGTATATTTTATGTTTTCTTAGCCACTTTAGAATACAAAGAGCTTAATAATGAGCTGATTAGATGAATCAGTGCATTCTTTTTTATGTAAGACTGCCCTTTGATGGATGTTTTTTTTTTTTGCCTAGCTTTTTTTGTTGATGTTGTTCTGGCTTTTGATACCAAATACCCTGTGACTATACACATCAGCTGTGGATTGCTTGAGCACTTTCAGGCTTTATTTTAAAAGTGTGCTGATTTGAAATAACATACTTGTATTATATTAAACCATGAAGAAGAAACTATGTTTTTAAGTAGGGTTGGATTGTGTATCAAATACAAGCTCCCCCTTTGACATTTCATGCTTGGCACCTTCATTTCCAATATGATTTTTACAGGTTATGAAAAATGTTTTACATTTTGAATTGTTCAAGGAATAAATAGCAGCTTAATTATGGAATCACTCTATCTGCCAGTGACATTCTTAGTGAACACAATTTTTAAAACGTTATTCCTTATTAAATGTGATGTCTTCTTATTTGGCCAATAAAAAAACCTTGCCTTTCCACTTTGCCTTTCTGACATCACCTTCATGACAAGTACAGTACGTACAGCTCAAACGTGATGGCTAGTGAATAAAGTGTGATGTAGAGGCAGTTTAACTATTTGCCTGATTTAATTAATGTGTGACATGATAGTATGTCTCAAATAATCATAGGTACATCAGTCTATTATCAGTCTTACATTTCTTTCTAACTATAGGTGCTTTTGTGGGAGGACGGCTCATTAGAGAGCGTAGCAATTAAGGAAAGGGTCATAAGAAGCCCTGCTCATATCACAGGCCTGAAGGGCAGCACACTGTATCTGATTTCAGTCAGAGCTCACAACAGTGGTGGAGCTGGACCTGCCAGTGCTGCCATCAACATGACTACTAAGAAACCACGTGAGTATCTCAATTCTTTTACAGTTTTTTCTGATTGCTTAAGCACATTTTTTGTAACTATTGGCTATTTTTGCAAAACTCTACACACAAATAAGAAAACCTTTCACCCAATTATCAAAACATTGTAGTTCTCTTGCAAAAGCGAACACAGATAGATTAACTCTTCACACCTTCGTAAAAATGGTGTTTTCGTATCAAACAGTAAACACAAGCCATCATCTACTAAGCACACAATGTGCCAAATACACACTGATGGTATGAATACAAAACACATCTGGCTTTTGCTTTCTCTGTGTACAGATGTCAATTTGAGGTCATACTTTTGTCATAGTGTCATGTAAACATACAAGGATCCAAACTTCAAGTATTGGTGTTTATTCACACTCATCAAAACCAAGACTAAGTCAGAACACAAAATAGTAATTTCACAAAAAAAAAGAAAAAAAAAAGACAATCAGCCTACATCATGTCGTCTTTCTGGGTCCGGCCACAAAAGTTCGTCCACATCGCATGCAATATCCTCCAGTCCAAGGCACCGGGGAAAATATCTCCTTGAATGCCGTATCCAGGCCTGACATGATGCCTGGTCAATATCTCCACATGCTTCCTCCATTGCCTGAAAAAGGGCTAGCTGTTGATGAGGATGACGGTCGTACACTTTCCAGCGCCAGGCAGAGAAGAACTCCTCGATGGGATTTAAGAATGGAGAGTATGGAGGGAGGTTGAGTGCCATGAAGGATGGGTGGTCTGTAAACCAGTTGCGGACCAAAGCAGCCCTATGGAAACTAACATTGTCCCATGTAAGGTGTCCAGGAATGCAATAATGTGTGCAGTGTTGTATGGGCCTATGGTTGCATGATGGTCAACAACACCATTTTGGCTTATAGCTGCACACATGGTTATGTTACCACCACGTTGTCCTGGGACATTGATGATGGCACAGTGTCCAGTAATGTTCCTGCCACGTCTCCTGGTTTTACTGAGGTTAAAACCGGCCTCATCTACAAAAAGTAGCTCATGTCCCATTGCATCTGCTTCTAGTTCCATCACTCTCTGGACAAGACAAAACAAATGCAACACATCAGGCCCATGCACAGCACTACAGTATGCACTTCCAAATTCAGAACCAATGACACTATAGCTTACCTGCACATAGTCATATCGCAGTTGCTTTACACGTTCTGTGTTTCTCTCGAAAAGAACTCTGTAAATTTGCTTCATTCTTATTTTGTGGCGCGCAAGTACACGACTTAGTGCAGAAATGCTTACACTGTGTATATTTTGAAAGATGGTGTCATTATCAATTATGCGCTGCTGTATTTCGCGCAGTCTTATTGCATTATTGGCAATCACCATGTTCACTATATGGGTCTCTTGCTCTGGAGTGAACATTCTTCCTCTGCCCCCAACATCTGGACGTCTAGCAACTCTGTAAAGTAACAATTTCAGTATTTTTGCATGTATGGTACTGTTGTGTTTCTCATTAGAGTATGGCAGTGCTACAAAGTACTTACCGATTCTCATTTCGAAATGTCCTAATGATGCTTGCCACAGTGTAGCGGCTCAAATTAGGCTGAACCCGTTGGCCAGCTTCCCTCAGGGTCATTCCATGGTTGATGACATGGTCCACTATTGTAGCTCTGATGTCATCAGTTATTCTATTTCTTACTCTTCTTACCCTTCCTCTTTCCCCTCCTTGTCCTCTTCTTGCTCCTCCTTGTCCTCTTCCTCTAACTTCCTCTAACCCTCTCGCTTCTTCACCTCCACGTCCTCTCCCTCGGCCTCCTCGGCCTCTTCTTGCTCCTCCTTGTCCTCTTCCTCTAACTTCCTCTAACCCTCTCGCTTCTTCACCTCCACGTCCTCTCCCTCGGCCTCCTCGGCCTCTTCTTGCTCCTCCTTGTCCTCTTCCTCTAACTTCCTCTAACCCTCTTGCTTCTTCACCTCCACGTCCTCTTCCTCCAACTTCTTCACCTCCACGTCCTCTCCCTCGGCCTCCTCGGCCTCCTCTGATTCTCACTCTTCTCACTCTTACTGCTCCTTCCATTGTACTCCACACAGACAGCTTACCTGTGGCTTATTTATAGTGCTTAGGCTGATTGCAAAGTGAACTAATTGTCTAAAACAGTTTTCACATGTGAAAGTGTGCCAGACAGTTGGCAAAATAGTGTTAATGAAATGAGCCATACATGTGTATAATTTTGCTAGGAGTGTGTTGGAAATTTGGTAATTGAGTGTAAGCAGTGAGTTGTGTTTAAAGTTCTGCAAAAAGAGTGTTGTGCAGTGAATTGTGCCTACAGTTTTGCAAAGTGTGTGTTACAAAATTGCAAACTGAGTGCAAAGCAGTG
Source organism: Silurus lanzhouensis (assembly GCA_039877035.1). Taxonomy (NCBI): domain Eukaryota; kingdom Metazoa; phylum Chordata; class Actinopteri; order Siluriformes; family Siluridae; genus Silurus; species Silurus lanzhouensis. The sequence continues at coordinate 1,565,395 of JBCEWE010000473.1, forward strand.
TTTGTGCTTTTAGTTTTGCAAACTCAGTGAGTGGTTTTGCTATACGTATTAATAGTTTTAGAAATTGTGCTACAAGAATCACGATTAGCGCTTAAGCATTCAGAAAAAACTGTAATACAAGTAAAACTATTGCACAAAAATCTCACATGATTTTTACTTATTTCTACGTATTTCAAATATAAAATAGAATTTTGTAATTTGTATTTCATAGGGCTGATGAAAATGACTTCATAGTTTGTGTATTTTGTATTTTTAAAATACTGTAAAATGTGTTGTAAGAAGTCTACATAATGACCACAACTAGATTCGGCCTCTGATTGGTGCATACACCTGTATGAATACAGGTGCCATCAGTTGTTTTCTTAGGAATTACTTGTTTGTCATTGAGTCAGTGTTGCTGATGTAAAGTAGCCCTTTTTACCAAACACCAAGTAACTAAATAAGGATACAATTATGAGTCATTTGCAAACTGTTAAACATTAAACTGTTGGTTACTTTAAAACTAAACTTCATCTGGAAGATCACAGGGATATGTATGTGTGAATATTTAATCTGTTAACTAGTTGCATATGTCATTTATTGAAAAAGCTGTTGCTATCATTCTTTTTATAATCAAGTGATTCAGTGTAATGGTAAAGGGATACAGTAGATCAAATAAACCAATTGATGGATGGTTTGTGAATAAATTTCATGCTAAATGTATTGTTTTGTATTTTTAAAATACAAAAATCCAGTAGTTACATGGTGTGGTGTATATGGTGTGGCTGCTGTATTTTGTAGTTTATTTTGTAAAAACTTTGATGTGTCTTTGCCCAACCCTGTATATAGGTTGAGACATGGTTTAGTCTACCCAAGAGTCTTAAAGAATCGTGACCATTAAAGGGTGGTATACTGTAATTTGTTAATAATTTAAGAAATAACAGTACATTATTTATCAAAATTTTTTAATTTACAGTACCATACACTATAAACTATACAGCATATATGTATGTGGCAGCAAACACATGGATGAGCGAGTGAAGATACGCTGCTAGATTTTTCTGCCACGTGAAACTTAAAATATTTTCACAAATATGTTGTAACTCTATCATCATCTTAAGATGGAAAAATCATATGTTGACTCTTTGTAAATCTGGGGTACTAGCTGTGTATGTGTATACATATACAGTGAGGAAAATAAGTATTTGAACACACTGCTATTTTGCAAGTTCTCCCACTTAGAAATCATGGAGGGGTCTGAAATTGTCATCGTAGGTGCATGTCCACTGTGAGAGACATAATCTAAAAAAAAAAAAAAATCCAGAAATCACAATATATGATTTTTTAACTATTTATTTGTATGATACAGCTGCAAATAAGTATTTGCACACCTGAGAAAGTCAATGTTAATATTTGGTACAGTAGCCTTTGTTTGCAATTACAGAGGTCAAACGTTGACTGTAGTTTTTCACCAGGTTTGCACACACTGCAGGAGGGATTTTGTCCCATGTGCAGAAAAACACCCCCAAAGCATGATGCTACCACCCCCCATGCTTCACAGTAGGGATGGTGTTCTTGGGATGGTACTCATCATTCTTCTTCCTCCAAACACGTTTAGTGGAATTATGACCCAAAAGTTCTATTTTGGTCTCATCTGACCACATGACTTTCTTCCATGACTCCTCTGGATCATCCAAATGGTCGTTGGCAAACTTAAGACGTGCCTGGACATGTGCTGGTTTAAGCAGGGGAACCTTCCGTGCCATGCATGATTTCAAACCATGACGTCTTAGTGTATTACCAACAGTAACCTTGGAAAAGGTGGTCCCAGCTCTTTTCAGGTCATTGACCAGCTTCTCCCGTGTAGTTCTGGGCTGATTTCTCACCTTCCTTAGGATCATTGAGACGCCACGAGGTGAGATCTTGCATGGAGCCCCAGTCCGAGGGAGATTGACAGTCATGTTTAGCTTCTTCCATTTTCTAATGATTGCTCCAACAGTGGACCTTTTTTCACCAAGCTGCTTGGCAATTTCCCCGTAGCCCTTTCCAGCCTTGTGGAGATGTACAATTTTGTCTCTAGTGTCTTCGGACAGCTCTTTGGTCTTGGCCATGTTAGTAGTTGGATTCTTACTGATTGTATGGGATGGACAGGTGTCTTTATGCAGCTAACGACCTCAAACAGGTGCATCTAATTTAGGATAATAAATGTAGTGGAGGTGGACATTTTAAAGGCAAACTAAGAAGTCTTTGAGGGTCAGAATTCTAGCTGATAGACAGGTGTTCAAATACTTATTTGCAGCTGTATCATACAAATAAATAGTTTAAAAATCATATATTGTGATTTCTGGATTTTTTTTTTAGATTATGTGTCTCACAGTAGACATGCATCTACAATGACAATTTCAGACCCCTCCATGATTTCTAAGTGGGAGAACTTGCAAAATAGCAGGGTGTTCAAATACTTATTTTCCTCACTGTATATATATATATATATATATATATATATATAGATAGATAGATAGATAGATAGATAGATAGATAGATAGATAGATAGATAGATAGATAGATAGATAGATAGACAGACAGACAGACAGACAGACAGACAGACAGACAGACAGACAGAGAGATAGATAGATGGATATACCTATATATAGATGGATGACTCTCTGTGGTCATTAAAAAATCCCAGGATGTCTTTCGAAAATGAGTAGGGGTGTGCCCCGGCATCCTGGCCAAACTTGCCCGCTGGCCTACTAATCATCCCCTCATATTAATTGGCTATATCACTCTATCTCCTCTCCACTAATATGCTGGTGTGTGGTGGGCGTTCTGGCGCAATATGGCTGCCGTCGCATCATCCAGGTGGATGCTGCACATTGGTGGTGGTTGAGGATATGTAAAGCGCTTTGAGTGCTGCAGAAAAGCGCTATATAAATGTAATGAATTATTATTATTAATGAATTATTATATACACACACACACACACACACACACACACATATATATATATATATATATATATATATATATATATATATATATATATATATATATATATATATATATATATGTATATATATATATATATATATATATATATATATATATATATACATATATATATATATATATATATATATATATATATATATATATATATATATATATACAGTGCCCTCCACAATTATTGGCACCCCTGTTTAAGATGTGGTCGTGGACTTCAAAAAATTCTCCTTTTTTTTAAACAACATAGAACCCAAATGCAAAAAAAGAGAAAAATCCAACCTTTTATTTAAGTACATTACTTTGGTGGTAAAAAAATCACACATTTAGAAAAAAAAAAAAAAAAACTTGAAATCATGTGTGCCACAATTATTGGCACCCCTGATGTTAATACTTTGTACAACCTCCTTTTGCCAACAAGACAGCACTTAATCTCCTCCTATAACATTTCACAAGATTGGAGAACACAGAGAGAGGGATTTTTGACCATTCTTCTTTGCACAATCTTTCTAGATCATCCAGTGTCCTGGGTCCTCTCTTATGCACTCTTCTCTTTAGCTCGCCCCACAGGTTTTCGATTGGGTTGAGGTCTGGGGACTGAGATGGCCATGGGAGGACCTTGAGTTTGTGACTGCTAACCCACTTTTGTGTAGATTTTGCCACATGTTTTGGATCATTATCCTGCTGAAAGACCCAATGACGACCCATCTTCAGCTTTCTGGCAGAGGCCATCAGGTTTTTATTTAAAATATCCTGGTACTTCAAAGCATTCATAATGCCATGCACCCTAACAAGGTTCCCAGGGCCTTTGGAAGAGAAACAGGCCCACAGCATCACAGATCCTCCACCATACTTCACGGTGGGCATGAGGTGCTTTTCGGCATACTCATTCGCCAGACCCACTTAGAGTGTTTGTTGCCAAAAAGCTCAATCTTAGTCTCATCTGACCAAAGCACACGATCCCAGTTGAAGTCCCAGTACCGCTTAGCAAACTCCAGACGTTTACGTTTGTGAGTGTTAGTGAGAAAAGGCTTTTTCCTTGCATGCCTCCCAAACAGCTTGTTGGCATGTAGAGAGCATCTGATGGTTGTTTTGGAGACTCTGTGACCCCAAGATGCCACTCTTTGATGCAATTCTGTGACGGTAAGCTTGGGAAATTTTTTTACTTCTCTTACCATCCTCCTCACTGTGCGTTGTGGCAAGATAAACTTGGGGTCTCTTCCAGCCTTGTTTGTCACTGTTCCAGTTGTTTTAAACTTCTTAATGATTCCTCTGACTGTAGATACCGGCAAGTTAAGGCGAGTGGCTATTTTCTTGTAGCCATTGCCTGACTTATGAAGGTCGACACACATCTGCCTTACTTGAATGGTGTGTTCTCTTGTCTTTGCCATGTTGACAAATGGGTAAGAGAATTAGGCCTCTGTGTCACGTCATATTTATACCTCAGGGAAACAGGAAATCATGAATTACTAATTAAAAGTCCCTAGATACCCTGACCAACCTTAGCAACTACAGAAAAATATATAAAAAAAAAAAAACAATAAATTTTTCAGAGGAATTGTTAGGGGTGCCAATAATTGTGGGACACATGATTTCAAGTTTTTTTTTTTCTTCTAAATGTATGATATTTTTTACCACCAAAGTTATGTACTTAAATGAAAGGTTGGATTTTTCTCTTTTTTTGCATTTGGGTTCTATGTTGTTTTAAAAAAAAGGAGAATTTTTAGAAGTCCACGACCACATCTTAAACAGGGGTGCCAATAATTGTGGAGGGCACTGTATATATATATATATATATATATATATATATATATATATATATATATATATATATATATATATATATATATATATATATATATGTGTGTGTGTGTGTGTGTGTGTGTGTGTGTGATGCATCACGTGATGTGTGTTTTTCTACAGTCTAATATAAAGCAAGACTTTTCTACTAGACGGTGTCTAATAAATGTGCGCTGTGTATACACTTCCCTCCCACTACTCTAGTTGTAGTGGATGCCGAAATGATTAAAGCGGGCGACTGTTCATTAGCATACTGTTACTGTCCTTGATAAATATGCTGCAAAGAGAGACAAATGCAGTGGGGTTCAGTCATTTATACTGCCGACATCTTTTATGTGTCATTTGATAAATGTGTCTCTAAAGCATTGTTTGTGCTAATATCTCTTCACGTTTTTTCATTCATTCATCTTCAGTAACTACCTCACTGCAATGGTCCTGGTGCCTATACAGAAACTCTGCGCAAAAGGCGAAAAAAACAACTTTTCCTTTGCGTAGATATTCACACCTAGGGACAATCCAGAGTAACCAATAGCCCGGAGGTGGTGGTTGGGGGGGGAGTACCTTAAAAAAAGGAAAACTTTTTGTTAGCAACTGCATCTATAATGAAGTAATTATGTATTGAACTAATTTCTTAACTAATTATTTATTTAAGCATACAAATCTCCACAGATAACAGAGCAATTTTTGCTAATATTCTAATAATATAATGCAAAAAATACTAGTGAATAAATAATCAGTGGAATTATCATACTGAATTGATAGGATCATCCATCTTTCAATGACAGATACATGTAGACTTCATTTAAGCCTCAAGCATATTTAAATTGAACTAGGGTCTTATCAGATAAACTCAAATGTCTCAGTGGAAAAAAATTGATTTGATTTATTTATTTATACAGCTTAGGAATTGTTCTTATGTGTATTGTGTTATAAAACAGAGAGAAATCATAGGCTGCTAAAACTATTCAACTAAATTCACATATTAGCAAATATTAGAGATATATGGATACAATATGGAGACAATAGTAGAAATGGTTTTGTATTACTTAGAAACTCTTCCTTTGTTTTACTCAATTTTTAAGTGAGTGAGCACATTTGAAATAGTTTCAGCCCTCTTCCTTTTTTATTTAAACCAGAAATGTTGTGTCACATTACTTACTGGACAATTACACTAGATTTAATTATAGTCTTAATTTCTAGGCTGTGTGTATGGCCTGAACCTATGAAATAAATGATAATATATACAGTGTATAACAGTATATGGACACTGTTTACTCCATAATTGCATAGCTATAAAACATTCGTTACATGCAATAATTGCTGTTGTATATTGTAAAATAAATGCTATTTTGGGCTGGCGTTCTAACGGAAACAGCAGATGTTGGTACCCAAGTACACAGTAAAATACAGTCAGCTGGGTGGATAAGAGACCCAAAGAGTTCTGGGTGTACTCTGCCAACAGCAGAGCGTAGTCCTCCTGGTTGTAAGCACAGTCTAGGTTTGACTATTCCATCTGCCCATTGGCCAGAGAGTGTTATAAGGAGATCATACTAAATCTTACCCTATTTCTTTTTTTTTCTTCACAAAGTCGACACCATTTGCTGCCAATGCCAAGTACAAGTTTAGTTCAGCTGATATTAACACTTTGTTCAGAAGTGTGTGTGTGATAGCTTGGCTTGTTTCCCAGTCCATGGCACCCACAAAGCAGAAGGGCGGGCGTGAGTTTCGCACCAATGGCGTGCATGTAGGATAAACCATCTACCATGGTATTGTTGGAGCTGGGACTATTTGAGAGTGAAGAAGGTTTCTTTCTTGTTGGGGTGAAGAATCTAGAGCAGATTTTCTAAATAGATGGCAAGATCAATGAAGAAGTCTAGCAAGATTTAGTCCCCATGGCAGTACATTTAATTTTTTTTTAGGGTGTTTCTGTGAAATGTGGCTATAATGGTCAAATTGTTTCAGCCGCGATTAGGTGGGACTCGTTAGTATACTCTGCCACCTTGCAGTAACCTTGAGATAAACTACATTAATTCATAACAGGTGAAATGTCACAACAGATGTTTTTTTTTTGTTTGAGATGCATTACCTGCAAACCAGCTGTGTGAGTTTCCATGTTTGCAGGAGAAGCTAGTCAATGATCAAGGTCACAGTGTTTGTGAATGAAAGTCATTTTTAAACTGTCAATGTGTCATTCTGTACAGGTAGTTTCAGAAGTCCATTGATTAGGTACAGGTTAGTGTATTCTGAGTAGTAGGTTCTGAGGCATGTAGTTTGAATTGACTATGTTTGTATGCTGAGGTGCACACAAGGTTTCCTTGTTTTCTATTATCATAAAAAAACAAGAATCTGTGATACATAGAAAATATAAAGTTCAAGGCCAATAATATATAAATCCAAAAGCCAGACTTTAAAAATGACAGAAATAAACTTAAGAGAAAAAAATGCTACATTTATGTCCAAAATAAATTACACATGGTATTTTGTTTTTTTTAGCTCCAAGCCAGCCTCCAGGGAATATTGAGTGGAACATGACAAACTCCAAGATCTTTTTGCATTGGCAGCATGTGAAGGCAATGGACAATGAATCTGAAGTAACAGGCTACAAGGTGAGATTTAATTAATGCTTTTCTTTTTTATGGAATACCACAATATGGATCAATGTGTACAAACTGAACCTGCCTCTTATACACTGTTTAATATATTAGAGTTCATTTAGGATTAATCTGTTTTTAACAGAAAACTTACAATTCTCTTGACTCAAACTTCCCCAACCCATTAGTGTTTTGTGCACTACAGGCTTTTATATTTTGTACCTTATGTGTATGCCTTTATTTGAATCAGCTTTTAATCTGAATTCACACTCTGGTGTTCGCTAATCAGGCAACCTGGACAGTCTTAGCAAATGGAAAGCCAGCTGGCTCTGGAATTAGGTGAAAGAGCCAGCAGTGTGTTTTGTGCTCTTGACCAATACAAATCCTGAACTAAAATGAGGCACAGTAACTATTCAAACCTTAGGATTAGTTCAGCTACAAGCTCTTTGCTTAAGCTGTGTGATAAGTTTGCTGCCTCAGTCAAACACTGTCTGTATGTTCACTCAATCTTTTAGGGAAATTACATATATAAACATGAGGACTACATGCAAATACAGTGATCCTTTATAATCTCAGTTTAAAATTATTTCAATATTTCTATATGGAATTTTAATTAGGCAAAAGTTTCATTTAAGAATTTTTTTGCATTCAAAAGAATCTCTTCGCTGGGATTTGCAGTCTGAATCGGGCTCAGCATATTTTAAAAATACATTTCAGAGAGAGCCAGTCAGCATGTTGGCCTGCTGTGCTGTAAAAGAGCAGTCTTAGTCATTGGCACATATGAACTGGCACAAACCAAGAAAATGAAAAGCAGGGAAAAGAAACAGAATTGAACTTTTTGTAATTTTTGTAATGTATTAATTTTGCTGAATGCTTCTGGCAAACATAGAAAGGCCTTTGCGTGGGGGTAAGGGCAACTGGAAAATTATGGGCTACAAGCTTTACTGAGCATCACTTTCCAGTATTCATTTGTAATCCAGACTGCTTTCAGAGCAGAACTTGTATAATGCAATCAATAGCTACAAATTATCTCACCCATGCAGGCAAGAAGGAATATCAGAAGCCCAGGTCTTTGTTTTTTGTCTGTCCGTATGAAGAAGAATTATAAATGATTTATGGATTTCTTTTCCCTTAAGAGCATAGCAAATTGCTTGGCATACTAATCATCCTTCTAGTGTGCTGAGAACTCACTTTTAAGTTTTAAGCACTTTTTCCAGTAGACTGTGTCACAAAGCAGTGTTATTTGAAATAGCTGTCCAGGACTTTAGAGGGGAAAAAAAAGGCACGTGAAAAATGCCTTTAAAAATACTATAAGGAGAAAACCTTGATAGGAGGGCTTAAACATTGATTCTTCACAGTGTGGAAGGCATTGATAGTGGAGTCATATCATATGCATACTTGTCATTAAATTAGAGAAATGTTGACAAGTAATATGTTCTTTCTTACTCTTGAGTCTATAAAGTAAATTTTTATTGGTTGTCTTTTTAAATGTAGTGTTAAAGTTTAGTAGCATGCTAGAGTATGAAAGCAGTTTGTGGTATTCTATCATTAAACTAATCACAGGCTATTACTTCATGCTTTTTGACCTTCTCAATTAGAATATTACATCCAAAATACATCCCTGAAGCCCTGTTTGGATTGAACTTGGTTTGATAGCATAGTTATTACTGGAGTAATATGGGATTTTAGTCTGCCTGATTCTATTATGTCAAACTGCATGTGCACACAGTTTATAATTTAAAAGGTGTCATTAACCTCATATACAGTTTTTCCAATGCCACTCCAGTAAGTAAATGAATGAATGTTAAACCAAAATGAAACCAAATATTGTCCGTGTTTAAAACACAACAATAAAATCTTACAGCAACATTACTTATATTGTTGTGTTTTAAACATAGAATATATATATATATATATATATATATATATATATATATATATATATATATATATATATATATATATATATATATATATATATAAAATGTGTGTGTGTGTATTTTATAGAAAGCATTATGACATTTTTAAAATGACATCTGGTGTTATGGTGTAAAGTTGTCACTACAGAATATCAATATATATTGCATGTGTTGTGTAAAATAAGATACATAGACATTGTGCTTTACACATTAAAACGAGCCAGCATATCTTCCAGCCAGCATTCTAACATATCAGAGATGTCCATATGCATGAAGCAGTATGCCTCACTATATACCACCTCCAAGGGTGTCACAGGAATCTAAGTTGAAATATAGAGCAAATATTTCTCCTAACATGAAAATGTGTTTCCATCCAAATTTACTGCTCTGTAAAACACATCCACAACAAGTCTGTCACAGTGCTAAAACAGCAGTAAATGTTCAAGATGATGTTGTACATTATTACATACCTGTTTTTTTTTAATATCCAATAATAAAACATTGTATTATTTCGATATGACATTAAAACTTTTCTCCTAGACTGCAACTATTATAAAGTTTGACTGAAGCAACAGGATTCTGCTCACTCTTTGTAAATGTTTTGGATCTTAATAAAGGAACAAAAGTAACCCCAGAAAAAGCAATCACCACAGGTCTAAGTTAAAGTTAAACCTAAACCTATTCTAACCTTAGTCATAACTAAGACTTTTTCAGAAACCTACAATGTATCAGTGGCAGGCTGTCAGGGCCAACAAGGATTTCTCTGCTGGCCTAAACACTATCACTGGCTTACCATTTAATACATTTTTGCCCATGAATATGTATCAAATTATTCCCAATAGTTTATTCTATTCATTTCATAGCCTCTCTCACCTTACAGCTGTGCTCCTGCAAGGAGTGTCTGTATACGTCGGATTTTCTATCCAATCAGATTTCAGCTGTCACATCACATATTGACATGGTCAAGTGTATCTGCCAGAAAGGCTTCAGAAATCAGCACCGTGGTTGCCTGGTAGCATAAAATACCCGGAGAATAAAGCTGTTGCTTTAACCAATAAGATTTTGAGATTGAGTCACTGGAGCCATCTAGCAGACATCCAATAATGTTGCCATTTTCACTTCCTTTGATAAGACAGAGTGCACTAGTCAGAGCTCAAAACCACATCTGTTGCAAACTGCATCGCAAATATATTCATGTGGATTTACTAGCAGTTTATTTAAATTCCACAATGGCTGAAAGTGGAGAAGAATTTTTTTGGTCACAGATGTGCTTACAAGGACATTTACAAGAAAAGGAATAGTCAGCCAAAACAGTTCATAACAGTTTTATCTTATTTATTATTTCTTTAATTTCAAACAGTAATGCACAAAAGAAATGCACAAAATCCCAGTCCTTTTACAAGGTTAATATTGGTGCTTCTGCACATATATATTATGTGGGTGGTGCAGCTGTGGCTGCAGTGAAAGGAGACTTGAATTGTGTTAATTGGGTTTCTTGCTGTAGTAATGTTATTCATTCTTGCTCTACAAGTTACCTGTCTGTGATGCAGCACTCCTTTATACTGCGTTTCTGTATCCTAATGATTTCTATAGTTGTGGAGTCATAATGATGGTATTAATAGGTCAGTTAATTCAGGTAGAACAACACTGCTATGTACATATGCTTCGACTTTACAAAAAATGTTACACAATATAAAACACCAGTTGAAATGATATGCCTAAAGTAAATCTATACCTTTTGAAGGAACATATGAATTATTATTTCATCTTCAGTCTTAATCATTTAAACAACATATCATTTAACCAACAGTAGTTCTCAAATAAATAGATTTAGATAATTAAATCTTGTATTACTTACACTTACTCTTACAGCTATTTAAAAACACACTTGCTTTCTGGAGAATTTTAAGGAATTTGTGCAACCCAGTCTCACGGGTTTCCGTTCAATGTATTTGCAGCACCATACACTATATATATATTGAATATCAACATGTTGTGGCACAAGTATATTTTGCACAGCAACATATCAAACTTTCACTTGAGCACGCTGGATCATGAAACGTGATTTTTTTTCTCTGCAAATGCAGTTTATTGTTTTGTTAAGCCAACATTAAATGTAATATCGAGTTAAGAATTATTGAATGATTTTATTACGTTTATATTAAATGCATGTGATACAGGTTCTATTGATATATCATTGACACACCACTGAATCTTGTCTTTCAGGTTATGTACCATCAGAGCTGGCACAGTAGAACCAGCATAGTAGAAACAAATCGGACATCACTGGAGCTACAGATTCCATCCGGAGATGATTTGCTTATACAGATCAAAGCTTTGAGCGATGGAGGAGATGGCAGCTATAGCAGTCCTATTTACATACCAAAGTTGTCCAGTAAGGATCCTCCCCTACACAGTTTCATTTTGGGCTAACAGACAGGACAATACAATTAATAATAACTGATAACAGTAGACAATATTAGCACAATTAAAAACTTATGCATATCATTCTTTTTTACATATCACAGATTCTCACAAAACTTTATTTCTTCATATCCACCTGTATCTTAACAGTAATAGTAGCAGTAATGCAAGTAATAGTAGCAAACTTGTATGTTTAAAGCAGCCCTACACACATATTGAAGATGTCAAAATGAAGTGAGGCACTGCTCATTTACAGGCTTCCATTGGACCAACAGATCTAAAGAAATGCTGAAGTAATAATGAGTGGAAAATGCAGTTATTTACTTGCCTACACATTTCTCCCAAGACATTTCTCAAAACCTTTCACAGTAATTCACATTGAAATCATGAAGCCAACTAAAACCATAAACACTGCCTCAAGGATTGCTCTTAAAATGTTTATATAATGTTTCTTATAATTTATTTATGCATGTATGCTAGAGCTGTAGTCAAAGTTGTTGACTTAAGATCAGAAGACCTGTCAGTAATTGAAAGGAGAGTGAAAGAAGTTGTGTGAGTCAGCTTATGAAGGTGCTTATGTTAATTTTCTGGGCAAGTTGTTTAGGCTAGTAAAATAATCTATGTTCTCAGTAAGCCTCCAAAGTTGTGAGAAATTCGTTGATTAGAGATGTTTTTAAGCACAAAGAAAATGCTGATACTGTAGATGTTGATAGTCTAAAAATCCTTAAATATGTATGGAGGTATAGTATATTTTATAGTAATGTTTTTTTTTTGCACATGTATGATTTAATTTCAATTCAATTACAATTTTATTTGTATAGCTCTTTTACCAGCAGCTTTACACTGTCAAATAAACAATTTAATTAAAAACAACTATTATAATAATGTTTAAATGACATTAAGGCAGGCATTCAAATAAATGGCAAGTAAATATGAAGGAGTTTTTGACACTAGATTAACTGAAATGTATGGACTGTGAGTTTACTCAAGCAGTTATATAACCTGTCTGCCACTAAAAATACATGAAAAAATGTCTATAGTTAATAGAAAATACATTTTTATATTATATAATTCAATGTATTCATATTGTATCACCAATCTGAACAGTCATATAACAATTTAAAATGAGCTGCTAATTACAGTATGTGGTAATCTTAGTTTAGCATTCAGTGTCAAATTTAGTGGTTTTGGAATATTGCAATAATGTTAATTTTTGATTTGTAGACTTCATTAGATAGGTAGATGTCATTTAGTTTTCATGTTTATTATAAATAATTACAATATAGCTATACTATAATAATAATAATAATAATAATAATAATAATAAAAATAAAATTTATATCAGCAAAGGCAATAGTGTGGATACAAAACAAGCCTAACACATATGTATGCGTGTTGCCATGGTTACAATAATTGCTCATATTACAATGCTTGTATAAAGAGCATAAAGTTCTTTGAGATATGGCCTAATAACCCAAGAAACAGCTTAGTTTGAAACAAAATGTCTTTGTGCAGACTGCTAATTCAGTAGTAAGAACTGATTAGGATAGAAAAAAAAGTCATTTTTATATAACCAATTTAGTAGAACTTAAGTTGTCTTTTCTTTCATTATATTGGCACAATTGAGGGGATGGTTTAAGTCTTGTGTCACTGTCTAAGAGCAACCACATAATGTCACATAGAAGTTCATTTTTAATGGCTCTAAATTCACTCAGAATCAGTGGTGTGCCAGTAAAGAGCAATCTTTCTAATAATAATTATTAATATATACTTTTAATTGGCTGCTTAGTTTATCCTTGTAAAGTGATTTACATAGATATAGATATCAGAGGAGACAGCATCTTAATCTGAGACATTGCTTAGCTTTAGGACTGATATATATATATATATATCAGTCCTAATATATATATATATATATATCTCCCCAATATTTTATTGATTTTGATATCTTGCAGCCTGATACTACAATTGTTTAAATAGTTTTATTTTGCTAACATTAATCTACACTTAATACCCCATAATGACGGAAAAGTAAAAAAACATAATTCTAGAAATGTCTGTCAAACAATCTGTGTGTGTGAAACAATCTGAAAAAAAGTTAATAAAAAATATATATTTTTAGCAACTTCACATGTAGCTGCTTGATGTTAGACACATGGTGCTTCTCCACCTTCTGCTTAAGGATGCCCCACAGGTGCTCAGTAGGGTTTAGGTTTGGAAACATACCTGGCCACTCCATCACCCTCACCTTTAGCAGGGCAATTGTCATCTTGGTGGTTTGGTTGGATTTCGTTATTATGTTGGAAAACTGCTGCACATTGACTACTCTAAATATATAAAAGTTTTACTTCTACTATATAGTATTGTCCCATGAGAATTTATGCTAAGATGGTTGTTAAAATATTAGGGGTGTACTCACTGTGTGTGTATACACACATACACACTCACTCACACACACACACACACACACACACACACACACACACACACACACACACACACACACACACACACATCCCAATCAGGCATAACCTAATGACCATTGACAGGTAAAGTAAAGTGAATAAATCTCTTCTTAATGGCACCTGTTAGTGGGTGGAATATATTAGGCAGCAAGTGAACATTTTGCCCTCAAAGTTGACGTATCAGAAGTCAGAGAAGTCAATGCTGGTTTTGATAGAAAGGTGAAAGTGCCTGAAACAATGGGCTCGTAGGCATCAGAACTGAACCACAGATCAGTGGAAGAAGGTGGCCTGCTCTGATTAATAGCATTTACTTTCACATTACATGGATGAATGTGTGCGTGTGCATCGATTTCCTGGGGAACACAGGTAGGGCAGAAGGCAAGCCGGTGGAGGCAGTGTGATGCTTTAGGCAATGTTCTGTTGAAAAACCTTAGTTAAGGAATGGTTTGAGAAACGAATTTGAGGTGTTGACTCTCAAGAGCTCAATCCAATTAAGCATCTGTGAGATGTGCTGGACAAACAAGTTCATTCCATGGAGGCCCCACCTCGCAAATTGCAGGACTTATGTATCTACAGAGTATCTGCTGCTAACATCTTGGTTCCAGATACCACACCACACCTTCAAGGGTCTAGTGGAGTCCAAGCCTTGACGGGTCAGGGCTATTTTGGCAGAAAAAAGGGGGACCACCACAATATTAGGCAGGTGGTCATAATGTTATGCCTGATCATATATACAGTGTGTACAGTATCTTACAAAAGTGAGTACACTCCTCACATTTCAGCAATCATTTTAGTATACCTTCTCAAGGGACAATACTATAGAAATGAAACTTAGATATATTTTAGAGTAGTGAATATGCAGCTTGTATAGCAGTATAGATTTACTGTCCCATGAAAATAACTCAACATACATCAATTATTGTCAAAATAGCTGGCAACCAAAGTAAATACACCCTAAGTAAACATGTAAAAACTGTTTCCTAAGTGTCAATATTTTGTGTGAGTACAATTATCTAGCACTGCATTAATCCTCCTGGAAAAAGAATTCACCAGAGCTGCACAGATTGTTGCTAGGATCCTCTTCCACTTCTCCATAATGACATCACTGAGCTGCTAATTGTTAGACTTCTCATCTTGGTGGTGTGTTTGGGGTAATTTTTATCTTGGAAAACTGCCATTTGGCACATTTTCTGAAGGGAGGGCATAATGTTCTGCTTCAGAATGTCACAGTACATGTTGGAATCCTCTAAAGCAATGCTGGCAGCATCATGTGCCTGTTTTTTGAAGCCATCTTCTGCACCTGATGTACAGCACGAGGACTGAACTTCTTTGACCCGAGGACTGTTCCGAGTGGTAAACCGTCTTGGAAAACCTCTGTATGACCCTGATCACTGTACAATAACAAATTTTCAGGATGTTACCAATCTTCTTATAGCCTAGGCCATCTTTGTGGAGAGCAACAATTCTATTTCTCAAATGTTCAGAGAGTTCTTTTTGCCATGAGGTGCCATGTTGAACATTCAGTGGTCAGTATGAGCGAATTGTACTTAAAGCACCAAATTTTAACTGCTCTAATACGAATTCACAAATTACACTATGTACCGCTGTTATCAATTAAGGTGTACTTACTTTTTGTTGGCAGCTATTTTGACAATAATGGCTGTATGTTGAGTTATTTTTAGGGGACAGTAAATGTATACTGCTATACAGGCTGCACATTTAATACTCTAAAATATTTCCAAGTTTCATTTCTATAGTACTGTACCTTTGGAAGATATTCTATAATGTTTGCTGAAATGTGAGGTGTGTACTCAGTTTAGATAGATAGATAGATAGATAGATAGATAGATAGATAGATAGATAGATAGATAGATAGATAGATAGATAGATAGATAGATAGATAGATAGATAGATAGATAGATAGATAGATAGATAGATAGATAGATAGATGTTCCTATCTAACTTCATTCAGATATCAAATATGTCTAGTGAGGCTTATTTTAGTCTCATTTTGAGTCTATCAGTTCCACTGTTGCTAATAATTACTAAAACATTGTAAGTTTTTAAGTCAGCATTCACCCTAAATTGCTTGTTTAAATTACCCAAGATGCAAAGTGGAACTTTAGTCTGCCCCTTTTTGGTCCAACAGCTCCCAAATATGATGATATTGCTTTGTAAATGCAAAAATAAACTAATGTGTACGCTGATGTTACAAGGGGTTTCAGGTGTACATTTTATTCTTTTTGTTTATTTCTTATGTTTCAGATCTGAACTCAAGAGGCTATTTCAGCTCTGATGCAAACAAGATGGTCCATATCCATGAAGTTGCATTACTTATACTATCATGGCTGCTTCTATAATAACTTGTCCTTTAATTCGCACAGGGTAAAATTAAAATGAAGAGCTGAATACTATGTAAGAGTATTACATACAATACACATACATTACAATACACAATGTAGAATTAATTTTAATTATGTAATCCCAAGAATGTTGATAGAGACTGTCAAAATGTGTGTGTGTGTGTGTGTGTGTGTGTGTGTGTGTGTGTGTGTTTAGGGAGCTGTTATTGGTGGGTTTTTTATTTTCATTGTTTTTTTTTTAATTATGGATGAACTTGTGCTTTATCTTTTTAGTTTTATGCAAAAAGGTTGGCATTTCTTAGATATTATTTGTTAGTATCAACACATCAGAAAACTTTCTTCTACTTTGTATTTTGGCGTGCAAACAGAATTTAAATGCTGTGTTCAATGAAGAAGACCCCTGGGTCTTCATTAGATGCCTATTGTTTGACTACAGTTGTTTCATCAATGCAGATGAATCTAAAAGAGCCTCAATGTGATTTTTCTCACTGTTTTTGTTTAATTTTAACTGTTGGAGAATACCTGATAGTTAGATTAGATGTATAGTAATTAATCAGATATGCCACATGAAGGGTATGCCACAATTTGTCAAACCAAATTATTTTATAAATTATTTGCTGTTTTGTGAGATTCACACTGATAAATGATCTTTAAAAAAAGCATATTCCCGGAACAATGTTATCTGGAGTATGTCTACTTAGTTATTATGTCTACTTCATTATTTGCTTGATGTTCAATGTTTTAGACTATTTATATATTAATAATGAAAGAATTGTGTTACCATTTTAATTTTTTTTTATTTTTTAAGTCCATTGTTATATTTTATTAGTATAGGAATATTGTTCTGTCATCGTTTGTTCTTATTGCAAATATTTCAGTTTTTCAAGCAGTTTAATACTTTTCTATTAATATTTGAATTATCTCTATGAGATGTAACAGGAGCACAATAAAATTTCATATTGGAATTGTAATCTTTGAATTTCCAATCCATCAAAAATAACACACAGTGACACTTCAGGCCACTGTTTACCTTTCACATTATTGTTTTTTCTAACATATTACTCACTTTATTAACATGAGCAATAGCGACTAAGATGTCATTCTTAATTGCATTTATTTTGGTGGATCTGTATGGAAAGAGGATGTTTGTTGTCTGATCTTCAACATTGATATCCAACAGATTTCCCCCCAAAAAATTGCTAAAAGTTACAGTAGTGTGGGGGGTAAGTAAAAATCTGTTCATGAATTCCATATTTCGGAAAGGTAGCAATATAGCTTTTTTCCCTAAAATTTAGAAAATTGCTACTTGAAGTTGTAAAAATACAGGCATATAGACTAATTCAGAACTGCATTTGCATAAATTAAATATGATGGAAGCATACATCGTGTACACAAATGAATACCATATGGAATTTTGCATATGATGAAGAGGGCACAGCTTTAAAATTGGAATATGAACATTTAAAAAAATAAATAAATATAATAAATACCTTGTGTATGCAGAATACAAAGAAATTAAAGTTTATTTTTCAGTTTTAAAATGCAGTAGGCTGTTGTTTTTTTAAGACTTAATTTGCAGTTAATTATTACATTTTAAATTAATTGATTTAACAATAGAAAGTAAGTATTTTTAACAATGATTTTTGTTTGTATCCAACTTTTATTCATAATTAAAATGGAGAATGAATTAACTATGCATTATTTAAATACAAAATAAATTCCCTTTGTATATATATCAGGTTAATTTGAAGAAATGTGCAGTATTTTTTCATATTTCACAAATAGACTTGGAAGACTGCAGGTAAAAAAGCAACACTTTATTGACTTTATATAAGTGCAATGCAATTATATGAAAGCAAATTCAGACAGAAAATTCATGCCTTAAACATAGATTCATCTGATCTGCCGATATATGTATATTGTTGTACAAGCGTCAGGGTGCTGATAAACGATTGTCTAGATATTCCTTTATGACAGTATAGTAAATTTTTATTTGGGTGAATGAATTCAATAGATAAAGTTTGGTTCAGTTCATAAAAATAACAAAATAATAGACTAATTTGAAATATAAAACTGGGTTGCAGTCAGTGTGTCAAATAAAGTTTACATAATAAGGACATTGTGGGAGGGGGAAAAAGATAAAATATGTGCAAGTACATTTCTTAAAACTCTAAGGAATAAGCTTGTCAGGAACACAGCTGAGCGTCTCAGCATGGCTGTAATCTCCCGAGACCTGCTCCAACTTATCAGACTGCTGGGGGATTTAATTGTAAGTGGTAGACAATCTAAAACCTAGAGCATTTGTAATAGGAAGCATGAAAAGTCATTCTGATGTCCCCCTTACCATTTTGTTCTCTGCTCCTACATACCAGCTTTGACTCTGGCACAATTTGCCATTTTAAAATGATCCTCTCTCTGATCCTCTTAAATTAAAGGCTTCAGTGGAGCCCATACAGTTTTCTGGGAAGCAAGACAAGGAATCCTCCCCTGTTTAACACATTTGGACAGCTGATGTTTCCATTTAATCAGAAAGAAATACACTTCTGTTTATGTGCATTATTTTATATACGATTTTGCTACTGTGGCATCTCTGACTGTGCTTTGAATGTTTTTTTTTTTTATGATTTTATATATGGGAAGGTAACAATGTTTTCTGAAACAACATGCTGCTTTATAAATGTATACCCTTTTTCCAAAGTGTGTGTGTAAAGACTGCCCCTTTCAAATCAATAATACTATTGATAATATCCAGACACTATTTTCATTATAGATGTATATCTGTTAGCTCAAGTGGGGCATATTAAAAATTTTGCCTGATGGCACTGTAATGAATCTTATGCAAAAATGAAAAAGGCTGCATTCTGTCCCAGAATTTCACACAGATAGCCACAGCGGTATGTAGGAAGCACCTTGACTCAGGGGAACCTATGGGTATTGGAATTAATCATTATAGTGATAGAATAGGGCTGTCATAGTTCATTTTGTTGGTAGTGGGATGCCACTGAGGAGGGACCAGTGAGATAATAAATGGTTTAGGAGTTATGCATAATAAGTGGGAGAGCTGAAAAGGCAATCTGAGGCACCAGGAATGGGTGTGAAAGATCGCACAGCCTAGTTAGGGGGACAAAGAGGGGGAAAAAGATGTTGGACTAGATCACTCTTTCCTCTTGGACACTGCAGGTGTTGTAATAAGATGTAAAAGGTGTTGTAATAAGATGTAAAAAAAAAATGTAATATATATTTTAAATTTTTTTAATCTAGAGCATAATTAGTAACTTTACATTATATATATATATATATATATATATATATATATATATATATATAATATATATATATATATATATATATATATATACATACACACACACACACACACACACACACACACACACACACACACACACAATTATAATGAGAAAATAAGGTCATTTTAAATTTGCAGTAAAGAAGTGCAAAGCATTACCAATCTGTGAAAGTCTGTGTTTACAAATTGTGGAACAATTTCAGAATAATGTTCCTTGTCATAAAAAAAATTGCAACAGTATTAAAGAATCTGGAGAAATCTCTGTGCACAAAGGACATTGGCTGCCCGTGTCCTCAGTTGACAAAATAGTCATTGTTCTGTAATAGAAACCGATTTTTGCAAACACAGTTTGCAAAGTCTTTTACAAATGCCGGTTAAATTTATATCATGCAAAGAAAAAGGCATGCATGAACATGATTCAGAAATTCTCAATTAAAATGTACTGAGGCAAAGTGGAAACCTGTTCTGTGGTTAAAAATTGCATTTATATTTTTTATTTAAATTTAAATTATAGGAAATTTTAATAAGATTAATTATAATTATTATTATTTTTATGAGAATATCATCCACTGAGGTACATCCTGTAATTTGTCATTACAATGTAATGACAAAACAACAGCTAACTTTCAGTGGATAATAATAATAATGATAATAATAATAATAATAATAATAATAATAATAATAATAATAATATATATATATTTTTTTTTCTACTAAGTTTGTACTAGTTTTACCATCTAACGCAGTGAGCAGAAACACATCTCAGAATGCTAGTGTATAATGGTTGTATTATGTATTTGTACCAAAATCTTTCGGTACAGGGTTTTTGGCACATGTATACAGGCACATGTGTAGTAAGTGGTAGACCACTAGGTTTGTTTAGTCTCAGCTTCGGACTTGAGCACAGTGTTACCTTTTTTATTATTATTAAAGTAGAACAGTTAAGTAGAACATCTTCAGAAAATGAAATATTAAATGTAAAACACACACACACCACACACACACACACACACACACACACACACACACTTAAATGAACTATTGAATTACATTTTTCCATTTTTTAATATACAGTATTATTTAACCAAGCAAGCATTTAATTTAAAATAGTAAAAAAAAATTTAAACTGTTGATGTTCACAAATGTTAATAATAATGTGTATATGTTAAATGTATAATTTAATTTAAAATTGCTTTATGAAAATAAAATAAAAACAATGTAATGGAATTAAAGTGTTATAACCTGATATGGAGAATATAAACATTAATCAAAGATAATGGATTCACTTCTGTGTTGTACATAGACAGTTTAATGTACTTGATTCCACAACAAAGTGTCACTATAGAGACATATGGTTGTGTGAAAAAAGGTGTTTCAAAGCAGATAAAACCATCACAGGGCTCAAGAGGTGGCAAGAGCCAGGTTAAGTCGGACATAATCTGCAAAGCAGCAGATTGGACTACTTGGCCCATAAATTGGCATGTGAGATACTGCACACTGACAAAGCTGTTCTCTGGGATATAAATATTGGATACCCCTCAGTATCATACAAACAAACAAACAAATACACAAGATAGACAGAAAGACAGACACGATTGATACTGTACCTGACAGGAGGACAAAAAGGTGTTTAACCTGATCAAATAACCTCAATTTAATACACAATACAACCCAATTGTTTTATATTAAAAAAAAATGCATTATATTTATTTTATGTACTAACAATGTACTCTTAATAAATATAACATATATGCACACACACACATGCATCAGTTGCATGTTGACTGAGAGTAAGCTTTATTTATATGTAATTCTTTTTACAGATGTTACTTATATTATAATGTCTACTAAAAGACAAATCCAGAACTCCAAATTGCATTTAAATCAAATTGGTTTATAGTAAATTTATAGTGAAATTGTTTTTAAGAAAAGCAGGACTGTTTTGGCAGCAAAAGGGGGACCAACACCATATTAGGCAGGTGGTAATAATGGCCTGGTTGGTGTACTTACAAATATATACATACTAGTTCCATCAGAACTTGCATATTGTCATAAACAATATTTTTCTGGGTATATATTATGGTAATATATCATGGTCATAGTTATGTAAAAAAAAAAATATTTGGTGCTCCACAAGGTAAATCAACAGTTCACTTAACCTCATGCCACTTGCTGTCTTATGCCTGTTGAGTTAAAATTTTTATCCCTGCTTGACATTTGCAGTAATTAAACTGCCTAATCTGAGCAAGGCACTGGTGTGGCTTCTCAGAGGAGTCACACATTTAGATCTATTACCTACCTATTATATTAGAACAGGCTTACATTCAAGGATTTAAGGCCTATTTTTGTTATTGTTAATATCCTTTTCTATAATTATTTTATAACAGTTAATCACCTGCTACACTGATTACTTTGAAACACTAGGGGAGGGGTGTCCAAATTCTTTGTGCTAGGGCCCAGGTGCTAAAATATTTTTGTGTTGTCTCAGGTCGCATGGCTGTAATAATAATAATACAAAAATACTATTAGACAAAATAATTGATAATTGCCTTTAATTTGTCCATGTCTGATTATATTTTAAATATGCTATTCTCTAAAAATGTGTGTGGATGTCAGTCTGTCTGGCTCTCAGTAAACTCTTGTACCTTGTCATCAGCAAAAAATGTTTGCTTGAAAGACTGATGTTTTTCAAATGTTGCATTTTTTTTTGCATCTATGTGAGCTACCTAATAGCTAGCTCATGTAGAAGTTCCCTGTGCTCTATTAGCACAAAAAAATGGTTGTTGAGTTGACAAGGCAGCTGCCAATTGCTTCACTTATTGATCTCGCTCAGCACCAGTGTAAGATTTGAAAGACTGATGTTTTGTTTCTAAGTTGTCTTTTTACATTATGTTTCTTCATCACCACAACAGACTCCTGTCAAACAAAACAGACACATTTCCCATTGACCTCATTGAAGAAATATTAAGTGTCATTTTCGTTGTTGTGCCATGACTTACCAAAATGTGATCAACAATAATTAGTTGTCTTTAGTCCCTCTGTATGATTATGTACATCTGACTAACTATCCTAATGCGTGTGATAGCGATACCTGATTGTATTTAGTAAATTTAACCGATTTTCTCTATAATAAGCCAGATTTTTTTGTCATTTTTAAAATCCCTTACAGGTTGATACAGGAATGATAGCAGGCTGCAGATTTACTATACAAATAAAAATAATTGAATTTAATTAATTTGGACACCCCTGCACTAGAGACTTTACACTGTACAGGCATAATATTATGACCTTATAACATTATGACCTGTGAGTGAATAACACTGATTATCTCTTCATCATGTATATAATAGGCAGTTCATGGGGAGGATCAGGACAGTTTTAGCAGCAAAATGGGGACCAACACAGTATTAGGCAGGTGGTCAATGTTATGCCTTGTTGGTGTATTATTAATGAACATTTGTAATAGAAATGCTAGACCATTTATTCTGTGATTGTGGGATAACTTATACTAAAGTCTGTTATATTTATTAATTGTTTACAGTTATTTTTACTATTTTGAACGGAAACAATTTTAATTTTAAAGCTCTGCTGCTTTGCTGTGTAAGCCATCCCATCCTCGATGGTATAAAAATTTAATATGACTTCTTTCTATGTCTCTCCAGATTAAAAAAGGCTTTTATTTAAGAACACTCAGTTTTTTTTTTTCCCACACATCCTGACACATAATGATTGCAGACTGTGCTGAGGTGTAGTTTGTGTGAAATGTCAGAAAGTGACAGTGCACGAACTTGAGCTGAGCTCCCAAGCAGGGATAAAGTGCCATGATGGACAGAAGATTGGCTGAGAATTAAAAAGACCATGAGCACAACCCCATTGGATCATACAGAGCAGTTGACTGTCATTGCTTCTCTCTCTCTTTTTCTTTTTTCTCCCCTTATCCTTTCCAAAGCTTTTCTCCTCTGCTCCCTTACATATGCCTTTAGCCAAAATATTTGATGCTCTTAAATGTCTATATTATAACAGTGGCTTAAGAATCATGCAATTATATGAACTATCTTACCAGGACAGTTCATTTAAATCCATAAACTGTAGTTTGTTTCTGAGAAACCAGAATTGAAAACTATGCCGCAATCTACAGTGCCTGTCAAAAGTGTAAAAACGATGAGTCTTTTATAGTTTTGACATAAAACATATGACATATGCATGTTTCTTTTGTTAAGTTATGCAACAAACAAGGTAATCTAATATTAAGAGGATATGCCTAAAAAATAAAATTAAAAACACATAAATGTCCTCTCCACTGCTTCTCTTTTTCTACCCAACCAAAGGCATCCAGAGATTGGTCCAGCTCCAGTTGTGTGACACCTCATTAAAATTTTGGACCTTAGAAAAGAAGATTCTGACCCAGAAGGATGCCTAGACATCTAGAGGTTGCGCCAGCTCCAGTTGTGAAGATTTCGGAGCTCTAAAAAGAAGATGCCAACCCGACACGGATCCTGAGACATCTAGAGATATTCTAGTGCCAGGTGAATCCCAATTCATGTAGATTTTGGACATTGGACCTTGAGGAAAAAACAACTTCTTAAACAATTCTCAAAAAACATTCTACATATGCTGCTTCTCCATCATTGAACATTTAAAGTCTCTGACATGGAGGAGATGGTGTTGAAACTATAATGATTTTGAAGTTATCTCGTGCTAATTTATTAGATGCTCAGGAGCACCTGGTTCCACAACTCCAACTGACTGTATAAGACTACGAGGTCATAACTTATAATCACAGACTCTGGTGCTCAGGATATTTTTCACTCTCTAGTGTTTGTAATGTTATATTTATAATCACTCTTGGTGTCACCCAAATGAGGATGGGTTCCCCTTTTGTTTACAAACCCGATTCCAAAAAAGCTGGGACATTGAACAAATTGTGAATAAAAACAGAATGCAATGATGTGAAAGTTTCAAGTTTCAATATTTTATTCAGAATACAAAATAGATGACATATCAAATGTTTAAACTGAGAAAATAGTATAATTTTAAGGAAAAAATAAGTTGATTTTAAATTTCATGGCATCAACACATCTCAAGAAAGTTGGGACAAGGCCATGTTTACCACTGTGTGGCATCCCCTCTTAGTGAAGTAGTAGTAAAGTTTATACTTCTTTTTTTTATAACAGTCTGCAAATGTCAGGGGACTAAGGAGACAAGTTGCTCAAGTTTAGGAATAGGAATGTTGTCCCATTCTTGTCTAATACAGGCTTCTAGTTGCTCAACTGTCTTAAGTCTTCTTTGTTGCATCTTCCTCTTTATGATGTTTTCTATGGGTGAAAGATCTAAACTGCAGGCTGGCCATTTCAGTACCCGGATCCTTCTTCTACGCAGCCATGATGTTGTAATTGATGCAGTATGTGGTCTGGCATTGTCATGTAGGAAAATGCAAGGTCTTCCTTGAAAGAGATGACGTCTGGATGGGAGCATATGTTGTTCTAAAACTTGGATATACCTTTCAGCATTGATGGTGCCTTTCCAGATGTGTAAGCTGCCCATGCCACATGCATTCATGCAACCCCATAACATCAGAAATGCAGGCTTCTGAACTGAGCGCTGATAACAACTTGGGTTGTCCTTATCCTCTTTAGTCCGGATGACATGGTGTCCCAGTTTTCCAAAAAGAACTTCAAATTTTGATTCGTCTGACCACAGAACAGTTTCCCACTTTGCCAAAGTTGATTTTAAATGAGCCTTGGTCCAGAGAAAATGCCTGCGCTTCTGGATCATGTTTAGATATGGCTTCTTTTTTGACCTATAGAGTTTTAGCCGGCAACGGCGAATGGCACGGTGGATTGTGTTCACCGACAATGTTTTCTGGAAGTATTCCTGAGCCCATATTGTTATTTCCATTACAGTAGCATTCCTGTATGTGATGCAGTGCCGTCTAAGGGCCCGAAGATCACGGGCATCCAGTATGGTTTTCCGGCCTTGACCCTTACGCAGAGATTGTTCCAGATTCTCTGAATCTTTGGATAATATTATGTGCTGTAGATGATGATAACTTCAAACTCTTTGCAATTTTTCTCTGAGAAACTCCTTTCTGATATTGCTTCACTATTTTTCGCCGCAGCATTGGGGGATTTAGTGATCCTCTGCCCATCTTGACTTCTGAGAGACACTGCCACTCTGAGAGACTCTTTTTATACCCAATCATATTGCCAATTGACCTACTAAGTTGCAAATTGGTCCTCCAGCTGTTCCTTATATGTACATTTAACTTTTCCGGCCTCTTATTGCTACCTGTCCCAACTTTTTTGAAATGTGTAGCTCTCATGAAATCCAAAATGAGCCAATATTTGGCATGCCATTTCAAAATGTCTCACTTTCAACATTTGATGTTATCTATAATCTATTGTGAATAAAATATAAATTTATGAGATTTGTAAATTATTGCATTCCTTTTTTATTCACAATTTGTACAGTGTCCCAACTTTTTTGGAATCGTGTTTGTATAAATCAAATGTTATAGCTACTTTACTTAAAATTTTGTTTGAGTTATCAATCACATTCTGCCTCATCAAAATCTATAGTCATGAGCTGCTGCTGCTGTACATAAACTATTTAATTGTATATTTACATTTCAGTTTTTATCATCAGCCTCTGGCAGAAAACTGGCTTAAGAGGCTGCACCATTGGCCCCTGGCGTTCGAAGTTCACAGGAGGCTGCAATGTCAGCCACTGGTGTGAGCAGGTTGTAAGAAATCTTGTTGCAGGCCGCTGGCAGATAGAAAATTCTATCATACTGTAGTTCCAATGTCTGAAGTCTATCTTTCATACCATTACATTGTCTCTTTTTAAATATCCCTTAGTCATATTATATGTACCTCATCGTTTTTTATTATTATTGATAAAACATACAATACTGCAGTGAGTTTTATCAATAATCTCCCAGAGTTCTCAAGAATGATTGGATCAACATCTGACCCCACAGAACTCGACTGGGCTGCTGAACGCTTGGAATTAGCATTTTGCCACACAGTAGATAATTAAGCTCCCCCTAAAAGAAAAATAATTAGAGAAATAAAACTAGCACCATGGTATAATAATCATACACACAACTTAAAACAGGCTACTTAAAATCTTTAATGTAAATGCAGCATAAAATTAGCAAAAAAAGAAAGCCTTCTGAGTAATAGAAAAGCTCTTAGCACTGCTAGATCAACAAATCTTTCTACCCTAAAAGATAATAACAAACATAATCCTAGGTTTTATTCAATACCATAGCAAACTTAACTAGAATTAAAAGCACTGCAGTAGCATGCATACAATCAGCAGCAGTTATAATTCAGACTAATTTCAAGGTAGGCAATTTAATAAATAACCTAGTAGATAACAATATTATTACATCAGATTACATCATACAATTTCTTACTTTCATTCAAGAGAGCAAATTTGTTTTACTTTTTCATGAAGATTATTAACTTGGGTACTAGGCCCCCATTATAAAAATAGTAAATCTTTTTCTAGTAAATTTTCTTATCACTAGTTATGCACATAAGTACATAGCTAGTGACAATGACATGTCATTCAAGCTAGTGATTATTAAAAACCTAAATAAAAAAGCTAACTTTAACCCATGTCAGTTCTCCAAATGTAGGCTTCTCCAAGAATATAGAAGAGGTTGTAGTACAGCAAATTATTCTCATACCTTCATAGGAATACCATTCGTGAGCTGGTCCGTACGGACAGTACATCCGTGGTCTCTTACATCAACAATCAGGGGGGTCTGCACTCTTTCCTTCTTTTCAAGCTGACACATCAAATCCTTCTGTGGGCCCAAGGAAAGCTGCTCTCACTGGCTGAGGCCAGGGGAATGGAGGCTCCACCCAGAAGAGGTGAAGCAAATATGAAGGAGGTTTTACAGAGCACTAATGGACCTGTTTGTGACTCAAGAGACCTCATGCTGTCCCCCTCTGGTTTTCCCTCACTTCCTTCCTGGAGTTCTGGTGAGAGTTTCCAGGATGGAGTCTGTCTCCTTTTGGTAGCCCCTTGACATGGTTTGCAAATCTAGTAGCCCTTCTCAAACACCCTTTTTTTAAAGTTCACCTGGGCATGGCCAGTGGCTTTCTCTACCCCACAGGCCAGGGTAAGTTCCCAAGGTGCCCTCTGTTGCCCCGTGAACAGCCATGCTCCAGGCATTCTATCCTCCTCCCTTTCAAGCCCCCGACCAGGAGAAGCTCAATCAGGTGTGTCCAGTGTGAGCATACTTCCACATGACAGCCCTGTGAAAGAAATCGGACCAGTTGTTCATCTGCTAGTCCATGTTAGAAGGGTCTACCTGTGGACAATCAGACCCTCAACAGGTTAATTGTGGATACTATCTTCTCTTCTTATGAGTCCTCTGGTCTCTTCTCCCCACTCACATGCTGTGGCATCCTCTAAGACCTTTTCCTCTGGGGTTTCTCTCCAAGACATTTGCAATGCTGCGGGCTGGACCCCCTCTGACCTTCGTTAAGTCTTGCAGCTTTGACCTTAGTGCCATTCCTGGCCCCACAGTCCTTCCAACCTAGATGTGCCCCCACTAGGCAGGAATTTGTCAGTCTGCCGGTGTTGTACTCTCATTCCCAAAGCACTGTTGACTCAGCTTGAGTTTCTGAACGGTAACGTTTCTTGGTTACATATGCTAAACCTGGTTCCCCAATTAAACAAGATGCTGCTTGTTGGTGCCACACTCTCTGCATCTCTGCAAGTGCTTCCTTCCCTCTTCAAAGATCTAAAATCATCTCCACGGCAAGTGCGTTTATAGCTTACTGGTCATATTGTCGCCCTGCGGGTTTCAGACCCTGCAGATTACACACGTGGTTCAGAGCATGGTCACACAGATGCGTTCCCAAAGCATTGTTGATGCAGCGTCTCGTTTACTCAAGGAACCAGGGTTACATACATAACTTAGAGA
This sequence comes from Silurus lanzhouensis, assembly GCA_039877035.1. Taxonomy (NCBI): domain Eukaryota; kingdom Metazoa; phylum Chordata; class Actinopteri; order Siluriformes; family Siluridae; genus Silurus; species Silurus lanzhouensis. The sequence goes on from JBCEWE010000473.1 coordinate 1,594,190, forward strand.
TGTTCTCAGACAGCAGAAGACAAAGGATATTTGACATATAAAAGAAAACATTGTGGAGGACTAACTGCCTCTATGGGATGTGTCTTCAGTAGATAGAGGAAGGGGCTGTCATCAAAAATCTTTCCAGTGGCTAAAAAAGTATGTCTTGAAAGATGGTAAAGAGGCTGGGATCATGGCAGTGTGACCAACTGACAACCAACCAACCTCTCGTGTGTGCCGTTTGTGGTGTGTGAAAGTGAGAGTTTCAGTATGAACTTTATTATTTTTCATCTTTCCACCCCTCTTGCTGAGAATCTTGAAAGAGATCTGATTATAGGAGACTTTTCTAATGCACATGCATTTAGCCAGTCCTTTAGGGGCAGCAGCACCACAGATTAGGTGTATACCAGGTGCCAGACATAGCAGGACATTTTCAGATTCTAGGCAAATATAGGTTATCTAAAATTCACGTGGGCACTAATGATATATACTTTCGACAGTCAGAAGTTGCTAAGAGTAATATTATAGAGGTGTGTAAATTAGCAAAGTCGATTAGCAAAGTCCAATGCAGTAATATGCTCTGGCCCCATGCAAATGCAACATGGCAAGGTCGCTGAACTGTTGAATGTCCAAGTCATGCTCCAAGTCATGCTCCAACAATGTGGGCTTTTTAGATAATTTTGGAAACAAGATTGGCCTCTTAGATGTTAAGTGCTGCTCTCATTTCTTTCAATATAGGTCAAAACAGGACTAGTAAACTAGTGATAATCCAAGACCAGAGGAAAGACAAGACAGCTAAACTGAATACTTAACTTTGATCAGAATATAAGACTGTTAAACATTAGATCTCTAATTTTAAAAGCGCTGATTTTAAATAAAAATGTTACTGATGACGAATTTAAAGTCCTGTGTACTATGTAAAATATGGATTAAACAAAACAAATATATAGTATTAAATGTAGCAATCCTTCTGGGTATAGTAAATACACCAGTCCTGTTTAACTGGCAGAAGAGGCAGTGTAACAGTTATTTAGAACAATAATTTAAGCAGTGTTGGGCAGTAACGCGTTTTTTACAGTAACTAATACTGTAACGCGTTACTTTTAAAAATAAAGTAACTTCGTTACCGTTACCGTATGGTGCGTTACCCGTTACTTTTATAAATTAATTAATTTCGGCTGAAGTGTAGACTACAGTCTAACTTGTTTACAGCAGCGTCGCATTGTAGGATTGGTGGATGAACCACTGTAAACAGGAAGAAGACGCATTGTAGGATTGGTGGATGAACCACTGTAAACACGAAGCAGACGCACTGTGGGCGTATCTCCGTTTATTCAGGTCTGTGCGGCAGTAATGGCGAGTCGAGGCGAGAGCAAGACGAGTTTCTCAAAGTGGAAATATGCTCATTATTTCACTTTAGTTGAGCATAAAGACAAAAACTTTTAAGTCAAATGTAAGCTGTGTCTTTCTGGTTCAAAGCTCGAATCTACTGCGATAAACAGCAACTTCAATCTGTTGAAGCTCCTCCAGGACCTGCATGCCTGAGGAGCTAGTAGCTAGGAGCTAACCCAGTGTTCTGTTCTACATTGTTGATAGTTTTCATACTTCAGCTGTGAAAGGAACATTTTTAAGAGCTCAACACAACAGCAGAAGCCACTTTAGTTTTTGATTGTGAATATATTATTCAGCTTGTTTTGTTATTTATTTCAGAAATCCTTGTGATATATTCAGTTTGTGTTGGTCTGACTTTAATAAAATAGGGTTTAAAAATTACTTTTTTTCAGTTTTGTGTTTGTATAGATCATAACGCATAAAAGGGCATTAATGGGAACATTAAAGAGCGTTCTTTAAAAAAGTAGCTAAAAAGTTACTTTTACAAATAACGCATTACTTTTTGGTGTAAGTAATCAACAAAGTAACGTAGTTACTTTTTGAATAAAGTAACGAGTAACTGTAACTAGTTACTATTTTTTAGTAACGAGCACAACACTGAATTTAAGCATCACAAAAAACCTAAATAAATGATATATATAAATGTAACAAATATAAAGTGCCATAGACGAATATAACATATTTAACTTCCAAAAGTCTAGTCTACTTAATTCCATTAATTATTATTTATGGACTCTCATAGCCCTATTATAATTTCCTTGCAGAACAGCTACTTTTTTAGACAAACCATTCATTTTTGGGGACTTTAATATTTTTTTGAAAATCAGGAAGATCATTTATATATATTTTATATATTTTCTTTTTTTAATTTTTATACCAAAATTGTAATTAAATATTAAAAATATATGCATAGTTCCATAGTTGAAACTTATTTTAGATCACTACCTCATAAATATGCCTCAGTCATTGTATATGACTGTATATGACTCAGTATGTACCTCATCATGTTTCCATGTCAAACGTACATTCATGTCAGCTACTGCATTAAGTTTTATCAAAGATATTCCAGTATTGTGAACCAGAACTAGAAAATATGACCACATCACCATGTCATGCTGACATTAATCAAAAGGTACAGGCTATTTGTTGGTACCTTGAATAGTAAAGGCTACAGCAGGGAGCAGACCTTTCTCTTACAAAGCCCCACAGATATGGAACAGCTTTTAAATGTGTGTCTGGGACAGTTTCACTGTTTAAGTCTAGGTTAAAAACACATTTGTTTAGTAAAGCATTTTGTGAATTTTTAATATCCCATTCCAGGTGCCAATTGAGAAACAACTCCTGCGTTACAATGTAATTGAATAGCTGAATCAGGAGCAATATGAGTGGCTGACTGACACATACCTCACTACTGGCTGCAGATATTGATCTTGTTAAGTAGAAATAGCACAGAGGCAATGTGAATATATCGCACAGCTGCAAATAGGTTAAAACCTTGTTGTGGCATCTGCCCATCAACCTCAACCATCAGGATGAGGGCCAGCGAGAGGTTGCATAGAAGATATTATATGAGGATTCCAGTGCATACAGCAGTAATGACAATAACATTGGGTACATACCCAGCTTGCAGTTACTGATCACATTTTACAAATGGCATCCACATTTGTAGGAAATTTCAGCAATACCAAAACTCCTGGTATTCTTGAACAAAGCAAAGCATGCCATGAAGGGTACATTGTCAAGTCAAGTCAAGTCAAGTTTATTTGTATAGCGTCGCACCCTGGACTGTATGAGGGAGTCTGAATCCCCCTTGAATTGTTAAATACACCTGCTGCCTTCCAAAGCAGTTTGAAAAAATGTTTCACTCACTCAGAAATGAGTGCTGCATCCCATTATTAGACAATGTCCTATGTTAAGCAAGCATCTGAAAGAGTCCTATGGGCTATACAGTTTCAGCAGGAAGATAGGAATTTAATGGTCATTGGATATGTGTTTAGAATATTGCACAGCATGGGGCAGCATGGGGGAGGGAAGTCATGTGCCAAAGAGAAATGATATGGCTTGGGTTACTGCCCTGTAAATGTCTACAGTGTTGGGTGGACCATGGCAATCCACCACTGGTTGCTGACAACAAGGCGGATTGAAATGATTAAAAAAGGTCCAGTAATCTCTCAAGTAAAACAATGGAAGGTGTGATATCTATGAACAAGATGAGGGTAGGTATGACTGGAAACAACAAAAAGCTAATGTACAAGTGGAATAAGCTGCAGTTTGAAGGAGGACTCTCATAATAAATAACACTGGCGAAGAAACTAATTATTTTACTGAGCAAGTAAAAGAAGCTGGAACTCGAGCACCTCCATGACAAGATGGACCATGTGAATACAGAGAAAGAACTGAGTCTTGCAAGGGAGTGGTTTTACTGGCCATATATAGAAGTTGAAGTGGGCATGTGTGTGACCAATGGGTGCCAATATATAAAACTAAAGAAACCTACTGTACACATCTAAATGCCTATGGGTAGCGTCACAACACACAATATACATGCATATACATATGTGTAAATATATATTCATAAAAATGAACGAGTTAATAACAGAAATGCATTTTAACGGCACTAATTTTATTAACGCACAATTAATGCAACGTACATTTAAGTTTGACAATTTTTTATTACAAATATAAATAAATAATTATAAAAAAGGCAAAACCTTTAATGCAACAATAATTTTATCTCAAGGTTCTTTCTTTACTAAAAAAATAATAAAAAATAATAATAAAAAAAAACTCTAAATCTGTAAACATTGAATCACTAAACATTTGTTTTACTGATGCACCAAATCTCAAATCAAGCACCAAAATCCGCCATGTAGCACACATCCAGCAATTTAAACTGTCAGTGTGTAAATAGAAAAAGTTCTGTTTAGTGTCCTGATGATTTATGTAATTAAAAAGACCATAATTACTTTTGTGTCCATGCTCTATGTTGAGTGTGGTTTCACTAAGAATAAACATACACTTGCATAAAGCATCCATATTTGTCCATGCATATGTTGTTAAGAATATAAAAAAAATTGGAAAAATATCAATTTAAGGTACATTTAGAACAGATAAAAATGTGTGAATAAGTTGCAATTAATCACTAGTTAACTCATGACAAGCAATGTTTAATCGTGATTAAACATTTTTATAAATTGAACATCCAATATATATATGGTGGTGGTAGCATCATGGTCTGGGGCTAGATGAGTGCTGCTGGTACTTGGGGCTGTGGTTCATTGAAGGAAACATGGATTTCAACATGTACTGTGACATTTAGAAGCAGAACATGGTGCCCTCCATTCAGAAACTGCAGTTTTCCAAAATTATAAAGACATCAAATACACCGCTAAAATGACAACTGCCTTGCTGAGGAAGCTGAAGGTGATGGAATGGCCAAGTATGTCCCCAGACCTAAACACTATTTAGCACCTGTGGGGCAAGCTCAATGTTGTCATTATGCAGGAGTGGAAAAGGATCCCAGCAACCTGCAGCTCTGGTGAATTTAATGCCCAGGAGGATTAAGGCAGTGCTAGATAATAATATCAAAATATTGACACTCTGGACACAGCTTTGAGATGTTATTTTGACAATAATGACTGTATATTGAGTTATTTTCAAAGGACAGTAAATCTATACTGCTATACAAGCTGCACATTGACTACTCTAAAATATATCCAAGTTTCAATTCTATAGTATTGTCCCTTGAGAAGATATACTAAAATAGTTTCTAAAATGTGAGGGGTGTACGAACTTGTGTGAGATACTGTATATATGTTTTAAAAAATAAACTTGGAAACCATGGTAATGTTTGTATTTTGGATCTACATTTCATATAGATGAAATTGTAAGAAAGTTAAAACAAAGCTATATTTCCACACTCACATAATAAGACAAAGTGATATTTTACAAGTTACCACAAGGGTCTTTAACGGTGCTTTAAATAAACACCTATGACTGTATTTTATGTCTTTATTAAGGCCTGGAATTACCTGTCACATTCAAGCAAACAAATGTTTGAGCATGTTGCCAGTGGGACGATTAGCTAGTGGTAATTCATAGCTTTCTGAAACTGCTTGCTGTGTAAATTACTTTTTAATTGCTAGGTGAAAATAAGTAATAGACAGGTGGCTTATTGTTGACAGATACATGTGCACCAAGCTTCTTGAACATAACCAAGCAATAATCCCATCAGATCCTCTTTTACTTTAACTAGATATGCTGCAACAGCTACAATCGTGCATCATGATGATAATGAGAATTCAATTTATTAAACAGTCAGTGAGTGACAAATTTGTTGCAGCAATGCCTATTAGAATCTGTAGAATATGAAGCACTATTCCAATTGTATAACGTGTCAGAAATAAGTAAATTTATATATTATATATATTATATTTATTTAAATATATATTATATATAATAAATTATTCTATATTATTGTAACCGGGTGGTAGTTTAAGTGGCATTCATTTCCAGTGTTGTGCTCAGTTACTAAAAAATAGTAACTAGTTACAGTTACTCGTTACTTCATTCAAAAAGTAACTCCGTTACTTTGTTGATTACTTACACCAAAAAGTAATGCATTACTGTTAAAAGTAACCTTTTAGTTACTTTTTTAAAGAACCTTCTTTAATGTTCCCATTAATGCTCTTTTATGCGTTATGATCTAAAGAAACACAAAACTTAAACACAGTCATTTTTAAACACTATTTTATAATAAATAAACGGAGACACGCCCACAGTGCGTCTTCTTCATGTTTACAGTGGTTCATCCACCAATCATACAATGCGACGCTGCTGTAAGCATGTTAGGCTGTAGTCTACACTTCAGCCGAAATTAATTCATTTAAAAAAAACGGGTAACGCACCATACGGTAACGGTAACAGAGTTACTTTATTTTTAAAAGTAACGCGTTACAGTATTAGTTACTGTAAAAAGTAACTAGTTACTAGCAGTGGCGGCTGGTGAAAATTTTCTTAAGTGGGGCTGTGGCACACTGGCACAGCAAACAATTTCAGCAAGCGCTGCAATATGATTTATTGAAATGCAGATACAGTTTAAGAACATCTGGTCACATGTTTATTCGTTAAAGCATCTCTGAACAGTTAATTTACAAGTCGCAGTTAAATTCTGGGTACTTCCATGACTCTGAGGATAACCATGTACAACCATGGAACTGAACTATGTTCAGTTTTTCTGCCAAAGTTCTCTTCTCAAACAGGCATTGGAGTAGAGATTTTACAGAGTTTTCGTGTCCGGAACTAATTACACCTGAGTCGGCCATTGTCACATGAAAACTTTCTTTCGGCTTCTCCCGTTAGGGGGCGCCACAGCGGACCCTCCGCACGTTTGATTTAGCACATGTTTTTACGCTGAGAGTGGCTGGGGATGGTTCTCTGACCGGGTATCGAACCCGGGTTGCAGCGGTGAGAGCGCTGCATCTTAACGACTAGACCACCAGGGGACCTCCGCTATTGTCACATAACATTAATTGAAAATCGCGCCACTACTGGCCAAGCCCTCATTTGAGCAGTTTGGGGGCGACAAAAAAATCGCCCATTGCAGATAAGAATTAAGGACGCTGATTGGCAAAATTTTATGTCACATCTTGAATATATTTATATACTGAATAGGCATTTGACTAAATTCTACAAAGACCCGCCTCCTTTGGGCGATTTCTCGATTGCCCCTCAGCTGAAATTGAGTGGTGCACACAGAAAGGACATATGGTGATTGTGAAAAAAAATATTTTCCACAGATGATTTTCAATATATTACATCATACAAATATACATTTAAATAATTTTTATGATTATAATTTTGCGTGTGTTGTTCAGGGAGGGCGGCGCCCTAGCGCCCTCTATTGGCCAGCCGCCACTGGTTACTAGTCACGTGTTACTGCCCAACACTGTTCATTTCTATATGCTACAGATTATGCCTGCCTGGTGAGAATGAACTCTTTAAGAGATGCTTGGTGACGTCATCGCATTTGTGTGCACCTGAGAGTGGAAATCGGGGAGTTAATAGGGATATAGGCTTTAAATTTACTGTTTTCTAGGTAAAAGATCCAGTATCATCTCAAAAAAGAAAAATATATAAAAAAGGATAGCAAATTTCTTGTACCCATTTTGTTTTCTGAAGAGTGATGTATGTCTGCAGTAATTTGCATGGATGCAAGATTTTGAGGTGCAACTGTTAGCATAGTGTGAGCTAACGCATCAGTTCAGTGGTCTCGGATGTATATTAGTTTAAAAATGCATCAAATGTGCGATTTGTGTGTTTTTTTTCTAAATGTTCATGAATGTGTTGATTCATGTAGCATGTGCAGGCCATACGAGTTCTCTTGGTGTGTTTGGCCTATCAAAGCATAAATAACAAAATAATTTTTGTGTGTGTGTGTGTGTGTGTGTGTGTGTGTGTGTGTTATAAATAATATTTGTTCTGTAATTTTCTGTTCTGTAACTTGTTGGCTATCTGCTCTATAAAGAGAGTAGGGGACTTGCAGGCCCTTTCTGTGGCACCCTCCTTCATGGAGTTTACCCCAGATAAGGCTAGTGCCTTCCTGTACCCCGTACGGGTTACATTCCCAAGGTGCCCTGTATGATTTTGTCATGTCTCTATTAAGACGGGCAGCCCTTTAAGAGGTCACACAGTGTTAATGATGATGGAGTTAGTAAACTATTTGTATATCTCAGAGAAACCTTTGGAGACAAGCGTAGTGCACATCAGCTCCTACACAGTTTCTATAGTTGCAAGCAGTTAGAAAGGGAAAGCACCAGAAAGTTCTCTCATGCACTGTCGCAAGCACTCAATTTGATTCTGAAATGTTCCTTGGATGCTGTAGCTAATGTGAAGGTAGCATTGAGAGATCAGTTTGTAGAAGGGGTCTGGGATCCTTCTCTTAAGCGGGAACTTTGTAAATTTCTTCGCAATCACACTGATTGTACTATGATTGATGTCCGAGTGCAGTGTAGAGCCCTGTTAAATTAGGGTCTAATAATTATTCTTTTTTATTTATTTTCTTTTACACTGAAGAGTTAAAAGTTTACACTAAAGAGTTGTTACTTTCAAACAGAAGAGATATAACTAAGAAAAAAAAGTTATAAAAAAAATGTTGTTGTTTAACCAATAAGGTGGTTTCCGACTGACCTCTGAGGTCAGAGGTCTGAGGGCAGAGTGTGGGGGAGGAAGTAATAGTGAGAGAGAAGGACGAGACGAGGGGTCCGGAAAAGAAAAAAAAGGTGCGCGAATCGCACAGTGCAGGTGTAAAGCCTGACTACTGAGATTGCGGACTACATACAGGGACACTGAACAGATAAGAGACTGCAGTAAAATAATCGTGAATGAACTCTATGTAGAGAGTGTGGGTTTAAAAGTGACTGTACTCGGGTGCACGCGTTTACATTAAGGACAAAGATGACACAGTTCTTTTAGTCCCAGGACTATGTGAGCTTTATGTGATTTATACAGTTTGCAAAGTCGCAGAAGATAAACTATCATAAAGTGTAGTGAGTGTACAAATGTTGTGGAACAGTTTGTAATGCGAATAGTCATCAACAGTGAGTGAGTAACAGAGAAAGTGAAGGCTGCGCGATTCTTCAGGAGAGACCGAGGACACATGGGGGTCTATGCTGCATCTTTCCCTCGTTTACGTCGTCAGATTGATGATTCGCAGAGTGTTTGTTCGTGGATGGACACCAGGAAAAATCATACCGATTGATCGGATAATCGTGTTTTTCCAAGTAGGTGCTTCGTGCTCGAGTTTCACTGTTTCATTGGATTTTGTGAGTACTATCAACTGTACACACATTCACATGAGCTCCAACGTAGCACGCCAATGAGAGACTTAAATCCCAGCTGGGTAATATTTCTTTTGTGGGGTTTTATTTTGTTTTATTTTGTTTACATTTTTTCAGTTAATAAATGTTTGTTTATTGTTCACACAGTATATTCTCCTGTTATTCGTATGTAAGGAAAGAGACCTTTGCTGTTATTTGGTTGTAATTAATTATTTTCTGAGTGATAGAAGTGAGCATTGAAAAGAAACATTGAAGTCTGAAGCCCGAGGTTAATAACAGTATTTTTGACTACTTTGGTTTACCTTAACTAAATTTAGATGTAAATTTTAAGTTTGCCTAGACATAGTTTGAGCCAGTGAATCAGTGAGAGGGCTACAGCAGATATGTGGTTCTTAGAGGAACCCTCGACTAGTACCACAGCAAATAAGTCACGATATAGTAGTAGTTTAGCACATTTTTCAGCACTTCAGGTGCATGAATGTAAAGATGTTACCTTAGAGGACATACTTAAGGTCATAGCCAAGCAAGGCAGGGCAATTAGTGAGCTGACTCAAGCAGTGAAAGATCTCACTGCACAAGGTAGTAGCACAAGAGTAAACACTAGTAGGCCCAAGTCTCAACCAAGATTTACAGCGGAAGAGCTACCAATATGTTTCTGGTATCAAGTAGCTGGACATGTGGCAAAGAATTGTACTCAGAAGCCAATTACTCCGTTGGCTTAGCCTGTTCCCCCTGACTCTCAGGGAAGTAAGGACCCCCTACCTTGCATGCAAAAGTGAATTCCGATTGGAGGGATGTTTTCCAGAAGACACAGATGTGTACTATTAAAAGGACATGTGTTGCAGTGGTCGCTGGGAAATGGACAGAGCGAATACCTGCTGGGTCAGTAGTGACTATCTTGGCAATGGCATCTAATAGAGATCTTGGAACTGGACAGCTTAGGATGTTTAAACCTTTGAGTACTCAATTGTCAGGATGTCTGGTAGTCATTCCCACGCTTGTTGATGCAAATACTTGTATCCTGTTGAAATCTTAAATCTTTCTCAGGAGGATGTGTTTTTGTCCCCTAGGACACGGCTGGGTATCCTGTCAAATGTATGGTTTGTAGAGAGTTTGCAGCATTGTGAAGTGACATTTCAGCGTGGTTAAGCATGGTTAAGAAATTTCACCCGGTTAAGCTTCTCCTGGTCAGGGACTTATAAAGAAGGATGATAGAATGCCTGGAGCATGACTGGTCACAGCATGATCAAGTGCACCTTGGGAATATACCCCAGTCCGGGGTAGAGGAAGGCACTAGCCATGCCTCGGTTAAACTCCAGACAGGAGGGGTTCATGCCCCAGGGTGTGACGGTCCACAAACCTATTTAGAAGGAAGATGGCCAGTAGAAAAACAGTCTTAACTTCTATCTTAACTAAAAATCCTAAGGGTACTTCGGGGAGGTGCTCAAAGGAAGGCTTAGACTAGGCCTCCAGGACAACGGCCAGGTGCCATACAGGCCTCAGGGTATAACAGAGGAAATGTGTCACTAACAGGATTTTTTTTTCCCTAGTGACTGCTCGGCATGTGGAGCATGATAAGCTGCAATTGCATACATGTAAAACCTTTAGGGTGGAAGGAGACCTTTGGTGAACTGTTATTTCAGAAATCCCAGCACTGGGGCAACTGAGCAGTTAACTGGGTCTAAGGAGTGACCTATGTACCATGTTGTGAACAAACGGCACTTTGCGGCAAACGACCCTCTTGTGGAAGGAGCTCTGGATTAGAGAATGGTTTCTACAACCTCCGAGAGACCAGTGACTTAGAGGCCACAGCCTCAGCCTCCACCGCTCCGGGCCACTCATTATCACCCCCCAACCCGCGAGGGAGGCATCTGCCATTAACGTTACACAATGACATAGAACCCCTAACATGGGGCCCTGTAACAAAAACCTGAGATCTCTTCATATGTTGAAAGCCTGTAAGGCTCGCTGCGTGGCCTTGATTGTGCAGAGTGGGTTGCCCTTAGGTGAGAACCCTTTGTCCTTGAGCCACCACTGTAGGGGTTGCATGTATAGGAGGTCAAGTGTCACCACATTGGATGCAGCTGTCATCACACAAAGCAGTCTTTTTTTAAAAACTGCTTTAAAGTAGTTGGCCAAAATACTTCTATTAAAGATGACCATTAAATATTCGTTAGCTTCTTGTGCCTGGAGTGCCACCCAGGGTCCCTAGTTTCTGGAGGAGTGTGTGTGGCGACATGCTGTCTCTTTTTTTCACTGGGGCTGGGGCTACGCCCGCCAAGCAGCCCATAAGAGCAGCAAGGGAGAAACCTCTGGAATGCCCCCGACTGTTTCATGGTCTCCTGAAACTTGTCGACGACCATATTTATAGCCTTGCCAAACAGGCCAGTTGGCACCACTGAGGTGTCCAGCAAAACGGTTCTATCCCTGTCTCCGTGGAGACCAGAGAAGACAAAAACCAGCTGATAGCCCTAATAGTCTATTTTGTGGCCCTGAGAGCCATGCCCTATTTTGTGGCCCTGAGAGCCATGTCTGCATGAAGCAGCTCTTTAACCTTGTCGCTGCCCATAGGCATTTTCTCATCCAGCTTTTTGCAGCAGGTTGGCCTGATAACCCTGTAACACAGCCATGGTGTATAAGCCTTGTCCACCAAAGCCAGTGGGTAAGACCAGGGCCTTAAGGGATGATGCAGCACCCGGACAGAGATAGCCAGCCAGTGTCTCTTCAATCTGGGGCATTGTTCCACAACGGCACTCCTTCAGCCTATTAAATTAGTGTAGAAAGAAACATTGGGGATGAAGAGGTGGGCCAATTTAGGGCTGTTCCATGACCTGGGAAAATGTATTATATTTATGTCCGAGACCAAATCAATTTCTATTTCTCCTTAGCCATAAAAAAATCTAACTCAGATGTATTAATGTATGCAGACCACTACAGACGTGTTTTGCAGGTCAAACTTGGCTGTAACAGTTTCCCTCTGACTAACCAATCAGAGGAAGAAAACTTGCTGACGCTATTCTGGGCTGGCTCTGTGAATTGGTTAAAGAAACAGACTCATTTCTAATAGAGACTAATATATAAAAGCCAGCAGTACTCACTTTGAAGGCTCTGGGCAGAGTAGATTGACATGGCAGCACATAGAGGCTGAAATCTGATTGGACAAAAAAAAAATATCTAACATCCACATACACCTACTGGAAGCAGTGCAGCCAAGAGAAACATTACAAAATGAAGAGAATAAACTGAAATAAATTAATACTATGGCTTAGAACAAATATTAGAATTTAGGTTTTAAATGTAGTTCAGTACTTCTGATAGTGTTTAGGCCAGCAGAGAAGGCCTTGCTGGGGATCAGAGACAATGACTCTCTCTGCAGTTTTTATGACTCACTGCAGCGATATTTCTCACCCAGAGTAGTGTTGCCATACCACATAGTAATACTACTGGTAAGGGTGCTCTCAACAGGGCCTCCTTTGACATGGATGAGGGGTTGATATTGAAGTCCAGCTATCTTAAGCAGTCTAAGGAAATGCAGCCTTTGCTGAGCTCTGTTAACTGTTGTTACTGGGTTTTTAGCTCAGCTAAGGTTCTCTGCAATGTGAAGGCCTGAGAACTTATAACTGACAGTCTGCTTCCCCTCAGCCTCTTTCATAGTGAGAGTCTCCTGAGGAGAGGCTCTCTTTATAAAATATAGAATAGATTCTTTGGTTTCGCCAATGTTAAAAACAAAACTATTATTCTAACCATTTTGGGAACATGAGGCCAAGAAAGTTTGTATCATGTGCATACTTAATAATGATATTATTGTCTTGAGTGGAGGAACAGTCATATGTATACAGTGAGAAGAGTTTAGCATTGACGCAGAAGCCCTGGGGACTCCTGTGCTCACTGTGTGGAAAGTCCAGTATTCTGTTCTGAGTGTTGGTCAATCCCGCTGACCTTTGTGCGTTTCTATAACCTAGACCGCAGTGCCACTTCTGGCCCCTCAGTCCTACTCTAGCTGTCTTTGCCAGACACACTAGGCAGGGACTGGTCAGACTGGTGTGACTGGACACTTGTTCCCAAAGCATTTCGACGAAGCTCGAGTTCTTAAAAGGGAACGTCTCTAGGTTACGTATGTAACACTAGTTTCCTGAGGGAACGAGACGCTGTGTCTCTATGCCACACCTCCGGCGTTTCTGCAGCCCTTCCTTCTCCCTTACTGAAGCTGGCACTGCCTCACTCCGTATGCATTTTAAACTTCCTGGTTGTGACACCGCCGGTTACGGCCAGCATCCAATTTTTGACTGATTACACACATTATTTCAGAGCGTGAACACTCGGACACGTTCCCAAAGCGTTTTTCAATGCAACGTCTCATTCCCTCAGGGAACTAGGGATACATACATAACCTAGAGATATTGTTATTCTTGACAAACAAAAAATAAATTCTCTGAGTGAGTGCTTTGGATTATGCATATGATGTACATGTAGTTCATGTATGTCCATCATGTATGAACATGATGGACATGCCTCAATCTCTGCCAGATTTATCTTGGTAGAAGCATTTCAGACAGGGTACCTTCAACTACAATTAAACAAAACCTTCTGCATTTAACTTTAATAATAGTTAGGAATTGAAAATGTCTTACAGTTATACATACAGTAATCATACTGAGCAGTTAAGATCAGTTAATGGGTTAATTGCTCAGTAGTGGCAGCTTAGGGGTGCTAAAATTTGAATGTATAACCTTCCGATCAGAAGTCCAATGTTGTAAAGACCAAAAAGCACCACAGCAAAAAAAAAAAAGATTCATTAAATGGTTATCATATTAAACATCTCTCTAAGTTACAATGATATTTGCAATGCATTTGGAAAACTCAGCCCTAAATTCCTACAGCTATCTTTAAATGGTGTCCATATATTTGCCCTTTAAAAAGTTCTAAATTATACTAAAACTGATACATTTGTTTCTCCTCTGATCTCCTCTGCAACAACAAAAGCAAAAAAAAACTTCTACTACTTCTACTTGTACTCTAATTTGTCAACAAGAGCAAAACTATTTATTGATTTATGGTATCATACTTACATATTTATTATTTTGAGTTTATTAAAATACACAACAGGTGGAGTCGTGACAAAAAAAACTTAAAAAAACATATTCCATTGGCAGCCAGACATGCCCATACCACTGCCTGTATGTTTGACAGATGCTTATTATCATGTCCCTTTTCTTTCTTTCCCCATATTCTAGCTCATATAATTCTGGTACTAGCAAATCTTGGTTTTATCTGTCTAATCGTGATCTACGTGTTTTATAAAATATATTTAATCTAGCCTTTTTTTTGTGTTGCCAATGACTGACATCGTATCAGTGGCTGGGCTGACATCATATTATTTACATAAAAGCCATCTCTTGGTTTTAAACATTGACCAAATTTATTCTACCTCCTTGAGATAGTTCTTGACTTGGCTAGGTGTTGTGGATTAAAATAATTTGTCAGTCTTTCAGGGGTTTTTTTTGGTGTTGATGGACTTAAAATGCATGGCAAGAGTTCCCATGAAAAGCTATCAAATGCTAATTCAATGTTAGGAATCAACTACAGACCATTCAATAAGGATGAAACATTCTACAGATGTTAAAACTGGCTTATTGGTCTAGTCTAGTTTAAGCCTGTAAAAATGGAGGAACTATGTAAAAATGTCTGTAAGTGATTAATGTAATGTTTTTGTTAAACAAATGTAATAAAACTAAAAGTCTGCACTTTAATTACTTTTTAATTGCTTGATTTGAAATCTATTGTGGTATACAGGGGAAAGTGGGGAAAGGGGAAATTGTGTAAATTGTGACATTATCTAAATACTTATACTTAAACTTGATGAAAATTTGATTTAATTCCTCCATACTGGCATAGTCAACTAAATTGACTAGCGAAATAGTTAAACTTTCAGTATACCGGGGAAGATATGTATTTAGGCTACGTTTCCAGACTGTCATACATAATGGAAAACACTTGACTCAAGGTTTTACCCTTGGTCACATAGCAAATGGAATGGCACACACAACGGCACACATAAACTGCTAATTATTTCACTCTCACAGAAGTAGATAACATTCTAGAGATGATTTAACAAAGGACAATTTCATTTAAAATCTTTTCCTGTCAACATGTCAATATAAAAAAGCAGTCAATGCTAATAAAGCAAGTAATCATCTAAATAATTTGATAAATTCTTAAAAAGAAAGACTGTACTGGAACCCGAGGCCATGAAGGCCATGGGAAACAACACAGCAATTATTTCCTTAGTGGAATAAAAATTCTCAGCAAGGCTATATATTCTCTAGTGGTTGTGTCTGGAGTCAACTTCTAAATGAAAGTAGACAATCAAGGAGACCAAACTTAAATTAGACACAAATATAAAAAAAAAAAAAAAAAAAAAAAGCTGTATCAACATCTTATGGACATATGATTAACTTGGTTTAGAAACAGGAAAATGGAAAATGAAGGAAATGTAAATAATTTTAATTATACACTTACTCACCTTCCTTTGGAATGTCTAACAGGTTTTCAAGACACTGTCTAAATCAAGTAAAGCGAAATTACCACTGCAACCAAAGTGTAGAATTTTGAGCACTTACATATAAATTCACTGAATCAAACATTGTAACAAAAAAGTATATTATAAAGGTACCTCCTGATACGAATACCTGATGAAAACCACCGGTGGCAGTTATTGTTTTGCATGCTAATGTGGTGAGTGGAAGAGGCAATATCATTACAGTATGGTGGCTGCCATGGCCACTAAGGTCTGATACACAGTCAGAGTATACAGTAAGTCCCGTTGGTTATAGTAATTTTATTTAAAAGCCAGTATAATGTGGTAGGCAGGTGCAATAACAATATTGTTTAAATGTATAAATACTAATATAAAAATATGTAGATGAACCAATACGAGTCCTCACTAAGTCTTGACTGATAAAGGACACTGCAGCAACTGATAATGAGTTTCAGGTAAAAAAAAAAAGTGCCAATCAAAGAAAAATTTAAAAAGTTGAAATAAAAGCTGCCATGGTAATGATTTCTTTCTGTTTATGGTATAAACCTTTGCTTTACGCAGACGTGATGAGGTGCTGATCTGTCTTAACCACATGCAAATAAAAGCAGGCTCTATCTCAAGCTGATTGGACCATATGTTTTTCTTTAAAATGCATAAATGCAAAGACATACATTCACCAGGATCCGCTCAGAATCCATACTTCCTGGGTTATGCTTTGTCAGGGCTGTCTCATGAGACATACCAAGAAAGCAAGGGAGAGAGCAAAAATCATATCTACCACATTTTATACATATTTGACCTGCCCCAATACAGAGGCTGTCCATATCAAACAATATATTGATGAAATTCCACTGTCATTAATATTCATGAATTTGTCCAGATCCATTTGTGCACATGTCTTGCTCTAGATGTGTCCCTGCTTGTATCCCCTTCTTTCTTTGCACATTTCTATATGTGCATCATTTCAAAGCAACATTTCTGATATTTTTTCAAATACTTTCCCTGTTTTAATCAGTCTACACTGGCTCCCAATTAAATCTCGCATTGATTATAAAATATTACTACTGACGTATAAAGCACTTAACGGTCTCGCACAGCAGTATCTGAGTGAACTTCTGTACCAGTATGATCCTCCACGCCTACTTAGATCAAAAGGTGCTGGCTATCTGTTGGTACCTCAGATAATGAAGACTACAGCAGGGGGCAGATCTTTCTCTTATAAAGCCCCACAGTTATGGAACAGCCTTCCAACCAGTGTTCGGGACTAAGACACAGTCTCAGTGTTCAAGTCGAGGTTGAAAACGTATTTATTTAGTCAAGCCTTTTATCAGTAGATTTTTCTTAGGTAAAGGCTCAGATCTGGACGGAGCATGGATATAGAGTGTTTGGTGAACTGGTATATTTGTATGCTGTCGTCCCCGCCCATTCACACGTTCACTCGGGTTTGTTGACGGTGGTGTGGTGGGCCGTCTCTTATCCCAGAGATCCCTCATGTCTGTGTTACCTTCTGGTTCTCCCTTTTAGTTATGCTGCCATAGCGAGTCTTGCCGGAGTCCAAACTGCACAGTGACATTAACTTTCATACACCAATAGGGACACTTAATAATCCATATCCTTCTCTTCCCATCACCCTCTTCTCTCTCTCTCTCTCTCTCTCTCTCTCTCTCTCTCTCTCTCTCTCTCTCTCTCTCTCTCCATTTCTCACATATTTAACAGTAAAAGGCAAGCGTGGTGGTCTAAACACTATTACAAAACCACATTTTGGATTATACTACTCAAGAAAAATATCTGTTTGGCTTCCAATGGCTTCCAATGGTGCAGTAGAAAATAGTTAACTATATTATTCGGAGATGAATTATTCTGAGTGATTCACAACCATCCTTTGTGGGACACTGAAAGAAAAAAAGTGTATGCTATCAAAAAGCACCTACTGTAGCTGTACTGTATATCATATACTGTAGCATCCTATATACTGTATATTAGCAACACTAGCCAATTCATGCATAGAATTCATGAATGCTAAAGTGGGTGGGTAGAGAGTAGTATCTCACCTCCCATGCTGCATGAGCAGCAGTCCGAGAAGATGCATTTGGGTGACTTCACATTCTTTGAAAGAAGCACATGATGGCCTTCACCCTTCTGGTCTTAGCTGTCATGAATTAGGGAATGATGAATGATGCAAATTTACTTTTACTAAATGCATAGTTCCTTACAGTGCATTAGTTATTAATTATTTTTAGTGTGTATATGAGCACCTATACGCATACACATTAAGAAAACATTTGCTACGACATATTTTAGTATATATATATATATATATATATATATATATATATATATATATATATATATATATATATATATATATATATATATTTATTTATTTATATTTATCTTTATCTTGCAATTAGCCACATGGAATACATAGCCACATGGTTTTTCTCAGAGAAAGAAGACCTAAAGACTGACAGCTCGTTTGGCACCAAAGTGAAGCTGCCTCTCATACTTGACGAAGACAAATGATCACTGCATAACACTCTTACCGCATGGATCAAACACAAAGAAATGTGACACTGACAAATGGCCTTGACTACATTGTGCCATTGAATTGAATGTTTCCATGTAAAATTCCCCCCATTCCATTGCTTTGCAACTGCATTACTTCATAATCTAGCCCAAAAAGCAAATAGTGATAAAAAAAAAAAAATAAAAAAAAAAAAAGATTTTAGGTAACAATCTATTTTAAGCAACATTTATTTATTTATTTATTTATTTATTTATTTACTTATTTTAAAAACTGGTTTGTTTGATTATAATGTTTTTTCTACCACAATGTAATCCAAAGAATCTGTGGGGAAAACAAAATTTATATCTAATATATTTTTGACACCAATAAAACAAGCTCAAACATATTGGGATACATTTCAGAGCTCAGCTATCTTCCTTCAGGCTATGACTGTGCAGTGGACTGGAGAGACAGTAAATGCCTGTTGAAGCATCACTGAGCAAATACATCCAACTAAGTCACAGCTATTTTGTTCAAGGAAATGCAATCCTTGGACCTCTGACAAATAAGAAAGAAAAAAAGGTAGTCCAATTGGACTTGTGATGGCAGAAATGTCTCTAGGTAAAAGTGGAGTGCAAATTATATTTTTGAAAAGGTTTAAGGCAGCCAGGATAGCAATGCAGCCTCGGGAGGACTGCAAGCTCAGTGGTTCCCATACAAAACTGCCAAAGCATTTAAATGGCTTGTCAGCAACCGCTAGTTTTGTCATCAAATCACAAGATATACAAGGACAAGCACACCCTACAATGGCCCAGTGACAGGATTTCCTGCCATAAAATTTACTAGTGTGTGTAAGGTTTGTGTAAAAATCATGTTGCTTCTGTGTGATATTTGGTGTATTACTGTAATATTAAATTTAAAGATTAATTTATTACAATAATACAAAGATTTAATACTCTATGTCTACTAATTAAGCTAAAGGCATTCCGAATTGACATTAGGTGAATCTTATGTGCTTTGATTTTCTATTTTTATGATGTCTCACAAATGACATTGAGTGTTAAATCAAAAACCGTCATGAAGTCCATAGAACTTTTTGTAGACCTCTTTATTCAGGGTTAATGTATAAAAACATTAGAAAATCATTCAATGTTCCAGTTTTACATTTATGGCACTTTGGCAGTTTATCCAAAACAACTTGCAAAAATTATTCTGTTTAAACAACTGAACAGTTGGTGGTTCAAAGGCTCAGCAAGGCAGCTTACATAGTGATGCTAGGATATAAACTTAAACTGATCAGAAGTCCAACACCGTAATCACTGATTTACAATTTCCCTATCCTCCAATGTGTCCACCATTGTAAAACATTAGTTTGCAAATGGAACTACCAGGATTATATCTAAAGTTGTTTAACCTAAAAGCTTATTTTTGTTTTGTAATATGGGTTATTGTATGCAAATTAATGGAAAATTAATTAAGTCAATCCATACAAATACATGAAGTGCAATGAAGACTACAAGCCTGAACATCTTTAATGCACAGTGTATGACATGGCTATATTATTTGTAACATGCACCTAGCATTGATTTTCGTACAATACTTACTGTGCTATATAGATAGTTTAAATATCTCACTCCGTTTGTACTGCCTTGACATAACAGGATACACACACAAGCAATACATTATTCAGAACTTATACAATAAGGCATTATGTGTAAGAGATAATGAGTATGAGTTAGCTGTATACTGACTGTAAATATAAAATGGCCTTAAAATTGTCCTGGAGTTCAAGGGAAGGGGTCCACTTGTACTTTTGTGATGAATTGCTGATGAATACAACAAGTGAAAATGAAGGTTTGATTAAATATACAATGAAAGTTGGTGCAATTTTATATTCTGGTGGTAACTACACAGTATTCTCTACACAGGAGAATACAGGTTCAATTTGTAATACTGTTTTTACAAGAAGCTACAAAGTAACTTAACTTCCATAAGCTTCAGGTCTCAGGTGCAAAGACAATTCACATTTTCATTTATGCAGCTGTAAATAAAGGTGCTGATGTTTGTTGGATTGAAACTTCTGCTACCAAATTACATTCTCTTTGCCAGGATTTGGTCTCTTCCCATCAATTCATTGACAGCTGGGACCGCTGTGCACTTTCTTTTCCATGGAAATGCAGGATCAGGCATATGTTGGATGTGTATAAGTCCAGTGGTTAAGCAAGTCAGCAAGTCTTCCCATATTTGGCCATGGGGGATAATGACTCCACTTTTGGGGGATAATGTCACTTTTAATGTTGCTACAATAGGATCTTAGGAATTAAATTTCCTGATTAACCTGAAGACAGACACATATAAATGTTTAGCTGCTGACAAAATGCCAAACCTGTGAAGTGAAATGTTTTTTTCTTTTCTATCATGAAGTCTCTGCCTTATCTGTGGCAATAGGGAGTTTTGTCAGAGCAATTAGATACACTAATTTCCTTCTTCAATAGAAATAAAATTGTATGCATTTCACAATTTAAATATTCTGAGGACCTTTGTTTTTTCCTTTGCTGTAGGTACAAATAGAAATATGTACCTATATTTAATGTTCATGGCATTGAGCCCCTTGTTATCAATAAATGGACAATTCCCTGGTATTAGAACCCGTTTGTATTATGGTTCTTACATTAGTGAAAAGATGCAATTGAATTGGCAGAAGTGTCCCTCTATAGACTTGGGGCATCTATAGATTTGCAGAAATCCTGGAGCTGCTGAGCATAATTTATGCAGTCATAAAAAAATGCAACCAGACAATAGATATTGACTGAATATTGTTAACGCACCTTGATTATCCAGAAAATAGAAAATCAACAGAATGGTAGCAGAAGCTAAATATCTTGCTTTTGTTTAGATTTAGGCTTATGTTTGTTTCCAACAAACAAACAAACAAAAAAACTACATTATATATGCTATATAGCAGCCTCAGCCTTCTTTTGTGTGAACTTTTGACATTGCTGTCAGATTGAAAGTCTAAAGTAGCAACAAAAGTAAAAATGTATAGTACACACCCTATCCAGCCACAGAAGACTTCAGAAGACTTAACAGCGATCCTAAGTCTGGAAAGGGGCAGGTTGGAGGCACTGGGAGAGAGGTATACCAGTTGGTGACTATACATTATTTCATATACAGACAAGAGCAAAATGTATTAGTAAGTGGGGGAGATGATTCCGGTATACCACAATCATTTTCAGAAATAGATGTAGGCAGGCAGTGCTAAAAAAGGAAACATGACTAAATGCTGTTAGTCAAAACAATTTCTGGAGTCCATATTCACAATCAGATTTCAGTTCACCAAATTCCCCAGTGAAAAAATTCTGACTTCTCAGTAGAGAATGCCTTATTGACTCCTTCTTTTAGCCCAAGACCTGGAAATGGGTCATAGATTATTGTAGCCCTTGACCTGGATGTATTATAAAGAGGATATAAGTTTTACACTCCAAGGAACCACAGGTGCTTCCTACATAGAAGTAAGTATTTTTAATGGTTAGGACATAAGCCTTCAGTATAATAGCACAATTCTCACTCCTCAAAAACTATAAACAAGTTTACCCCATAAGTATGAAAACCACAAACCTGATGATATTACTGAAAATGATAAACAAAAATTAAAGATATTACTTATCTAAAAAATAATACAGGTACATTCATAATAGAATAAAAATTCTATTCTAATAGAATAAAAATATGCAGTCTTTATAATGGAATCTTATAGGAATCATAAAAGCTTAATGTACAGTAATAATTTGAAATAAAATTTATTCAGGGTGTATTGTGAATGCACAGATCTTTTCTCAAGACAACATACAGCTGTGCAGCAAAGTAATTGATTAGTGATGACATATGCCACAATGATGTTTGCCACCTGCCTTTTTATTCAGATTTACGCTACACATGGGTAGGAAGTGAACTTTCTTATTCTATTGAAAGATAAAAGATTTTTATTTTGTGTGCATTAGATAAAAAGGGACTATAAATATAAAATATTAGAAAATCAGAAAATAAAATAAAAGAAGATATAAGTAAATATATTATATAATGATAAAATAGTATAAAAAATTGTATATTTAAGAAATAAATGGTTTATTTCTTAAAAATTGTTTATTTCTTAATTCATTATACAATATCACAGACACAAGTTTGTACTTAATAAAATGTGTCTAGAAATGTAATAATTTTAAATTGGGTCTTATGAATTACTAAATAAATGTAACTACGTGTTTCTCATTTGTTTAAACTGCTGCAACAGCACTGGGTGCCACTTCTGCTTGGCAAAACATTTCATAGCTCTAGAACACCAGGTTTAATGTAGATGACACTGGTTTGATCATATACAGTGCCCTCCACAATTATTGGCACCCCTGTTTAAGATGTGGTCGTGGACTTCTAAAAATTCTCCTTTTTTTTAAAACAACATAGAACCCAAATGCAAAAAAAGAGAAAAATCCAACCTTTCATTTAAGTACATTACTTTGGTGGTAAAAAAATCAAACATTTAGAAAAAAAAAAAAAACTTGAAATCATGTGTGCCACAATTATTGGCACCCCTAACAATTCCTCTGAAAAATTTAATTGTTTTTTTTTAAATATATTTTTCTGTAGTTGCTAAGGTTGGTCAGGGTATCTAGGGACTTTTAATTAGTAATTCATGATTTCCTGTTTCCCTGGGGTATAAATATGACGTGACACAGAGGCCTAATTCTCTTACCCATTTGTCAACATGGCAAAGACAAGAGAACACACCATTCAAGTAAGGCAGATGTGTGTCGACCTTCATAAGTCAGGCAATGGCTACAAGAAAATAGCCACTCGCCTTAACTTGTCGGTATCTACAGTCAGAGGAATCATTAAGAAGTTTAAAACAACTGGAACAGTGACAAACAAGGCTGAAAGAGCTCCCATGTTTATCTTGCCACAACGCACAGTGAGGAGGATGGTAAGAGAAGTAAAAAAATTTCCCAAGCTCACCGTCACAGAATTGCATCAAAGAGTGGCATCTTGGGGTCACAGAGTCTCCAAAACAACCATCAGACGCTCTCTACATGCCAACAAGCTGTTTGGGAGGCATGCAAGGAAAAAGCCTTTTCTCACTAACACTCACAAACATAAACGTCTGGAGTTTGCTAAGCGGTACTGGGACTTCAACTGGGATCGTGTGCTTTGGTCAGATGAGACTAAGATTGAGCTTTTTGACAACAAACACTCTAAGTGGGTCTGGCGAATGAGTATGCCGAAAAGCACCTCATGCCCACCGTGAAGTATGGTGGAGGATCTGTGATGCTGTGGGCCTGTTTCTCTTCCAAAGGCCCTGGGAACCTTGTTAGGGTGCATGGCATTATGAATGCTTTGAAGTACCAGGATATTTTAAATAAAAACCTGATGGCCTCTGCCAGAAAGCTGAAGATGGGTCGTCATTGGGTCTTTCAGCAGGATAATGATCCAAAACATGTGGCAAAATCTACACAAAAGTGGTTCAGCAGTCACAAACTCAAGGTCCTCCCATGGCCATCTCAGTCCCCAGACCTCAACCCAATCAAAAACCTGTGGGGCGAGCTAAAGAGAAGAGTGCATAAGAGAGGACCCAGGACACTGGATGATCTAGAAAGATGAATGGTCAAAAATCCCTCTCTCTGTGTTCTCCAATCTTGTGAAATGTTATAGGAGGAGATTAAGTGCTGTCTTGTTGGCAAAAGGGGGTTGTACAAAGTATTAACATCAGGGGTGCCAATAATTGTGGCACACATGATTTCAAGTTTTTTTTTTTTTTCTAAATGTGTGATTTTTTTTACCACCAAAGTAATGTACTTAAATGAAAGGTTGGATTTTTCTCTTTTTTTGCATTTGGGTTCTATGTTGTTTTAAAAAAAAGGAGAATTTTTAGAAGTCCACGACCACATCTTAAACAGGGGTGCCAATAATTGTGGAGGGCACTGTATGCTGCCTTAAGAGTGCATCCACTGCAGCATTTTTGCTTACTTGAATAGCTTCTGTGAAAGGTAAAGAGTGTTTCCATTTGTTTGTCATCTTGGTGACTGATGTATTTGACCAACTCAATATATCCAAAGTGGCCCAGTATAAGATGGTAGTGTACCTCAAAACTAATAAGATGAGGTCTACATAGACAACTTGCATTCATATATTCTGTTCTCAAAATGGGACTCCATATACCAAAAGTATACCAAATTATACCTCTGTGATACCACACAACTTCCCATCCAGTGAAGGAAGGTTTTGTGATGGGCCAGTTTAGACCAAAATAGAATTCTTTAAACTAGATATCTGACACCAAGATAAGTGATTGTGTACATTTACAATTGTTTGGTGTGAACGGCCCATTACATATGAACAAGCAAAACGATTGCTAGTACTTTTATACCACTTAAGTTCTTAACTGTTTGTTAAGCGCTGCTATGAAACAAAGCATAAGTAATTACATTAGCCACAAAACACAAAGATGGGAGCCCAAATACAGATGAGAAAATATTAATTCAAGTATTATATAATTCCTTATATAAAGACAGATATGTCTGATCATGCATTACTAGCATTATTACTAGCATAAACCCAAATGTTATATTGACAATGTTTTACCCATCCTTATCTTAATTACTGTTTTCCATTGTTGTCTGATATAATTTTATAATAATAAACAAGCTTATTTGTCTTTTAACAGTAGGAAAACTCACTCTAACTTTTTTGGCCTGGAATTTAAAATTCTTTCCTACAGTGACCCAAAATGTGCAAAATTTTACTTTATATAGGTGGTAGAACTTTTTGTACATTTAAGTTGTCCTGTTATATGTTATATTTCTTCCCTTTTTATATACATTTTAGATAAACCAGTACATCTGAAAAAATGTTCAGGTTATGTGTGCATTTCACAGGAAAGTGGTGATAGAGTTAAAGGGGGCCCTTGGCACTGTAACTGCCTGCATTCCCACCACATTTGCCCAGGTTTATACCAAGACAGGCACCTGTTTTTTCTTTGAAGTGTCACAGTGGAATCTTGAGCCGGTGAAAGAATAAAACTACATAGGCATGACCATATGTAATCATAGATACATAAGGAGATGGGAGGAGAAAATTATATTTTAATTACTCCAGGACATACAAGGCTGACATTGCAGCCACCATTTTATCAGCTTTTTAATTCCTCCAACTACCAACCACTGTAACATTGGTGAAATAAGCAAGAAGTACTGCAGAATATTATTTCTGGAGGAGCTTGGCATTTTTTGTTGACTTGCTACATAGTAGTTTTGTGACAGTATACAAAATTCATGGTTCAGTACATACTTAAGATTTTAAGTCACAGGTTCAATTTATTTACATTTGGGGAAGAAATGCAAAAAATGTAATTGCTTGTCAATTTTTATTATCAAAGTTTATTACTTTTAACATTTGTGAATGTCAACAGTTTACATAAAAAAATATTTTAAAATAAAATGTCTGCTTGGGTAAATAATATATAAAATTATATTTTATAAAATTATAGAAAAATAAAATAGAATGAACTAAATTAATGCAAAACACTTTATTATATTGATCAAATTAAGTAATCAAATTAAATTAAATAAAATTGATCAAATTGAATTAAATAAATGGACAAATTTAATAAAAAAAATTTGTTAGACCCTATTTTGGTAATAGAGATGTGTATATAAGTATGTGTGTCTGTGTGAGTGCGTGTGTGTTTTACATTCAATATTTAATGTTCTAAAGATATGGTCTACTTATTTCAACATACTTTAACAAATGTCTTCATTCCTTCTGTCCTTCATTCATTCACTCCCTCGATATACAGAATTGTCAGGATTTTCTACTTTTAAGAAAATGAGTTGAAGCTGGACATGAAACGCTAAAGAATCCATAGTGCTAGTGATTACCAATACAGTACAAATCGTATTTTGGCACACTACAAATTGCATTGCTGGTATGGAGTGAGTAGTCACAGTGACACTGCACTAACTATAGTTTTTTATTATAACCCTAGTATTGTTGTGTATGTTTTTAAGTATAATAATAATAAAAAAAAAACCTGCACTTTAAAAGCGAGGAGGTAACAAAAATGTAAATGTCCACAACTTAATGGAACTCAGATGTTCCGCATGTAAAAAAGGATTGCATTCGGTACATGTGTGCAAAAAAGTTTCAGTATGAATACGTGCACTGTTACACCCTACTACAAAGTGACCTCAGAAGCTCTGGATTAAACAGTGCAACATTCTGAATCAAGATCCAAATATAATAATAACTCTTATTTAATTTAAGATCAAGTCATGATATCAATAACATTTTATGAGTAATTAATGCAAAAATTCAAGTGAGTCCAAAAGTGATTATGGAGGTCAAAATATTTTGTATATGTATTTACAGTTTTTAGTGGATGCACCTGCAGGGAAAGACGATTTTATTGATAAAGCATACGAATCCAGATTGGCAGGCAAACTCGAAAGCGTGAAACATACAATGGTTGGGTGATTAGCAAAAAACAATTCTATGGAATAAATGAAAATGAGAAACAATAAACAAAAAACATGAACAGGAACAATAAACAAAACAGCTCAGTATTTAGCTAAACTGGACAAGTTAGTTTGCAAATCACAAGATGTACATGCAGGGATATTTATAAATTAACTAAATAAAATGAAACAGAAATCTGTGAACAGAACATGTGAACACAAGAACTGATAACAAGATAGGGGTGAAGACATGAATGAAAAACACGACATGAATTAAACACACACAACTGACACGTGACAAAAGCAAATGTACATAGTTACAAAAAAAATTTAAGCAAGTATTACCTAAACAAGTAAGGGACTCCTTGACAACTGTGCTACATAAGAAACATTATCTGCTCTATTTCCCATTTTAACATTATTGTCCATTTATTAAAGTATGTGTGTGCATTCTGTTCATTTCTGTTTGGATCCAAGATATTTTCTACTTATTTCAGCAAACTTTACCAAATGTCTTCATTCCTTCCATCCTTCAATTATTCACTCCCTCAATATGTGTAATCGTCAAGATTTTGTACTTTTAGGAGCAATTCTTGAATCTGGACATAAAACGCTAAAGAATCCATAGTGCTAGTGATGTCCAGGAAGTGGCTACTATTTCGCACATGCGCAAAACAATACATCTTTCAATCATTCATGCGTTTTTATGTATGCAAAAAACAAACTGAGTGCACATAGCGAGGATGTGAGTAGCCACAGTGACATTGCACTACCTCTAGTTTCTTTTTTTTATACCTTTCAAGTTTAACCTGTTAGCCTTCGCCACATTTTTGGTACTCACAGCAGAAAATGCCCTACCTAAATTTAAATGTTAACAGTTCGTGATAAATGTGGGCAACATACAGAATTTAAATATCTTTAAAAAGAAGAGACTTTGAGCTTTAGTGTCCATTATTCAAAGTTGATATTGTTCAATAAAATAATAAGATATAGAAAGTTATAGATGATGAAGTACCGTGAAAATATTTTTCCAGAATTGATTTTTTTTTCTTCATATATAAATACATGAAATCAGTAATGCAGCAATCCAGAAAAGTAATGCATTAAAAGCAACATGTCTCATGAGTTTATGTTTTAAATTGAATGAAGATATCATGAAAAATGAGATTCCTACAAACATCTATCTGAGACTGTCTGGTTCGCCCCACCCAGCCCAAATTTTATGACTCGCAACTGAAATGCCCTACCTAAATTTAATTGTTAACAGTTCTTAATAAAAATGTGCCACATACACAATTTAGATATCTTTGGAAAGAAGACACTTTGAGATTTACTGTCAATTACCAAAGTTGATATTGCTTGAAAAGATATTAAGGTATAGATGATGAAGTATAATGGATATACATTTCCTGCAATGAACATTATTTTTATTTTATATATAAATACATGAAAT
Organism: Silurus lanzhouensis; assembly: GCA_039877035.1. Classification (NCBI taxonomy): domain Eukaryota; kingdom Metazoa; phylum Chordata; class Actinopteri; order Siluriformes; family Siluridae; genus Silurus; species Silurus lanzhouensis. Next base: position 1,622,400 of record JBCEWE010000473.1, read on the forward strand.
CAGTCCTGGAGTAATCCAGAAAAGTACTGGGTTGAAAGCAAATGTTAATGAGTTTTAATTTAAAATTTAATGAAGATTTTCATGACAAATGAGATTTCTACAAACATTTATCTGAGACCTTTTCTCCCCTTTTCCCTGTTTGAGAGCCACCAGCTAAACTCGGGTGTCCATTCATACTCTATTTATACAGTCTGCATATAAATGAATAGCTGACTATTAAAGGTTATTGTTATATATGTTTGGCTATTGATATTGCGTTGGCATTTATATTGATGGCCAGGTAGCTAGACAAGCTATTGTTTTACAGTCATGGCCACTCATATTGATGTCCGGCAATTCCAATCCCAACAATACACACACACACACACACACACACACACACACACACACACACACACACACACACACACACAGCTGCTTTGTGCAAATCTCAGATAAAACAACTTTTTTGATTGTCCATTATTTTCTTTGTTTTCTATTTTTGTAAACAATGCCCAGTTAGCACGAGCTGGAAACAGCTGTTTGTGCCGAACTGAGACCTGCATTCACTTTCTGGTGTCACTATGCACGTGTGCTGCTTCGACCAGAAAGAGATTGTAAAATGTAATACAACTATACCCACGTGGGAAATAAAATCCTCCCATATATCGTTAGAATCCTGCACTCATTGGCTACATTTTTCATTGATCATTTTGTTTCCATAATGCTACTGGCTGAAAATAGGTTTAAAATGATAGGTGGTGCATAATAAATGTCACCTGGACACCTGCCTATGGATTGTAGACTCGAGACCAAGATTTACTCTTTTACTATATATTTTTTTCTTTTAGTGTGTGGTCTGTCACCCCTGAAGGAAGCCTCTTCTGGAGCCGGGTCACAAGAAAGTCTGCAAACAGTTTGCTGAAGACAACCTGTTTAAGAGCATGAAGTGCTTTGAGAGGTTCGTCATGAGGCACATCATGACCCAGCTACCACCCTCACTGGACCCCATGCAGTTTGTGTATCGTCCAAACTGCTCCTTCATCTGGCCCTCACCCACCTAGACAACAAGGACACATATGTACGAATGCTGTTAATAGACTTCAGTTCAGCATTTGACACAATCATCCCTCAGCACCTGATTTAGAAGCTGAGCCTACTGGGCCTGAACACCTCCCTCTGTAACTGGATCCTGGACTTCCTGACTGGGAGACCTCAGTCAGCATCTCCAGCACCACCACACTGAGCACTGGGGCACCTCAGGGCTGTGTGGTCAGTCCACGGCTGTTCACTCTGCAGACTTACGGCTGTGTAGCAATGCACAACTTGAATTATCAAGTTCGCCGATGACACAACTGTAGTGGCTCAAATCAGCAAGAACGATGAGTCAGCATACAGAGAGGAGGCGCAACAGTTAAAAGCCTAGTGTGGAGCGAACAACATGTATCTTATGTTCAGAAACGAAATAGATGGTTGTTGACTTCAGGAGAGCACAAAGCGACCATTCTCTACTGAACATCGATGGACCCTCCGTGGAGATCATAAAGAGCACCAATTTCCTTGGGGTTCATTTCGCAGATAACATCATCTGGTCACTCAACACCAGCTCCATCACCAAGAAAGCCCAGCAGCGTCTCTTACCGGAAGGAGACGGACTCCATCCTGTCAAACTCTCTCCAGAACTCCTGGGGTCAGCATGATGGGGGAAAGACGTACAACTGCCACCTCGGCCACACCTGTACCAAGGCATCCAGCCCTAGAGAACCAGAGGGGACAGTTCAATGTCTCTGGAGATGCAAACATCTGTCGTAAGTGTCAACCGGGAACTCCCAACATGGGGCCCTGAGACAGGATCTCTTCACATATCTAAGGCACATAGGGGTTAACAGAGTGACCTTCATCGTACAGAGTGAATTGCCCCTCCAAGAGAACCCTTTGGGCTCTGAGCCACCACTGAAGGGGTCTCATGTTCAGGAGGCCAAGTGTAAAAAGCACATTGCCAGATGCCACCATCAGACCCGGCAGTCTTCTCAGTGCTTCACAGTGAGTGGCCTTGCCTTACTCTCTTGATGGGAGTGAGGATGGATTCAACATGAGCGGGTCCAGTGTCCAAATTTACATGATGCGGGATCCAATTTGGTGCTGGTATGTCTCTAGATCGTGCGGGATGTTTGAGAGGAATTAGCGTAGCTGCTGTTCATGATATAACAAGCACAAGTTGATAATGTGCATTTAATCAGATGTAAAGAAGCACAAGTTTATGATATGTGATGTGTGTTTTGTGTAGACTTTGCTAAAAAGATAAGTTTTTAATCTGCATTTAAACTGGGAGAGTGCGTCTACGCCACGTACACTGTCAGGAAGACTATTCCAAAGTTTAAGAGCTAAATGTGAGAATGCTCTACCATCTTTAGTGGACTTTGCTATTCAACGAACTACTAGAAGTCCTGAGTTTTGAGACCCAGGGAGCGTGACGGATTGTAGCGTGTTAGAAGACTGAAAAGATACATGGGAGCTGAACCATTTGGGGGCATTAAGTAATTAGCAGTAGTTTGTAGTCTATTCAAAACTTAACTGGTAGCCAGTGTAATGATGTTAAGATTGGGGTTATATGATCATATTTTCTTGAACTTGTGAGAACTCTGGCTGCTGCATTCTGGACTAACTGTAGCTTGTTTAATAATGATGCAGGACAACCACCTAGTAATGCATTACAACAGTTCAGTCTGGAGGTCATGAATTTGTGGACGAGCTTCTCTGCATCAGATATAGACAACATGTTTCTTAGCTTAGCAATATTTCTAAGGTGGAAGAAGGCTGTTTTTGTTATATGGTTGATATGGTTTTTAAAAGACAATTTGCTGTCTAAAATAACTCCCAGGTCTTTTACTGTTAAACTAGTAGCTACAGAACATCCTTCTGAATGCAGGTTGAAATGCTGGAGCTTCTGTGTACTAGTTTTTGGGCCGATGAGCAAAATCTCTGTCTTATCAGAATTTAATAATAGAAAGTTATGAGTCAGCTGATCTTTTAATTCTTTAACACACTATTTATCTGAGCCAATTGAGCTGTATTGTCTGGTTTTGTTGAGATATATAGCTGTATCATCAGGTATCATCGGGTATCATCAGCATTCCAGTGGAAGCTAATCCCATGCCTTCTGATAATATTTTCCAAGGGAAGCATGTATACTGGGAAAAGTAGGGGTCCTAGCACCTCATGATTTACTTACATTAAGATATACCTTTATTAACCTGGATAGCTCTCCATTTAAGTCAAGTCAAGTCAAGTCAAGTTTATTTCTATAGCGCTTTTCACAACAGACATTGTCTCAAAGCAGCTTTACAGAAATCAACAGTCAAGGTGAATGGTGTGCATTTATCCCTGATGAGCAAGGAAAAACTGTGGCAAGGGAAAACTCCCTTAGATGTTATGAGGAAGAAACCTTAAGAGGAACCACACTCAAAAGGAGAACCCATCATCATTTTAGTGACATCAAGAGTTTGATCATAAATCTTTCAACAATACAGAACACTGGAGAGTGAGAACTAACACTAACTAACTAACTGAGTACTGGAGTATAAGATTATAAGTAATGTTCTTTCTACAGTCATATACAATCTTTATGGTTATAAAACTAGGAGCAACTGAGCGCAACATTTGTGATAATCACAGATCCAGCACCAGCTTCTCCATACCAGAGCCTTTAAACACTCTAGGAGGTCCAATGTCAAAACTCAAAACATGTAGTGGGATCCAATTGTACGTCCCTAAATGGTACAGGATGTTTTTGCGAGTTTGGCATCTACTTCTTCAAAGGTCCATAATCTTCATGAGGTGGGATGTGACTGGAGCTGGCCAAACCTCAGGATGCCTCGGACTGGGGAGAGAACGAGAAGCAGTGAAGAGAAATTAGCGTAGCTGCATGTAATCAGATGTTCTGGAGCACAAGGTTATGATGTGAGACGTATGTTATGTGTAGGCTTTGCTAAAAAGATACGTTTTAAATCTGCACTTAAACTGGGAGAGTATGTCTAAACCCTGAACACTGTCAGGAAGACTGTTCCAGAGTTTAGGAGCTAAATGTGAGAATGATCTACCACCTTTAGTGGACTTTGCTATTCTAGGAACTACTAGAAGTCCAGAGTTTTGAGATCTCAGTTTGCTCAAGTGTTCAGCTCTAGCAGCTTTTAAGCATGAGCCCCATCAGACTGGTCGTGGGGGAGGTGTAGCAACCATTTATAGTGCCTCTCTTAATGTTAGTCAGAGACTAGGATTCAGTTTTAAATCATTTGAAGTGCTCATTCTTAAAATTTTACTTTCAGACATGCATTGAAAACTCGCCCTACGCTGCTTTTCTTCAAGAGTTTGCTTGTTTTCTTTCAGACCTCTTGATCAATTTTGATAAAGTGCTGCTTTAACGTGGTGAAACATGGCTAATCTGCTCTACCGGTAGTGTGTACAGTATGAGATAATGGTCCGTGATGTCATCACTCTAAGGTAAAATATCTATATCAGTGACGTCTGCTCCGTGGGATATTATTAAGTCTGATTGTGTGATTAAAACGATGAGTTAGTCTGGTGACGTTTTGTTTAACCCTAAAAGAGTTTAATAAGTCGACAAATGATAATCCTAGGGCATCGTTTGCATCATCTATGAATATTAAAATCTCCTACAAGCAGCACTTTATCAAAATGTATCAAGAGGTCTGAAAGAAAACGAGCAAACTCTTGAAGAAAATCTCTTTAGGGCCCTAGGGATCTGTACATGGTGGCCAGAGTAAGAGATAGTAGGGGTGTTCTATGTATGTCTGAAAGTACAATGTCAAGAACCATCACTTCAAATAATTTAAACCTGAATCCTAACCCATGACTAACATTAAGAAGGGCACTATAAATGGTAGCTACACCACCCCTACGATGAGTCTGATGGGGCTAATGCTTATAAGCATATTCTGATGGTGTAGACCCGTTTAGACCCATATAATCATTTGGTTTAATCCTCATGACCATCTGTGAGCAACAGTATGGTTTCATGCCGAGGAAGAGCACCACAGTTGCCTTATTTGCTTTAAGAATGTTGATGGAGAAGTATAGAGAAGGACAGAAGGACTTGCATTGTGTATTTGTGGATTTAGAGAAAGTGTATGACAGAGTCTCAAGAGAAGAGTTGTGGTATTGTATGAGAAAGTCAGGTGTGTCAGAGAAGTATGTGAGGGTGGTGCAGGACATGTATGAGGACAGTGTGACAGCAGTGAAGTGTGCAGTAGAAAAGACAGACTGGTTCAGGGTGAAGGTTGGACTGCATCAAGGATCGGCCCTGAGCCCTTTCCTGTTTGCAGTGGTGATGGACAGGTTGACGGACGAGGTCAGACAGGAGTCTGGAGTTTTAAATATTGTTCACTGAGTTTAAGTTCATTGCAGATCATTGAAAGGGACTTGATATAGAATACCTGATTTTCTACAAATGGGAATGCTTGTGCTTCACAGTGAGGAACTGCATGTGTTTATGTGCACAATGTACATTTTACTTGTTTTTACTGATCTTTTTTTTGTCAATATCAATGTTTTCATGTCATTGGATCTAAGACTGAAAAACATCAGCAAATCAGCATTGGTATATCATTTTCAAGATTTTGGGATTGTTCACTATAACACAATTTTAAAAAAAGGGAGAAAACTGTGCTTAACTGGGTTATGTAAAAGTGCTAATAAAATGCAGTGGCGGGCCATGTATTTGGTACCTGGGCCTTAAGTGAGGACTTACTGGACTTAATCCACCTCCTAATACCACCACTATCACGTCGTGATTATAAAAGCGATAAATACTATACAAAAACACAATACAACAACGCGTGGCATTACAGAGAGAGAGAGGCATTTCATATATGGAGGGTGAATACCATGTTACTAATGCAAGAAACGCAGATAAGAAAACTCCAAACCCCTACACTACAACCGCAACTGTGCACCTACATCATTTGGAGCAGTTCAGAATCAATGTTTGTCTAATAACATGACAGAAACATTAAAAATGTAAATAAAATACAACCTACTCACCACAGATGCAAACTCATAATTTGCACCGCTCCTCAGAGGCTGTAAGCCAGTGGTACCGCTCGTATTCACTGGTCTGGAAGCGGCAAACAAACCCTTTCCGGGGCTGAGACAAACTAGCTAGCTTTGGGGTTGGCCGACCTCTCCTAGCCCTCTAGCTTTTCTTCAAAATGTATTTTTAAGTATGTCAGGGACCAAATAAATTTCTCTTCCTCCGTAGGCATTAAAAAGCATTAAAAAGTCACAGATGTATTAATGTGTGCAGAGCTACACACGTGTTTTGCCAGTCGAACTTAGCTTTACCAGTTTCCCTCTGACCAACCAATCAGAGGACGGAAAAATGCTGACACTATTTTTGGCCAGCTAGCTGGCCCTGTAAGGAGAATATGAAATCTGATTGGTTAAAGAAACAGAGCTATTTCTTAAGAAGACAATGGTAAAAAAAAATGCCAGCAGAACAGACTTTGCAGGCCCTGGGCAGATTAGATTGACATGGCAGCACATAGAGGCTGAAATCTAATTGGACAAAAAATCTAACACGCATGTCTAGATCAGGGGTTTCCAAACTTTTCAGCCCGAGGGCCGCATTAACTATCAAACAGCAGTTCGGGGGCTGACTACACACTCGAGGTCCAAATAAAAAAAGAATGTATTAGTGGGAATGGTGAAATTGTTTTCTGGATGCCAGAATAGCAGACATTTCTGGTTTACATTTGATGTCTTTAACATCAACAGTGACCTGAGATTATCATCGGACAAGTTTGTTCTCAAATTGTTCTTCACGTATTTCATTCTTGTGAAATGATGATTAGACCAATGAAATTGCAGAACGGGTTCAGGTGAACCAATTATATGCTTTATATTAAATCAGATGCACTCCCACTGAATCGGGTCGCAGCACATCATAAATATGGATAAGGATAAGGTTCCTCTGACGTTTGACCAACGGGGCATGAAAAAAACACACTTCACCTGTTTTCTGAGATGCACGCCATCGGGAGAAAAGCTTCACTGATGGTGATTTTTAAACACACAACGATGCCAAAAGATAAACTCTTGAGAGAAATTGTTGTGAAACGAAGGAGGAAGACGGTGAACAATGACTTTCTTGGTAGGCTACTGTTTAGATACAAGTTGTGTAACGGACACTGTCTTTCATTAAAGCCTGTGTAAAGTTCGTTAGTTTCAATGTAGGCACCTGCGGCTTTGTCAGGCTGGAAGAACGAGCAGAAGCCGATGTTTAACAGAACAGAGATGTGTTTAATGAGGAAGGGAATGTAGATCAACCAAACCAGCAGTAAGCACGGGATCACAGGATACACAGGTAAAGAGCAGTTCATACGATACATCCACAGGGTAAACCCTCAATGAGATAAGTTCTTGGAGTGAATCCTCAACGAGATAGTCCATAGAAAGAGTAGTCAGAAGGTCCAGTGATGTTCTCCAGACTAATGGGTAGAATGGACGGGGAGTGCTTGGAAGTGTGTGCTTATGTAGTGTGTGAGCTGATGAGTGTCAGGTGTGTGTGATTAGTAGGACGGGGAGCAGCTAGGAGGAATGTGTGGTTTAAGTGAAGGTGTGGCTGGTGGATCCCTGACAGGCTTATAGACAGTTGTGGCTTATTTATGTTCAAAATAAAAATCTTTGTACAATTCAGTGGGTGCGTAATAGTCCAGAAATTATGGTAACACACTACTGCGTGCCTCTATTTTAATTTGGTAAAAACATAATGTCCACGTAAGCGGCCCGTAGTTTGGAGACCCCTGGTCTAGATGGACCTTGACGTAATTTATTGACTTCAGTCTCTCCTTTAAAAATAATGTAAATAATATTACTGGCATAGCTTTCTTTCATATCAGAATTATTACTAAAATAAGAAATATGATGTGATCACATGATGCAAAAATAGTTCATACATTTTTTTTTATCTAGGTTGGACTATTGTAATGCTTTACAGTCTGGATGTTAAATGCATAAATAAGCACAGGTTGATCCAGAAAGCAGCAGCAAGAGTCCTTACCAGAGAATATGACCACATCACCCATATCTTATCCACTCTACATTGGATCCCAATCAAATCTCGCATTGTTCAATAAATGCTACTGCTGACATAAAAAAGCACAGAATGGTCTCGCTTTTTTGGACACTTTTGGACCTTTTTGGACATTTTGGATGCTGTTGTCCCCCAACTCTCACACATTTACTCATCTTTGTTGAAGATCGTATGGCAGGCCATTTATATTCCAGAGATCCACCATGTCTGTGCTAACTTCTACCTCTCAATTTAAGTTATGCTGTCAAAGCTAGTCCTGCTGTAGTCCTTACTTTCACCATGATCATAATGCACAGTGACCTTAACTATTATGTAAAAATAAGGATGTCTAATAATGCCTGTTTTTCTCTATCTCCATGTTGCCTGTTTGCCCATCTGGTTCCAAGGTTTCTTCCTCATACCATCTCAGGAAGTTTTTCCTTGCCACTGTTGCCACTGGTTTGCCCATTAGGGATAACCTTATAAGTCTAAACAATGATAAAGTGTTTTATAAATGTAAAATTTCCAAAGCTGCTTTTGGAACCATTGTCAAAATTGATATACGAATAAAATTGATAACTGTTTGCAATGAGAAATTTATATTTGACCTTGCACTCACACTGGGATGAATTCTTAAGTGGCTAATAGTCATTCAGTTTCAGTCAATCTACAGTGACATGAGACCAATAGGTTAATGTTAAGTGGGAGGGAAGAGCAATTAAATAAGTAAAAAGAGAATGATCACAGGAAGGGAAGAATAGTGGATTGACTATTTCCAACCACTGTTAAATAATTTTCAATAAGTGTTCAGGAACTATGTTTACATGGTCATAGATTATCCCTTTCATGCATAGAGCTGCATTTTGTTCATTGAGCACATTCTGGCTTGCAGCAATGCAGTACCCTTCCAGGTTTTAATTTTGTGTCCATATGTGCTATGTGCATCCTTGTTTTGATTGATGTCATGTCTCAGTATTGTCCTCTTATTTGTTGTTTCCTTCATCTCTTAATTTGTACTCAGACATTTTCATTTGAACTTGTAATTAATTTGTGGGTAGATACTCGTGTGTCTGTTTCCTTTGCTTCTGTAACATATAACCACACCATTCTGTTAGATTCCTGTTTTTAATAAACCAAAAATGGAAATCAATAGAAGTACATTGCTTTTTGCTACAAATTTGCAAATATTACAAAATAATAGTTTGTAATAATAAAACATAATAGTTTTTAGACTGTTTTTATTTGATTTTTTAGTATTTTTACATTATACGGAGTGATGCACAGAATAAGCACAATGTATCAGTAGTACATCTGATCACTGGTCAAAGATAGGAAAGGCAGTCTGATTCAAACATTTTGTCGGTAACTATGTTATCAGAATGGCCATATCTCACTAACTGCATGCTACTGTTAAAACCATAGCAACTTGGTGAAGACTAAAGATCTGATCATCCATAACAACCATTGTAGCTCGTTTTAAGTTATTCAAGGTAAAAACAGTGTAACTGCAGCATTAAACATTGATATTTATGCCAGTGAAGAATACAGTTTAAATCCACTTTGGTCATCTCTTGACCAAAACAAAAATTAGAGATTATTGTGACAAATTCAAATTGTGTACCATAATTAATGTAAAGTAAGATTTTATACCAGCTGTCATTATAATAGCTAATTTAATCAGTCTGCTCTGTACTTCCTTTTGTATTATACGGGGCTCAGTGATGACACAGCGTACTGGAAGTACTGATTTGTATCAGATGAAATTTGATTATAAGGAGTAGACATTTTCAGAAGCATTATATAAAAAAAATTAAAAACATAAAAGAAAAAGCATGAGTACACCATTTTTTAATTTGATACATTTCTATAATCATGTCCTAATTAAGTACATATAAATGAACAAGTAATCTAAGGTGACAAAAAAAAAAATCACAACAGGTTCCAATATCGAGTCGTTTTTTTTTTTTTTTCAGAATGTCAGAAAATCTAACCATTGTGGTCTGATTGCACAGAGGCACTGCAATAGCATAAATTGCAAAAAATGCCCATACACAAAAAAGCTGTAATGCATTGTCTTTTCTGACACCTTTTAATTATAGCCAGCATTAACATTTTAAGCAATTTGTGCTAAAGTAGCTTTTTGTAGGATTAGACTAGACTTTAGTTCCACTTCAGGAACTCAAGCAGCATTAGCAATGCTTTGGGAACGCTTCCGCGTTGTCCATGCTCTGAATTACCTGTGTAGTCAGTCCAATGGAAAGGGCGGCGTCACCGGTGGAGTGACGTAATGACCAGGAAGCTATAAAAAGCCCATGGAGTGAAACTGGCATGAGCTTTTGTATGTTCAGGAAGCACTCTTTGTGTGTGTGTGTGTGTGTGTGTGTGTGTGTGTGTGTGTGTGTGTGTGTGTGTGTGTGTGTTTGTGAAAAAAAAAAAAAAAAATATATATATATATATATATATATATATATATATATATATATATATATATATATATATATAATTTATAATATATATAATAAAGAAAAAAAATAAAAGCGACTACTAAGTCTAATATTATTTTTAGCCATGTGTTCCTCCTTGCCCCCGCATTATTAAGGTGGGGATACACACAGCCTATGTGTTGCTTGCCTGGAAATGAAGCATGCTAGGCTGGTTCTCCAGAGAAGACAACTGCACAAACAGCACTCTTTGAGAAGGGTGCTCCCACTCCTCGTGTCTCTTGCTAAAGCATTGTTAGAGAACCCGGGGTAAGAAAGCTCACCCATCCAGCAAACACTACAAGCTCTTTCTGCAAACCGCATCAATACCTTCAATACCTCCATTTACACTTTTTTACCGAACTGCTCACGGAGGTGTCCAGGGCATGTGTTAATCCTTAGTCGGCTCGCCTTTTCAGCTTCAAAGAATAAGAGTGGTTATGAGACGATGACCCGGTTTGAAGAGACACTGGCTGGCTATTTGTCCCCGGGTGCTGCATCATCCCTAAAGACTACGGCACTGCCCACCAAGCCCCTTCATAATACCCCGGTGCTGGTGGGCAAAGCTTATACCTTGACAGGTCATGCTGCTGACTGTTGGCCCACCATGGCTGTGCTACAGGCCTATTAGGCAGACCTGCTGTTAGAGCTAGACATGGAAGAGACCGTGGGCGGTCAGGAAATTCGTGAGCTCCGCTGGGCTTCCGACCTAGCTCTTCGGGCTACTAAATAGACCGATAGGGTCATTGGCCAGTCCATGGCCGCCCTGGTGTCCACAAAAAGGCATCTATGGCTGTTCTCCTGGTTGCCCCCCTGGTGCCGACTTACCTCTTGGGCAGAGTGTTGTTACTCACACATTAGGCCAAAGCCTCGGGAGGTGATCGATCTGAGGACTGTCATCATTAATAGGAAGGCTTCGGCCAAGAGATCCTGATATAGGACCTTCTGGGGATTCCGCCAGGAAGGGGTGTCATGCCCTCACTTAACCCAACGTCTTTCAGTACTTCAGGGCATCCTTTTAGGAGGCCCCTAGAGCTGCACCAGGACATTACTCCGGCTCTAGGTTTACCAAAGATCAGTCTTGAGAGACTGATTCTCCTAAAAAACTATCTGACAGCCTGGCGTTCTCTCTCAAGGAAGGAAGCCATCAAGGTTGTCGCTAGATCTAGAGAGCGTTTTTCAGGATGGAGTCTGTCTCCTTCTGGTGGCCCCACGGTGGCCGGGCAGGTATCTCCTCTCTCAGGCAGGGAGCACAGTATGTCATTCCTGCCCAGAGCTGTGGAGGCTGTGGTTGTGGCCCCTGAGGGAGCACAGCTCCTTGCCTCCAGTCTCTTCACCAAGGTGGTAGAGACCATCCTCCAATCCAGATATACCTTCTCCCAAGACGGCCTCTTTTCAGTACTTCAGGACCAATTAGCACCCATGGACATTCCTAATTCCCTTAAGGAGCTAATCAAACTAGCCATGCACCTTGACAATCGGATCCGTGAACAAGAGTTCAGAGACCGTGCCTCACAAGAAGTATGGGGTATGTACGGGTATGATCCCGCTCGGCAATAAGGTCCTAGGCAGACAAAACACCACCTACCTGACCCAGAGCCTATGCAGTTAGGCAATGCCAGGCTGGTGCCTTGGGAACAAGAGCATCGTCTGAGAGAACGTTGCTGTTTCTACTGCGGGACACCCGGTCACTTTCGTGCCTCATGCCCAGAGATTTTGGGAAACGCCAGGCCCGCCATAGCCAGGAGAAAGTTGTGATGGGGCCTGCAGGTTCCTCCTCATGCTTAGCACAAGGAGTGTCTTTGATGGTTAAAGTGAACTGGTCGGGGAAGCCACTTCAGGTACTGGTTTTGGTAGATTCGGGGGCTACAGGTAATTTCCCCCCTCCCAGTGCCCCAAGTTATCATGGGTCTGGATGAGCAACCTTCAGGACCAGAAAGAATACTTTACCAGATACCACCTCTACAACTCACCATATACCAACATCACAAAACCCTTCAATGGTACCTCACCTCATCCCCACACGTTCCACTCATTCTTGGCTACCCCTGGCTGGTCCTCCATAACCCGCTCATTGATTGGTCTAAAGGCACAATCTGTAAGTGTGGTCTCCAGTGTGAGGGTACCTGCCTTATCAAGAAGCATGAGGCAGTTGAACCAGAGAAGTCGAAGTCCATCAACCTATGCTGTATCACTCCCTCAAAACAATTTTTACTAATGATCGGGCTACCACGTTTCCCCACATCGCCCCTATGACTGTGCCATAGATCTTCTTCCTGGCACCACAGAAAGGGGATCTATGTATGAAGATATCAAGGAAGCCCTGGCGGCGGGCTTTATCCACCCCTCCACTTTACCTGCTGGAGCTGGGGTTTTTTTTGTTGAAAAGAAGAATGGGGCAGTCCTCTGCCAGAGGGGGGTCAGAAAACAAGGTACATCCTTGCGCCTTCTTCTCAAGAAAACTCACCCTTGCTGAGCAGAACTATGCTGTGGGGGACAGAGAATTACTGGCTGTAAAGCTGGCCCTGGAAGAATGGAGACATTAGCTGGAGGGGGCCCAATGCCCTTTTCCGGTGTTCAATGATCATAAAAACCTAGAGTACCTGCAACAGGCCCGCCGTCTTAACCCTCGCCAAGCCCGTTTTAATTCACCCTCACATACCGCCCTGGGACCAAGAACCTCAAGCCTGATGCCTATAGCCCCCACTAGCATCAGCGGTGGTCAGCCCGCCTACACCGTCCACCGGATACTCGATTCACACAGAGTGAGAAGAGGGCTCCAGTATCTGTTGGACTGGGAGGGTTATTGACCTGAGGAAAACTCTTGGGTTCCCGCCTGGGATATCATTGACCCCGAACTTATCTGGGAATTTTGTCTCTTTGTCCTAGTTGTCCTGGCAGGATCATCAGGAGCCGTCCCTAAGGGGAGGGGTCCTGTCAGGAATTTTTCCGGTATCCGCTAGATGTCAGCAAGTGCTTCCTTTAGTTTCCCCTCCTTACAGACTATTTATGTGGTAGTTTTCCCCCTTACCTTTAGCTCGGGTTTTGTTTTCCCCTGCAACTGTCTTCTATGGTTCTTGCTAGGCTTTGCATCGCAATCTGTCCTGTTGTTTTGTTGTAAATTCCTTTTGCTCTCCTATCCTGTTTTTGCTTTGTGTTATTTTGTCCCCATGGTGTGTTGTTATTTTGATTGAGGTTTATTTTGTGTTTTTCTTCTCACCTCTTGGGATATCGGCTCTGAGTCGCCTTCCACTTCCAGGATCATAGTCGGCTTGCGAAATACGCGCTCATTGGTGTTCTCTCCATTTCTTTAATAAATATTCTATTTTGCATTTCCACGTTTCTTTCTTCTCTGCATGTAAATCCTTGGCCACGCTCGTAGCATATCTCCAGAGCGTTAGATTCTCACTCTGACGACCCCGGGTTTGAGCCCTGGTCATAAAAGTTACATACATTACCTGGAGATGTTCCCATGCTCATCAAACCATATGTGAACTTGAACCTCTTGCCAGTTTACCAGTAGTCATTCTTCGTACCACCTTTGGTAGGTTCTAAACACTGCACACAAGGAAATCCCCACAAGACCTGCTGTTTTGGAATTAAGCCCTTGTCAAATCACTAACATCACTTATGCTTTCCCTTTCCAGTGAATATTCAATGACCACTGAGCCTTTCCTGACATTTTAAGCTATTGTGGAATGTGAGGGGAAGTGTGTGATTAATCTGCTTAAATCTGTCAAGGCATGGTCTTAAAAAGTAATCAAGTTGAGAATGATACACACTAAACACACTCTCATTAATGCACAAGGTGTCAGAGTTGTTTGTTTCATTCTTACTCTAGAAAACCTACTTTATTAAATCTTTTTTTTTTATTTGTGTGGATGAATATTTTGGGTTTTTTTTATATCTGATATAAAAAAAATGTTATCACACAATAGCTACATTGCTTATAACACTTTTTAATTCTGACATTTTAAAGACAAATATTGTCTTGTAAAAATGAAATAATTTTTTAAGTTTACTTTCAAATTTTATTTTGTTTTGTTTGTAAAAGTAAGGGTGTGGTCAGGTGCTGGTTTGTTAATGGAGGGTGGAGCTAGAGAAACTGAGTGGTAAGTAGCACACATCATTGAATAGTTTCATTAGAGTTTCAAGCGAGTGGGGCACAGTAAATAAAAAGGGGTAAGATGAGAGCAACAGGAGATTGTGGAAAAGTAAGAGTGAAACACAACTCTAGCAAAATGAAGCCATTTTTTTGCCGCCTGCCTCCCATGTCTTGTTTCTTAAACCACTGAGCTTTCCACTTTATTTTTTTTACATGTTGGACAAATATAATAAATCTCCTATATACAAACACCTGTCATGATTTGTGCCATTATCTCTCTCAAAGAGAAGAAAAAGTGAAAAATATAGTATAATTAGTATAGTTGCATATATGTTTAATAGTTTTGAGTTGACATTGCAGTTCTCTATTTTTATTTTTCTAGACACAAAGTATGTATAAAATGTTTAATTTTTCAGGCACAAAAATTCATATTCAGCCTGCTATTCTAAAATGGAGTCCCTCTACAGACTTCTCCACATTACTTTAGCAATATATCATCTCAATCTCTGACTATCACTTGCTGGCTGATTACTGCCTTCCTAGGGTCATAGCCCACTTATTATTTCAATCTTTATAGATACAGCGACATGCTCCAATAAGTACCCAATTGGGGAATAGGATCTCTTTTGCATTTTAACAATGGTCAGTTTCCCATGATTCCTTTTGAAGTTGACAAAAAGAATGAAAACAGACTTAAAAACAGCAGAAAATAAAACTTTCTGTGTTGTAACTGATTCTTTTGGAACTTAATACAAGTACCTTAAGAAAATATTTATGAATTCTGGGTGGAGAATAATTTATATGATTGACACAAAGCCTGCAGAGAAGTCATATAGTCTTTCAATAAAAAGGGTAATTGTATCTCTTCTTTCTCATTGTGTTTAAACTCAGTCGATAACATGGACATCTGGCTTAAAGCTGAAAGGGGCCAACCACTTAAAAAATTGAGTGAATAATAATAGAAGCGTTCCCTCCAATCAAATCATCTAGTGACAAAAGACCTTTAAGCAACCATTCAGTATTCCTATATTCCTCTTTTTCTAGCATTCCCCTCAAAATGTTTGGTGTCCAAAGTTACTCCATAGCACTATTGTTTCAGTAGATGTATTTATTTATTATTATGATATAGTAAACAGGTATATTTAGTTTAAAATATTAAGCCTCTGTTTAGTGATATTTTTATTTAATTAGTTTTAAATAGACATTAATCATAATTCTTGTTATAAATTACTTCATTCAAATTTTTAAATCTATATTCAATTCAATTCAATTCATTTTTATTTGTATAGCGCTTTTAACAATGAACATTGTCTCAAAGCAGCTTTACACAGATAATGTGGTGATTAAACGTAAATATGTTCTTTGTAAGTAAGTTTGTCCCTGATGAGCAACTGTGGCAAGGAAAAACTCCCCGAGATGGCATAAGGAAGAAACCTTGAGAGGAACCAGACTCAAGAGGGAACCCATCCTCATCTGGGTTGCACCAAATGTCCATTTGAAGCAGATATACAATGTTGCGGGGTACAGTGATGACGATCAGAAGCAAACTGCACTCCCGAGTCAGTGCAGCAGACCGCCGACACCAACTACAGTCCAATCCGTCCTCAAAAGCACCCGTTCTACTCCGGAATTACATGGAACCACCCAAAGTGTCGATGAGAGACCATCCCAAGCTGCACAGAAGTGTGAAGATCCACGGAGGGGAGAGGGGCAGGAACAGTGGTCACTGGAACCTCAGGAGCATGTTTAACTCGACCGAGAGAGAGAGAGAGAGAGAGAGAGAGTAAGAGAGAGAAGGATATGGATTATTAAGTGTCCCTATTGGTGTATGAAAGTTAATGTCACTGTGCAGTTTGGACTCCGGCAAGACTCGCTATGGCAGCATAACTAAAAGGGAGAACCAGAAGGTAACACAGACATGAGGGATCTCTGGGATAAGAGACGACCCACCACACCACCGTCAACAAACCTGAGTGAACGTGTGAATGTGAGGGGACGACAGCATACAAATATACCAGTTCACCAAACACTCTATATGCATGCTCCCTCCAGATCTGAGCCTTTACCTAAGAAAAATCTACTGATAAAAGGCTTGACTAAATAAATAAGTTTTCAACCTCGACTTGAACACTGAGACTGTGTCTTAGTCCCGAACACTGGTTGGAAGGCTGTTCCATAACTGTGGGGCTTTATAAGAGAAAGATCTGCCCCCTGCTGTAGTCTTCATTATTTGAGGAAACAACAGATAGGCAGCACCTTTTGATCTAAGTAGGCGTGGAGGGTCATACTGGTACAGAAGTTCACTCAGATACTGCGGTGCGAGACCGTTAAGTGCTTTATACGTCAGTAGTAATATTTTATAAATCAATGCGAGATTTGATTGGGAGCCAGTGTAGACTGATTAAAACAGGGGTGATGTGGTCATATTTCCTAGATCTAGTGAGGACCCTTGCTGCTGCATTCTGGACTAACTGAAGCTTATTTATGCACTTACTCGAACACCCAGACAGTAAAGCGTTACAGTAGTCTAATCTAGAAGTAACAAAAGCATGAACTAGTTTTTCTGCATCCTGTAACGACATCATATTTCTAATTTTAGCAATATTTCTAAGGTGAAAGAAGGCGATCCTGGTAATATTATTCACGTGAGACTCAAAGGAAAGACTTGGGTCAATAATCACACCAAGGTCTTTGACAGCCGTACATGCTGAAACAGAAACACCATCTAGAGATGCTACGTAATCAGAAAGTTTACTTCTAGCTGCATGTGGCCCTAGTAAAAGTACTTCCATCTTATCTGAGTTGAGCAGAAGAAAGTTATTAAGCATCCATTGTCTAATGTCCTTTACACACTTCTCAACACTGTTTAGCTGATCTCTCTCATCTGGCTTTGCTGAAATTTACAGCTGTGTGTCATCAGCATAGCAATGGAAGCGAATCCTATGTTTATGAATGATTTCACCAAGAGGCAGCATATATACAGAGAAGAGCAGTGGGCCTAAGACAGATCCTTGAGGAACACTAAACTTTACCTCATAGAGTGTGGAGAACTCACCATTTACATCCACAAACTAATAGCGATCAGTCAAATAAGACCTTAGCCAAGAGAGAGCTGTTCCCTTTATTTCTACAACGTTCTCAAGTCTAGCAAGCAGTATAGTGTGATCAATGGTGTCAAAAGCTGCACTAAGGTCAAGCAAAACAAGTAAGGAGACAAAACCCTGATCAGAGGCCAATAACAGGTCATTTACCACCTTAACTAGCGCCATCTCTGTGCTATGATGAGGCCGAAATCCTGACTGATACATTTCAAAAATGCTATTCATAAGTAGGTGTGAGCATAACTGCTGTGCTACAACCTTTTCTAAAATTTTGGATATAAAGGGGAGATTTGATATCGGTCTGTAGTTGGACAACTGACATGGGTCAAGGTCAGGTTTCTTAATAAGGGGGTGGATAACTGCCAGTTTGAAGGATTTAGGTACATAACCAGCGCTAATGGAAGAGTTAATTATTTTTAAAACAGGTTTAATTACCTCTGGAGCTATCTGTTTAAAGAAACTTGTAGGCAAGGGATCGAGAATGCAGGTTGATGGTTTTGATGAGGAGATTAATGAAATTAAGTCATTCTCATGAATAGGAGTGAAGCTTTGTAATTGATTGTCCGTTATAATTACACTGGTGTCTACAGGGTTACTTGTAAAATAATTTGGATTTGTGTTAACCGTCTGGATTTCTTGCCTAATGTTTTCAATTTTATTATTAAAAAAGTTCATGAAATCATTACTACCTAATGATGGTGTGCATGTTAGTGCAGTGCTTTTATTCCCTGTTAATTTTGCTACCGTGCTGAATAAAAATCTAGGATTATGCTTGTTATTTTCTGTGAGAGTGGAGAAATATGCTGATCTAGCAGCACTAAGAGATTTTCTATAATTTAAGAGGCTCTTCTTCCATGCTATTTGAAATACTGTTAATTTTGTTTGACGCCATTTACGTTCTAATTTTCGAGTGGTCTGTTTTAAGGTGCGCGTATGATCAGTATACCACTGTGCTAATTTTTTCTCCCTGATCATTTTGGTCTTAAGGGGAGCCACATCATCTAGAGTGTAACGTAACGTTGTTTCTAGATGCTCAGTGGCCCAGTCGAGCTCTGCGGGGTCTGACGGAGATCTATCTGATATCGTAATTTCGGGGAGATTATTAATAAAACGCGGTGCTGTAGCTGACGTGAAAGTACGCTTAACACGGTAGCGTGGTGAGGTAGAAATGCAATGACTTAGGCAAATTTTAAACGAGATTAGATAATGGTCTGAAATAGCTTCAGACTGTGGAATTATGACTAAGTTTTTTATTTTTAATCCAAATGTTAACAACAAATCGAGAGTGTGTCCACCACTATGAGTGGGTCCTATAACATTCTGATTAATTCCAACTGAATCTAGAATGGACACAACTGCTGCTCTTAAGGAGTCTTCCTGATTATCAAAATGAATATTAAAGTCACCAACAATTAATGCTTTATCTAAAGAAGTAGCTACATTTGTGATGAAATCTGCAAATTCTATCAGAAAATCAGTGTAGGGCCCTGGGGGTCTATAAATAATAATTAGTGGAATTAACTGACTTGACCTGCTTTCGGACACTGAATATTTTATGCTGGTGTAAAGAACTTCAAATGTTTTACATTTTTGTTTAGTCTTTTGTGTGACGTTCAGATTATTATTATAAATAGCTGCTACTCCACCTCCTCTGCCATTTAGACGGGGTTGGTGTTTGTAACTATACCCAGGAGGACTCGCCTCATTTAATGCTACATATTCATTCGATTTAATCCATGTTTCTGTCAAACACATTATATTAAACTCCTGGTCGGAAATAATTCATTCATGAATTAAACTATTGGGGTTTAGTTTTACTAAAGTAATGCTGCTGACTAAGTATTATTAAATACATTCTTGGCTGAACATAACATAAATGCACTGAGAATGCTTCTGAAGCGATCTTGTTCCATTGACAGGTTGTACTCTATAGTGCAAAGTTCTTTAGTTTTGTTCAAAAAGGACCAGTGTGGCTGCATGTTTTCATTCCAATCCAGAAGAGGTCACACCTGATTCCACTTGTTTAATCAGTTCATCTTCATCTCCAATTACTTTTCAACTACTGTTTGGCTGGAATGAAATCAGCACTTTGTGGAAAAGAATTTAAACATCTGGCATAGAAAAAAGTGCACCAGTGACTGAATCTCGGTTTTCAATCCACATTACATTTGATTATACATTTCTGTTGGGAATTAATTTATGCCATCTAATTTGTTCACATATTTTAAAAGAGAAACTTAACAATAACAGAAACAGTTTTTAGTAGGAAATAGTCATGTCTAAAAACATCCAAGTCAGTGATTTTATTTTTTTTTTATTTTTTTTTTATAATTATTTTTAATGGGTCACACATATACTCTGTTACTTATATTGTAATCAACTTTAATGTTTGCTTTCAAACATCTAGCTCAAATATATGGTATGTTGTCAATTTGACATCTGTTAACAAAAATAAATTTTTTAAAGCGTGTGTAATCACTAAGTGGGGTAATCACAAAGCTACAAAATTTCTCTAAAAATTGACCCAACAGTGTGTGATTCAGATTCAATTTCAAAACGTGCATTCTACTAAATCAGTGAATGTTTAGCAATTTCCATAGTTTTTTACAACACAATTAAATACAACACAATAGTTAAATTGGAAGGGTCTTAATGACATTTGCTGAATTAAACACTTCCTCCCATAGGTCTGATTAACAGAATATGTAAGATAGAGAAATAAATCATGGATCTAGCAGTGGTGTCTTTCCTCAGCTTCAGAATCAGCTTCAGTGGTTGACATCTGTCTTGTGAGGTAATAATTGTCCAGCTCATTGGTTGTAATTTTCTGCTTCATATGTACAGTACTTATAAGTGAATGTCATTACCGGCAGCTTACTTTCACTGTATGGCACATACATAGTCATAATATTGTAGATGGCATTATTATGGAGTTGTCATATTACTATAATTAAGAACTTCCTAAGCTATAAAACTTTCTTTGATGGAATCATATATGCCTGACATCTAGTGTGTTTAACTACTACACAATGTCTGGATATAAATATTTATTTTAAATATGTGTTAAAATAATATGAAATAGCAGGTTGTTCTTCATTTTTGTTGTTGTTTTTTCTTTCTTTTTTTTGCACAGAAAAAAAAAAATCTTACAATTATGAAAAATCATCATTGATAATTTATCATTTTATTGGGTTTAGAAAAACAAAACCAATCCCCCTCTCTCTCTCTCTCTCTCTCTCTCTCTCTCTCTCTCTCTCTCTCTCTCTCTCTCTCTTTTATACACTTTCTTGCCGTTCATTGAATGGCAGGTAATGTGCTGTCAGCAGCATCAGTACTCAAGTGGGCCTGACAGGATATTCTATCCTCCCACCTTTGCTTCTACTTTTTCTTACTATGTCTGGGGGTGCAGGGCCTCAGGGTCTGTCGCCCATGGCTTTCCTCCTGGCCAGGTGACATTCTAAAAAACACCCCTTAATTAGCGGCATCACTTTCTACTGTCCAATTGCTGCTGTATGGACTCCAAAACTGCCAGTGACACCTCAGTGTATTCACATGAAACAATGAAAAAAATGCTGTGGCTTGCACTTTAGACCAAGTACAGTGGACAAGAAGTGCAAAGCACATTAACGAATCAGAAAACAATTTAACAAATTAGAAAACACTAACAAATCCGAAAACAAAATAACAAATCCAAAAACAAAATAACAAATTTAAAAACAAATGAACAAGTCCAAAAACAAAATAACAAATCCGAAAACACATGAACAAATCCGAAAACACAATAGTTTGTGAATGGAACACTTACTGATCATTGGACGAGGTCATTCAAGATATACAAGAAGTAGGAAATCTTATAACTTTGTTTCTTGTACATGTGTAAAGTTTTCAGTTTACTTTTAACAATTTTTTATTTTGATTAGTGCACCTTTAAATATAAGAAAATAACAGAAATAAACATTGGCAAGCAAGGAGAAACTGTTACCTGGATATCTTTAATGACAGGTGTCTCGTCCAATGATCAGTAAGTGTTCCATTCACAAACTATACCTACCTTTTCCAGTTTGTCTGAATTGTCATTGTGTTTTCGGATTTATTTTTTGCTTTTGGATTTGTTCTTGTTTTCTAATTTGTTAAATTGTTTTCTGATTTATTAATGTGTTTTCTCGGCCACCGTAACCAGTACCTGGATTCACATGTTTATTAATAATGTAAAAAAAAAAAAAAGTGTAAAAAAAAAACAACAATAATAAGGCCATCGAGGTGGTGCCTCCTTTAAGTCCAGCTTCTACAGCCAGTACTTTGTGTTTCCGAAGAATGAACATTGCATCCGATTCTAGATCTATGCTCCTTGAACCACTCGCTTGTGAGGCTCAGGTTCAGGATGCTCACTCTCAAGCAGGTTGTGTCTCAGATCAGTTCCAGGTTGCTTTCAGGGGCGAAGCTTACCAATATCGGGTCCTCCCGTTCAGCCTGGCGCTCTCACCCCGCACCTTTACAAAATGTATGGATGCAGCTTTGACCACGCTAAGGCTTCGGGGCATCCGCATTCTGAACTATGGCGATGACTGGTTGAAATTAGCTTAATTAGAGCTTCTGGCAGTCTGGCATTGAGATGTCATTCATGCCTGTGTAAGGTATGGGGTTAAGATTAACACCAAGAAAAGTGTGCTTTCTCCAGTACAGAGAACAACCTCCTTAGACGTGGTGTGGAACTTGACCATTATGCGGATACAGCTGTCTCCTGCTCAGATCGAAGCTATTTTCACGACAGTCAAGAGAGTGAGAGAAGGTCAGTCACTCACTGTGAAGCAGTTGCAGAGGTTGCTGGGACTCATGGCAGCAGCGTCCAGTGTGATTCCACCTGGCCTCCTGCACATGAGACACATCCAGCGGTGGCTCAGAGACAGAGGGTTGTCCCAAAGTGCAGCTCGAGTTTCTAAAAGGGAACATATCTAGGTTACGTATGTAACCTTAGTTCCCTGAGGAAACGAGACGCTGCTTCTCCGAGCCACACTTCCTGCATCCCTGCCGCTTTGCCCTTCTCATTTGCAGAAGCTAGCGTCAGCTCCACTGCATTCGCATTTTGTAGCTTCCTGGTCATGAAGCCGTTGGCGGGATTACACACGTGATTCAAAGCGTGAACAACACGGAAGCCTTCCCAAAGCATTGTGACGCAGTGTCTAGGAAAAAATCACATATGACTGAAAAAGTCAGGTGTACCAATACTTTTGTTAATATATTATATAACAAGCAGTGTTCCTTAAATTAATTTCTCCTATGATTTGCTGTATTATTATTTCAGACTCAAAACGCTGAATTCATTCTCTTTATTACACCATCTGTTTTACAGGATTGTATGCCATTTGGCTGTGATATGCATGAATGAATTCATGCCAGATTCAAAGGTTTAAACTAATTCTATGCCAAGATTACATTGTTTCCCATATTAAATCCAATTATACATTCATACAGTATACCTTCTATATGCCTAACAAACCTTCTAACACTGTCTTGTTCTTAGTTTTTACTTTGAAGACTGCAACTTTAGCCTGTGAAGTTGTTTGCCTTTCTTCTCTGTATTTTTTGTTAAATATTCTATTGCAAATATATCTTTGTTTTTATAAGCATTATTTTAAATCCTTTGCTATACCTCAACAAATGTAATTAAATTACTAAATAATAAATCTATAATTAAGTCACAATAACAAGAAACAATATATATATACAAATATTTTATTACAATTATTACAATATATATCTTCTTCTTCTTTCGGCTTCTCCCATTAGGGGTCGCCACAGCGGATCATCCATCTCCATACCCCCCCGTCTCATCTGCCTCTTTCACACCAACTACCTGCATGTCTTCCCTCACCACATCCATGAACCTCCTCCTTGGCCTTCCTCTTTTCCTCCTTCCTGGTGGCTCCATCCTCAGCATTCTTCTACCAATAAAACACATGTCTCTTCTCTGCACATGTCCAAACCATCTTAATCTTGCCTCCCTCACCTTGTCACCAAAACGTCCTACATGGCTGTCCCTCTAATAAAAACTCATTCCTAATCCTCGTCACTCCCAACGAAAATCTTAACAACTTCAGCTCTGCTACCTGCAGCTCCGCCTTCTGCCTTTTACTCAACGCCACTGTCTCTAATCCATACAACATTGCAGGTCTCACCACAGTCCTATAAACAAATATATACATGTATATCGTATTTTTTCATCAACTGCATCAGGGCCTATGTAGAAAAGTTACCTCGGTCTTTTTCTTGGCATTTAATGTAATTGACTGCCATAAAGAGCAGGAAACAACAAAGAAAATTAATATCTCTTTTTGTGCCTTGGGCACTGTAGGCAAAATGATCATGTAAGCTACTTCCATTTTTAAAACACCATGGTAAATGACCCAATAATGCTACAAAAGAATAAAATAGACAAACAGACAGACTCGTCATGAGGCACGTCAAGACCCAGCTTCCACTATCACTGGACCCCATGCAGTTAGTGCATCGTCCAAACCGCTCCACGACCCTTCATCTGGCCCTCACCCACCTGGACAACAATGACATATGTATGAATGCTGTTCATAGACTTTAGCTCAGCATTCAACACAATCATCCCTCAGCACCTGAATGACAAGCTGAGCCTACTGGGCCTGAACACCTCCCTCTGTAACTGGATGCTGGACTTCCTGACTGAAAGACCTCAGTCAGTCCGGATCGGAAACAGCATCTCCAGCACCACCACACTGTGCACCACACTGCACTTCGCCAAAGACACAACTGTGGTGGGTCTCAACAGCAAGAAGCATACAGAGAGAAGGTGCAACGGTTAACAGCCTGCTTTGGAGCGAGCAACCTTTCTCTGAATGTTGACAAAATGAAAGAGTTGGTTGTTGACTTCAGGAGAGCACAGAGCGACTATTCTCCACTAATCATCGATGGATTCTCTGTGGAGATCGTCAAGAGCACCAAATTCCCTGGTGTTTATCTGGCAGAGAACTTCACTTGGTCACTTAACACCAGCTCCATCACCAAGTAAGTACAGCAGCGTCTCTACTTCCTGAGAAGGCTGAGGAAAGCCCATCTCCCTCCCCTCATCCTAACCACGTTTTACAGAGAGACCATTAAGAGCATCTTGAGCAGCTGCATTACTGCCTGGTTTGAAAACTGCACCGTTTTGGATCGCAAGACCCTACAGAGGATAGTGAGGACAGCTGAGAAGATCATCGGAGTCTCTCACAGTCAGACTGTGCAACAGTTTCTTCCCTCAAGCCATCAAGTTCCTCAACACTGAACTGAACTAAAACTCACGTGCACACACACACACTTAACTGTGTGACTGATCTGTACAACCCGGACTCAACACACAATTGTATTCACGTCTTTAGCACCACCCATATTATATCATTTCATTACTACAAACTGTTTACATGCTGTGTTTTTTCATGCTGCTGCATCTTTTTGACTGCTGCTATTGCTGTTTCGCACAAATCCTTGTTTAAATTTTGTTAAATTACAAGGTACACTCCTGTACTCAGTTCTCTTTTACACACCGCACTGTGTAATGTTCTGCTTCAAATGGACATTTGGTGCAACCCAGATGAGGATGGGTTCCCTCTTGAGTCTGGTTCCTCTCAAGGTTTCTTCCTTATGCCATCTCGGGGAGTTTTTCCTTGCCACAGTTGCTCATCAGGGACAAACATACTTACAAAGAACATATTTACGTTTAATCACCACATTATCTGTGTAAAGCTGCTTTGAGACAATGTTCATTGTTAAAAGCGCTATACAAATAAAAATGAATTGAATTGAATTAATATACAGTAAGTTTACTGGCATCGCTATTTTGTGTTTTGTGTATTTGTCCTACACTGTCTTGTGTTGTCTTGCACTGTCCGTCTTGCACTGTTTGAACAGGTTGCACACGATGCACTTTATGTGGCGAGAATACCTACTACTTCTTAGCTCTATGTTTTCTGTTATGTAGCTTTATGTTGTTTAATGTAGCACCAGGGTTCTGGAGGAATGTTGTTTAATTTTACTGTGTACTGCGTCAGCTATATATATCTGAAATGACAATAAAAAGGTTCTTTACTTGACTTGACATAAGAAACCCTTGCAAAAAATAAATAAATAAATAAATAAATAAATAAATAAATACATTTAAAAAAAAAAAAAAAAAAATATATATATATATATATATATATATATATATATATATATATATATATATATATATATATTTAAAGTTTGTGATGAATAGCAAGTTGCTTCTTCATTACAAAAAGCAGATTAGGTGTTACAAAATTAACTTACTAATTTAAAAGGTTTAGTAAAAGTGGGTCATGTTTGACAAGCAGTGTATACATGTTGTTAATCAGTCCAAACC
Organism: Silurus lanzhouensis; assembly: GCA_039877035.1. NCBI lineage: Eukaryota > Metazoa > Chordata > Actinopteri > Siluriformes > Siluridae > Silurus > Silurus lanzhouensis. The sequence continues at coordinate 1,648,543 of JBCEWE010000473.1, forward strand.
AATTACATCTAAAGTTATAGCAAAGATAGATCTTTTCATCAGGATTATGCATTAAAATATGCTAGGCTATAAAAGTTTATATGCGACAACAAACAAATACTGTTTATATGTGCAACTATTTATACAGTATATCTGTGAACTTATTACACTATGAGAGCCCTTAAGACAAATGACACATTGACACAAGTTTGGCTCGGTGTAATAAACTAAACCACCTTACTATACCAGTCATCTGTACTTCTGAATACCTACTCAATAACACTTACACACTTACAAAATACACTTAAAAATATACATTTACATATTAAATATGTACATCTACAGATTGAGAATGTCTGGTCATTTGCCATATTTACAAGTAAGCAGTTAAATTTTCACAGGTATGGAAATGTTATAAATTCAGAAGCTATTACTATACTGTACATATGCTATGCTCCCTGAACAGGTATAGGGCACTCAATCTGCCATCTGCACTCTAATTGCTTAGCCTGTCATTGATGGTTATACTTCATTCTCTAGCTTTAAGAACAGATGGGTCTTAATTCCAGTCAAGTCCAATTCCACTATGAACAGTGCTCCAAGTATGTACATCATATTGCATGGAATATCCTTGGGGATTTTTAGCTGGTTTGTTAGATAGAAGGCTTTGCTTTATTTTAAACTGAAACTCTAAAAATTTTACAGTACAAATCTGTTGACCGTGGATTGCATAGCTGCAAACCACTTGCATTTTGACTACCCTAAGGATCTTGAACAGTATGCTGAAGCATTAACATAAACTGGCAGCTGGAAGATTTCTAGTGCTTTTTTCCCTTGGATTCCAAAATAAATAAAAACATTGGCAGTAAAATACGTTTTTAATTGTAGCCCAATGTCCATTGGCATGGTCAGAGGGTAAAAACCTAAAACCTAAGACAAACATATGTGCAGATTTTCAGCTTTCCTGCTGCTCAGCTTCAGCTTCACTCATTTCATGGTCACTGACACTAAATACACAGACACTGAAGCCACACAGGATTCCTGCTAAACAATGTCCCATCCCATCATACCCAAACCATAATGCAGATTGGTGATCTGTCTGGCAAGGGACTTTCTTGCTTCTGATAGAATTGAAAGTTAACCACCAGCATGTGGAGGCCAGTCAGTTTAAAATAATGCAATGCCAGATACCCAGCAGTTAACAGAACGTCATCCTTCATGCGGTGGAGTACAAGGCATTTTCACTATGTAGTACTGCAGAGTTTAGTAGTTTTAACTTAAACAGAGAGTTCCTGCTGTACAGCACCTAACAATCTCCCTTTCCACATCCTGTGACAAAACAACACCCAGCTGTCCATCTACAACACAAAGGAGGGAGAGAAATCAGGGAAGTGAAGCACTGCTCTGAGCACTGGACCAGATATGAATCTCGCTTTTTAATGAGACCAGTCAGCAGGATGGTGAGGTCCAAATAATTAGGCACAAACCTATGATAATATCCCACCACATGAATTGACTTACCACCTAGTTGTTATTTGTCTGCAAACAGACTACAATTCCTTCTGTTATTAATTTGGGAATGAACCTTCCCATGGCCTAAATGAAAGCCCAGAAACTGTGCCATAACTATCCAATTTCACACTTCGCTAAGTATGCTTTGGGGTCGGCCTCTCTAAAGGACTTTAGGACCAATCGCATATGCTGCAGCCAATTATTACTATAAATAAGTAGATAATAGATAAAAGAATATAAACAGTCAAACATAATAGAACATTTAGAAAAACCTGCATGGAATAGAAACAAGAGAAAGAAAATAATCTTTCTGTTGAACAAGTATATTTGCTAGTGGTCCTTAATTAAATCCTTGGTTAAATCGTAAAAAGATAAAATGTAAATAAAAAAACATAATAAAATTATTTAGCAAATCTCACAAATCAAAAGATAGATTACAATAGATCAAATAAAGCATATAAAATATTAAACTGAGGAAATGTACCATTTTAAAGAAAAAATTAGCATAATTACTAATTTAATGGATTAACATGTCTCAAAAAAGTTAGGACAATCAATCAATCGATCAAACCTTATTTATAAAGCGCATTACAACTACCAAAAGGAGCACAAGTAAAGCAAAAAATAAACATTAAAAATAAAAATTTTATTGAAAGTAATAAAAAAAATTAAGAAATACATTTAAATAAAAATAGGACAGGGACAGGGGAATATTTACTATGAAGTAACATCATCTTTTCTTTTAACAACAGTCTGTATACATCTGGGAATTAAGTAGACCTATTGCTGGGGTTTTGGTGAGGAATGTTGGCCTATTCATGTCTGATACTGAATGCTAGCTGCTCAACAGACATGGGTCTTGTCTATTTTTTGTTTCATGATGCACCAAATAAAAAATATATTCTATGACCTATTGTGAATAAAATATAGGTTTATGATATTTGAAAATTATTGCAGGGTTTTTTTTTTTTTTTTGGGGGTGGGGGGGGGAGAGAGTTATACTGAACAAAATTATAAACGCAACACTTTTGTTTCTGTCCCCATTTTTCATGAGCTGGTCTTTAAGGTCTAAGACTTTTCTATGTACACAAAAGGCCAATTTCTCTCAAATATTGTTTATATATCTGTCTAAATCTGTTTTAGTGAGCACTTTTCCTTTGCCGAGATAATCCATCCACCTCACAGATGTGGCATGTCAAGATGCTGATTAGACAGCATGATTTTTGCACAGGTGTGCCTTAGGCTGGCCACAATAAAAAGCCACACTAAAATGTGCACCAGAGCTGTTGCCCGTGAATTGAATGTTAATTTTTCTACCATAAGCTGTCTTTAAAGACGTTTCAGAGAATTTGGCAGTACATGCAAACAGCCTCACAACCACAGACTACGTGTAACCACACCAGCGCAGGACCTCCACATCCAGCATCTTAACTGCTAAGATTTTCTGAGACCAGCACCCCGGACAGCTGCTGCAACAATTGGTTTGCATAACGAAATAATTTATGCTCAACTTGTCAGAAACTGTCTCAGGGAAGCTCATCTCCATGCTCGTAGTTCCCATCGGGGTCTTGACCTGACTGCAGTTCCTCGTCGTAACCGACTCGAGTGGGCAAACATTCGATGGCGTCTGGCACTTTGGAGAGATGTTATCTTCACGGATGAATCCCAGTTTTCACTATACAGAGCAAAATGCACGAGGCAAATAGTGGCCACACCAAATACTGACTTGTTTTTGGACCCCCCAGAACCCCCAATACAGTAAAACTGCACATTTTAGAGTGGCCTTTTATTGTAGCCAGCCTAAAAGCACACCTGTGCAATAATCATGCTGTCTAATCAGCATCTTGATATGTCACACCTGTGAGGTAAAAGGAGAAGAGCTACCTAACACGGATTTAGACAGATTTGTGAACAATATTTGAGATAAATTGGCCTTTTGTGTACATAGAAAAAGTCTTAGATCTTTGAGAACAGCTCATGAAAAATGGGGGTAAAAACAAAAGTGTTGCGTTTATAATTTTGTTCAGTATAGATATCACTTTATTCATCCCAAAGGGAAATTAATATAATGCTTATATAAACCTGAGCTATAGCCAGCCTATGCAGAAGCTTGTCAATATTAGATATACATTGAAAGGACTTTGGATATCTCAGCCCCACTTGTCTCTTTCTGCCCTTCACCCTTCACATGAACTCATGGCCATCCTCTCCATGCACACAAATGACAAAGTGAGAAATTATGAGCTGGATGTAAAACACAGACTGCTGTTAAGAAATGTCAGAATTGAGATATATTGCAGTCTTTTTTTGACCATAGACATTAGACTTAAGACCTTAGTACTTAGCTTCCAGATTAAAGAATAAATATAAGTATGACATCAGACATAGAGTACAGATGTGCCATATTAAACAACATTTAAACTACAGCTAAAATATGTCGCATTAACTATCCCTGTTAGAAAAACTATTTTCTTAGTCAATAAATAAATCAATGAATGTATAATGTTACAATTTATGTCAGTTGATGTGTAAGAAGCAGTAAAATAGGTAAGTGTAAGGAGTAGACTGATTGACAACAGGCAAATAGTAATGGCTAGAGCATGGCAAGTGCTTAAATTAGTTACTATTTCCTTCCTGGCAGCTAAACTAAGTCTGGTCTGTTAACAGTCTGACCTTTTTTTTTCCACAGAACTGTTACCCACTCACTGTTAATTTTTTTCCCAAATTCAGTGTAAACTATAAAGACTAACATGGATGAAAATCCCAGGACACCAGCAGGTTTTAAAATACTCAAACCAGCCATCTAGTACCAATATCCAAGTAACAGAGATCACATTTAATTCTTGTGTTGTGCTGCTGCCAAATGATTGGCAAAATAGAAAAATGCCTGAATGTGCAACTGTTCTCCTTTGCAAATACATTTTATTGTGTGTGAATATGACAACTATGTAACTGAATTCTGTGAACAGTTAACAATTACTAACAAGTATTAATATCACATTCCAGGTTTATTCTCAGCATTGATGTTATGTCTTCCATTCTTTTGGGAATCTTTCTACTGGTTTTTTAAACATGTATTTGCTGCTTCAGCAACAAGAAAATTAGTTAAGTAAGGCACTCGCTCAATGAAGAGGAATTTGATTCCAGCACAAGAGACACCCTGCAACTGGCTCTCGGAAATGTGGCAGATGGAGGTGCCTTGCAGTTTTAAATAGTTCATATGTTTATAAAGCCTACAGAGACATTTTTTTGTTTGAACGCACTTATTCCATTTTTTTTTATTTTAGGTTGTAACCTCAGCATACATAAATTAAAGATCCTTATTACTAGCCAAATATTATTTAGAATAAAATAGAATCTGCCATCCGTCGGTGTAAAGAAATGTGTTTAGTTGACCTCTATGTTTTAATTTGTTAGCTCTGCCTTGTCAATCTCTCTGTGAACAAGTGTCATGGGATCTCTAAGACAATGTCATTAGAAACCAATTACCTAATGTATTTGTTTTGTAATTAGCAATGTTTTGCTTTACAAGAGGCTATAGTGGGTGGGGCTTGAGGTCATCACTTTACCCATTTAATTCTTGAGTAAGGAAGGCTGATACATTGGGAGTATAGACCTAAAATAACATGAATACATTATCTAATCTAGCACTTCATTGGCAGCAGGCCCAAATGATGACTGGTTTTCCTGGGTAGTTTTTGAAGGGTTAAATTGTACACATCTGGCAGAGTGGATTGTGTTAACCACACTTAAAGCTATGCAGAGACAAGCGATTGCATATTATTTCCATTGCTAGCTGGGTGTCCCACACATAACACTATAGATTTCCATAGAACAGCACTGGTGACCACCAGCAAAACACATTTCAGGCATCAATCCAAAACAGGTGTTGACCTGCTCATGTTCATCATATTGGATAGAATGCTTGCTATTGAGGTCAATTGTAATTGAGATGTCTGTCCTAATTCTTTTTAAATGTTAAGGATCTGTGATAAAATGCTTGTATGTGAATTCTATTATTTAAAGAACTTTGCAACAGTAACAAGAAGGCCTGTCAAAGCTACATTAGAAGGTTTTGGGTTCTTACAAGTTAGCAGGCTAAATGTTGAACATTGTGGTTTAACTATATGATCATTGTTGTCATTATAAGCTGTGCAGAACACCCAGACACATATATAGTATGATAGTGCACCTTCATTGAAGAAATGAGAAGTTGGAGATGTAGAAGCCAGTCAGTGGCATGGTATACAGTAAGTGTCTGAATCATCAAGTCCATAATGGCCGGTAGGTCGTTAATTAATCCAAGTGAAACTTAATTTACATATTTCAGCTGATCATATTCAGTGTTGTTTTAAAACGGAAAACCATTCAGCTGGCTAACTATAAGGTCTCATACTTTCTTTCTCATACTCATAGTTCTGATTACACTGACCCACAATCCTGTCAACATTAGCTGCTTTAACACATCACCATAGTATTTTTTTTTACAGAAGCATATACAAAAAAGGGTGCCAGGTTGCTAAGTTAAAATGCAGTGGGTAGGCTGAGATACAATATAATAACATAGATAATATTTTGACTTCTGTCGGCAGCCACAGAGTCTGTGCAAACAAACAAGTCAGTATAGGCATGCAGAGTAGACTGCACAGTCTGGAATATAACCCTTAGTATATACCACTATACAACATTATTTTAGCCTAGAGTTAAATATGCAAATATAATATATATATATATATATATATATATATATATATATATATATATATATATATATATATATATATATATATATTTTTTTTTTTTTTTTTTTTTTTTTTTTTTTTACAGGCTTAAGGGGTGAAGTCAGACAAATACGAACCCTAAAATGTGTACAATGCCTAGATTAAGGTTACAGGCACCATCTCTGGTGCCAGGCCTAAGAGTAGTGTGCATTGGTGAAGTGGTCACCCAAATAGCCATTCATGGGCAAATCTTGTGTGATTACAACTGCCCTCACCAATAGCATTATAATATTTTGTGATCTATTAAGCTTTATTAGGCTGTGAATAATACTTTTTTAATGTAATAGATAATGCATCAAATGTGTTAATAAAATCTAGCATGATAAATAATTTATATATTAGTTACATATACATACATATACAAATCAAAAAATATGCTCTGCTCCCCCTTAAGGGCAGACTGATCAGAGAATAACATCTGCGGTGCTGGAGCAATTTGGGTGCATTTTAAATATCATGATGTGATGTCATACACTAATTGGCAGCATAGTGCCGTTTGAAGTAGAACACACCTACTCACTGTCTGGTTCCCTTTCAGGAAATTAAGCTGCGTCAACAGCGCTTTGGTGAACGGTTCTGCGTGTCCACGATTTATATCTCGTGTGTATCGGTCCAACAAAAATGCACAACACAGTTTATGTGTAGCTTGCCTGGGAACGGAGCATGCTTAGTCAGCTCTCGAGGGAGTCGACTTCTCTAATTTACATTTACATTTGCGGCATTTAGCAGACGCCCTTATCCAGAGCGACGTACAAAAATGCTGTAATTGTGGCCGCATGTCCATGGAGAGGTCCATGGAGCATCTTCTCTGAGAGATGGGGGCTTTTGCTCCTTGCAGTTCTGGACCCATTTCCGCTGAGCCGTGAGAAAATGCCCCTAATTTTGCTAGATGCTAGCAAAACCTTAGATGCCCCAGTCCTGTTCGAGGAGCTTTTGGAGGTGGTGACTCGTGCTGATGCCAAGTTAGGTATTGCTTGGCCGGACAAAAACCAGAAACAGCGTTTGACGAACAAGCTGGACAAGTGCTTTTTGCAATCTATGTAACTGCCTCCATGTCTGCCTTTTTTCCAGACCTGCACACTGAGGGCTACTCAGGGCTTCTAAAGAGACTACCTAGGGCCATTGGCTGGTCTATGTCAGCCCTGGTTGCGTCCTATTTTGGATCTACATCAGCTGAACCGCTCACTATTGAGCATGCTCTTCCACATATCTATGCTTCCCTCACAGAGAAAGTTCCTGAGGTTTGCTTTCAGGGCCAAAATTTACCAATATCAGAGCGCTTCGTGAACAAACAGAAGCTGGAGCACGCCTCACTCCATGTTCGTTGTTGACGCAGCATCTTGTTCCCCCAGGGAAACAGGGTTCCCTTTCAAGATTTCAAACTGCGTAGAAACGCTTTGGGAACGCGCCTGAGTGTTTACGCTCTGAAATAATGTGTGTAATCAGTCAAAAATTGGACACTGTCCATCAACAGCGGGGTGATGTCATGACTAGGAAGTATAAAATGGACATGGAGTGAGGCAAGCGCCAGCTACTGTTTGTTCATGAAGCGCTCTGTGTCTATGTGTTGAATTGTCTGTCAATTGTTTATCAGAAAAGAAATAAAATAAAATAAATAAAAAAGTCCTGGGAGCGGACTCAATGCCATCGCTTTTCTCCCTAGCGGCACTCTCTAAGGAGAGAGACTACGCTCCTTGCGATTCTGTCCCTGCTCTCGCTAAGGCAAGTGAAACGGCAGTTCCTGGGGCTCGCAAATGGACCTCGCAGAGGGTTTTGAGATGGGCTTGTCCCTTTCTCCAACCTCACCTGCTTGGTCCAGCAATCACAGACTCGGAAGCACGCCTTTTGGCGTTTTTTTCCCCCCTGCGATTAGTTCCACCTCTCTTCACCTAAAGAGGAGGGTGGTCACGATTTACGAGCTAGGCTCAAGGAGCTATGGAGTTGGGGGTGCAGAATCTCTGCACATTCTGTGCATGATCTGCGCATATTGCACCATGCTCGTTGTGCCGCGCACATTCTGCTCGCATTTTTATGCAATTGATTCACTCCTGGACAGCACTCCTCAAGGGGGGTGCTCTTACTCCTCATTGTAAAAAAATAAAATAATTTATAAAATAAATTATTTAAAAAAATGTAAAATTAATAATAATAATAAGCCAGTAAGCTACATACCTTGGCCGGCTCACGATCAGATCATAGTCCCTCCATCCAGTAAACTGGACGAGCTCTCTGACACCGGGTCGCAACCTCCATGTCGGGGTCTCCCGTTCTTTCCAGACCTGCACACTGAGGTGTCATGGTCATGGGCGAAGCCCCTTCAGCTCCTTTCAATGGTTTTGGAGCGATGCTGTGGGTTAAAGAGATGCAGTCATTGACAGTAAAAGGCTGTCCTTCTCTGAAGTTCCTGACAGCCATTAGGATGGCGACAATGCGGGCAGGGGCACTGAAGCACTGAGGGTGGCACGGTTAGCGGACCAGGTCCCTGAGGGGGCCGGGACAGGGCAGGCACCGGATAGAGAGGTGCAGCATACCCCTGTACGGCAGGATCCCCAGAAAGTCCCGTGTCAAAACCCTTTTGTCAAAGCCTTCCTGTTAAAAATGACAGTCCTCAGAGGTTTTGACGCTGAGCTGCATGCAGGATCTCTCATAGGGGGAGAGGGAGTCGGTGGGAGGTGGAGGGTTGCGGTTAGAGCTGCGCGACGTGGAAGGTACCACTGGAATGCCGCCACCTGTTTCTTATTCTCCTGAAACTTTTCAACCACTGAGCTTACAGAGTCGCCGAAGAGGCCAGAAGAGGTTAGTTGGGCGTCCAGCAGTATGGCCCTGTCTCTATTAGACATCTCTGACAGAGTGGGTAACAGGTGCCTTTCTGTGGACACCAGGGCAGCTATAGGCCGGACAATGGCCCTAACGGTCTCTTTAGTGGCTCTGAGTGCCAGATCCTCGGAGGAAGAGAGTTGGTGCTGCATGAGCTTGTCGCAAAGAAAAGAATCCGCTAAAAGGCATGCTTCCAAAGACTGTGAGCGAGCGCTGGACCGGGCAGGAGAGGTTGGAGATAGGGACAAGCCCGCCTCGAAACCCTCTGCAAGGTCCAGCTGTGAACTCCAGGAGCTGGCACGGCGGTCTGCCTCGGCAAAAGCGGGGCCAGCCCCGTGAGAAGCTAGGGCACCCTTCTCAAAAAGTGCCCAGCGGGAGCGAAGCGAGTGCATAGACATGCAAGCACAATGAACACAGTCAACTCCCTCGAGAACCCACTAAGCATGCTCCGCTCCCAAGCAAGCGACACACAAGATATTTGGTAAATGGTTACTTGCATTGGCCTTGTTGCTGCACAAAAAAGCAGAAAGCAGTAGACAAAGAAGTCTGTTAGGAGGAAGTTCTTGGGCAGTTACCTACATACTTCCTATGTAGGTAAAGCTGCCAGAAGATCTGTCTTAAAGGAGGGTTTGAGTCACAATTTATGGGTATTCAAGACATTTAAAGGTCCTCTAGCCACACCCATATTTGGTGGAATGGCCAATACTAGGCATGAACATTTTAGAGGGAGAAACCTTCTTTGTCTCTGTTTGTGGCCTATTTACATGTTTATGGCTGGTCTGAAGAACTGATGAAGTTTTATCCAAATTGTATTAAAGACAGTACGGTACACTTAATGATCACATAACATGTCCCATTATTTGAGAAATAGAGAGCTTTTTTTATATCAAAGACGAAAGGAAAAGACAGCATTAAGGCAGAGATACATTGATACACCTGGACTTAAGCCTTTAAAGCGTGACTAAGATAATACAGAGTTATATGCTAGGTTGATATGATATGATAAGGGGGAAAACATTCAACACTTGCATATATCATAGAGAGTTTGGAACACTTTACCATTGCCTAAATAAAGAAAATGTCCTTAGGTGTGTGTGTGCTTGTGTGGGGGGGTACGTCACAGTCAGACATACTGGAGCCGAGTTTAGAGTGTGACCTGCCTTATCATTTGAATGTCCCTTTGAAGTTGCCTGGAGAGACCAGAGACTGTCTGTTTATTGCCTTTGTGAAGATACTTGGACGTACGACCCCACACTATATCTGTAGACTGGGAGGCCCAGTCTGTGATTGATATGCAGATGTTAAAGGTTAAAAGGGGTGTCTGGGACATGAGATTCAGCTAATCATCAAATGATTTAAACTAGATGCTACATGCCTAATATATGTATGTAATCTTTTTAATATATGTACTGTATGTGTACACTATTTTACACTATTTAGATAGGAATATAGGCTTTACTATTTTATTCACTGTTAGATTTTTATCATGCCCAAACAAAACTTAGAGAGTTTTCCCATGCGATCCACGATTCTCATGGTGCCTTTTCTGATATCAGGGAGAATCACCCAGCACACAGACATGGAACAAATTATCTTCTTTGCTTTAATGCAGGTAACAGACAAGTGTATATACGTATTGGAAAGAAAGCCTGACCAAAAGCTGTTTCCTGTTTGGATAAGAAGATATACTAGCCAGAGATGTGTGAGTCAAAATAAAAACTTCCTGTTTACCTTATGTATTAACATCATAAATATTCTATAGACACTAAAAAGACAAAGGAATCTGTGATTTAAACTGCAAATGAAAAGATAAAGATAACACAAAAACAACAGATTTCATTTCATATCGTCCCTACATGCATATAATCCTTCATCATTACCACTCCAATCAAGGCCTTTATGGTCTGTCTTATCATCATCATCAAACATGGCAACATACAAAGTACAATCCCAACAATCAATACAAGAATCAATCCTAAAACAAAGTAGTGTTCAACACTCGTAAATAAATTCTTGATCTTCTCAAAAAAACTGTCAGCAGTTATTTCAGGTTCTCCAAAACATTATAAGACAATTGTTTCTCAGTACTTGTTCAATATGTCTATAAGCAGTATTGTCAGGTATATTTAACAGTTTCCTCTCTCTGAATAATGTATTCAAAGAGAATAAGGAAAATTCGGAGTGTAATTACAACTATGCACAATTCAAACATGAATCCAACACTAGCTTGGTTCTTTTAGCTACATCAGCAATACAGTATAATGCATTTATAGCCTGTATGGCTTTAGCTATGCTAATTGGTAATGCCTATGGTAATGCTTCACCAACACTATTAAAGCTAGTCTAGGCAGAGCAATTTTTCCATCTACATCTCTAATGATACCAGCAGAATCTGATTTACATTGTTTAGAAGCCCTATACTTTATGTCCTCCTCAGTAGGCTGACTCTGGAATATTTTTAGGTCAATATCTGGTATATTAGAGATATGTGTCATCATTGAGATCTCAGGGTTTGTATGTATTGTATCCAAATCTACTGGTTGTTTGGCTGCTTCCTTAGCTACTTTATCCGCTAACATGTTTCCCTGAATTTCCTCATAATTACATGCGGCATGTCCTTTAACTTTAACTATGGCCACTTTGGCAGGCACTTTAACAGCATTTAAAAGGTCACCTATTAGATTAAAATTTGCTATGGGCTTTTCATCAGCTGTTTTAAAGTGTCTTTGCTTCTGTTTTAGCAAAATCATGCACAATACCATAAGCATACTTAGAATCAGTGTATATAGTCCCTATTTTACCTTCAGACAACTAACATGTGTATGGTAATGATTTAGCTTCAACTATTTCATCAGGTAAACTTACAACCGCATATCCACATAAATATACACCAGAAGGTTTTGAACATGAACCATCTACATATAGGCAATCCCCCTCCTCCAGGGCCGTATCTTAGTATCTTAAAGATCGGGCCTACAAGAGGTCTCTTGTTCAATGTGTTTAAGGCAATCATGTGTGTCATCAAAAGCATCTTAATCGATAGAGTCTAGCAGATCACGCAGCGCTACTACAGCTGAATGTGACTGAGAAGAGGCTTAATGGTCAAGTTTTCTGTCGCCAAGAGTATGGTTTCATAACCAGATCTACGTTGTGCTGTCATATGTTGTGTGTTGAGGTTGTGTAAAATAGCTGTTACCTGATGTGAGGTGTACAGTATCAAAGGATGTGACAGCACCATTTTCTCAGCATTCCGGACCATCAGAGCCGCAACAGCCACTGCACGCAAGCACAAGGGCATTCTTTGTGCTATGTTGTTTAAAGATTTGGAAAGATACGCAACAGGGCGATATCTGTCACTGTGTTCCTGGGCTAGAATCCCCGCAGCCATACCACCACGTTTGTGCACATAAAGGTGAAAAGGCTTCACATAATTTGGGAGACCTAAAGCTGGAGCAGACTGTATAGCCTTCTTGAGGGCAGTAATACTATCAATCATTTCATGAGTCCACAGACTGATGATCTAAATATGGATTAGTCCAGTAACCGGCACTATTCCTATACATCCAATCTTTGGAATTTTCTTCCTGGAGTAAGCAAGAGATGTCATAACCCAACTTCTTTACACAGGGAGATCGTAGTCTTCAAACAAAAAAGGTAATCCAGTCACTCCAATTGGATCAGATCAGAAATTTTGTAAGTTAGGAGACAAAAATAGACTATAATGCCCAAATAAATTGTAGTCTTTCCAATATTTCTTTTCTTTTACTTTTTTTTTTTTTATAAATAAATTAATTAATTTATCAATTTTTTTCGGGCATATAAAAATTATCATGGATTCTTTTGGATACTTCAGACAGTATCGCCTATATTAGACAGACCGTAAAAAACGTTTTCTAATCTTGCATCTTAACATCTAAGGTAAGGAAAACTTTGTCGCGACAGATTCATCCCACCAAAAGAAATTGTTATCATTAATTAAACAATTAATGCATAACCAATACATGAACACACATGCAGCCCTATTGGCTGGCAAATGGAACAATCCCCACAAGCAAGGAATTATCCTAAAACGTACCTTGATGCGTGATTTTGCCGGAAAGTCTCGCTTCTGACACCAAAACTGTTCGATTTTTATCATGCCCAAACAAAACTTAATTCTTGGAGAAGTTTCCTATATAATCTATGATGCTTGTGGTGCCTTTTCTGATATCAGGGAGGAATCACACAGCACACAGAAATAAAAAGGAAGGGAGAGGGGCCTTAAGTAGGCCCTGGGCTGATAAGCGCCAGGTGCCAGTATTTAGTATGAGGGAGACTCACTCCGTGTAGGTGGAGTGTTGAGGAGAGGCGAGGCTGGTGGATCCCTGACATCACCCCCTCCCCCAGGGCCGGCTCTTGATGCCCAGACCCGGCAATGGGCACCCCAGAACATGCTGGCTACTGTGGATGGGGGCGTGGAACTCCTCCAAGAGTGCCGGGTCCAGGATGTCCTGCCTGGCCACCCAGGGGCGCTCCTCCGGGCCGTATCCCTCCCAGATACTCCAACGCGCTGCTCCATCGGCTCGACTCCAGCACCTCCCGAACCGAGTACACAGAGGGTTGGTCCAGCACCCCTGGGGGAAAGCGTCCTCTTCTTCTGCTTGGAGACGAGAAGTAGGAGGTGTGAACGGTTTTAACAGGGACACATGGAATGTAGGGTGTATCCTGTACCGTGGTTACAAGTCTAGCCGATAGGCCACCTCGTTGACCTGGCTCTGGATCTTGAAAGGGCAGATGAAACGGGGACTCAGCTTCTTACATGGGAGCCGTAACTTGAGGTCTATTGGAAAGGAGTAAGCCCGGTGGTGTCCTGGCGTAAAGAGTTTTGCGCGTACTCCACCTGGTCCCGATGGCAATAGGTCCTAAGGTATCAACTGAGCTCTTGGATCTTCCGTTCTGATTGCCCGTTGGATTGGGGGTGATACCCGGAAGACAGGTTGACCAATACTCCTAAGAGATGGAAGAAGGCTCTCCACACGTGGGATACGATCTCTTATGGGAGGCCGAAGTTCCGGAACATGTGGTGGAACAGGGCCTCGGCGGTTTCCAGAACTGTGGGTAGGCCCCTTAGGGGGATAAGGCTGCAGGCCTTAGAGAACCGGTCCACCACTACTCGGTTGGTTTGGGACAGGCACGGGCAGATGGCGTGGACATACTGGGCATTCTCGTGGTTCATTCCCAGCCACCAGTAGCGAGCTTGGGCGAGGAGGATGGTGCGTTTCCTCCCGGGGTGGCCCGAGCCAGGGACCCCATGAACCGCCTTGATAAGAGTCAAGTCAAGTCAAGTTTATTTGTATAGCACTTTTCACAACAGACATTGTCTCAAACCAGCTTTACAGAAATCAACAGTCAAGGTGAATGGTGTGCATTTATCCCTGATGAGCAAGCCATGGCGACTGTGGCAAGGAAAAACTCCCTTAGATGTAATGAGGAAGAAACCTTGAGAGGAACCAGTCGCAAAGGGAAACCCATCCTCATTTGGGTGACATCAAGAGTGTGATGTCACCCAAATGAGGATGGGTGACATCACACTCTTGATGTCACCCAAATTAGGATGGGTGACATCAAGAGTGTGATGTCCCCCATCCTCATTTGGGTGACATCAAGAGTGTGATCATAAATCTTTTAACAGTACAGAAGACTGGAGAGTGAGAACTAACATGAGCACTGGAGTATAAGATTATAAGTAAATGTTCTTTCTACAGTCTTTGGTATAAAACTAGGAGCTACTGAGCTCAACATTTGTGATCATCACAGATCCAGCATCAGCTTCTTCATGCCAGAGCCTTTAAACACTCCAGGAGGTCCAATGTCAAACTCCACACATGCAGTGGGATCCAATTGGCACTGGTACGTCTCTAGATGATTCAGGATGTTTGCGAGTTTGGCATCTACTTCTTTAAAGTCCATAATCTTCATGAGGTGGAACGTGACTGGAGCTGGCCAAAACTCAGGAAGCCTCGGGATGGGGAGAGAAAGAGAAGCAGTGGAGAGGAATTAGCGTAGCTGCTGTTCATGATATTAACAGCACAAGTTGATAACGTGCGTGTGATCAGATGTTCTGGAGCACAAGGTTATGATGTGAGACGTATGTTATGTGTAGGCTTTGCTAAAAAGATAAGTTTTTAATCTACACTTAAACTGAGAGAATGTGTCTGAGCAGGCCGACACGAGGCTGATACGAACGTGCGCCCCTCAGGGCATCCCGCAGGGACTGATCCCTGGCGGGTGGCGGTGCGGATTTCCTCATCAAGATCCCAAAGTATAGGGCTGAAAATCATCTTGGTAGGTATGATGGGCTCCGGTTCCTTGGGTTCTTACGAGCCATAGAGGCGGGAGGGGGTGCGTCCGCTTTACCGTTTTTCGAGCGGTCGGAATGTGATCTGGTTTCGGGACCGGGTGAAGAACAAAGCCCATGGGCCTGCCGAGGGTTCAGCCTCTTGGCCTCACGGGGATATTGGAGGTTTTTGTGGTCTGTGATCACAGTGAAAGGCTGGGAGGCCCCCTCCAGTCAGTGTCTCCACTCCTCCAAGGCCAATTTGATGGCTGGAAGCTCCCTATTGCCAATGTCGTAGTTTTGTTCTGCAGCGGATAGCTTCCTGGAGAAGTAGGCGCAGGGGTGCAGGCATGCAGGATCCCCCGCCTGCTGCTACAGGGTGGCTCCGACACCGGTGGAGAAAGCATCCACCTCAACAATGAACGGGAGTTGGGGGTTAGGGTGGTGTAGCAGAGGAGCCATGCAGAACCTTTTGCGCAGTTCGTCGAAGGCTTCCTCTGCTTCCGGGGTCCAGGTGAGTGTCTTGGCTTTTACTCGGAGGAGTGAAGTGAGAGGGGCTGTAACCAGGCTGAACCCCCGTATGAACCATCGATTAAAGTTAGCAAACCCCAGGAAGCGTTGAAGTTCCTTCACCGACGTGGGAAGTGGTCACTCTCGGACTGCCTTGACCTTCTTCTCATCCATCCAGATCCCCGCCGCATTAATGACATACCCCAAGAATTGTACCTCCTCACGGTGGAACTCACATTTGGGAAGGTTCAGGTACAGATGGTGTTTTATTAGCATCCTTAAGACCTGGATCACGTGGTCATGATGTTCCTGATTTGTCCGGGAGAAGATTAGGATGTCATCGATGTCGATTATGGCGGACTTCTCGAGCAAGGGCCGGAACACCTCGTTCATAAAACCTTGGAAGACAGCTGGGGAGATGGACAGGCCATACGACATGACCCTGTACTCGTAGTGACCGGCAGGAGTCATGAAGGCGTTCTTCCACTCGTCCCCTTCACGGATCTGTACAAGGTTATAGGCGCTCCGTAGGTCCAGTTTGGTGAAGCCCGGGCTTCACGTAAAACTTCCAGTGTGCCGGGGACTAATGGGAATGGATATGGCATAGGGACGATCTGAGCATTGAGGTTCCGGTAATCTATACATGGTCGAAGACCCCCATACTTCTTCTCCACAAAGAAAAAGCTGTAGGCCACAGGGGAGTTAGATAGGACTATGAACCCCTGCTGTAGAGCTTGCTGGATGTACTCCTCCATGGCTGTTTGCTCCGGAGTGGAAACCTCTTTGTAACTTCGCATCCGGAACGGATGGCACAATGGAACAGTCCCAATGGTCCCACAGGTCAATGGCACAGTCCCAAGGCCGGTGTGGGGGCAGCTGGGTGGCGGGTTGCTCACTGAACACATCCGCAAAGGCCTGATATTTCACTGGAATCTTCACCTAAATGGGTTTGGGAGTCTCCTCCACGTGTGTGGCTGCCAGGACCATAGATGTTTGAGGAGGAGAAGGAAGGTGGGTGAGACAGCGTTCCTTACACTTGGGGCTTCACACCAGGATGTCACAGGGGTCCCACAAGCACCTGGGGGCGTGTTTAGTTAGCCAGGGCTGGCCTAGGATCACGCTCACTGTCGGATTCTTCAGGACCAAGAAACGGATCTTCTCCCAGTGGAAGAGTTTGAATGGCTAGTTCTCGTGTCCCTTTCTCCCGGTGAAGCTGGAGCTGGTCCAAGCAGGTCTGGGAGATGAAGTTCCCCGTGGAGCTGGAGTCGACTAGGGCAAGAACCGAGATGGAAAGAGCAGGGGTTAATAGGGTGACTGTGAGCTTGGACAAACAGGAAATGTCATTGGGGAGCTCTACGGTACTCACCGCGGGGTGTGGAGGTCGAGTGGGACATTGAGTGATGAGATGATTACGATTCCTGCAGTAGAGACAAACCCCTGCTGCAAGACAACGTTCTCTCTCTCTCTTAGATAGTCTCTGGGCACCCACTTGCATGGGTTCGGGTTCTAGGGCTGGAGAGTTGGATGACGCAGTGGATAAATCGGGGTCTGGGGACTGGCAAGCAGTGAGGCATTGTGAGATCCGGATAGAACGTCGAATGAAGGCCTTCAGGCCAAACGTATCATCATTTATAGCCATGGCCTGTCATATGTCCTGATTTAACCCCAACCGATATGCTCCTAGGAGCGCCACCTCGTTCCAGCCGCTAGTGTGTGCGAAACGAGGCTGTAATCTGCGATGTTATCCTTGCCTTGCCGTAAACTCAGGAGTTGGTCAGCAGTGGGGTGCATGCCGGTGGCGGTGCCGAAAACCTCCGCAAAGCCACCGGCATGCACTCCAGAGGAGAGAGATGAGAAACGCCACATTCGCTCGGCCCGACTAGAATTTATGCTGCTGCATTTCTATATACAGCGTCACCTGGAGAAGGAAGCCATGACACTCAACCACTTTGCTGGAAAAGGTGAACGGAAGAGCCATCAGGCTGCCGGAGGACAAGGCCGGAGTTTGGTTTATTACGGCTGGGGCGAAGGCTTCACGGAGGGCAGCGGTGAGCTCCTTGACCGTGTCTGAACACGCGCTTGGCTGCAGATCCATAGCAGGTATTCCTGTTTACTACTCCGACTGTATAGGTCCGTTCTTCTGTCAGGCTGACAAACACAGGCGGAAACCAAATTTGTTTTATGAGTTTAATGAAGTAGAACAGCACAAAACCAAACCAGGGGATAATATCCGTATGGTGAACGGGAAGGCAGGAGTTAGATTCCGAACCGGGAAAGTCACTAGAAACCAGGAAGTCCTATGGGAAGGCTAGAGACGCAGGATCCATAAGGCGCCAGCATAATCTGAGAGAACGGACATGGAAGAAAGGGAGAGGGGCTTTAAGTAGGCCCTGGGCTGATGAGCGCCAGTTGCGGTATTTAGTATGAGGGAGACTCACTCCGTGCGGCGGGGCTGGTGGATCCCTGACAATTGCATTTTTGTATAGCATTGATGGTTTCTATAATTGCAACGTGATATTGGTGCTATAAAGAGTGGATTAATTCAGGTAAGTCCTCAATGAAGGCCCAGGTACCAAATGCACGACCCGCCACTGGGTATTGTAGCGAAGGAATTTTAGCCAATGACATTAATCAGGTTGTCATCTTTCAGATATGTCCTTGTTCAGCTCTTGGGCTGGGTGAAACCA
This sequence comes from Silurus lanzhouensis, assembly GCA_039877035.1. Lineage (NCBI taxonomy): Eukaryota > Metazoa > Chordata > Actinopteri > Siluriformes > Siluridae > Silurus > Silurus lanzhouensis. The sequence goes on from JBCEWE010000473.1 coordinate 1,667,145, forward strand.
AATTCAGCACAGGTATGGTGTGGCCTGGTTCGTGAGAGAAAATGTAGGATTATGAGTCATTTTACTAGGCTGACCTGTCCAAAGCACTGATTCAGTTTCACTGATTCAGAAATTATAGCATTTTAAACCATGTGTTTTAAGCACATGTATTGCTTAAAATCTGTAATTTATTGTTTTAAAATTAGCCCACTCTTCTTTGTCAACCTGTAATATTATGAGCAGTCTTTTGATGAAAAGGAATGGAAAGTGTCCAAAAAAACATTAAACCTTTTTTTTTTTTCTATTGCCCTACTGCTGTGTATCTTAAATTACTTCTGTATCTGGTTTGTAGAGATAGGCTCTTATCTGTTATTGAGAGGTGGGCTGAGGTGGGCTGTGTCTAGTATCCAGCAGAGTGGCTCATCTCATGGCTGAAGTGTGTCTCTACATCATTGGTGCATTGATGCATCATTGGAGCACTAACCACTTTAGCTCTTGCTAAAGCTATTGCACTGAAATACACTACTCCTATAAACTCTTTGGTCATAGAAATTACACAATGGGTTTTTCCATTGTCAATGTTTTTAAGTCAAGCATTATTTTGGTTGACATAATTGAGTACTTTAGTATTATTTAGTTTGATTACTCAACACCGCATTTCTCTGCATTTTTTGTCAATAGTTGCAAAACCGTATGAGCCACATTCAACCATGGCAAAAAGCTGAAATTTACATTAACAGAATTTGTATTCAGTTTATATTTATTTGAATTAAATGAATGTTGATTTACTGAGCTCCCCAGGTGAAGTTGTATGTAGTTCGCAGTTGGCAGTTAAAGTTCTCACATTTTCATTTTTGCTCTAACGTCTTGACAAATTTTAAAGATATGAGGGTCAGCATATATAAATTCATGCATATATAATATAAATGATATATCTTTATGACACCATTTTAAATGTAGCCATGAATATTTGTAACTATACCATTTTCATTTCTTACTTCTCATAAATCACTAGAGTATATCAAAGTGAACTTACACTACCCACATTCCAAAATCTCAAACGAAATCAAATCAAATTGTATTTGTCACATACACATTTATAGAGTAAGACGTAGTGAAATGCTTGTTATAATTTTCCAACATGTAAATAAAAATAAAAATAGACATATGTATAATATTTTATATACTCAAAAAAATTTTTGTATAAGTATAATAAATATAATTTATAGGCTTGGGTAATTTAATGCACAATCCTGTAAAGGAAATTTACTTTCTGTTTGAAGCTGACTCTAACATAATTTCTAAACAGAGATGTGCAAATCAATCAACTCTAAATAGTGTGTCGTGTGAAAATGAAAGTGCACCTTTTTTAAATTCTATGGTTTTTATGTATGAAGACATAAAATACATCTTGTTCCTATCAAGTCTTGGATAAATGCAACCTCCGCTGAATAGCCAAACATGGTGTATCACACCATGTTATTGTTCATTTTACAAAAATTAAGAAAAAATGAAAAGCCAAATGTGAAAATATATAATATTCTATATAATCCCAATAATAATAATATATAATTCTATATAATCCCAAGTTTTAGCAGTTTGCTGGTCTGGAGCATTCAGGTGTTTGTTAACATAATGTCAAGGTAGAAAAACATCAGCAATGATCTTATAGAAACAAGTGTTGCTGTCCATCAATCTGAGAAAGGGCATAGGGCTATTTTCAAAGAGTTTAAAGTCCAACATTTTACAGTGAGGAACATTATTGACAAGTGGAAAACATTTGAGACAGTTGCCAATCTTCCCAGGAGTGGACGTCAGCAATTTCACCCCAAGGTCAGACTGAGCAACTCAGAGAAATTGGAAAAAACCCAAGAGTTACATCTGAGACTCTCTGCCACAGTTAGTATGTTAGATGTTAAAGTTCATGACAGAAACATTAGACAAAGTCTCTCTCTAAAAATAGAACATTAGGAGCACAGCTTCAGTTTGCAGAGTTGCATCTGAACAAATCACTTCTGGACTACTTGAACAAAGTCCTTTGAACAGATGCAGAAATGGGAAGTAAAGAAGTACAAATACTTCTGTACTGTACTTAAGTAGATTTTTTCTGGTATCGGCACTTTACTTCATTATTTATTTTTTCGGACAGTTTTTTACTTTCATTAATTAAATTTTTTTACACAAACACCATACAATTTTTTTACATTTTCAAACCAGGTTTGTTACTTTAGTTTTAATCAATTTCTCATTGTGTGGCTTTTTTAGCCCATTAACCTATTTCTTGTCAATGCACGGCTTTTTCAAGCTACCACTGGTGTATTATTTCCTTACTATCACACACCACAGATATAGACTAGCCTGAGAATCTTAAAACAAAGGCAGAAGGCAGCAAGAAGTATGGCTAACGTGAATGACACAGTGATAAAAACATGACTGAGAATTTGATGGTTGTTCAGTCTTGATACATTGATTAGATAACAATATTTTTTATTCTTTTATAATTATATATTAATATAATGTGAGGTCCTGTTTAGTGTCAGCCTGGTACCTGGCTGACACTAAACAGTTAGTAGTAACGGCTACTTTTTACTTTAGTAAATTTCAGAGCCTATACTTTGTTACTTTAACTTGAGAGAAAAAGTAGAGTCAGTACTTCAACTTTTACCAGAGTCTTTTAAAACAAGAGTATGTATACTTCTACATGAATAAAGGCTGAGTGTACTATTGCCATCTCTGTTCAAATGACCATATTTTTGACCATAATGCACATTGCCATGTTTGGAGAAAACCAAACAGAGCATATTAGCACATACATCTCATAACAACTGTCATGCACAGTGGTAGAGGGGTGCTGATTTTAGCTTGTTTTGCAGCCACAGGACCTGGGCAACTTGCAGTCATTTAGTTGGCCATGAAATGCTCTGTATACCAAAGTATTCTAAAGTCAAATATGAGGCCATCTGTCTGGCAGCTAAAGCTTGACCAAAACTGGGTCATGCAACAGGACAATGATCCCAAGCACAAAAAAAATATCTACAATAGATTGGCTGAAAAAGAATAGAATCAAGGTAATGGCCCAGTCAAAATCCAGACCTCAACTCAACTAAAATGCTGTGGCAGGACCTTGAGAGAGCTAAACAAATGCTCACAAACCTCAGTGAACTAAAGCTACAGTGTAAAGAAGAGTGAGACAATTCCTGCACAATGATCTGAGAGACTGATAAAGTCATAAAGTCAGTATGTCACTCTGGACAAGGGCGAATGCTAAATGCCGCAAATGTAAATGTATTGAATCATAAGGTGTACTTTTTTCACACTTTAATTTTTTAACATTTTAGCTTGAATCTTGTAAAAAAAATTCTAATAATGGCATTGTGTAATACATCAGATGAGTTTTTATTATGTCCTATTAAGTAAAAGCATAGGATTCAAATAGGGTGAACTTTTAATTTCACTCAACTGTATAGAACCTATTATAATAACAATTGATTCTATAGTACCTTTATGCACCATATGATTAAAAGCTAAGATGCTTAAATTTTTCCCCCTAACTCTCTACATCAGTGGCAGGCAAAAAACAATATTATTCTAAAGCATGGTGTTCCAGAGTGCCTGTAATAATAATAATAATAATAATAATAATAATAATAATACAGTGGAACCCGGTTATTTCGATGTCCTAGGGGGTCGCCAAAAAGCATCGAGGTAACCGATGATCGAGATAAACGAAAATCAAAATGGCGGCAATATATTAACGTGCTTGAAATTTCTTTATGTACATAATGTGCGTTAATAAATGAGAATGTGCATGCACGTGTTTTTGAAGGGTTTTTTTACACAACAGCGTTGCCGCGATTTGTTTGATGAAGGCATGCTATAAAAATACATACAGTACATGTTTATCTGTCAGGTATCCACCTGCCATGCCCCCTTCGGCCCCCTTCAGCCCCCTTCGGCGTGTCAGGTGCTTTCTCGGCCGCTTTCTCTGAAGCTCCCGGCTTCAATCGCGCACATATGGTGCTCGTTTAGCATCATCACCAGCTCCTATTTAAACTTCCACACTCTCACCGTCCGTTATTGTTGGTATGTGTTGGTTCACGGCGGTCGTTGTTATCTGTACCTTATCTTATCGTTGTGTATCCCGGTACGTGCCTTCCCACCGGCACTCTCTCAACGGCTGCTCTTTTCTTCCCAAAGCCGCGCCGCGCCCCTACTAACACTACGAACACCAGCACTAACTAACAGCTGAGATTCACCAGTATACAATACAACACCTGTAGCAGCTGTAAGCCTTGATTTTTTCGTCACTTCCGCGAGTTCTTTTGCGGCTGCACCGAGATAACCGATGTTAAATGGCAAATTTTCCCCCCCTTGTGCTCGAGATATTAGGGTTCGGCGACATAACCGATAAAAAATGCTTAGAAAAAGCGAGAATTTTGGCGGTTCCACTTCAAAAACGTCGACTTAATAGGGTTGTCGAGTTAACCAAGGGCGAGATAACCAGGTTCCACTGTATTGATAATAATTTACAGTCAGAGCTGTGTCAGATTTGGAGCCTTTTTTGTAGCGTGTAACAAGATCACTGGTTTCGTGCTGGAAGAAAAACAGACAGTAGTTCCCCAAGTAGAGCTTTCTTTATTTTACTTTCCCCTTCGCCCCGGCTCTTTCCTTTCCAGTACTTACACCGGGGCTCCCACACTCTCAAGTTTTTAAACACCTTTCCTCAGCATCTGCCCGAACCCACTCACGGATCTTTAACCCTAACCCTTTCCTTGGCACCCGCCCACGCTTCTTCGTAGCGTGCCTTCTTTTTTAAGCACGCCCAAAAACATTCGCGGACCGCCACACCTTTCTCCCAGCTTCTGCCTATGCTCAGTCAGTGTTCAGAGACCCTTCTGCTTTCCTCTGCTTGTTGTGTCTCTCTCCCCCTAAAGCCGGTGTCTTTCTCGTTTTTATTGGCATCACCAGACTGAAACAGAGCAAACTTGAGTAGTCTAATCTTCTACAGGTGTAGTCTTACCACTTGTTTCATCCGGCTCTGACACATATCACCAATGCCTGACTGAGGCCAGGAAATTGTCTGGCCAGAGCTGACCAGAAGCACCAGAGGCAGAAGCTGTTGGGAAGTGGCCATGCTAATGAGCAGTAAAAAAAAAAAAAAAAAAAGATGCCACCACAGCTAAGCGGCAATCAAAACATGTTAAGTTTGTATCTGCTCATAAATAAAAAATAATGGCTGATTTTGCAAAATGTAGTTAAGTGCAAAATAAGATATTTCACTTTAAAATGTAGTGAAGTTAACGATAAAGTTTTCCCAAACGAAAGCACTTGAGTAAAGTACAGATACATGAAAAAACTACTTAAGTACAGTAGTGAATTACATTTACTTCTTTACTGTGCACCACTGCTAATCATCAGCTACAGGTGTAGGCGCTCGTTTTGTCTGTCTCTGACCCACACTCGCAAACCGCTGCCAAATACAATATGACATCTTAAGAAATTAAAACATCATTATACTTTAGCCTTACAAATTTAGTCTAGATCCACATCAGGCCCATGGTAGTTATTTTGCAAGCTAACATTAAGTAGGCTCACCTTTTAGGTCCTGTGCTATGCTCTGATTCTGTTGAACGAGCACAGTTACACTGTTGTATAAGGGATCAGGTCGGTGATGCATGGACAGACCCATACAAGATTAGAGACAGAGGTGACAGAGCAAGCTTTCCAGCTAGCCCTAGATAAAGTACTTGTTAAAGGTAGTTCTTGTTTTGTGCTTTCACATAGAACTTAGAAATGTCAGTCATGTTGATGCATATTTAATACAGAGAAAAACTCTAATACTTATTGAAATGTATATGATGATAGATATTTGATGCTTAGGCACTTATCCAGGGCCTTTGGATTTTATCCCAAACCATAGTAATCATTGATAGGAGACGGAAACATGACTGTAGAAGCATATTTGAACAAGACAGTGATTTCATACTTTCAAATTAACAAAGAAGTATTTGCAGGAACACCGAAGGAATGGTTTGCAATGGTTGTATCATATTTATCTGATAATTTTTAACAATGAAAATTTTTTTACAAAACCATTTCATGATTGCACCTTGCATTAACTTGTCAGGTTGACAAAAGGAGGATTAAAAAGCCCCAAATCAAAATGTTGTCACTTGTACGTATACATAGATATAACATATCACAGATTCCAAGATAAATTACTGTATATCTCCAGTATCCAAGACTATAATAGCATAGACACCACCACCACCAAAAATAAATAAATAAATAAATAAAAAATCATAAACATCTAAGTTAGAAAATTGGATAATGTAATGATGAGGAATGATATCTAATTCTATTGTATTACTTGCAGAATGCATGTAATTGTCAATAAAAACAACTAGTCAAAGCAGCTTACGTAACTTGCATATTGAACCCAGCTCATTTTTCTTTGTTTGTAACACAACATATTGTTTCTTGGTTTAATAATTTTTTACTGGCTTTTCAACAGTAATTGCAAATTAACTCATTCATCTCCAGAAGCATCATTAACCTGATCAGTGTCACAGTGGATCTGGAAATTATCCCAGGCCATTTAGTGTAGCCAGTCCTCCTACACAAATGTTTTAAAACAATAGAAGAAAAACAAAGAACCCACATGAAACCCACATGCTCAGTGGAAGAACATGCACAGAAGCACCAAACAGACAGTAACCTGGATTTAGGATTAAATCTGGAGCCCTGTATGTTTGAGGCAGCAATTCTACAGTTCTGCGAGTAATTTACAAATTTTTAAACAAATTTTCCTATTTAAAAATACTTTCTTTGTAATAAGGAACTGTTCATGAGGCATGTTTTTATTTGTTCTGCTACTTAGCAACACTCTAAAAGTACTCTCTGGGTCAAAATAAAATAAGCACCTAATGCAGCATTTCCCTACCAATAATGTGCTTTTTCATTAATTTTTATAATGTAATAAGTTTAATAAATATATGTAATTTTTTTTTTATAATTTTATTATAATTACAATTGTAATTTTTAAACTCCCTTATTACTGTAAAATGTAATAAACCAGTCTGATAATTTAATAAACCATTTAATAAACCATTTTGTAATCACTGAAATAAATATTTATATGCATAATATAATCTATAATCAATAGTAATTAATTTGTTTATTTATTACATTTGTGGCAACTCTAGAAAAACCCAAACAGAATCTAATTTATACATTTAAAAATGTGCTTCATTCTATTTTATTTTATGCTATTCAATATTAGATATGGCTGTTCAGGTATTTAAATGCTTGGAAGAAGTCTGCAAATTTTAGTCTGAATACTTCTAACCCTCTTCCTTTATAGGAGATTTATAAACTAGATCTAGGAAGAGGTTTTTGATTCTGAAAACCATTTGTTTTAGTCCAAGTGCTGACATTTTCTCAATTACTATCTGTGGGTTGTGTGTACTCCATGCTTAGCTAAAGATCATTCTAACATATGAGTTTTATTTTCTAAGTGCAAGAGGGCTCGGAAAATTATGAATGTGATTGCAATAATTGTGGACTGATGCATAGTGTTTAGGGTCCAGTGGGAGTGGGAGGAGTGCTCTTAGTTGAGCTATGATCACATGAGTGAGTACAACCGGGTGGTAGTCATTGAGGCACGACACTGTAGATTTTCTTAGATGAAAAAATTTTGATAGGCACATTCCTTGAGTTTGTGGCTTGGGCTTCCATCTGGTCCACTAGGTTTGTGGGATTAAGGAAAACCTCAAGGAAGGCCTTCATCACGTTTAGAAAGAGACAACATATAATGTAAGTGGTCTTCAGTACCACTCACATTATATTAATTCTTTACCATAAACTGTTTCCATGCCATTTTTGCACATCTTTTCTGAACTGCTGCTATTGCTATTTTGCATGAAGTTTTGTTTACATTTTTGTTACTGTTTACTTTATGTCTCTTATACACCACAGTGTGTAATATACAACAGGTTTACTGGCGGAGCTATTTTGTATTTTGTGTTTTGTGTATTTGTCTTGCACTGTCCTGTTTTGCCTTGCACTGTCCTGTTTTGTCTTGCACTGTCTTGTGTTGTCTTTGCACTGTTTGCACCAGGTTGCACACGATGCACTTTATGTGGCGAGGACACTTACTAGTCCTTAGCCCTGTGTTTTCTGTGATTGTTGTTGTATGTAGCACCAGGGTTCAGGGGGAACGTTGTTTAATTTCACTGTGTACTGCGTCAGCTATATATGGTTGAAATGACAATAAAAGCTTTACGACCTTTTGACTTGACGAACAATTTGTGACTTGGTGTAGCAGTAAACTTGACAACCTTTCTGGAAATGGTTGCTTTAAAGCATGCATAGAATTAATTCATTGTGTCTGGTAGAGATTTGTAAACTATATCACTCTGTCTTACAATCTGGATGCTTCATCACAGTCTTCAAGCAGTGAATGGATTTGACCATTTAGCCAGAGCCCCTGTCAGGACAAATACTGTAGTGGTTGGCCAAGTACAACATTATCCAAACACTTAATGATAAATCCAGGAATAGATGCTGCATATTGCTTGAGTTTAGCATGTACCACCCTCCTTTTAACAATCAAAGCATTCTTGAGCTGAGCTTGCCACCTCTGGTAAAACTTTGATGCTTTGTGCTTTGTGGTTGGATCCTGTTTTTGCACTGATTAGTATAAGGGGATTAGCAACACATTGCTGTGATCTGAATGGCTCCTTGTGTAACAAGGAACAGCTTTGTAGGCTTTTTAGTGTAAACAGAGTCCAGTGTGCTCTCCCCCTTTGTAGGCACAGTTAAAAACTAGTAAAACATTGGTTGCATGTTTTTGAGATTCACTTGATTGATATCTCCAGAAATAATGAAAAAACCCTTCACAGAAACACAGTGTGCAGTTAATGCTTATTAAACATAGTAGCAATAGACTTAACATATATACAGTGCCCTCCACAATTATTGGCACCCCTGTTTAAGATGTGGTCGTGGACTTCTAAAAATTCTCCTTTTTTTTAAAACAACATAGAACCCAAATGCAAAAAAAGAGAAAAATCCAACCTTTCATTTAAGTACATAACTTTGGTGGTAAAAAAAAAATCATTTAGAAAAAAAAAACCAACTTGAAATCATATGTCCCACAATTATTGGCACCCCTAACAATTCCTCTGAAAAATTTAATTGTTTTTTTTTAATATATATTTTTCTGTAGTTGCTAAGGTTGGTCAGGGTATCTAGGGACTTTTAATTAGTAAATCATGATCTCCTGTTTCCCTCGGGTATAAATATGACGTGACACAGAGGCCTAATTCTCTTACCCATTTGTCAACATGGCAAAGACAAGAGAACACACCATTCAAGTAAGGCAGATGTGTGTTGACCTTCATAAGTCAGGCAATGGCTACAAGAAAATAGCCACTCGCCTTAACTTGCCGGTATCTCCAGTCAGAGGAATCATTAAGAAGTTTAAAACAACTGGAACAGTGACAAACAGTGACAAATAGTCACTTCTGGAATATAGTCTATATTTTGTATAGTTTTTACAGTTTTCTTGTACAGTACTGTATAATCTAGTATACAGTAGGTTTACTGGTCGGCGCTATATAGGGTTTTATGTCTTGTCTTGTGTCGTCTGTCTGCACTGTCTGTCTGCACTGTTTGCACCAGGTTGCACTCGATGCACTTTATGTAACTTGTGTTTTAGCTTAATGTTGTTTTGTCTGTTTGTTGTTTAGTGTAGCACCAGGTGTTCTGGAGAAACGTTGTCTCATTTTTACTGTGTACCACTGTGTATAGTAGAAATGACAATAAAAGCCTCTTGACTCTTGACTCTTGAAACAAGGCTGGAAGAGGTCCCAAGTTTATCTTGCCACAACGCACAGTGAGGAGGATGGTAAAAGAAGTAAAAAAATTTCCCAAGCTCACCGTCACAGAATTGCATCAAAGAGTGGCATCTTGGGGTCACAGAGTCACCAAAACAACCATCAGACGCTCTCTACATGCCAACAAGCTGTTTGGGAGGCATGCAAGGAAAAAGCCTTTTCTCACTAACACTCACAAACGTAAACGTCTGGAGTTTGCTAAGCGGTACTGGGACTTCAACTGGGATCGTGTGCTTTGGTCAGATGAGACTAAGATTGAGCTTTTTTGGCAACAAACACTCTAAGTGGGTCTGGCGTAAAACAAAAGATGAGTATGCCGAAAAGCACCTCATGCCCACCGTGAAGTATGGTGGAGGATCTGTGATGCTGTGGGCCTGTTTCTCTTCCAAAGGCCCTGGGAACCTTGTTAGGGTGCATGGCATTATGAACGCTTTGAAGTACCAGGATATTTTAAATAAAAACCTGATGGCCTCTGCCAGAAAGCTGAAGATGGGTCGTCATTGGGTCTTTCAGCAGGATAATGATCCAAAACATGTGGCAAAATCTACACAAAAGTGGTTCAGCAGTCACAAACTCAAGGTCCTCCCATGGCCATCTCAGTCCCAGACCTCAACCCAATCAAAAACCTGTGGGGCGAGCTAAAGAGAAGAGTGCATAAGAGAGGACCCAGGACACTGGATGATCTAGAAAGATTGTGCAAAGAAGAATGGTCAAAAATCCCTCTCTCTGTGTTCTCCAATCTTGTGAAATGTTATAGGAGGAGATTAAGTGCTGTCTTGTTGGCAAAAGGAGGTTGTACAAAGTATTAACATCAGGGGTGCCAATAATTGTGGCACACATGATTTCAAGTTTTTTTTTTTTTTTCTAAATGTGTGATTTTTTTACCACCAAAGTAATGTACTTAAATAAAAGGTTGGATTTTTCTCTTTTTTTGCATTTGGGTTCTATGTTGTTTTAAAAAAAAGGAGAATTTTTAGAAGTCCACGACCACATCTTAAACAGGGGTGCCAATAATTGTGGAGGGCACTGTATATATGTTAAGTCTATTGCTACTATGTTTAATAAGCATTAACTGCACACTGTGTTTCTGTGAAGGGTTTTTTCATTATTTCTGGAGATATCAATCAAGTGAATCTCAAAAACATGCAACCAATGTTTTACTAGTTTTTAACTGTGCCTACAAAGGGGGAGAGCACACTGGACTCTGTTTACACTAAAAAGCCTACAAAGCTGTTCCTTGTTACACACTTTAGCCATTCAGATCACATCAATGTGTTGCTAATCCCCTTATACTAATCAGTGCAAAAACAGGATCCAACCACAAAGCATCAAAGTTTTACCAGAGGTGGCAAGCTCAGCTCAAGAATGCTTGATTGTTAAAAGGAGGGTGGTACATGCTAAACTCAAGCAATATGCAGCATCTATTCCTGGATTTATCATTAAGTGTTTGGATAATGTTGTACTTGGCCAACCACTACAGTATTTGTCCTGACAGGGGCTCTGGCTAAATGGTCAAATCCATTCACTGCTTGAAGACTGTGATGAAGCATCCAGATTGTAAGACAGAGTGATATAGTTTACAAATCTCTACCAGACACAATGAATTAATTCTATGCATGCTTTAAAGCAACCATTTCCAGAAAGGTTGTCAAGTTTACTGCTACACCAAGTCACAAATTGTTCAAGTCAAGTCAAAAGGTCGTAAAGCTTTTATTGTCATTTCAACCATATATAGCTGACGCAGTACACAGTGAAATTAAACAACGTTCCCCCTGAACCCTGGTTTTTTTTTTTCTAAATGTGTGATTTTTTTACCACCAAAGTAATGTACTTAAATAAAAGGTTGGATTTTTCTCTTTTTTTGCATTTGGGTTCTATGTTGTTTTAAAAAAAAGGAGAATTTTTAGAAGTCCACGACCACATCTTAAACAGGGGTGCCAATAATTGTGGAGGGCACTGTAGCTGCAACATTGATTACTGTCAACTTTTTAGGCAAGTAATAACAAAATCCCCCAAAATAATGAAATAATAAGTAAAGCAACAAACATGTGTGTATTTATATATATATATATATATATATATATTATATATATATATATATATATATATATATATATATATATATAAATATATGTCAGGATCTTCCAAGCACACGGTGCGCACTTTCAGGTCGGTGGCCATATTGACCTTTTTTCCTGCGCCTCCCTGTATTTAAGGACACCCAAGATGTTTACTCTGGGCCAGATTATTTTACCGGCTCCCTAGCCCCTGAGATTATTTTTGCCACTTTGTCTGCTTTGGTTTCCTGTTCCTGATCCTGTTCCTAATTCTGTTCCTGACCGCTGTTCTGCTCTGGTTCTGGTTTTGAACTCTGGACTGTTTTTGGTTTGTGTTTTGCTCTGCACTTTATTGCTCAGTTTGCCGGTTTATGGATTTTTTGGACTGTTTGGGATTTTGGTTTTGGTTCTCCCTGCTTTGCTCTGTCTGCCTGTTCTGTTTAAGGACTTATTTTTTTAGGCCTCTGTTCTGGCTTTTTGACTTGTTATAAGACTGTGTTTTTGCCTTGCTCCCGTTGCTCTGCCTGTCGGCTAGTTTTGATCTTATTGCTCTTCATTAAAAACTGTTTTCATCATATACCTGCTTCCATCCTGCATTTGGGTCCTTCTCTGCCATTCACCCACATTCACATTCATGTGGAGAGAGAGAGAGGAGAGAGAGAGAGAGAGAGAGAGAGAGAGAGAGAGAGAGAGAGAAAATTACTGTCAACATTTTTGTCAAGAAATAATCTAATGATCAGTAAATATTCCACATTTGCAGAACAGTAACTATTAATGATTTTCTGTTTGTGTGCAAACAAACAAGCTTGTCCAGATGATCAGCCAAATTGTTACTTTAGTTAAAATCATGCAGCCCGTCCACATTTCTTTTTGAGTATTCAGTCTTAGTAGATCTATTTTAATATACAGTGACCAAACTTTAGGTAAAAATAGTGACTGACAGAGAAAACAGAGCAAACTGAATTTTGCAAATAAGTATATTGAATTATTTGTCACATATTGTAATTCACCTATTTTCAAAGTGACTTTCATGTGTTTTTTTTTTTTTTTTTTTTTTTTTTTTGCATGAGACTTTTACACATTGCTTACCGTTTGGAAATTATTTGCTTACAAACTTGTTTGATGAGGTAAGCAGAGAACCAAATGCAGTTTAATGGCTTATCATTAGTACATTGTTGGATGGTCAAGGTAGCAGGAAGTTTTCATATTTCCCATATTTTACAGAAATGTTCTGTTCAAACTTTTAAACAAAATTCTTCTAATGCAGGCTTCTTTTATTCTTTGTGTTTGTCTTTCAGACTTTTCCAAAGTCAAAGCCTTGTGATTAAGGAATTGACTTGCCCCTTATGTAAAAACAGCATGGAGTGATTTTTTGCTTAAGAACCCTTAGGTCTTTATAGTGTTTTACACTGAAATCAACTGGGCATTGTGAGTCAAGCTGCTGCCCTGTCAGTTGCTAGAGTGGGTGCTTAACTTGATAAGGCATAGGGATTTTAAAGTGAAATGAATCATGTGGGGCTTAGTAATGCCAATGTCCCATCGAAATTTTGTTTAGTATAGCTGGTCAAACTACATAAGAAATGTTTAAAGAGTTTGTTTTATAATGTTAAATGCTTGTCTATTTATACTTTACTTTTGGTTTTCAAGATAAAGATGTCCCTGGAACATGGTAGTATTGCATTTTTAGACTATTTTGTGAAAAATTCATTTGCCAAAAGATTAACCTATTACAAATTATTAAAATACTGCATTAACTTGGAGTGGCATGCTGGCACAATATGCAATGTTGCCACATCATAGCTCCCGAACTCTCTATGTCCCCATGGCCTTTCTCTGGGTTTCCAGTTTCCACCAAATTATAGCTACTAGCTATAATTTGCCTCATGGGTGTGAATTTGTAATTTAACATATGCATCTTGTTTCTAAAGACAGATGAATCACTGTATTAGTTTAACACAAAGCATTCTAGCCTTTATTCAATTTTATATTCTATCCTTGGTATAGAAGAAATTTTTTAGCAGCAAACAGATCCAAAATAGAAGGCAAAAAGGTAGTAAAAAAAGTCAGTGGTCAATGTGCAGAAAACAGTATGAGTTTAAAACAAGAACAAGCAACAAGAAATAAAAGGAAATAAAAAAAAAAATGGAAACAGATGACATAGTCCCTTTACATTATTCCAGCCACTGTGGACAATATGTCCCCACTGTCCCTGCATTTGGAAGTAAGTGTTGTCTATTTCCTGAAACAAGGAAGAGCTTCCTGGGGTCAGGTTTTGATATAGGCTTGGTCGGTCACACTTTTTTTAGTCTTTGGCATAAGCAGGTTGTAAAGGGCACAGTTGTGGTAAGCTGGTGGAGGGAGTGTACCTCCCCCATCTCAGACTGTGGCTTTCCCTGCGAGGCTACCCTGTTAAGCTCTGTTTAAAGCTTGACTTAAGAGGCTTCATTGACAACCTCTGGCTGGAGCTTGGGTTGGGAGTCTACCTCTTTAGGGTGGAGCTTATTGTGGATGGTGGCTACAACTGCCACTTTAGTAAACTTGGCAAATTAGGTCACCATGTTAGGATGGAGCTCACTGTAGATAATGGCTATGTCCACTGCTTCCGTGAGCTGAAGTTAAAGCTCCTTGTGAGCTCTGAATGCCCCATTCACCTCTGTTTGGAACTTGACTTAATAGGCTGCCCTGCTAATCTCTGGCCAGAGCTTGGGTTTGGAGGCTGCCTCATTGGTCTCACTGGGCAAAGACAGCCCTTGGGAGGTTGCTTTGTTGACTTTAAGCTCAGACAGGTCTTGGGAGACCTTGGGAGGCCCTTGCATGACTAGAACAGAGAGATTACCATGTCAACCTCTGGCATGGAGCTGGGTTAAGAGGGTCTCCTTATGAGCCCCTGGCATGAGCAAGGTTTGGGGGGGGATCCTCTTGTCAGCCTTGTGCTGGTGCATTTATTGGGGGTTTGCCACATCAGCTCCTTCAGTGAGCTTAGCTGCTGGGGTTAGCAGGTTGACCACAGGGTAAGCTCTGCAACTAAGGTCACAATGTTGACCTCAGGAAGAAGTTCATTTTGGATGATGGCTATGTCCCCTGCTTCAGTGAGCTTGACAGCAAAGGTTTTCATGTTGACCTTGAGTTGGAGTTCTTTGTGAACTTTGTGTTTCCTTCCCTCATAGAACACATGGAATGGTACAGCAGGCTCATCTGTCAGGGTATTCTTTCCAAAAAAATATTTAGATCATGCATAGATCATGCTCAAAGAGTTCTTTGCCATGAGGTGCCATGTTAAAAATCCAGTGGTCAGTATGAGAGAATTGTACTAAAAGCACCAAATTTTAACTGGCATAATAACACACATTTGAATGTATACACAACTTTGTATGGTCCTATCAAGCAAACATACACACATACATTATGAATCAGACATGTGGCTTTGCATGGTTTAACAATGTACAGCTGTTATCAGGGTGTACTCACTTTTGTTTCCAGCTGCTTTGATATTATGGCTGTTACTTATGCTTAAAAAGAACATATTCATTTTTTATCACCACATTATCTTTGTAAAGCTGCTTTGAGACAATGTTCATTGTTAAAAGCGCTATACAAATAAAAATGAATTTAATTTAATTTAATTGAATAAAAGCCTACTTGACCTGACTGGACTGGACTGGACAGGACTGGACTGGATTAGACTGGAATCTGCTAAATGTAAAAATATAAGCTTGAATTGGCCTTAACAAGAGATCATTGGCCAGGAAATTTGCAAGAATTAAACAAAAAATGTAGCTCTCTCTATGCTTTGTTGATAAAGAGACCCTTGAGAGGTTGCACTAGGTGTGGGAGGTAATCTGTGATAATTAATTATAAATCTTCTAAGAAAACAGAACACTTAGAAGATATTTTTTGGAAATTCTGGACACTATGACAAGTTAATATATTATATGTTAATTTTACATAAAACATGTAATTGCTATCATTATTTTACCTTTATGTACACTTTAGAAATTTCCTTATTTCTAGCAATTTCTTCAAACAGATCACTGCAGCAAAGTTAAATAAGTAAATAGGGGCACACAAGGTCACATAATTGCATTTTATTAATTCTTGCTAATGTTCTGCACAGAAATTTAATGGACAATGATGCTGTCAGCCATCCAGTGTGCCAGTCTCTGCCTAGACACCAAACACCAGTTTATCTTCTATTTTGTGAGATTGACAATTGAAATGCTAATAAAATGACCAGCATCTGGCCTAAATAGCACCATTGTGCATGAATTAGGAACAGCACAGTTAGCAACTTCATAGACTAGAACAGTATCAAACAGTATCAATACAGCAATGTCAGAAATTGTGGGTTTTAGCAAAAAAGGTCTCCTTAAAAACTTTCTTAGGCACACTTTGTTTCAGTTCATCATTCTATGGCTATCAGACACAAAAAGTGTTCCAGGTAGAGACAATATAGTACTATAATATATAACGAACAATTAATATTGCTTGCCACAATTCTTCACTGTCTTCCTCATTTATCTTGGCTTTTCAGTGCCCCTGTGGCAATTTACTTGCCTCTCCACATCCTTGTCCTAGTCACATTGAAAGAAGAAAATGTGCTAAGAATTGTTAAGGAAAAGGGAAAACAAATTAATTACATGCAGTGCCATTGCAAGTGTGGGATTTTGCTAAAATAGATTTTTTTCTAAGTTCATAGTAGAAAACATACACTGTTCAACGATGTAAATAATGTGAATTATTTTTATTGGACTTTAATTGCAGGAGTACAAAAAAACAGTAAATCGCATTATCTTTAGTTCTTTGTGGAAACACTTGTTATACTGCTCTTCTTATTTAAGAACACCCCACCTTCTCTTTCCCACTTTTTACTTCAATTTCTTACTCACTATAACTTTCATAATGAACAAAAAAGAAAATGCATTTGTATATTGCAGGTGTTTTAAAATTTTTATAGTTCTGAAATCATTCTCAGCATAAGGGCTCAAGACATCTTGGTTTAAGTTATAATAATAATAATAATAATAATAATAATAATAATAATAATAATAATAATATTATTATTATTATTATTATTAACATATCTTAATGTAGATGTCATAAATCTATATTGTTTTAAATGTATCACTGCATTCATTTTTATTATATTTGTTTTTGTTATTGCTAATAAAGCCAGACTCACTGTAACAAGCTATTATTAAGCATTCATAAGACCAAGGTGTCTAATTACACATTATTATATTAAAAGAAATATGGTAAACAAAATACAAATGTACTAAAAAGATTAAATAAACATTTTGCTTGACAAATAGAAGCTTTTAAAATATTTATGAGAATAAAATTTAAATATTTACACACTATAATAAAGTTTATACTATTTCTTTCTCCACTTTGTTTTATATTAGTGCATAAAATTCATATTTAGAAATTAATATTAACTATTTAAATTTATATTTATAATACAGTGGTCCCCCGGTTATTGAACTTAATTCGTCCCTTAAAACCGTTCAAAATCCGATATGTTCGAAAACCGGACCTAATTATCCCATAAGAAATAATGGAAAACCAATTAATCCATTCCCAAACTCTACCAATACCCAATAATTAATTTTTTTTTCCTGTTTTTAGCCGTATTAATAGTCAGGAATCCCCCTGCCACGCCCCCTATGGTGGCTGTCATGGTGCTTCAGGGAATGCCCTGTTCCATCGCTCATGCGTGCCCCGCCCACATTGAGCTCATCGCAATCGGGCTTCCTCCGTAAAGCACTGTGGATATTATTTATGGACTGCCTTTTGCCGGATTATCCCGATCTCTGCGGGTATTTTGTGTTGGCTCGGTAAAAGTATAAATTAACAACTTTACAAGAGTAAGAAACAAAATGATTACTGTACTTACCGCTAAATATCACTAATATTGTTCACAAACAGAAGTTGCGATAGATGCTTACTCAGCGATGGTTAAAGCGGAAGCAGTTTCTTCCCCTCGCGCTGGGTTGGGCAGCGTGGGTGGCTTTCGATAACTGGAACTTTGTTCGTTCACCGGACCGAAATTTCGTTCGGAAAACCATTCGCTAACCGGAATGTTCGATAGCCGAGCCGTTCGATGACCAGGGGACCACTGTATATGTTATAATGATTACTCAGCATTCTCTCAGAATAATTGATCATATACAGGGCATTCAGAATATATTCAGACTCCTTTCACTTTATTTTATTTTATGTTGCAGCCTGATACTATCATTCAAATTAATTTCAAAATACAAATATACAAATATTTAAAAATTGAGAACTGAAATATCACATGTACATAAGTATTCAGACCCTTTGCAACAACACTATTACTCAGGTGCCAATTCACAAAACACCATAACACAAAATTAGCTCAGGTGCCTGATTTCTCTTGATCGTTGCTGAGATGTTTCTACACCTTGATTGGAGTTTACCTTTGGTAAATTTAATTGATTGCAAATGATTAGGAAAGGCACACGACTCTCTACAGAAGGCCTCACAGTTTACAATGCATATCAGAGCAAAATTTATAAAATGAGGTCAAAGAACTGCCTGGTGAGCTCAGAGACAGGATTGTTGCAATGCACATATCTGGAGAATGCTGCGAAAACATTTCTGTTGCACTCAAGATTACCATCAACACAGTGGCCTCCAATTCTCAAATGGAATAAGTCCATATTGGTCAAACTGGACAATCGTGGGGAAAGGGCCTTTGCAAGAGAGGTGACCATGAACCTGATGGTCACTCTGACTAAGCTCTAGAAATCCTGTGTGGAGATGAGCCAAAGTCCCAGAAGCACAACCATCACTGCAAGCCCTCCACTGATCTGTGTTTTATGGCAGAATGGCTGGACAGAAGCCTCTCCTCCGTGCAAAACACATAAAAGCCTGCTTGAAAACTGCGAGGAATAAGATTCTCTGGTCTGAGAACGCCAAGATTGAAAGGTTTGCCAAAATTCTAAATGTTATATCTGGAGGAAACTAGGCACCATCCAAACAGTGAAGCATATTAGTGGCAGCATTATGTACAGAGCAAAGTACAGCGATATCCTCAATAAAATCTGCTCCATAGCACTAAGGACCTCAGTCTGGGCCAAAGGTTCACCTTCCAACATGACAACGACCCTAAGCACACGGGCAAGACAACAAAGGAATGGCTTAGGACATCTCTGTGAGTGTCCTAGAGTGGCTATGCCAGAGACCTGACTTGAATTCTACTGAACATCTCTGGAGAGACCTGTGAATAGCTGTTCACCGACGGCCCCCAACCAGAAAATCCCCCAATCCAGGTGTGCAAAGCTGGTTGCATCATACCCAAAAAGCCTCAAGGCTGTAATTGGCTGTAGTTTATAATTTTCAATACATTTACAAATCAGTACTAGAATTGTTATCACTTTGTCATTATGGAGTAATGAGAGTAGATTAATGGAAAAAAAAATTTGAATGATCATAGTAGCAGTCTGCAACATGACAAAACTGGAAAAAAATGAAGGGGGTCTGTAGCTTGTTTTTATATGGAATTGTAATATTTTCCTCCTTTGCTCCATAATATGATGGCAAATTGTACCAAGAAAGTACTGTCATGTGACTTCAAATATATGTGAAATACATTACACGTGCACTACAATTTTGATGCTACATCATAAATAACTTTGTCTTTACATCAGACACTAAAAGCCTCTCTGAAACATTAAACAGAGAATTGTCTTCACCTGTATTTTGTTCTCTTTTTCTTGCTCATTTTGTTTTACTTTATTTTTATATTTCTATCCTTGACAGCAGACATAGGTGTGTGGAGATAAAACTACTTTTGCCTTATCTGGGCCTCTCATGTTTCAACCTCTGTTGCACTGTTACCATTACTCGCCCCCGTCATGTGAAGTGAATGCTCCAGAAATCAATACACTTGAGAGCTGGTTAGAGCTCCTTCATCTTTGGCAGTTGATGATTTGAATGGATGAATAATTCATCCTTTTAGAAAGCAGCCAGGGAGGAGATGGTGAAAGAAGTACTTCACCTTATCGCTCTTCATCTTAGAGACTGTGCAGTAATGCAATTCTGAACATTTAGCACTTAATGGTGTGGCGGTGAAGGAACATGATCTCGGCTCATTAGGGCCATCTTTAACCGTCACACACAAAGACAGTGTCCCCTCATTCCAATGTAAGGACACTAGTAGGGGACATGAAACATGAGTATAGAGAGAAAAGACTATTGTTTAAAGCCTGAATGTGGCTTTAGGGAGCAGGCCTAATGGGTATTTTTGTGTGAACTGTAAACACACATCTGATTGCTTCCAAAACAAAACACTTCATTAGTCAGAGGAGCTCTAACAAATGGCTTCAAAGTACATTGTATGCAGCCCCTTTCTATCTTTTTTAATGAATAATATAGATCTACTGCTGATGTAAGAAGTATTTAAATCAAGAAAATTACTCTCTTACTGGATTTTCACTTAATTTACAAAAATAGGGCCAGTTCTTGGCAATACAGCATAAATTAAATGAAGCCACAAAATTTTATGCTAAGAAAAAAAAAAATTCTTATATTGGTCCACAATTATGCATGTGAACCTATCTTTACTTCTGAGTGATTGTACCTCTCTAAGATGCTCTTTTTATACCCAATCATGTTACTGACCTGTTGCCAATTAACCTATGTAAATGCAAAACTATAAATGGTTTATGGTTTATGACTGAACTTTCCTCACGATGTGTTTTAAAAAGTACAGATTTGAAGGTTGTAGCTCAGAACAACTTTGAGGTTTGAAGTGAAGGTTGTTTTAATCCAAATATGTTAGGTCCGGCCTTGAACTTTGATGATCATAGAGAAATGAACAGTGATTACTGTGTATCATTTACAATAATTGACAGGCAGTTTAATCTGTGATGATCCCTGGGAAAATGTTCCCTGATGAACAATTAAACAGGTTCACTGGGCTGTGCTACATATGCACAATGGCTTTTTAATGAGCCTGGTCCAAACATTATGCTTGTTTTTCCACCATCACAATAGAGTATTGGAATCTCAATAAGCAAAAGATCCAGAAATGATTGCATTCTATCTGAATGTCAGGTGTCTACTGTAATATCAGTACAAGTTTTTCAAGTTAACACATAAAAGAGGTTAACTCTTTTATAGAAGGTATATGAACTCTTGTTAATGGAACTCAAGGTGCCTTCTGTTTTGTATGGGTAAAAAAAAGTTTCCTATGGGATAAAAAAGAGATTCCGCTTTCTATTGAATTTTTAGACCATACCAGTTGCTTTACCATGCATGCTTTCGGCCTTGTTAGTACGTCCTTTGCTAGACCGTACGTGCCAGGGGGATTTGGCTTTGGAGGCAGTGCATGGAACGGCCTGACGTGATGAGATGTGCTACAGTGAGCAGGGAAATGAAGATCACTGCGGAGGAGAGGTGGGGAGGATGGTGCTCATTTCTCACTCACCACTCTTTCTTTTTCCCTGCTTCCCCTCCCCAAAACCTCTTTATAATCTACCCCAATCGGAAAAGTCATCACTGTATTCGGTGGAGCGACATGGACTTATTCACCATCAACCCTACTGCCTTTGCTTCTTTTTTCCCAGCCTTCTGAATTTAATCTGTGAAGCTCAGCGTGTTCATGTTTTTTCACAAAATAAACAACCTTTAATAAAAACTTGGCTGCATTTGCCCTTCTATCATTTTGCACGATATCACTATTTGAAGACTAGAGTGCCTTGGAGACCTGTGATTGAAAAAAAAAAGAAATAATTTTTCATTCATTGAGCATATCCAAGGGATGTAAATAGTGTGATGATTGGGCTGTCACACATTTGTAAGGGATCAGGCCATGAGAGAGTCAGCTAACGTTTCCTATTGAAATGTGCCTATTCTAGAAGGAAATGGGAAATGATCATCAGAGATGACAGATAACTAAAGTGCTCATTAAGATTTTAACACATTCTCAAGTGAGGATGATGCAAGCATCCAAGGCCAAGTTTGCAAGGCATTATCTAGGCTGTGATCATATGACTCTCAGGAAGAGGATGTCAAGTCACGGAAACTTTGATGGCGGAAGCTTATTTTTGTGCCGTCGCAGACACATGATACCATCCATAACTCTGATTATAATGCAGAACATGAGTTTATAAGACAATACAGGGTTCTCTATACAAATTTGACTAGATATTATCAGGAATTTAGGATATTTAATAAAGTTCTAACTTAAAATACAGGGCTAGTTTGCAGGGGACAACATTCATGATTCCACTCAAGTGTCCACCAGTGAGTGAACAGTTAATTATCTCAACTCTAAAGAATAGACATTCGGTGTCACCCAGATGAGGAGAGCTTACTTTTTGAATCATTTCCCTGAAACCATCCTAGGGAGTTTTTCCTTGCCACTGTCAGACCGGCTTGTTCAGATATAAACTTGGAGACTAATTTATGAATAAAAGCTTTATATTCTAATCCATTTTTTTTTTAAGTTGCTTT
The DNA here is from genome assembly GCA_039877035.1 of Silurus lanzhouensis. Classification (NCBI taxonomy): domain Eukaryota; kingdom Metazoa; phylum Chordata; class Actinopteri; order Siluriformes; family Siluridae; genus Silurus; species Silurus lanzhouensis. Next base: position 1,689,562 of record JBCEWE010000473.1, read on the forward strand.
AGACATTGTTAAAAAAAAGCTATACAAATAAAACTAAACTGAAATGTATTGAATATGAGTGATATTTGAATGAGTCCAAATACTTAATGCTATTTTAAATTTCAGATGTCTGCTAGTTCATTCTCTCTTTGTTAAATATGACTGGAAATAATTTGAACATTATAAACAAATACCTCACAAAACTCCTGATATACAAAGACAGGTTAGGCAGTTTACATTGATAAATAATCCATGCTAGATTTGGTCCTTTGCCAATGGATTTCTTGTGGAAAATTTTAGAAGATATGAGGCACAGGGGGTTGTGTCACCTTATAAAGCAAGCAACTTGCTAATGACTTTTTCAGGAGCTAATTTTCTGCATTGAGGCACAGCCCATAAAAGGAGGTTATTTCATCCATCCAGGGATAGATAGAGATTTAACTGCCTTCTCTGTTTATTGTTTTCTACTGCAGAATTTTTATAAATTGTACACAGGATGCACATTTCAGTGATACTAGCATTGTGATTTATATTGCCCCTTGACATAGTGGCTCTCAAAAAATAGTTTGAATCAGAAAAATGAAATGTAGTAGAAAGCCGATCGACAGTAACAGTTGTGTGACATTAATTAGTTGACAGTGCAATATGCATGTTGTCTAGAATATAAGGATCATTTAATCCAGCACTAACCTGTGTTTATAAGAGCAGGTTATTCTCGGAATGCTGAGGCATGTTCTACCACTTCTTAATATGACTATTCTTCTCCCTATCAGTTTTATTATTTTGTATCATTACTGTATATAATTGTATTTTATGTAACTATACAACAATCATATTCATCATGTGTTTCATAAGTATGTAAAGAAGGAGGCACAGAAATAAGCACAGCTTGATTCAGCCTTAAATATGCCTGTGTCTGAAAATACTAAGGATGTAGCTCATCTTGCAAACTGCACTGGGGACCAACTGCTACATGCACACTGCTAGGAGCTCAAATTGGGGTTTAAAAGCTGCAGTAAAGTGGTGGACAAGGTTGGGAATAAAACCACCAAAAAGCTTTGGAGTGGAGAGGAAATTTTAACAAAAGAAAAAGACAACTAAACAAAGAGAAAAAGATTTATACATTGATATGTTTGATTATTTTTGATTATTAGATACGATTAGATTAGATACGATTAGATTAGATTAGATTAGATTAGATTATTTAAATGTATTGTCATTGTGCAGAGAACAAATACAGAGCCAATGAAATAAAGTACTGTAAAAAGAACAAGATAGTACGGTACAGTAACATTTCCCAGACTTTCCTTTGCCAACTGTGAGATCAACCCCATGGTCTCGATTCACTCTACAGAAAGTCAATAAAAGGCATCCTTGTAAGGTTTTTAAACCATTTGAACTGACTATTCTAGTTTTTGACCATTAGAAATTAGGAAGATGGTTAATGACGACATGCTCAAAGATTGTTGCTCACATAGTTATGCTTGTTCCAAGGAGGTCTGACATAATTACTGTGACTCAATGACCTATGATGTTTCTGAGAATCAATTGCTATTGCTGCCTGCTGAAGAATAGCTTACATATTGTTGTGAGATTGTCATGGATTGTTCTACACAGATACACTGAGGACTACTACCCTGAGGACACACATGCTTAATCCATCATCTAGTGGACAATTTAGCCTATATATTACACATTTAAAATGAATAATAATATAATATTATACAACAATAAACAATAATAATGCTAATGAAATCGAAAAAGTCCATTATGCTACAGTATATAGCTGTGGAATGTTAATGACTCATAATATTACTATCCAATGTAAACCAGTAGAGAATGGTTCCCATTTGAGTCCCTCTCGAAGTTTTTATCTCTTTTTTTTAGTCTCCCTATAATTGTTAAATTTTCTAAATACTAAATAAATAATTGAACTAGGGTTGCATTTTTTTAATTGCTTCCTAAATCGTCGCAGTACAAATTAACTTGGTTTATGATACTGTATACTGATATGTACAGTATATTGATTAAGTAATTTGATTGTTATATCCCCAAATAAAGTCTCTGTGGGCATTAAGGGTTTAACCACTGACTGGATATACGTGGAAAACAGGATATCCTTTTAACACTCACAGAGCCTCATTTATCAATCTTTTAGAAAGAATTTTCAGTTGCAGGTTAATGACACCACTTATTTTCATATAGTGACACCTACAAACCTCCCTAAAATGTGTTCATACAGCTGACAACAATGATCAGCATAAAGGCAATAATATTCAAATATATAATAATAAAATATTAAGAAATTGTTAAATGTTCCATCAGTTGAGGGATTAGTTTATGGCCTAAGGCTATGTGCAGACAGACCAGCCCATCCTCTGTTTACATTATGATATTATTAGGTTTTATTAGGTCTTCACTTAAAGGTTGTATTTGTTTGCATTTCTAATTTCTTTATTTTACATAATCAATAATGTCAAGAATATTAATATACTGGTTTTCATAAAAAGTTCCTTGTCCCTGACCTAATGAACAAGCATGAAGGTATGTTTTGTTGGGGACTCCAATGTACTTCTATTAGTCATGCTGGATATAGTCTTCTACTAAATGCTGTAAAAGTAATTATAAAATAAGCAATTAAAATGTAATAGTATATTCCACCTAGAGTGCATTCATTCAACGGGTTTACATTAATTAGGTTTCTTTTGTGCAAATTTACACACAGACCAGACCATATGTAGAATACAAACATTTTTAAAATTCATGGGATTCTCATAAATTTGTTGTGTAAATGCTTAGGCAAAAGCTTATGCATAATCTGTTTGTTTTCAGCATGATAAATGGGGCTTATTGTGTGGTTTGGAAGTCATTTTTTGTTAAAATAGGAGTGGCCATCTTGTGCATAGTCTGAGTCTATTTAATAGAGCTAGTGGACCCACCACATGCACAGTATATAAAACTTGTTGGACAATAGGTCCCCCTCTAATCTGCCCACATTTGAGATGAACACACTTCTTGTTATTGTTTCTCAACTCTTAGCATGGTTGGAGAAAAATAATTGCATAGACCTTTTCCTATGTCTAAACATTTCGTGATAACTATTTTATTTTTCACAACAGAAAGATGGTTCTTGTCCAGCAATAAGAACTTCAAAGTGGTTTGAAGACAAAGATCAACTAATTAAACAACAGTCTTATAAAGAAAAATGCCCCCCAAATAAAAAAATGGACCAATTAAATACAAGTATCTTGTTGCTATCGCATAATAGCCTTTGAAAAAAATAAAAATTTTATAATAACTTATGTTTTTAATGTTTATGTATAAGCACAGTGGTATCCTCAGAATCTTGCAATTCTGCAGATCCATGTTATACAGCTATTATATTATTTGCTGTTAGCAAATGACTTGTTATTTTTTATGTAGTATAATAATAATAATAATAATAATAATAATAATAATAATAATAATAATAATTTTAAAAATGTAAAACTAGGAACAATTGCCCACCAGTGGTTTTAAACATAAATGTGCAGAATGACATGGAGAAAGCCTTATTTCATTCCAGCCCAGACTATATATATCTCTCATTAGAAGCCATTTAAGTTATTAAACAAAGTAACACCTCTCCTATATTTGTTGTTAATTAGATAATTTATTTTAATCTGTTTTGCAGAATGACATTGTTATCCATTAATGAGAAGGTGCATATGAAATGCAAATTATTATGACGATGTTTACAGGTCTGCCCCACTTAATATGTTACTTCTGTTCGATAAGGTAAGTAACAATAAATATTAGCAGTTATAGACAAAATAACTAGGATTTCTGGAGAAATTTCTCTAAGATTTTGTTATATTCTCTACACGTGTCTAGCATTTTTGAAACATAGAATGATAGTGTGGGTTGTCATTTGTTAATAAGATCTAATTTAACTTTTTTACAGAAACATATATGGTAGAAACAATGTCCACACAACAAATCTGTCACTAATGCCATTATATCTGGGTTGTTTGTTCTGGCATAGAAAGCACTAAAGTTTATATTATAAGTATCAAATCAAGTATATAGAATGTTTATTATATGAGACACAGCCATGAATTAAATTTGAAAATTTAGGTAGTGTTGAGTTCAGAAAATAAATGTTGTCTACAATGGTGTCTAGCATTACGTAAATGTTGTTGAAAAGAAAATGTTAAACAAGGCTGTACTCACGTAATCTTTTAAAATTAATATTTCTTGGTTAAGTATTTTGCAGAAATCCAGGATGCCAAAGTTACCAGTTTACCCAAATTAATTGCTCAGCACAATCTCAAATTCTGAAGAATAGGCACACCAGATGTTTTCTATCAGCCTAACAGAATGACCATTAACTCTTGGACTGTGTTTTTGATTGGATCAGCAAGCAGCTCCCCTGATGGCCTTATTTTAGACTTTTCAGATGGCTATTGCTGGTTGTTTAGTTGCTCCTGTTTGCTGCTCTCTGTTCTCCACATGCAAATTTAAATCTGAATAACCAATGAAAAAAATCAAGGTAAAGAAATTGTTATTGATTATTGATGAAGTTATTGATACCTACAAAATAGATACCTAAATAGTTTTGGCTCCCATGTATCTATCCAGTCTTTCAACACGCTACAATCCGTCAAGCTATTTGAGATCTCAAAACGCTGGACTTCTAGTAATTCCTAGAATAGTTGACTGAAGGTGGTAGAGCATTCTTACATTTAGCTCTTAAACATTGAAATAGTCTTCCTGTGTTCAGAGCTCAGACACACAGTTTAAGCACAGATTAAAGACGTATCTTTTTAGCAAGGCCTACATATAAAACATATCACATATCATAACCTTGTGCTTCAGTACATCTGATCAAATGCACATTATCAACTTGTGCTTGTTAATATTATGAACCGCAGCTACGCTAATTTCTCTCTACTGTTTTTCTTTCTCTACCCATTCTAAGGCATCTTGAGGTTTCACCAGCTCCTGTTGTGTCCCACCTCATTAAGATTATGGACCTTCAAAGAAATAGATGCTGACCCCGCAAACATCCCGAACCATCTGGAGACGTACCAGCGCCATTTGGATCCCACTTAATTCAGAGTTTGGACATTGGGCCTCTTCAAGGCTCTGGCATGAAGAAGCTGGTGTTTAATCTACAGTATGATGATCTCAAATGTTGAGCTATTTTATAAGTTGCTCAGTAGCTCTTAGTTCCACAACTCCAACTGACTGAATAAGACCATAGAAAGGACATTAGTCATAATCACACACTCCGGTACTGATGGTAGTTCTCATTCTCCAGTGTTTTGTATTGTTCTAAGATTTATAATCACACTCTTGAAAAGCGCTATAGAAAGAAACTTGAACTAAGTCTAAGTCAAGACAAGTCTTAGTCCCACTCAGCTGTGGTGGAATCTAGGAAGAGTTCTGGAAAGAGCTACAGTATGCATAAAGTATGCATAAAGCAAAAGAATTGAAGCAATGTTTTAAACAGGAGTGGCCAAAGATCCTTCAAAAAGATTAAGAAATTCCTACAGAAATATATATTTGTTATTGACTGGTTCTACGAACTTGAATTATAAGCTTTTTTTTCCTTCCAGAAAATGTCAGCTTTTATGAAGCATGGCATAGTCACTCTTCTTGATGAAATACTAATCTTGTGCATTACATTAGTAACACCTGGTTGCTAATTACTCTATTAATGACTGTGGAAGTAGGACGATTGCATCACAGAATGAAGATGAAGATGGGTGCAAGTGTTGACAATTTATTAAAGTGCAAACAAAACCAAAAAACTTAAACAAAGGCCACACACACACACACACACACACACACACACACACACACACACACACCCATCCCACAATGCTCCAACTATGATTCCTGATGTGTGAACTACAGTCTAGAGAGCCAGGTGAGATGTTTCTTAACAGTTATGGGCACTTATGTGAACATGAAACATTGAGAAGGATGTCACATCTACTGCCATTTACACAAAGCAGTGTACTCAGAGCGATTGCTTCCGTATAGATATGAGACACACTGTCCAAGTGAGAGCAAAAGAGCAGCTGGATACTTGCGAAGTCCAAGGCAGAGTCAGAAGGGGGGGTGACATACTTTATGAAACAAGAGGGAAGGTAGACTTTGTCCTTTTATCTAACTTTGGAGGTGAAAAGACAACCTTAATCGACAGTTCTTATAGAGGTAGAGGTAGCGAGACATCGACAACCGAGCAAGGAGGTGTAAATTCTCAGCCAACCAAGAAGGCAGAGCAACATCCTCAGCTGATCAAGGAGGTGGAGCAACATCCGGGGCAGAGAAAAGTAGCGTAGTTACGTCTGAGGTTGACCAGGAAGGTGGAGTGACACCCATGGTGAGGCCTTTATCCATAATGTGTCCATTGTAGGGCATTGTAGGGATAGAGGGATTCCCAGCTTAGGTAAAAATTGTTTAGACAAGTGTTCTAGCCTGGTTGGGAGCCCCTCTACTCAAAAACATAATGTAGCTTCAAGCAATTCTAGCATGGTACTGATCCAATCTCCCTTTCTCTTTTGCTCCCACATCAGGTTGTTCTTCTCCAAGAATCTCTGCCAAACTTAAAAAATCTACTGCATCTATATGTCAGTCAAGCAACTGCAGATTTTTTATTATGTAAAAGTGCGAACAAAACAACCAAAACCCTGAAAACAAGAACCATGAACAGAAACAATAAGCTATAATGTGGCACACATTATAAGAGATAAACATATATGGATTGATTTATACATTTAAAAATTATATTCACAATCTTTTTTTTACTGTAAAGCTGCTTTGGGACAATGTCCAATTATTAAATGCGCTATACAAAAAACCTGAATTGAACATGACAACAAAAGCTTGTTAATGAGGCACTAAAAATTAGAATTTGGATAATGCTAACAAGGCGAGGTGGGATGCTAACAAGGTGACAGCGCATGTGATGTGCTGGGGTTGATGGGTAATGTATTTCTGTAATGCATAAAAGGCTATATTTGGGTTTTTTTCTCACTTCTTTTAGATTTATTCATTTTTTGTTACTTTTAGGTGGAAAATACTACAAATTAAAATTGTTTTAGGGCCTGATAAATACAAATATATACCTGCTGGAGGGTGTACATTCTTTCCTCCGTGGCTGTAAAATATAAAACAGTTAAATATTTGTAATTCTTAACGTTGCATGTTTGTATGCTTCCTTATCCTGCACTTTGTAGAGGAAAATAATTTATAGCAGTAATGAATCAGCACAGCACATGCCACCAGAATATCAATATAATGCGTGTATGCTCGCACACCTGCCTAACAAATAAAATTTAGAGCATTGATTTATCGATGTCCACTGTGAGATAACGCAATAATTAATCAAGTTCAACTACGCTAGAACATTTCATGGTTCAAAGACACTGATATGCTTAGCTTAAAGACAGGTGGCCTGAGGTTAAATGTCTTTGCCCAAGTCATTAGCAGATGCAATGTGAGAACAAGCAGACATACGTCTATCTGGTTCTGCTTACTATCGCCAAGTATCAGTGCTCGTGTGCCGGTTAAGCTCAACTAAGTCATTTAGACCACAATTACTCCCAACATAATCACTGACCTCATAACACCTCAAATCATTGTGAACATGCATTTCAAGGAAGGAGAGTTAACTGAATTCAGTCTGGCTGTCTGAGCTTTCAGTAAAGACATACCCATATTTGCTGTCTGCCCAGCTCTTTCCCTTCCTCGCTGCTTTCCTTTTTGGTTAATCCCATCAGGAATTCAATTTACTCCCCCTTCAATTATCAGCTTTCTCATTGACTGTTTTAAAAGGAGAAGATTTCCTTAAATCCCACTCGCTATAATTAGGGCTTATGTGTGGATAACAGAGAACCGAAGTGGATCAAAGGTTGAATTCATTTCAAGAAAGGAGCCAAAAGAGCTGTGCATTCACTAGATTGGACCATGTCACAAAGAGCTGACATAATTATGTAAATAACACCAGCAAAAGCAAGCTCACTTCCAGACGGCAAGTGTGATCTGTCGCAACATTTGTGCAGCATTTAGTCCTCTTTTTAGATTAGACTTGTTAGCTTGTGCCACCTAGTGGATTAACTTCGATTTATTGCTTGTGATGCTACATCTTCACTAACTGTTGATTGCAGAAATTCTGAACCGGCCCATGCCTGTGATTCATGATATGCAAATCATACAAATTACACGCTTAGTGCTTAATCGTAGGTGTATCACATTTATTTAGATTCATTTTGGGTGGATAATTTGCATGTATCTACTGGTAAGGAAGTTGCACACAATCGTGATTGTTTTGTCATAAACTTTACTTCTGTTTTGCCAGAATGCATGACTTTTGTATGTATGTATGTATGTATGTATGTATGTATGTATGTATGTATGTATGTATGTATGCATGTATGTATGTATGTATGTATGTATGTATGTATGTATGTATGTATGTATGTATGTAGGTTATATATTCATGTATTTACTCTGCTTTTCCCCTGTTGTTTACATTAGCAAAGTAGGCTTTCTCAGAGCAAGGTGCACACACGCACATATGCATGCTATCTAAGAAGTGTCAAAGCTCCATAGTTACTGTTCTGAAGTGTTTGCCAGGACATACTGAAGACGGATTGTGAATGTCAGGAAGTGTATGATATTTATCAGCACTCTCATCATGGATATTGAGAAGTTCTAGTTTATTTATAGACACAGACAGACAGACAGACAGACAGACACACACACACACCACACACACACACACACACACACACACACACACACACACACACACACACACACAAATTCATTGGCAATTATTAATGCAAAGTATAAAAAACCTTAAAACCTGACCCTGACCTTAAGCACAATAAGCAAAACAGTTTATATTTATAAAAGTTATTATCCAAAAAATGTTTTAAATCAAAATGCTTGTGTGGACATCGAGATATAAAACACACTCCCCACACACAAAAGGACGCTGTACACTTCCCACAATATATGTTCTCATTAAGTGAGAATGAATATTTTATGTGGTACATCATTGGGGGTTTTCTGAAGGATCATGTTACCGTGGCACAAAAGTGAACATGGCTTGTCCTAGATCCTGCTTTGATGAAAATTAAAAAAAAAACGGGTCTAACTGTGCAGTCCACCATGTGGTTAACTGCTATTTAAAAGGACCTGTGCTTAACTGTGCTAGCTGTATGCCAATATCGGCCACTTGGACTTCTGGCGTCGCCTGAAGCTCGCTCCATCACTCCTCCCGAGCCCTTGAGCGCAGAGAGTGGGCGGGGCGAGGCGCGCGCCTCTCCGACGCGCCGAAACTGCGCTGGACTGGTGTGATGCACGCGACACCTCCTGCTCGGCGCTAGCGTTCTCACGCGCGCTACTATGCAGAGAAATTACATCCAGCAGCGCGCAGAACAGTGGCGTTGAGAGCGCGAGCGCTTTTCGCTGTCCTATATATTTAGACGAGGAGGACGAGTTCGGTTCCAGCTTGGATTGCGCGAAGCTTTGCTTGGAGGAGGCGAGATCGGGAGAGCTCATGCACCACAGTAAGTGCACTTGGTAGTTGTGGATTGCTTAGTAGTTGTAAAGAGAGGAGCGGTAAAGACGCACGGGGTCAGGCTCGAACGCAGGGCTGGACACGCGGAATGCAGGAGGGAGCGAGCCTTGTTTCGGTGATCATCTCATTTTCCCCCATGTCCTTTCTTCCTTTTCAATGGAATATTTTCATCTTTATTTGAATCAGGACAACCAGACACTGAGTTTACAGGATAATGTGGGCTTATTATTATTATTATTATCATTATTATTATTATTATTATTATTATTATTATTATTATTATTGTTATTACTATATTATTATAACAGACTTCTTCCATTTAATATACTAGATCAGTCCTGGAAATGCTATTGCTATGCTTATTCTTATTCTGTGCCTATATAAAAGAGTTGTATTATTATTATTATTATTATTATTATTATATTATTTGTTTTTACACTCCGCCCATACTTCAAAATGTCACACAGAACATAATATAAACCAGATATAACTTCGCCTCCAATCTAACCTGCCTAAGGCCTTTCTTTCCCCACTGTTGTTAAAACATCCTAACTGGACAGGAAAGCAACCAATCTGGCAACATGGTATATAATACATTCTCAATTCAAGATTTCCTGTGATTATAGCTGTCTGCTGACTCCTGTCGTACATCAGATTAGTCTAGACATGACATAAAAGTCTAGACGTAAAGCTGAAAGTTGTTAGGAGCCATTGTATTACAGGCTGTAGTAAATAATGAATACTAGAGCGAACGCTGAGTTCACATGCCAAAAGAGGATATTAGGGGAAAATAGCCCTGTTGTCTTCAGCAGCAGAAGTCATTATAGCAGAGGGATATGAAAACTAATCCTAGTATCTATGAATGGAAATCGCACTATTCTTTCTTTCTGCAGGTGTATGTATCGTGTATTTTTTTTTTTTGCTTGTGCTTTTTTCTATCCTTTTCTGCCAGGTTTGGCTTTCAATGGATCATTTTTTAATGTCACTCACTGTCAGTCCAGAACAACTGTCAGTGTACAGGACATCTGTTTTATATGTTTTACTTTTGTTTGGAGCACTTATGTTCATCATGTATTCTGCTCTTACTTTACAATGATAAAGATTCCAACAACTGGTTTGTATTATAAAGAAGACTCCAATGTTGTTTTAGCATTTTTAATTTGAGTAACAATTGTTTTGTTCAATCTTGTGATGAAGTGTCCTAACAAGAAAAAGATGAGAATTGTGTTTAATGATTTAGTCTGTAGTCTGTTGTCACATAGGGGAATGAGAGGACAGCACTTTTCAGGGTGAACATGCTGCAACCTGGCTGCCTGTCAGAAGTGATGTAGTGCAAAAGTGACATTAAAAAGATTCCACAGTAGTTACATTTAGAGACATGTCATAAAAATTTCATAGCATGTTCACTGGCTGGCAGAGTGTCATTGGTGGCATTTCCATTTTATGTGAATATTTGTTCAATTTTTTTTTATGTTTTTTTTTTTTTATTACAAGTTCTGCAAAATATATCACAGCACACTTAGATTTCTGTTTGTTTAGATATGCCACAACAAACTGTTTTATATAATCAGGACAGCCAATTAATTTTTTTACTGTCTTATCTCCTGTAAGCAGACACACAAGTACAACTGTCCCATATTAGATGCAGTTTGCAGCCAAAAGAATATTTGTAGTCTCACTTGTGGTCAGCTAGATAACACACCTGTCCTCCCTGGATAAACTTCCAACAATATTTGGGAAATGTGCAAGTCTGGTAAACTGGCACAAACTATTTCACAAATAAATATAGAAAAAAAAAGTTTGGGGGGAAAAATATAAATTTAAATCATTTTGCACCATTTTGCAAACTGTGATATGCACTTCCTATCTTCAGCAGAGCTTATGTTTGATGACTGTGTGTATTTCTGCACTCATTTTATTGTGGTTTGCACTGTGCAGACTTGCTCCTTTAGGGAAATGCTGAGCTTCTCAGGATCTTGTTGCTACTAGCACAACTTCTTGCGTGTGCAAAGTGTAAATCTCCTGGACAGCTTAAGTATCGAGAAACATGGTACTTACTCTGCGTACAAGTACATTTACATATAGAATAGGCTCGGCTGGGTGCTTATCAGAAATGTTATTTCTCCCAGCATTTTCTGAAGTCTATTAGACTGTACACTATGGCAGACCGAAACCACAATAAGACAAATGCTCAGTGTCACACCCCTTATTTTGCTGCACTCTCATTTTGAAAATGAAAAGTAAGCACAGCAGAGTCTTATTTTTTATAGCATTAATATGTACATGAAAACTAAGCTTATGGCTATCTAGTTACTTTTTTTGGTCACTACCCACTGTAAAATGTTTTCCCTTTTCTATGTGTGCTGCTTATCAAAATACAGTGAGTGGGTAAAGTCATATCACATGGCTTTGACGTTAATCTCCGACAGACCCATGCTCATGGTTGATGTTAAGCTGAATAGGGTCCAAGTGAAATTGATCAAAGACAAAAATATATAATGACAGGACTGCAGATACAAGCCCTAGCCATAAAAAATAAAATGGACAAACAAAACTAACAGAAAACAATTCAATTATATATGTCTAATTATGTTAATGCATTGTGACAATTTTGATAAATGGTGCATTAAATACAGGGTAGCAACACACCACTAATGCCAACATAAGATTAGTAGGCAATGGGATATCAATAATGCTCAGAGTGTGTAATAGTGTTATATCTGAGTTAAAGAAAGAAATGCTTCATGTGTTATGAATGCTTATTTGTCAACCTTTGATCACAAGCAAAGCGAGTTTGAATGAATATTGACCCTGACTAGGAGAAATGTTTACAGAAGATAATGGGGTGAATGATTAATATTAAAAACAAAAGAGATTTTCCTTTTATGTACGGAGTTGTAAAAATGCTATGACTGTTAAACACAACCTCTATATTTAAGAAATCATAATCTTTTTTTTTTAGTCTTTTTGTAGTTGTTTTTTTTTTGGGGGGTACGAAGCGGGCTGACTACGTAACTTGTAAATTTCACCACCTCATTGTTTTACTAGTGGTTATAATCAGTTCTATTGCATCATGCTTAATCCCTTGATTAAATGGGATCTCAGCAGTTAAGCTTTTGAGCTCATGACTAGTAGGTTGTGAGTTCAAATCCCGGATGTGTCAGATACACACTGGTGAGCTTTTAAGCAGGCCATTTAATCCTCAGTGTATCAAGAACAGTATCTCATTGTGTTACATTCTCCCTCATTTTAAGGTCAGGCTCACTTAAAGCGTTTGCCAAAAAAATAAAATGTAAACGTGTTGGATAGGATGTGCCAGGTTTGTGCTTTGACTTGGGCTCGAAGAGAGCATGTCTGAAAGAGGGTATTTAAAATGTTTCTCTAAATATCCACTCAGGTTTTGAAAGAGATAGTTAAGACGTGGGTGATGCACAATTGATACAGAGGACAGGGCATTGGCATTTGGTGAAGCAACTTGTGAAATCTCTTGTGTGGTGTTTCATTATTTATTGCAAGAAAAGGACAGGAGTGAGTGGGAGCTAAGTAACCAGATATGATGGGTGCTTGAAATATTGTCCCTTGTTACAGCATTTAGACAACATTATCTATTGGAAAATTAATGCTATTTGCTATTTTTTATTTTTTTGCTGAAATTGTTATTTAAAATATACTACTTTAAAGGGGTTAATATGGATATACTGCGTCCAACAGGTGGAATGTGGTTCGTCAAACCAGAAAAAAAAATATAGTTACGATAAAATATTGGCTTTTTTTTTTTTAAATATGACTTCATGGAAAATGAATTGAGAGACTGCTATTATGCAGTCAAGATTATATTTCAAGATACAAACCCTTAAGGAATTGCAATGGGCATATGTTAAACATGTACTATAATAAATGCATATAAACCCTTTTCCCCATCCTGATCTTTAGTATTGGTATCTTTTCCTAAAGGCTGAGTCATGCAGTTTTGAGTTTGTAATTGTGAAGCCATGTGGTTTCATCTGAGAATCGATAATAATGTCTATAATAACTAAACCTGATGTCAAATCCGATGCCAGGAAAAGACTTGTGGCCAGTGGGATATCAAAGGTGTATTTATGGGCAGTAGATGTGGTGACAGTAAAGGACAGAATTGCAGACTGAGGTACAAAGGCACTTTAAACAATTGGATCACAAATTAAAATGTGTTAGAATTCAAAATGCAAACTGGCCTGATTTGATCTGTGAAGAGCATTTGGAAAAGCTATGGCAGTTAATTCATGCGTTGTGCCAATTTTAACTTCTCGCCTTTTTACACTCCTTGGCTTGTACAAATTAGTGAATCATTAGACGAGGCATTCTTTGTTGCCAGGACACCCTTTAACTGTAAAATTATCTCCTATAACCCGTAAACGGATTCATTTTATTGACATTATTTAACTGTTTACAAAAATATTGCTTCAATTTATTGGAGCCATCGGTTCCTATACATTTTACTCATAGAAGTTCAGAGTTGACATTGTTATATCCTTCCTTTTTTTACCTTTTAATTACTGAGGACACATAGCTTGTAAGGGTCACAGTAACACATATAATGTGGTTTGATGTTGGTTAGTTGTGATTTCCAGTGTATAATAAATAAATAAATAAAGCAGACTCCTAATAAGGGCCAGTGGCCACGTTGAGAACCACAAAAGTGTGGTATGAACAGTTTATATTGACACTGTATAGCAGCCCTTAAGAAACCGTGCTAGTTTTTCCCAGAAATCTCTGCTGGTCAGCGTCTGGTTAATTTGATATGGATAATTTGTGTCAGTCAGATGAATTAATACAAATTTTGAGTGTGTTTAACCACAAATTTCAGCCAGTCTAGGTCAATAGCAATCCTGTTTTACAGTGTAACTGTCCACATTGATAAAAACAGACAGAAGTGTTGAAGCAAATGCTAACCTGTGTAAGGCTGCATGGTATATGTTAAGCAAAAATCCCAAGAAACTTACACAAAAGCATATAAAAACCTATTTCTCATGTCTGTCTCTCAATGATTTTTCATTGTCTGTTAAGGATTTTCATTGAGTGAACGGAGCACAAACAAACGAAAAATGGCAAATTAATACCTCCTCAAAGGTCATGAGGATTATTTAATAAATTTCATGCCCTACATCTGTGAAAATCCATGAAAAGCAAGCTTGTTTGAAAACAGTAAAGTAAATCAGAGCGGCATTTGCCCTTTAGTATCTGTTACAGGGCGTGGGCACCAAAATCTCTACATGCTGTAGTAAACAGATACACTTTATTTGGTGTTAAGCTTCCATTCCCGTGAAAGTAATTCTTTTTTCTTTGCAGGTCAGCATCATTTTTATGAGAACCTGTGTTTTATTGTTTAACTCCCTCACTGACTTACATCAATTGGGAGAGAACAAATAGCACCAACATTCTATTTATACGTATAATAATAATAATAATAGTCATTATTATTAATAATAATAATGTTTATTGTAATTATTACTGTAAATTTTATTTATTATGAATAAATCTGACTTTTTTATTCCCTTTCGATTAAGCTCTTGACCCACTGTGGACACTTTTGAATCACACAGACAATTAAAGTGTATTCCAGTAATGTTTTTTGTGAACCTTGTCTGAGAATATTTCCTCAGATGAAAGGAAAAAAAGCACTATACAAAACTAGTGCAATGCCTCATACATTTTAATAAGGTTAAGTTTTACTATAGAGAGGACAGAGCATGTTGCTCCCTTTAACCGTTTCTTCTTAACTATTGTCTGTCATCCTCGTGAATTGCTTATGCAATCCTGGTGCAACATGCTTCCACCTTTGGGGATGTGTCTAATTGTGGACTTAATAACAGCAGCGCAGCTTGACAATCCACTTGTGGATCACTCAGAGCAGAGGGACTGTTTTATTGTTAACCGTTAAGGTTCTTCCTGATATCTTTTTCTCCATTGGAATAACCTGTTATGGGTTAACCTGCCTAGCAATTTCAGATTTGCTACTGATATCTGACCAGATATGTTGAAGGTGTAAATGTTGATATGTTAAAGGTGCACCTAAGCAGTGCTCTTTTGAAAATGTGTAAATTTCTTCTCTTTCAAAAAGAAAAGTTGCTCAAAATGTGATAATGTCAGTATTTAATTATTCAGCCACCTTAAAAACCTTGAACCTTTCCATTTATTGTAGTGTTACAACATGGGACTGAAATGAAACTTAAATGCATAAATATTCATCTCATTGCCGTGAAATCCCAAATTTAGTTGTGGTGTAACCACTTGCCATCAGTAGGCACATAATTAGTTTAATGGATAAATACATGATAAATGCATCTGTACAAAGAAACCCAGCGGTTTGTTAGAGACCAAACCTTCCAGTGGGACAACAGCCCTAATTATACTGTCAGTGCTTCATTACAATTGTTCAAAGCCAAGAACTTGAATATGTTAGAATGACCCATTCAAATCCCAGATTCAATCTAGTTAAAAAAACCTGTGGGAAGACTTGAAAATTGCTTTTCAAAGACATTGTCTATTTCATCTGACAGATCTTGAGCAATATTTTTCCAATATTGGCCTAAGGGGGTGATTACTTATGCAAACAAGAACTGTTTATTGGTGTAATTATATTTACCTTATTTATTTTGAAAAGCACTGTGAGAAGCAAATCTCTCTCTCTCTCTCTCTCTCTCTCTCTCTCTCTCTCTCTCTCTCTCTATATATATATATATATATATATATATATATATATATATATATATATATATATATATATATATATATATATATATTGTTTTGAACATATTTCATCCTATATGCAGTTTGTATGCTGTTTAAAATCCTATTACAGGCCTGCTCACCAAACCCAAAACCAGAGCAGGAAATGTATTCTGTGATCACAAAATTGTGTTAAATTTTATTTAACCACATCCAATTAAAGCTGTGTTTGGCTTCATGTAAGTTTTCAGTGTAGGTTGCCAAGTTGAGTGTTGTTTAAAGTGTTTGTAAAGTACCTAAATAAAATCTTTTGCCAATGAAAGGAATTTGCTTGACGTGTCAGAGAAGGTCTGTTAATGAGATTCATTCTGAAACTTTGCCTTTAGGAGATATTAGATCAGAGTTTTGATTACCATGGCGTTTCATTAAGTTAAAATGTGGTGAAATGCCATAGTTCACTCAACAGCATAGTTAAGGGTCAAGGGACTAGTTGTTCTCAATTCTAATTCAATCAATAGGGCATGTATTGCATACAGCTTCTTTCAAGACCTCATCATGCATTTTCTCTCTTTTTTGTAAAAGCTACATGCAGAGGAAGAATACTAGATAGATAGATAGATAGATAGATAGATAGATAGATAGATAGATAGATAGATAGATAGATAGACAATTATCAATAAATAAACAAATATATGAGTAGTAAATTGAGATTATCATAGCAAACATACATTGCAGTAATGTCTTAAAGCGTAAAGGCTTTAGGCTGCTGATTAGAACTTTGCGAGTTCAAGCCTCAGCATTGTTGGGCCCTTGTGCATACCGATTAACCCTATGCTTGATCGCCAGGGCATGCAAAGAAAACTATTTTACTGTAATGTATTTAAGATGGATAATAATGGCTGCTGCTGTCTTTTGTAATCCTGTAAGAGACAATGATTTTTGAAGCATCAGAAACTGGGTGTGCATATGCTAGAATTAGATTGCCATCTTTTCTGTGTTTTTGCTTGTCAAGTGCACTAGAAAGCCCCTCATTGCCTGTTTCCAAAAGCTGAAGATCTTCAGTGAATACCGAGGCCTCTTGAGCGAGCCAATATGAAATTTTCAAGAGGATCAAAAGTCTTCTACACCCTTATCATTACACAGATGATGATTTGGTCTGCATTACTCTAAAATAACATACTCTGAATGCCCAAGGCACATCACAAAATAATAATTTCCCCCAAAAATGTGTGAGCAGGGTTTGGTCATGTTCAGTCTCTGAATTTTAAAATGTTAGAAATTGTTAAATTATGTTGGACTGAGTTTTTATAAATCTACATGGCCTGAGGAAAGTGGTCCATGCTATGATGTGCTAGCAAGGAAACACTAAGTGCATGCCCTAGGCCTGTATTCACACCAGAGTTAAGAAATCTGAACTAAACACTTTTCATCAGTCTTTAAGATTAAATGACAAGAAGAGTGAAAATTTGTGAGACACATTGTTCTAATGGAGTGTTTAATTATATGACAAATGTGAGCACCTCATAGACTTCAGAAACAGTTTGATATTTGTTATTTGTCTGGATATACAGTATATTACAGGCCTAAGAAGAAGCATTTGCCAAATTATTTGACTGGTAATACTCTAAAGTGACTTGAAAGATCTGGCATATCGACACTGATGCCTCATGTGTACTGTGGAAATAAATATTTAGTAAATTAAACTGACATTTAATCTAACAATTGGCATGGAGGTCCAAATAATAGACATTTGTTTGGATGAGCACAAGATGTGGTCTTGCTGTACAAAAAGTTCCAAATTGCTAATTCTATATAAAGAGTGTGACCTTTTATAGGTCCTGTACAAAGCCAGAGGACATTGCAGATGTACCAGTGTTAGACAGAGCCTTCACATTATCCAATAATATTTACTCTATGAAATTAGAGTCAGAGAGCTGAACCTTGTTTGATACACTGTAACAAAAATTATTTGCTTAATGGAGGTCTCCTAGATTGCTTGGTTAAATCAAACACTGTGGGTTTCAATAGGTCTTACAACAAAGCTAACAAGGAACAATGGTGCAAAGGAAACTGGTGTGCTGCATTAAGCATAGGCAAAAGGGCAGTCACTCTCTTGAACAAGTCAGGAACTCTTATTGAAGCTCTCTCACAAGAAGAAAGAATGCTTTTAAGTGAACCAGCTGTGACATTTTGTGGATAATTCTGCAGGGATTCAAAGAAATGGCTCATCCAACATGGAATATTGTCAAAGAAAAGGAGCAGTTACTCAAACTGCATAATGACTCCTGCTAGGCTTCATTTATTAATAGCAACACCAGCTTTCTATAAATTCCTTTTTCTCTATTTTGTTTCTTCCTATTTTTAGATTTTTAGAATCTAGAGATTTATGCAGTTCTTTTATTACATCTAAATTAAAAATGTATTAAAAATGTATATGATTACACCATATTTTATATATCTTACATTACCGTATTATAGAAGTAGGTCAGGTAAAGTGCTAGTTATCTTCAGAGCCTCTCCATCCCTTACTTTAGACTTTACTACAGGTATTTTTTGGAATTACGGTTTTAAATAATTTAAAGTGAATATTATATGCCAAATATACCAAATCTTTGTTTAAGAAAAAGAATTTCAACATGAGTAGATAAGTTCAAAATGCTATTATTGACCATGATATTGGAGATCTTGGTCTTGGTAAAACCTCATACTGCTGTAGTCATTTAGGCTTTGAATCGTGTGCCTCTACCTGTAATCCATGTAAAGCCATGGTTCTTTAATTGGGGTTTAGGGACCTACAATCACATCATACAATTATCAACATTGTTATGTTGATAATTGATTATGACATTGACATTGTTATGTTTATGTCCTGAATTCTACTTGACAGTGATGAGAAGATCTGACATTGAAGGATCAGAAAGTGATGATGCAGGGAATGCTTGGCTGCCATTAACAAGTAATCCCTCTGGTAGCTTTTCTGATGCCTCCTGCTTAAAAGTCAAAGAGCCAGAAGGATTACTATCAGCCTGTTTGACTCGTCAATTGAATTGTGAGGAAAGTCAACCCTTCTTTGTCAACTTGCGGTTAGTCAAACAGACTCTGAATGATTCCACACCAAATGAACAGCTGGGCAATAATTGTGATGGAGACATGATTAAAGAAAACCATCCCAGATGCTGCAAGCCAATTGTGCACATCATGCATAAATAACAATAGATGTGCAGTTGCAGACAAAAATAAAAGACAATATTTTCCTAACCTTGAATTATAAAAAAGACCCTTCATCCTGCTGACAGGATTCAGTGCAGATATTATTACAGCAGCTGTTACTTCCTAGAAATAATGTTAAGCTATGAACATACTACATGTCACTATCAGAGCCCTGAAGGCTGCCCATCCTGACGCTGACTTTATTACTGTGGGAACAATAATATATAAGTGGGAACTTCCGATTAGAGGGAATAACACACTGGATCAATTTACTAATATCCACAAGCTTACAAAGCAACATGATATCCCCATTTGGGACATTTAGACCATGTCTCCTTGTTTCTGACCATTGAGTGATCCGCAGATCCTATCACAACAGTGAAATGTGGATTGATAAATCTGGTTCAGTTGGCATGGACTGTTTGAACTGCACAGATGCCAGAAGGATGGAACACGTTCTGTGTTCTATATACGTTTACATGGCTAGTGTCACCTGATATTAGGGTATTAAACAGTTTACAAATTATAAACAAGGCTCAACAATGAGGTGTAGTAATTACTCAAAAATAGGAGACAGTTTTTTAGACATTGAGATGTACCATGCCATAATGTAGCAAGGACAAACTTAAAGAAATTAATCATAACTGCAAAGCAAAAATATATCAACAATACATAAGGTTCACCTCAGCAACAAAGCCCCCTGGTCCATGTGGCAAGCCACCAAGTCTATTAGATACTGTACTACAAAAGCAACTGCTTTCCTCCCCTTTTTCACAAGACATGTCTCACTGTCAGTCAGCAAGAAGGCACTGGCCCTCCATCTTAAGTAAGGTGCACACTGCACATAATCCTGTCAGCAGACATTGGATGAGTACTCAGGGTCTTTGCTCATGATCTGGGAATTGTTTTCCCACATATATCCAAACGCTCTTTATGTCATTGTTCCCAGCATGATTTAAATACACCACCATTGTGGCAGTACCCAAGCCAACTGCAGTCTCTATAGCTAGCCACATATTCCGTACCTTTCTGGCAAAAGAGAACATACTGTATGCACAGATGTTATTTACTGCAGTACCTGCCAAACAGGTCTCCACACTCAGCCCTAACTTCACCATTCATATCTGTAATCGGATCATAAATTTTTTCACCAACAACCAAGTAAGTCCAGATTTAAGTCCACTAACCCTATTCTGGCTGTGCTACTGTATTTTACAGATAACACTACAAGGGTAGCCTACAACAGCAGCTCCTGGTCAAATTCTACAGTATCTATTTAAAAAACTTGTGGATATAATGTGTGATAGTATGTTTTGATGCTGATCAACAGAGAGAGATTCATTTTATGATGAAAAAGACCAAACATATTGTCAAATTGAAACTCCCAGACCTAGAGTAAATGCAGACCCTGCTATTTAATCTTCCTTAGCATTATTACCGTTATTGTACATTCAAGATATCACTACCTGTACCTTCTTACATGCATAATTAGACTAAGGACAACTTCCTCCCCACATCTGTCTTCAGACTGTCTGACCCTCAACCTCCCACTCTCTCGTGCCAGTTCCCCCACACATCAACAAACCCCTGAAAGAAAGTACCTGTTTTCCCTAGTGCAATAGGACAACACACCCTATACCCAGTCTCAGTGTTTACATGACATTTCACATGAACTTTCTAGCAAGGACATTTGCAGTGCTCCATGCTCTGTGTTACATGCTGGAAAAAGGAAACGGTTTTAGGATCCATTTGGTGAAAGAATTTATTGGCAATACCAAAACATAGCCCTAGATCCAAAATAAAAGAGCAGACATAGGTCCAAACATGACCAGACAAAATCTAAGGATAATACAACAAGTAGTGAGAAGGACAAATATCACCTAAAAGAACCAACTGACTACCATTGACATTGACATTAAGATATTGAAAACTATAGATTTATGTGTGTGGAATTGCAGAATGAACCGAAAATATGTTTTAGAGGTTACACTAGAACTAAAGAGAGTGCAAATGTCTGGACACACTGGTTGAAAATAGATTTTTTGTTTGCTTAATTTAATTTTAAATTGGAATATTTAGGAGTTTAGAAACTACTAAAAGAGGCTGCACATAGTGACAGTTTAAACAGAGACTTAAATTATATCTCTCCTTAAAAGTTATATACTCTAGATGGTGCAGTGTATACTGTGAATAAAAGCTACCATGTGCATTTACACCTATTATTCTTGTGTATAATTCTTGACCTTTTCATGTGGATAGTACATAATCATTGGACATGTACAGCTCTTAGAAATATAGGTTCTGTAATAGAACACATAAAATGGAGGCCATTTTTTTATGAGCCAGCATAGTGAGCTCTTTCCACTGATATTGCAAAATGTAATCGAACACACACACAGACACACACACATATATATATATATATATATATATATATATATATATATATATATATATATATATATATATATATATATATATATATATATATTGTCAAGGTGGTATACATTACATTACCATGCATGGTATATTATACTGTAATTTTAAAACATTCAAATGTAGTTTACAGCCATCTTTTGCTATGGTTAACTACTAAAATGCTGTTAAAGTTCGTGCCTCAGCAGCAGAACAGAAAAAAGAAATTCAAAAATATATTATTTGGCTAAACATTTGTACACACCTGACCATGCAACCCAAATATATGGGATACTTTTTTAGAAAGGAGAAAAAAGGTTATAATTTTTGTGGGGGTTTTTTTTATTCTTAACTATTTTTAGGTTCTAATTTAAATGTATGCAATTTTTTTAATACTGACAACGCTAAATGCTTTGTACAAAAGGTCAGATTTTTCTAATGCATAATATATTCATCTGAAGCATATTTTTAGCTGACATTCTAACATATTTGGTCTAAAACATACTATCTGTTGCTGAGCTTAGTGCTGAATTGACTTGCTTGCAGTCCTGACCATTCATGAATTGAAAACATTTGACACATAATGAAACAAAAGATATATGACAAAGAAGGCCTAGGGTTACTGCAGAGCATGAAGAATCCTTTATCAAACACAAATTGGGACAATAGTCCTCTCCCATAACTCCAGCAACTGGTCTTCTCAGTTCACAGACGTATATGGATTGTCCAGGCCAGAATTAGATCCTGTCACAACTTTTTTGTTGCATTAATCAAATTCAAAATTACCTCGTTTTTTACATAGATTGGTAAATTTTTCAGATTAAACATTTGATATGATTTCTTTGTCTTACTATATGTCCTATAAATATGGGTTTATAAAATGTACAAATAACAGCATCTCAAATTTCTTTGAGTTTGAGTTTTGAATACTTCCTGTCCTTGTTTTTGTTTTTGTTTTTGTTTTTGTTTTTTGTTTTGGTTTTGGTTTTGGTTTTGGTTTTTTTTATTTATTTATTTATTTATTTATTTATTTATTTATTTATTTATTTATTTATTTATTTTTAATAGTCTGCTGTCTGTTTATCAGAGACAAAGGTTTAAGCTACAAACCACAAAATGTTATTGCTTCTGTTGCATTTAAGTGCTGACTCTAACCAATTACCTCCAACACATTTAAGTGGGGTCCAAAGGTTTACTAATCAAAATGGTTCTATTTTACATTCTTTTCTAAAATTATACAACAGTTGTAATTATGTTTTGTAAATTGTGTTAATGGTGACCACTTGACTAATATATTTGAAATATATACATGAAATTTAGACTTTTTGTAGTATTTGGTTTGCTTCTATGTTGCATTCATTTTATACAGTATTTAGGTTAAAAGAATCTTTAAAAAATTATATTAAAAAAAGTAGAATCTTTAAAGTATTTAGGCATGATATTCAAGTGGAACTTCTGAACACTTCTAAAAGATTTAATGGTAAATAACACAAATTTACATACTATTAAATAAGAACCTAGAAATAATAAAAAGTGCAAAATCTTGAATAATTAATGTTGAAAATGTTGAAGATATTGAGTATTTGGGAAAAAGAAAAAGCAAGATTTTTAGTGTGGTCTCAGAATTTTGTATTTGCTGAGAAATACCCATTTTACAGAAGATCACTCAATAACCCACTCAATAAATTTGCTGATTTATCCAAACAAAGCTGCAAGCTTGTTGAAATTATTGCAATGTCATTTAAGTATTTCCTGTAATTGGTTTGTTTTGCAGTGCTGGTAGCTTGTTATGTGGTGGTTTCTTCATAGTTGATTAATAAATGCTGTTCTCAGATGTCATGAGAAATGAGTAATTAAGTGCTGTTTCCCCAATGCTGTTTTCTTTCCTTGGATGCTTTTGCTTTGACCATATTGGAATATTATTTCACAGTTGCTCTTTTAACTTGTATACATACGTTCTTTAAACTGTAAAGTGTATTAATGTGTAGAACAAGTGCAACAAAAAATCTAACTGAGGTAATGCTCAGTTTGGCATTTGGTATTTCTTCCACAAGTGATCTAGTTTAAAAGGAGATCCAATCGATTCCCTGCTGCCCTTTTTTGACCTCATTTTTTTGCCTCACAAGTTGATTCTAGTTTTAAAAGGAGATCCAATCGATTCCCTGTTTGACTCATTTGATGTATTCTACATAATATGTCTGTATTTGCGCTCAGTAATGCTGTGGATTTTATTACAAAAAATGTAAAAATAACGCAAATTCCAAGGATATGTGTTCATTAGCTGATGTATTTACAAGAATTTGAGCAAACACAACTTACACCGAATTTTTTTTCATGCAAATATTCCAAATATTCCAAAATGTTTAATGATATATTCCAGACACAGTAGGTTATAAAACATTCTTACCGGTAACAGTGCTATTTTGGCATTGTCTACCAGTTTACAGGAAGAAATAAATATGTATGCAAATGTTATTTTGTTAGACTATTGAATATCATTATATCTAACAACGAATATTGAATAATTAATATTTAATGGAAGCATAATGTTATAAGAATTAGTGTATCACCTGTTAGTATACTGTATAGACAGCATTTTTGTTTTCTTTCATCCAAGTACTCCCATGTGAAATGGATTTGTTTTGAAGTGGTGGTTGTCACCTGAGCTCACGTGTGAATAGCTGATAGGTCAATAGTTGACATTGAATCCATATTTACTCACTGTTCAAAAAGAGTAGTGATTTCACTGAGCTTTTAGTCATTAATTTTTCTGTTTGACTGGTGTTGTTAAATCAGTCTAACGTGCTAACAAGCTCAATACACTGATTAAAAAAAGCAATACACTTTACTGTTAAGCATAGCTGTCTTAGAGCTTCAGAGCTGCTGGTTTAATTATGATCATCAGGTGCAATTTCTTACAATGTCTATATACTGTATCTTCATAGATTACTCCAGGCTCTCCAGTTTTCCTCTTCCTCCCCAATATATGTTGTTAGCTCTATTAACTATGCTAAATTACTCCTAGATGTGAATAGTTGTGATTCAGACCAGGTTAAAGCTAAATATAAAAGTATAAAAAAATTTTATGTCAAACAAGGATATTTTACATATTTAAAGTTTATTATGAAGCATATAACATAACTGTGCTTGACATGGTTTATACCTGAATTTGCTTCTATGTTGCTGTATCTGACTACAAAAAAGAACCTAAAATACAGTCTGGATAATTTAGTGTGGGTGCATGTGTTATTTGAGATTTTTTTCCAAGGCTGTGCAAATGCATTTGGCAATTTTTGTTCATCAACATCCAAGGTCAAAGTTAAAGAACAAAGAATTTGTTTGAAATTTAGTTTTTTGCTTGTGCTTTTCAAGACCACCATATCCTGATGCGTTTCCAAAACCAAAAAAGCACGTCAGGTCAATTCATACATAAAGAAAATTATGATCACGATTTTTGACATAAGCAGACTCATCGACAGGAAGGCATGGCCTGACATGCTTTTTTTTTTTTTTTTTTTCGGTACATGCCAGGTGGTCTTGAGAAGTAGCATTAGCATACTCACTGCTTCATCAGCAGTTATAGTGAGCAATATTTCACATACAAAAAAGACAATTATCACATGCCTGCCACTAGGAAGACTGACTTACCACACTGTAAGCATATACTACTATAACTACTTAATCATGCAACAACTTTGAGTGCATGTTCCACTTTTGAATGTTGGGAATTTGTAATAATAGAAATAATTGTTTGGATATTACCGTAATATATTAACTTTAATATATTAACTTAATATACTAAACATACTACTGTTGCACACTACATTTTATTAAAGAAGCAATGCCAATCCTATATTTCACATTTACAATAATAGCTGATGGCTTAGACCCGGCACTGGCTGAAAAAAATTATTGTGTCTTCCTGATGAATATTTGAATGTTATGTCTTGAAAGTTATTTAGAGTGCTGTTTGTGAACAGATGTGCTTGACTAGTAATCAGAGGATTGTAAATACAAATACAATATGTGAGAAATCAAGTGACTGACCTTGTCGGATTTTGGGAAATGGAGGTGACTGAATTGTGAACTAGGGATGCAGCTATCTATTATGCTAGCGATCGAGTATTCTACCGATTATTCCTTTAATTAATCGAGCAGAAAAAGTAGTTTTTCTTTATTAAAGAGCAATACTAAACATACACGAGAAAAAAAGTCTCTTAAAATGAAGAAGTAATATGTTTCTTTTTTTTTTTAAAGATTTCCATACAAGAATATGGCAGTAATTATGGTCCGTGAGGAAACACATTTAGATTTACATTTACATTACTGCCATTTAGCAGACGCCCTTGTCCACAGTGACGTACAAAAGTGCTTTGAGTCTCTATCAATGAATAAATCCACACTGGTATACAAGATTATAAACTTAAGATAAATCAGCCTACAACTCTAGGCTGTTAAGAGGGTTTTTTTTTTTTTTTTTTATGAACAAAGCAATCTTGGAAAGTGTTAGTTACATTTACATTTGACACAATGTACCATGTGTAGTTAAATGGACTAAACGAAGAAAGGCAAATAATTTCCCTAGATGCTATTTTGTATTCAAATTACTCGAGTTATTACTCGAAGAATTGTTTTAGCCCTAGTGGCGACATTATAATTGCAGGGGGTAATGCTCAGTGCATGTGAAAGGTAAAGCAATTTTCATCAATCAAGTTCTTAAAAGGTCACACAGAGTATATTCTTTGCTTTTTGACCACAGTGACAACATTGACAAATTCAGTTTTTCAGTTTGTTCTGCCACAATCTCAGCCTACCCTCGTGGAACAATCAGTCATTCTGGTTTATAAGGCCTGTATCTGTAGTGGCAGAAATAATCCTGTGGAACCCATACTGATCAATCTCTTCATGTCCTTGTAAATGTAAATTTTTAAATATAGGTTATTAACATGTTTAATACATGTTAATGAAAATAGCATTGATTCCAGCACAGTGGTAAGAGTAAAGATCTGTATTTTTACTTTTGCAGGTTTTAGAGAATAATCTTTAAGATGAGGAGAGTGAAAACAGAATGGATTAAAGCTATGCTTGGAGTGATGGACAGAGTCAGGCAGTAGTGGTCAGGCCTGCAGCAGCAGGATTACTATGACAGGGACTGCTTCCACACAGAAGGCAATAAGGATGAGCCAGTAGTATCCAAACACATGGAGCACGGTCTGATGGTTCAACAGGGCAGAGAGAGACAGCTCCATATAAGATGCTCTCAGCCAGTAATGTAAGTGTGTCAGATGGTATGAGACAAATAGCTGGAAGCCTCTATATGGGGAAGACCTGCCATATCATTCTGGACACTGATTAGTGCTGCTGTGGGCTTTCCTCTGACTGATATAATCTCATCCTTCATCTGGGGATCTTTTTGTAAAACTGTTTACTCTTGATAGTATTAAAGTGTATAGGTGATTAATATTATTTTATTAGGGAATGCTATTTTTTACTTAGTAATAATGTAGTAATAACTAAGATTAATTATTTACATATACATCGTTTAAATACATGCACTTTTTCTAATAAAGTAAAATAATGTTTTCTATTTTCTTTTCTTTTTTTTTTTATTACTTTTCAGACCTCAAGCACAGTTACTGAACTAAACTTACTGCACAGTTTCAATGGGTTTTAGAAAAGGGGAAAATGACTAAATCTTTTTAAAGCAGTGTACTGAAGTTCAATATCTTTCAAATATTGAAACCTTTTCAAATATTTGTTTTCAAATTGATTAATGCATTTACTTATGTTTAAACTTTTAGATATAGCCATTGAAGCAATACTTAATTAATATACTAGTAAACTATCCAATATAGTCTATAGAATATTTTACTAATATACTTTAAAATAGTGTTACTTACATTTGTGTTTGCAGTCCTGTATTTATTCTGTCTCTCTCTATTTTTAAGGTATTATCATTAACTCTGACAGTTGCTCTAAAAATTAAAGTATTGTCATAGCATCATATCTGCCACTCTTATCAGCCGCAGTGACTGTTACAAATGCATACCATAAATATATTCTTAATAAATCTCCACGCAGACAGATATCGATTGTATCAGTGCACAATATGGCAGACTTTCAGACACCACAGACCAAGCAAAAGCAGCCCGGTTGTATCTTAGATGAAAGACAATATCTGACAAATAAAGGTAAAAAGAACCAGAACCTTGGTCCTCTGGGGGGAAGAGATTAAGTTGTGGGAAGGGGCAGTAATGATTGAAATAGAGAGAGGGTATTAAATGTTATCTGCTCTGACAAATCCTTGGCTTTTAAGTGAAACTTGTTTTTGCAGGTTATAATCCACTGTCTCATCTGGAGTAACCTCTCACAAGTGGAGCTTCAGTGTCGCTTGAGGATCCATGGTTATATAATTCTTTGCATAACATTAACACTAGTCATGAGATGGTATAAATGTTTGATGTTAGGGCAGGGATATTGGTTGTAGCTTTTATTGTGACTTTTTCAATGAAATTCAGTGACATGGCTCTCTATGAAATATCTATAAAGGTTTCAGTGTCAGATTTGTCACAAGTGTCAGATTTATGTTATTTCATGTTAAATGGAGGCTAACAATTCCACCAATGACACAACAATACATTTCATTTAGACCCTGGAACTGGATATTTCTGACTTAATGTTTGTTGGTTGTGGAGCAATCTACATAAATCCCTCTCCTGCACTCTCCTGCACCCAGCCCTATTTACACCCCTCAGTCTTCCTCTATATTGCAGTTTTAGAACCAAATGGCCCACATATTCACCTTCTCTGACAGCAAAGATGAGGAGCAATCTCTAATACCGAACTGAGATACCAGTACCTGTGCAGCACTGCTGGAGTCATGTTTATAGATTCATATTTTGGTCTCAATATAGAGGGGGTGGATTCTTAAATATTGAGATGGTGTAAGAGTTCCATCCTTTACCATGCACTTGAAAATTGGTGTATTATCTTTAGACCTATTTTTTTAACAAAAAAAAAAAAAAACATTTAAAGACATTAGCATCATTATAATCATCTTTCATTCCTTTTATCTAATTTTGTGTCAGATCTTCAGAGTTCAAGAAAATGAACCCGCTTTAAGATCAGACATGGAGTGATGACATAGCATCAGACAGGTCATTGCATCATTTATGGCATCATAGAAATGCCATTACCATTAGACCATTACATCACTATATCAACTTATAGGAATGATGAGGATATTCGGGATGATAAGTAAGCTTTTTTTAAGCACTACCTCCACTTCGTTGTTTGTAACTGCACCATTGCGTCACAGTGGGGCTTAATGTATTTACAGTTTTATTAAGATTTAATTGTGAAATCAGAGATAATTATTCAAACTTTGGAATCACTAGCAATGTTTCAAAAGTTTACGTATGGTGGATTTTTATTTAAAAAGAAGTACATCTTTGTTAACGGTGAACACATTTTATCATCAGCAAGATATGCGAAGGAGAAAGCACAGGACTTAAATTTATATTTCAGATATCAAAAATACACTGGAAAAAAAAATGTTTGAATAATATTTGTGGCTAACATTAACTTCATAAACCCCCCTTATATTCCCATGGAGTACAGCAGAGGAAGAAGACAACGCATTATTGATAACGGATTAAGATAACGGATTATTTTTGGAATTCATGTTTTTTTTTTGCCTTCTGTGTTTGTGTTGCATTAGTAAATTTTAGATGTGACAATATAGAAACAAATGGCTTATTCAGTCTGAATTTCTTTTATTTTCCAAGCAAGCTCTTTTGTTAAAGACAGTGGTATAGATGCAGTGAGAAACAACATCTCTGACATTGTTTCTCAAGAAAGTCTGCCAACCTTGGAGGTGCAAGCTACACACAAGCAATTTTAATAATCTGAGCAGGCCGCCCAGAAAATCAACTTGAGCACCTGCATAAGCTGACTCTGAATACAGATAACTATCACTGCGTAAATATTGATGTAACATTTGAACTGTTAAAGCCTGGAGTCAATTTTCACACATATAAAATTAAAATTGGTTTTATGCATTGCTACTTACTACATTTTACTATTTTGCAATATTTATTTTTTCTTGTAAACAACAAATATATGTTAAAAAAATTTGAATGTTGCAGAAGATTTGCTATTCTCAAATCATTTGTATGAGATGCTGTGACCTTACAGAGCATGACATTGATTTTTATACACTTCCATTCAGTGCTATGCTTTTAGTATGTGAAAAGGCCCATGGTTCTTGCATAATTTCTTTCCCTCTGACACACAATGTCAGCCTTTGAGTCCTGGCACTGATTCTGTGGTGATGCCCCTGGGACCTCCTCTGTGGAGAAAAACAGTTTGCTTCCTCTCCTCTTCACTCACACAACAAACATCTTCAGACTATCTTCCAGACCTCCTGAACACCCGGGAGAATGGGGGAGTGCTGAAATGAAGGACTTCGTTAATGAAACTGGGCTTTGAATTTGTATACCAGATGTTTAACTCTCATGCACTGTGCACTTGGCAATAGATGTACTGTTGACTTTAGCATTTTCTTTTTAGCAATAAAGCAATAAAAAACAGTCATTCATTCGTCCCCGTGCACATCATGTTTGCTTGTACAGGTGGGAGCACTTAACAGCAGTGCTTTGATTAAGAAAACAAGCTTGATTATGATGCATGTTGACATTTAACCTGGGAAATTGTAGCACCTTCAATGTTTCTTCTCATATTAATTGTACTTTTATTATTTGTGGCTCAGACAGAATATGCCACATGCTCCTGTTCAATTTATACTGTCAAAAAAAACCCCTACCTTAAATATTTGTTTCATATTTTTCTATAGATATTTTTATTAGTATTCATATATATATATATATATATATATATATATATATATATATATATATATATATATATATAATATTATTAATATTATTAATTCTAAAATTACATTTTTATATAGAAACAGAATGATCTGTAGAAAGAGATTTGCATTAAAATGTGTAAAAGCATCTAAAACAGGCTAATTCATATTATATATAATGCCCATATTGTGTTTTATTTTTTTCCCTTCAGTGATATCCTATTGCAGTGATGAATAAAAAGATCTTGAATGGTTAAGGTCAAGGAGATAGACTGTAATAGCTTTGCACACAGCTTTAATATAAAACCATGTAAAGTCTATGTTGGACATTCTTTTTTTCTCTCATAAATGCTGTTAAAACATCATTCTACAGAACACATTAAAATCTCCATTTTTTTTTTGTTTTGGCCAGAGTGAAGCACAAAGGTTCAGCTGGAATTCCATACGTACGCGATCGGATGTAAGTCATCTTTGACCCAAGAAACCTGAAGATGAAGTTGCTATGGAAACTACTGGTGCTGCAGTCATTCATGGGGTATCTCGCAGGTAATAGGATCTTATTAAGAATTTTTTTTGATGCATACCAGCTACTCTTTGTGAATTCGCCTTATTTATATGTATTTAGGACAGCTTTTGTACAATGAGGTTGAGTTAAGGCCAGAACTTACACTTGTGACACTCCCAATTGGCAAAAATTCATCACATTATTACATAATAAGAGACTAATAATGGGTTTGAGAGATGTAATTAATAGGCTAAAGTTACAGTATCTGAGCGAAACGGTCAAAGATAAAGGGTCATCTGAGAATGTGAATATTGTTTGGAATATACATGAGGAGATTAAACAGGAATAAGGATAAAACAATATATTAATTTGAATTTACTGATAGCTGGTTTATATATATATATATATATATATATATATATATATTTTTTTTTTTTTTGGCAAATGATTAAACAAAATGCGGTTGAATAAGAAAAAGCTGATAAAGAAGAGAATTTAAAACTTGAAACTAGTAAATACATTTAAAAAGGGGCTTATTAATCTTATTTTGTATTAAAATATTTGTTTCTAATAAAGTGAAACAATTCTGGAATTTTCCTACGTTCCTATTTTTGCTTTCTAGGAATTATTTTTGAAGTGCAACATAAGAAGTGAACTTTTTTGTCTATGTTGTAATCCCGACTTATACATTTATGTGGCCTGAATAAGCTTCAAGTAGAATTCTTACATTACTCAGTTTTATATTGGTGCTTAGCACTTTTCATGGCCAAGAATGTAAATTTCATAAACCAATATTTTATTCACAATAGAATAGAACATAGAAAACATATCAAATGTTTAAAGTGAGTTGATGTATCATTCTAGGGAAATAATAAGGTAATTTGGATTTGATGGCTGCGACATGTCTCAAGAAAGTTGGGAAAGAGCCTTGTTTACCTCTGTGTAGCATCACCTGTACATTTGGGAACAGCCAGTATACATCTGGGAACTTAGAAGGCTAGTTGCTGAAAATGTTTTTGATCTTATGCAGTGATTTTCATTACAGCCTCATGCCTAATATTAATGCAGTGCCACTTGAGGGCCCAAAGATAACAGACATCCAATATTGATTTTTGCCTCTGTCCTTTGCACATAGATTTATTCAGATTCTTAGAATATGTTTATGATATTATGTACTGTAGATAACTGTAGATACTGTAGATGCTATAGCGCTCTGACCTCAATTTATATATGTGTGTGTGTGTGTGTGTGTGTGTGTGTGTGTGTGTGTGTGTGTGTGTGTGTGTGTGTATATAATAGTAATTTTTTCAAAGTTTGATTATTCTTTAATCTCCTGATGGCAAATTAAACGTTAAGTCAAGCTTTACATATATATATATATATATATATATATATATATAGTGAATATGCTTTGCATTTTGTCTTATAGATTTCTTATAATATTGTGGTCCTGCTGTTTATTAATATACTTAAATATTAATGATAATAATGTGTGTGTGTGTGCGTGTGTGTGTGTGTGTGTGTATGTGTGTGTGTGTGTGTGTGTGTGTGTGTTACATTTTGATTATATTGACACCAAAACAAATGTACATTTCTCTATTAAAATGATAATGACCGTGGTACTGCTATTAAAACTGCATGTGCTGCACACTGTGAAAAGACACACAGGCACGCACACACACACACACACACACACACACACACACACACACACACACAAACACACACACACACACACACATACACATTTGTCTGAATTTGTTCAACTACAGAGAGTGTTAAAATGGATAATGTTTTAGTCCATTGAGTGATCTCAATATCTTAGCAGTTTCAGTCAGTAGTAGGCTTCAAGCCTCTATAGTCATGTACTTCCTCTAAACATCATGGGAGTGACAGAAAAGGTCACTACCTGGTGAAACAGCAGAGGTGGAAGTCTGGCTGTCGAAATGAGTGGGCATGGAGAGATGCTTCTCAGAATGCCAAAAGGTGGCTGCAGTGATTTTTGTACCCACAAGATGTCTTCTTTAGTTACCTGCAACACCATGACAGGAATCACTATATACACACACACTCACACACACATATGTGCACACATCAGCTCATATGTCTGGCCTGCTTGCATGCCATTACTCCAGGGCCAGCCGTACACACTCATCCAACTCACTGCCACAGAATGCACTCTGCATGCTAATTCTTAGCTGCTTCTTCTTTTGTTCTTAGCCGCGGCGCTGTTTTTTTTTTTTTGGGTGGGCCATCTAAACAGATCAAATGGCTCAACTTAGCTTAGTATATCACAAAGTAAAGATTCACACACCTTTAAGGAGATATTGATGTGCCAAACAGCTTGTAAAGGTCAAGCACATGTGGTTTGAGCTTGGCATCATTAAACCTTTATTTTTACTTCATTTCTATGAAATTCTATACACTCCCTTCTTTCAAATAACAATTTCTAAAAAATAAATAAATAAATAAATAAATAAATAAATAAATAAATAAATAAATAAAAAATACCAAAAGCACACCTCAAGGCACTTTTAAAGCCATATCACATGCAAAGCACTAGTTGCTAACTACATATGTAATCAATCCCACATTTAAGCCACATATCTCTTATCCTCAGGGCTGTTATCGTTCTTAAAGCTTCTAGATGTAGTGAAAGTGCTTGATTAGACATTTATGGGCTTTTCCATTTGGTGGCGTTGAGAATGTCAAATGGCCCATCAGTGGACTTCATTTCTGATTAATTTGCAGATTCAGATTCATAATATCTTTCAGGCCACATATTCTAACACAGCGCTCCTTTATTCTCTATTTCTCACTTCCTTTTTGGTCTTTGTTTAATGGTTCGTGGTAAAGGAAAGTCAGACTTTCAAAACAAATCGTTTGGTGACCATGTTATTTATAGTTTGTAAAGGCAAGAAGCCCAGTGGGGATTTTGTGAACAGCAATTTTGATAGACAATTTTCTCATGGCTCCTCTTTTTTTTTCCCCCATTTTTTTATTTTTATTTATTTATTTATTTATTTATTTATTTATTTATTTATTTTTAAGCCAATTTTTCCCTGTTTTATTTTATGTTATCACATTTCCCTGCATTTACTTTACCTTGTATCTTCTCTAAAGGAATCTGTGCCAGACATGCAAATTGTTATTTTGTTTGTGTCTGCATGTCTGTGTTTGTGTATGTGTGTGTGTGTGTGTGTGTGTGTGTGTGTGTCTGTGTGTGTGTGTGTGTGTGTGTGTGTGTGTGTGTGTGTGTGTGTGTGAGTGTGTTTATATGTGTACATCTGCTAGAATTTGCCACTTTGTTTGATTTTAATATCTATAATTATCAAAAATGTGTACAGAAATGAGATAAGTTGCACTTTGATAAAGGTGTACTGGGACATGTTTCCTATTTTGCCCATATATACAGGCTATAGATGACATCTACTCTGAGGTAGTGCTAAAGAAAAAATCAATGTGTTAGTGTGCTAGTGTTAGTTAATTTCAGACCATCATTCATTTATTTGAAAGTTCTAAGAGACTGAAACTCACTCATTCCAAAGAGGGGAAGACATGTTGGAAGATAAATGTTGTGTCTAAATTAATTTGAGGTAGTATGGCTTTGTCAGGCAGCGGCTGAAATAAGCTTGCCATGTGGCAAGAGTCCTGGCTTTCTCACAAGGTAGTGATTGATTTAGTTATTAAAGGGACAAAGCAACTGAGGTTGGCTTGGTGGCTGTACTAGGATTAGGGACTGAGTGAGATCCAGAGGAGAACAGAGAGCAAGAAATACAAAATAAAAATAGAGTGTGAACAAAGGGTGAAGAGTGAAAGCAAAGGGTGTCACCGTGGCATTACAATTCTATGCAAATCAATTCCCGCATTTGGTCTCATGCAAATCCTTGTCACCACTGAAACAAATTGAACTTATCAAATAAACAGTATTGCCAGATTCCTATGATGAGAAAAAAACACTTGCAGGAACTATTTTATTTGCTTTTGTTCCAATTTATATAAGGCACCGTCAAACTTGCCCTAAACCCTTCTAGTTATTTAGCTACTTTCAAGGGTTGCATTAAAAAGCCATGTTGGGATGGTTAAAAATGCAGGTTTTGGCCCCTGTCTATCTGTTTTGTTAGCTGATTTATTTAAAAAGATTTGTTGGTGTTACTCAGGGCCTCTGGCTGTAAAACGTCTCTTTCATGCTGATCAGAGGGCTGCTTTCTCTGGACTTGCATCTCTCTCTCTCTCCCTCTCTCACGGGAAGGCCGATAGAATTTGCCTTGGGCATTTATTGCTTTCCAACTATGTGGGAGAACACTGAGTGGAAAACCCTGACAGTGGATTTTTTTTGTATCATTCTCTATACAACTAAAACCATAATCCCTTTCAATCTTTTTTCAGGGCTTGACATGAATAGATTGTCTCATGTCAGACACAGCTGTGCACTCAAACCGATTTACACTTACCAAACACAGTAATATCAAATGTCAAACTATTTGGGAGTCGATTCTGAAACTCTGAATAAAGTTGGAGGCTTTGCTAGAAAGAGAACGTGCAAGTAATTTGCAGTGTCAATATTCTTATACAAGAATCACTGACACATTTAGGCAGAACCGCCTTGTATTTGCGAAGAATTTGTTGGCCTGATCGTATAAAAATATTTCTTCTTTACAGCAAGCATTCTTCTTATCTGCTTGCTTCATATACTGTATGACTTTGAATAGCTTGTGCAGAAAAAAACACCTAGTTGATACAGTATTGCTGCAATTTAATTAGCAAATTATCTAAAAAAGGTGAAAAAGTTTTAGTAAAAACTTAAGTAAAGCAAATGGTGAATTGATGAGTATTAATTGTATTTTTTTTTATTTATCTTTGGGATAAAATTGAAGGATGATTAACAGCACAATGTAATCCAGAAGTCTGTCCAAATAGCTTTAATACATTCTTGTTTAGAGTATACTTATTCATTCATTCATTCATTCATTCATTTATTTATTTATTTATATTGCGTTTTTTTGTTGTTGTTTTTTTACAAGGAAAAACCAGAAACTTTGCTGACCACCATGTTTACTGGTATTTTTAATCACACAAGGATTACTTCGGTATAATTACATTACATCAATTACATTACATCAATGCTTTTTTCTTTGTAGATAAGATTGCACATCCTTGATCACCTTAAGAGAGCATTGGAAACTAGAATAAAAATTTTCTTCAAACTATGTAGATTTCATCTACTGGGCTAGTTTTGAAAGCCTTCTATCTTCAAATACAGACAGAAAGAGCTGAAAGAGAAAGAGAGTGGAAGAGAGATAGAGAGAGGGAGGGAGGGAGAGAGGGAGGGAAGGAGGGGAGGACGGTGGAAGAGATGCACTCACATTGTGTAAATAAAGGTTATTCAGTCCCTGTGAAATACATCACATAATCATTGGCTGGTGCAGTTTGCCAAGTATGATAGAATCCACAATGAATAAAGTTTATATAAGGTCCCAGGCACACAACATTGAATATATTGAAATAAATGATTTATTTTTTGATATGTATAATGCATTAAAAGCTAGAGATCAATTGTATAATTAATTTACTTGATTTCTTTAATTCCCACTATGGCTAGGTGATACATTAACAATTATTAAAAACATTTGCTCAGTTTCATAAGCAGAGAAGCCATGCAATAATGCTGTCATAATTCTGACTAATGTAAATGTAATACATTGGATTTCCTAAACAAGATTATCATGCATTGCTAATATATACATATATCCATGCATAGTCTCAGGTGCAGTTCATACAGTTTTATAAGGAATTTTGCTATTAGGATTTTTTTTATGGATAATCTAATACAGCTACACTTGCTACTGTTTTTGGAGGAAATACCACACAGCCATAATTGTGAGATTTATTTGTTATGAAAAGTGGCTTTTTAGACCTTTATATAGTTCTAGATGAAGTATATAGTAGTATATAGTGCTATGCAAAAGAAAAAGACAGGTGTGAAGAAAATTCTATAAAGTAAGAATGCTTTTGAAAAAATATATATTTTTTATATTGTTTCTTTTTATCAATTTACAAAATGCAAAGTAAGTGAACAGAAGAAAAATCTAAATACATTTTTGACTTTAAACCAGCATCAATTCTTAAATTGACACACTTTGATCCTACAAAAAGACTGGGGTTTTAGGCTATTTTATAGAAAAACCTCCAACATGGGCTAAGTGACTCAACTCTGCATGGAAACATTGGCACTAAGGTGTAGAAAAATGGTGTAGAAATATTTGGCTGTAGCAGGAGGCAGTTTCTTAGCAGAAGGACTCGAGAACAGTCCAATATTGAGTGTCTGCAGTGAAGTATGGTGAAGATTCCTTGCAAGTGTGGGGCTGCATGTCTGCAAATGGAGTTGAAGATTTGGTCAGGATTAACAGTGTTAACAATTTTGATAAATACAGGCAGATACTTATCCATCATGAAATACAATCAGGGAGGTGTCTAATTGGCCCCAAATATATTCTAAAGCAGGACAATGACCCCAAACATGCAGCCAATGTCATAAAGAACTATCTTTAGCATAGAGAAGAACAAGGAGCCCTGGAAGTGATGGTTTTACCAGCACAGAGCCCTGATCTCAACATCATCGTGTCTGTCTGGGTTTACATGAAGAGAAAGAAGGATTTGAAGCAAC